>CAMTZB010000001.1:5007500-6257500 GCA_947086495.1 Morpho achilles
CATCGGCTTAACCGCATTACCAGTGATAGTAGCACTAAAGAAACCTACGATATTTGCGTTGCACAATTTAAAATTTTTAGGGAGAAACTAGAATCATTCAAAGATACCTGCGAAGATATTTTAATTCCACGCCCTAAAACTGAAAATTTTGATTCTGGCAACCCACTTAATATTACTGTACGCTGTGACCGTGGGGTATCCAACGAAATTTTAAAAATTAAATATGACGGTAAAAGTTGCGTTCGATCATTTATAGAACGTATTTCCGAATTTTGTCACGCCAGAGATATTTCAGGTGCAACTGCCCTCACTTACGCGACGGAAATCTTTACTGGAGATGCTTTACATTGGTACCGGAGCATTAAAGACCAGATTTCTGACTGGAACACACTTCTTGAGCTCTTAAAACAAGATTTTAGTAAGTCTGACTATGATTACAGATTACTTTCTGAAATACGTTCAAGAACTCAAGGAGAATCCGAAAACATAACAATATATTTATCGATCATGTCCGGATTGTTTGCACGTTTATCAAATCCTCTTTCCGAAAATGACAGATTGGAAATAATTTTGCATAACATTCGGCCTGTATATGCTAATATTTTGGTTTCATCTCCGAACATAAAAACTATTTCAGACCTACGGTCATTATGTCGAAATTATGAGGACGTTCAAGCTCGTTTAGCTCATTTTCATGAACCACCAAAGATTACTTCTGACACACTAGCACCTGAGTTTGCGTATGCTGGTACCAAAAGTAAAATAGAACTGAAGCAGAATTACAGTAACTATTCAAGGTTTAGAGATACGAACCTCAGTTCGAATTTAGTTAGCAAGAACTCAATTCACTCGTCGAATCAAACCAATAACAGTTTTGTGCACTCAATTTCTGCAAATAAACCTCGTTTTTGCCCTAGGTGTCGGGTTGACACACATAATTATCGTCAATGCACTGCAGATAAGAGTGATATTTTCTGTTTCGTTTGTGGTAAAAAAGATGTTAAATCACCAGAATGTCCTGATTGTTCAAAGAGCCAGCCAACAAGTTCAAAAAACTAGCATCAAAGAATTGTGTTGATATACCTCCTCAATCTAAATTTGATAGCGATGATTGGGAATCTTGGCTTAAAACTATAAACATTTTTTTTAAAACTTACAAAATCGACACAATTCTTCATATTCGTACAAATGATATTAGACCTTATGTCACTATAAAGGTCAACGATATACCTATGACTGGGCTTCTAGATTCAGGATCAGCCGTTACTATTATAGGAAATGATAGCCATAAACCATTGATAAGTGAAGGTTTAAACTTAAACCAGGGTAGATTATCGGTGTCAACAGCAGGTGGTCATGCCTTACACAGTATAGGTTTTATCAATCTACCAGTTAAATTCGAAGACCAGTTTGACATAGTTAAAGCTTACGTTATTCCTGAGGTGAAAACAGACCTTATCCTTGGTGTTGATTTCTGGCGCCAGTTCAAAATTTGTCCAAAATATTTACATTCTATAAATATTAATAATTCTCATATGAACGGTGTTACTCAAGGCCCATTGATTCGCGATTACGAGAGTCTCTCTCATCAACAGAGAAGTCTGGCTGATAAAGTTATTGCCAAGTTTAGATGTATTTCCACTGAAAACAATGGCCTGGGCAAGACTAATCTCATTATGCACCGTATAAATACTGGAGATGCCCAACCAATCCGTCAGCGTTATTTTCGAATGTCACCAGAGAAACAACGTATTCTTGTTGATCAGGTTGACGAAATGTTGACTTTAGATGTCATCGAGCCCTGTGAAAGTGCATGGTCGTCGCCTGTTCTCATTGTTAAAAAAAAGAACGGTCAGCCTAGATTTTGTCTTGATAGCAGAAAACTAAATTCAGTAACTGTAAAAGATGCATATAACTTACCATATGTGTCTGAAATTCTAGATAATCTTCGAGATGCTCGTTACTTATCCAGCCTAGACCTGTCCAAAGCCTTCTGGCAAATAGAAATACAGCCCGAAGACAGAGATAAAACTGCATTTTATGTTCCAGGCAGAGGGACCTTTAGATTTAAAAGAACTGCGTTTGGCCTCACCAATGCACCCGCAACTCAGCAACGTCTAGTAGATATTTTGTTTCGAGACTTGGATTTACAAGTTTTCGCTTACCTTGATGACATTATCATCATTAGTAAAGATTTTGATAGTCACGTTGCACTTTTAGGTCGGGTATTTAATAAACTTAAGCAAGCAAACTTAACAATAAACTTAGAAAAATGTAATTTCTTCCGAAGTCAACTTAAATATCTAGGGTACGTAGTTGATAGTAGTGGTCTGCGTACCGATCCTGAAAAAGTGAAAGCGATCATCGATTATCCTACACCTTCGTGCCGGAAGGACTTAAAGCGTTTCCTTGGGACAGCTACTTGGTATCGTCGTTTTGTCCCCAATTTCAGTACTATAGCCGGACCATTAAATAAGTTGACTTCGCATAAAAAAGGAGCTCCACCATTTCAGTGGACGCCTGAAGCTGATCTAGCGTTTCAGAGGCTTAAGGAGTGTTTAGTTTCTGCCCCAGTTCTTTCCTGTCCTGTTTATGAAATGCCCTTTGAAGTTCATACGGATGCCAGCAACTATGGAGTTGGTGCCATGCTGACACAATCTATAAGTGGCAAAGAACACCCAATAGCTTACATGAGCAAATCTTTAACAGCCACAGAAAAGAACTATAGTATTACAGAACGCGAAACACTAGCAGTCATTACTGCTTTAGAACATTGGAGATGTTATTTGGAAAATGGGAAACCTTTCACCGTATATACAGACCATAGTGCCTTGAAGTGGTTCCTTTCCTTAAGTAATCCCACGGGTAGGTTAGCGCGATGGGGGGTCCGTTTGTCAACATTTAATTTTGAATTAAAACATCGCCGTGGAAGCGATAATATTATTCCTGACGCGCTTTCACGAGCAGTCCCCTTAAATTCAATTGACACTTCACATCATTTAAACACCAAGGACTGTTGGTTTAAAAGTATTTATGACGGTTGTTTAAAAACTCCAAATAACTTTCCAAATTTTATAATTAAAAATAACATTCTATATCGACTTTCTAAGAATAAACACGAACTTACTTCAGAATTTTCATGGAAGGAAGTAGTGCCTTCTGAATTTCGTAAAAAGATTATTGAGGAAAATCATTCAGAGCCTACAGCTGGTCATATGGGGATTTTTAAAACATATCGACGGCTTGCACTACGTTATTTTTGGCCAGGTATGCACAAGGATGTTGTGAAATACATAGGTACTTGTGAGAAATGTCTAACATATAAAACCCAAAATCATCAGTTGCTAGGAGAAATGGTCGTCCAAAGAATTGTTCAAGACCATTCCAAATGATCTCCATTGATCTTATAGGACCACTACCCACAACTAGACTACGTAATAGTTATATTTTGGTTATCACATGTTGCTTTTCAAAATTTTGTTTAATTCACCCCGTCAAGAAGGCTACTTCAGAAGTAATTACCAAAATCTTAGAGGATTCTGTGTTTCTTGTGCACGGAATTCCTCAAACCATTTTAATGGATAATGGAACCCAGTTTACTGGGAAGGTCGCAGACGCCTTGTTTAAAAAGTATAATATACCTAATGTATATTATACCCCCAAATATACACCTCAAGTAAATTTGGTTGAACGCTATAATAAAACTATAATTACATGCATCTCGACGTTCGTAGATGACGATCATAGATCGTGGGATGTATTTATACCTAAGATCCAGTTTGCAATCAATAATTCTGTCAACGAGGTTACTGGATTCACGCCTTCCTTTTTAGTTTTTGGTCGCGAGCTAGTTACTTGCGGTTCTCACTATATTGATAGCGATCTTGGTAGTGACATAGTATTCTTACCACGCGACACCTATGCTGAAAATTTGGGATGTCTTTCTAGCATTTTTGACGCAGTACAATGTAAATTATGGCAAGCTCACAAAAAGAATAGTTCACATTATAATTTACGCCGTAAATTTGCGGAATTCAATGTTGGCGATTTGGTTATGAAACGCGCTTATTTTTTAAGTAGTAAAGAAGACATGTTTTCGAAAAAGTTGGCCCCAAAATTTATTAAAGCCAAAATTATTGCCAAACTGTCACCTTTAGTTTACATGCTACAAGATATGTCCGGTAAGAACATAGGAACTTGGCACATTAAAGATATGAAATCGGTAAGATTAAATTAAGAACTTATTTTTTATTTATTTTTTTGAATTATTATTAATTTTTTTTTTTTTGGTGGTTGCCTATTATTTTTTTTAGATTTTCTCGGTAGGAGAAAATCTTTGGTAGGCGAGGGGGAAATGTAACGTTGCATTAAAATACAACGTTCATTGGCTGGCATTATTATCCCGCCCTATAAAATTGTACATATTATACGACCGAATACTATAACCGGCGCCCGCGCACGTCTAATTGCGTTCACCATTATGCGACGTGTCGCTGTAGACGAAGCATTACAAATTAGTTCGTTCTTTAAACTGAACTCGTGAGAAAATTAAAGTTACTGTTTCGACTAATCTGTTAAACATAATTTAAAGGTTAATTGCCCCCTTATATTGGGTAAGTGTTGAAACTAATTTCTACCATTTCCTCATTGTATATAAGTTCACTGCCACCATCTTTTTCTTATTTTTAATGATCAACAATATTGCATATTCACTTTATTTTAGTTACGCTTAGCAGCGATAATGCGTAATAATAACTATTAACGCCTTAATGTCTCAGTATTCATGATATTGTTATTCATTAGTTAAATGATTATTTTTTATACTTAATATTGTTTTATCATAGATGGCTGTCATTTTGTTTTTTTAAGATTCCATCTATATTATATACTTTTTACTTTGCCTATATTTCTAGATATTGCTAATTATTGTTTCATAATGTTTTTTTTATATTGCTATTGTGTTTCACTCCTTTCTGATTGTCATCACGGCCGCCTCAATTCTACTCTTTCGGCTTTCCCACGTGGCTTTGTTTGTGGTGTTCACAATAGAGAGGAATGAAATAAGAACAATTGTTCACCTACTGGACGTACATTCCAGGGTTTTAATGCCGGGCTGAAAAGTATACGAGAAGTATCTCGGAGTAATACCCGTGACGTCACCGTGGTTGAGAACTTCCTGCCTACCTGGACATCGCTCCGTATCTGTCATACCTGGGCATCGCGCCTCGCTCCCGCCATCTCATCGCCCCACAGGAGAGTACCGAAACTGCGCGAAGTATAAATTAGGCGGGCCAAAGACCCAATTTATGGTTCTTAAAACTATAATAAATATTTCCTTTTTTTTATGTTGACTAAAGGGCTTGTTTTTTTTTGCCAGCCCAAAACGTCACAGGCTGAATAGAATAGTACCACCCTCTTTTCTTACCGAGGTGTCGTAAAAGGCGACTAAGGTAAGTCGACCCGCCGTGTGGTATCCGGCTGAGTAGAATAGACCACCCTCATTTCTTACCGAGGTGTCGTAAAAGGCGACTAAGGTAAGTCGACCCGCCGTGTGGTATCCGGCTGAATAGAATAGACCACCATCATTTCTTACCGAGGTGTCGTAAAAGGCGACTAAGGTAAGTCGACCCGCCGTGTGGTATCCGGCTGAGTAGAATAGACCACCCTCATTTCTTACCGAGGTGTCGTAAAAGGCGACTAAGGTAAGTCGACCCGCCGTGTGGTATCCGGCTGAGTAGAATAGACCACCCTTATTTCTTACCGAGATGTCGTAAAAGGCGACTAAGGTAAGTTGACCCACCGTGTGGTATCCGGCTGAGTAGAATAGACCACCCTCATTTCTTACCGAGATGTCGTAAAAGGCGACTAAGGTAAGTTGACGTCAGGCAGGCGGCCGGTCGTAAAATACGTAGCCATATCATGTGACAACAAGTTTATAACATGTTGTGCCAACCCCACTTAGAGTGGGATCAGGGCAGGAAGATGATGATATGTCTGGTAATAAATCGTAGAGTTCAGAAAAAGTTAACTATTTCTTATGTGGTTTATAACATTTGTTATAGATAAAGAATAATTCTGCTATAATTATTTTACCAGTCTTTCTATGTGCCTTTTTTTTGAGAAAAGTGCATAGAGTTAAATTAATAAATAAATGGTCGACTGTTTTACAAAAAATAAAAAATAAATTGAATATTTATTATTTGCAGATGAAAGACATATTGAATTTGTGAAAAGTAGACGCAGCCTGTATGATTTGCAGTCACACTACTACAGTGACAATATTTACAAAATAAAAATATGGAACGAGATTGAAGACGCAATAGGATTACCTGGTGAGTAAAACACAAACGTAACAAAGTGATATTCATTTAATTGCTTTATTGTAATTATATCGCAAGTTTTTCTTGCCATGGCACTGATACTTCAGGAGAGTTGATTTTTATTTCACATATGCCTATAGGCCTATGCATTTCCTCTTTGTCTTTTTAGATTTTGCACGTGATTATTATTAATGTAATACAAATTACCCTCGAAATTCATCGAATTCCAGAATTTCTAATAATATTATGCAGAATGCATGTTGTTACATATCCTTATTTATAAACGTTATATTTCTATTATAGGAGCAAGGAATCGATGGGAGCGACTAAGAGCTCAATATCGAAAATACCTCTCTAAATTAAAAAGTGGCCAAAAGTGGCCAAGCAGCTTACAAAGTCTGCAAATGGCGATATCACGACCAAATGTAATTTATTAATGAGTACATAACTGTAATAGACTACGAATATCCATTATTGCCGATGATGAAGTTAACAATTACAATATTCGTGATATGGATATTGAAGAGACAGATGAACCAACAACTATGATAAGATAAATTGATGTCAATGAAGGAGCTTAATTAAATTCCGTCAATACGTTCACTAGTAATGTACCACTGGAATAAACAAAAAAATATAAACAGAAAAAAAAACAGGACCTCAACAGGAAAATGCATTATCAACCAACACCATCACCGCTATATACATATTATGTAATATTCATGCATGTAAATGATTGTTATAATTTAAATATACAAATTTTATAAAATATGATATTTTATTACTTACCTTATCCAAACCATTAGTAACCTGACGAAAAGAGGTGTTTCTTTTTAAAA
Source organism: Morpho achilles (assembly GCA_947086495.1). NCBI lineage: Eukaryota > Metazoa > Arthropoda > Insecta > Lepidoptera > Nymphalidae > Morpho > Morpho achilles. The sequence goes on from CAMTZB010000001.1 coordinate 5,014,660, forward strand.
TTTGCGCTCAATTATTTTAAAAATCATTTCAAATATTCCTGAATACAATCCTAAATCAATATAATGAACATTATTCTTCATTATTTACCAAATGACGAAATAAAGTATAATATTCGCCTTCCTCTTTTCTCGGTAATAAACTTTTACTTTTACTAAAACCCATATTTTCTTGTCCCCTTTTTTTCTTTTCTTTTTGTTGTAATTTTTTTTTAAATTTATATCTTGTTTATCCAAAATGCTATTGTTGCTAATTCTTCAATAGAAAAATTGAATTCCATTTTCTGGCGAATAAAACTAGTATGATTCTTTTTTTGAACATCGTATGTCGACCATGAATCGAGATCGAACCGAGAACGGCATTGAGTAGTGTAGACACAGTGAGATTTGACCGGACCGAGAACGGCGCGAGATCGTACCGAGAACGGCATCATAGTCTGAATCCAGCCTAAATGTAAGTGTAAGGCTGCGGTTATACTAAGCAGCGATTTGCGACGTGACGACTAAAGCGAATCCAAGCCTTGTTTATAATGTATTTGTTTTAATCACTTACCAATCGCATGTCTTCGCTAACTAATGTAGCCTCAGCCTAAAGGCCAAGTTATACTGGATATAGGTTTGCACTCTCTTTAACGATTTATTTAATAAGCGAACTTTTACAAAGGTCTGAATTTTTCTTGCAAAAAGTATTGTGGCTTAAATTGATCACGCTGTTTCAATGCAGATTGACAAGTTACCTTTATATAAAGAATTATTTACGGATATGTAGGTTTCCTTACAATGTTTTGCTGTACCGTAATGAACACGGTTTTGTAGAAAGCTTAGCGCCTGCCAAGGTTTCATTCATTCAGTCTTTCATTCTATCATCCATTTATTCATTCATTTATTATCTATTTGCTTACGAATACCTATATAAGAAATACGTATGTATAATAATATTTTAATTGAAATATGACACTTAGTTTGTGACCGAGCCTTGCTCGGTAATTTTTGATAATATACAAAAAAATGCAATAAAAAAAAAGAAATACAAAGACATGCGAGAATTGAACCTAGGTTTTAAAATAATAAATTAAAAAGCAAGTTTCCTGAAACAAAAACTTATTCATTTTCATAACTTGGCTTTTTACGCTCATTTGTTATAGTGTGATGAAATGACGGTCGTTTTTTCAAGGTTGGTACATACTTTATGTTCTGTATTAATAACATAGTTATTATACTAGAGTAGGAGAGCAATAAAAGCAGTGTGGTATCCGGCTGAATAGAATAGTACCATCTTCATTTCTTGAACCGAATACCACACGGCGGGTCGACTAACGTTAGTCGCCTTTTACGACACCTCGGTAAGAAATGAGGGTGCTCTATTCTACTAGATACCACACGGCGGATTAATACAGCATAGTAATTCATACAATGACGTTGTAAGTTACACAAAAATTATACACGATACGTTGTAAGCACTGTTGAACATTAGCATATGCTTATATTAATAACTTTTTAGAGCTTTTGACATTTTTACGACTCACTCGTCATTAGTTCGAAGAAACCGTGGTTTTGGTACTTTAACCTTTCATAAATAGCTTCTGCTGGATATTTGTAACTATTATTACTATTTATTATATAATTGAGGCGATTGTGGAACAAAATATTGACCAACTTGATTATTCTTGCTGGCTCTAGACCAAAATTTTCAAATAACAAAAGACATATAAATTAGATGTACATTAGGCGGCCTTGTCGCTACGCAGTGATCTTTGCTCAAACCTTGGGCAGAGGACACATAGCATTAGAGATGGCATAAGGGCATACGTGAAAATAAATATATTATATTTATAAGATACATAAACTATGGATATAAATGTAAAGTTAGACTATTTGATAATGTCTTTTTTATAAATCTTTGAAAATAAGAAGGGACTTTGCGCATCTTGCTGAAGGCGGTATCGAATTCCAGAGAAGGACAGCTTTAAGAGCTTTTAATAAAAAGAGGAAGAATGAGAAGGTATTTTTTTGGGAGAGCATTTCTAAGTACGAAGTGAACTAACTCTGAAGAGTATCAGCTAATAGATGAGTCATCAGCCTCCTGCTCTTATCCCACTCTAAGTGGGGTCGGCACAACATGTTATAAACATGCTGTCACATGATTTGGCTGCGTTTTTACGACCGGCCGCCTGCTTGACTTACTTTACCTTAGTCGCCTTTTACGACACCTCGTTAAGAAAGAGGGTGTTCTATTATACTAAACCGGATACCAAACGGTAGGTCAACTTACCTTAGTCGCCTTTTACGACACCTCGGTAAGAAATGAGGGTGGTCTATCCTACTCAGCCGAATACCACACGGTGGTTCGACTTACTTTAGTCACCTTTTATGACACCTCGGTAAGAAATGAGGGTGGTCTATTCTGCTCAGCCGGATACCACACGGCTATATAGGTTGATAGATGAGTATAGGTGTAAAATGTACTTGGTATAATTGTTTAAGGAATAAATAAACATATATGCAACTTTTATCCTGAAATTCCCGCGGGATCGGGTTTTGGAAGGAAAAAGCTTTTGGTAAAAGGGACTCACGGATTTCAACGCGAGCGAAGCCGCGGGCACAGTTAGTCGGATGTAATTGGTCCATTCAAATATCAGTAACAAGTTTTATGAACACTTAAAATGACTAGACGCAACGTTTACGGTGACGATATTGTATGTAATGACTTGCGATATCCATTAAATGCCACTTCAAGTATCGAGTTAGCAACCAATAACCTTCCTTCTATTTAATAGGCAGTAAAGTTTAACAAGAATTAAGTTTTATTTTGCTAAAAGCATTGGCCGGACGTAGGTTTCTTAGTTATCTTATACCTTTGATGTGCCGCGTTTATTTTTTATGTTAGTACTTATGTTGCTAATAAACGACGCGACCGCTTAGTAATAAATCCTCATTTATTATCCTTTCCTATTAGCTATCCTGAGCGTCATTCAATTTGTGGTTGATTTTATTATAAAACACCTTCTTTATCTGATACCGTCCGGCTTGCTTTTAAGTTAGCGTTAACAGTATACATCCACCTGCCCTTATCGCACTCTAATTGGGGTCGGCACAACATGTTATAAGCATGCTGTAACATGATTTGGCTGCGTTTTTACGACCGGCCGCCTGCCTGACGTCAACTTACCTTAGTCGTATTTACGACACCTCGGTAAGAAGGAGGGTAGTCTATACTACTAAACCGGATACAACACGGTGGGTCAACTTACCTTAGTCGCCTTTTACGACACCTCGGTAAGAATTGAGGTTGGTCTATTCTACTCAGCCGGATACCACACGGCGGGTCGACTTACCTTAGTCGCCTTTTACGACACGTCGGTAAAAATTGAGGGTGGTCTATTCTACGCAGCCGGATGTCACACAGCGGTTAGCGTTAACAGTATATTGATTGATTAATTTATCACACACTTTTCGATGAAGGAAAACATTTTGAGGAAATCTGCATGATATGTGTAATCTACCAATCCGCATTAGAGCAGCGTGGTAGGTCTTAGCTCTAATCCTTTTCTCCAAAAACGGAGAGAGAAGGCCTATGTCCAGCAATGGACTGGACCAATATATAATTTTCAGCTCCATCGCGCCCCGTAAAGTGGGTCAAACTTAACTTGCAAGATTCCACTTTTACATATGAGTTGAATAAAAGCTTTTAAAAATCACTTTTATATTGGTTAACTATTAGAAGTGTTCTCTGTGCCTGCTATAATCTACAATTCTGTTTAGAATATTAATAATTTGTGTAAACTTTACTTTAGGTATCGTAAATTTGTTGGTTCAATACATATTTTAGATTTTTAATATTTCTTAAAAGGAAACGGGGACTTAGACCCAACTATAAAAAATTGAGGTATGGCTTGAAAAAAGTGGTATATTTTTGTGTTTTGTTCTGTCTATGCTGCTTTATCTATGCCTAAAAATACGTCACACTTCAAAAATCAGCTCTTAAACTGATAGGAAATTCATAATCTCACTTTTACAAAATCTTTTATAACTCTGCTATTAGATGGACAATATCAGCACAATTTTGAGTAATAGTTAACTAATAAATACACTATTAATTGGCTCCACTTCCATCTTTTTACATTTTGGGCCCAGAATTGTATGAAAGTGTATCATTTTCCTTTATGATGATTGTATTTTTAGCATATTACATGACGACACGTTTTAATTTCAAAGTTATATTAAATATCAACACATTCATATATTAAATGATATTTATAAAAGTAAAAATTTTCTTACACGAAGTAAAATAACAAAGGCAAAGTTTCTTCAAAGTTTGATACAAATATACATCAGAGGCCACGAACAAATTGAATATCAACTACTTGAAAGTTTTAACAACCTAATTTGTGAGTTTGTTTTCGGCTACAGTATTTCATTTCGACATCATGCAGAAACTTCGTGTAAACAAACTATTATGTAGATGTAAACTTCTGTGAACCATTTAGAATTTAGGTTTAGGAATTTAGGCATATTTCGATGCTCAGTTGAGTACTTAGAAACTGTGCTATGGAGAACTATGTAACAATCGAATAAAATTTGAATTAAAATATTAAAGGATGCTCTAATGGAAACAATTAGATTCTTATAATCTAAATACGTATATAGCCTTACTCGCTATTTTTTAAATATATAAAAACGATGAAACTTCAAAAAATTTTTTTTTTTTAATAATTGGGCACGTGGGGCTCGATATATTTCGGGGATATTTATTTATTTATTTATTATTAAAAAAAAAAATTTTGAAGTTTCATCGTTTTTATATATATATATATATATATATATATATATATATATATATATATATATATATATATATATATATATATATATATATATATATATATATATATATATATATATATATATATATATATATATATTTCCAGGGTATTTCCACTTCATTACTTCGCCTGTTATCCACTAAGCTGTTACAAGTTTACGAATGACAGCTAAAATATCATTTGCAATTTATTTAACATTTTAGCATTTTTTCAATGCCTGAAAACAGGGATAAAAGGAGATTTTTTGAAATGAAACATAGATCGGTTTCATTTCAAATTCCCCCTACATCAGAAAAATAATACTGCTTAAATTTACGTTTAAAACAAAAACAATTTTTTGCTGTTAAATGTAAAGTCCTTTTCCTTCTATTACTTAAAGGTTGACTGGAAGAGATCCCTTTAAAAAAAACTGAACTGAAAAATTAAAAAAAAAAACACATGTATATAGGCGGAGTTATCCCTAAGTCCGCCTTTATAGGTGTTTTTTTTTTAATTTTTCTTTCTCTTTTCTAAATATATGTATGAAAAGAAAAATTAAATAATTAAAGTCAAGTAGCTCATTCGGGGAACGGGGCGGTCTACAGAAAATTACCTAGAATCAAGTCCCACCTGCATAATTATTATTATTTTTTTCAATTTTGTTTTTATATCTTTTAAAAATATTACCGAGCAAGGTTCTATCACCCACGTACTCGTACTTCTTATTTTAATTGACCAGCATATCGCTGAGTTTCGAAATCTTTCCTGCAGCATCAAGATGTAACGAAAGATGATCTTAAAGAATACATGTCCACCAAAATGTCTCACTTATTTTAAAATACCTGCCAAGAACGGAAAGCTTGTTAAAAGTAAAATTGTTTTATGTTTCAGCTATTTTCCTAATAACAAAAGTTAGTATGTCCTTTTTTACTCTACTTTATGAACAAGTGGGCGGTTTCACAGTAATTCCAGAGTATGTAACTAGAAGAAAAAAAATATTATTAAAAAACACAAACAACATCGTGTTAGGTATTTAAGGTATTATTACAAAAGTTTCAATTTTAGTTTTAATAGATATAGACACAACTTTATTAGTTTAAGATATTGATAAATTTATATTTATCAAATATCTTTTTCAGTTTGTTTTATAATAAGAAATATTGAGAAATGTAAGTTTTTAAAAATATTAAAAGACTTTAGTACAAACTACTTTAGCAAAACTTTAATACAGACAAATAATGTTACACAAAAAACAACTATGATTATTATAACTAGAAAGATAAAGGATTTCAGTTAAGCCGTATTTTCCTTCGGCCGTTGTTTGCAAGGTAAAAGGGATGAGTAAATATTTTAATAAGCTAAGCAATATCTTATCATAATATTTAAATTAACTGTGAATATATACTAAATATTAATAAACTAATAACTTGGTTCAAGATCATGACTTTCTGGATTTGGGAAAGTATCTATACATATTATACAACAAAGTGCCCAATAGCTGTCTGTATGTGTTTGATTTTTTCAAAACTTATTAGAATAGATCTATTCAATAGATTTTGACCCACAACACTGAGTTTGGGCGACAGACTACCATGTGTATAATTTTCTCATAAGTTTATTTATTCAGGGTCCGATAAGTAGGTCCGCTAAGAAAGTGTCCGATAATTAGGCCGGCAATAGAACCGCCGAATAAACTAAGTAGCAGATAAATGTCTCATAGATAAATGTCTCCTTGACATAGGTATTTGCTATGCAGCAGATAAACAAAATAACAGCCACATGATCTACGTATTAACTTATTAGGGACTTTAAGTGCTGATTAAGCATATCAGAAACCTGAGAAGCGCAAAATTCCGAGATATGTGTCAGATATGTTCCAAATAAGCTAACTGACACTTTATTGGTAACTTTTGAAACAGGCCCTTAATATACCAATCTGCACACGAAAAGCGTGGTAGCTCTATTTCTCCTCATCGAGAAGATCTGAGGATTTTGCCCAGCAGTGGAATAGTTAACAGCAACTATTACATATAATATCAACGAACATGTTTTCAAAAGACACGAAGTCACAAAGTGTGTAACTTGATAATCATATTCTGCACCGCTAATGGACCATGCGAAAGACAAAAAGCTGGAGGCTCAAAGGAACGGAGGTTTATTGACTTTAGTTCCAAGTATTATGTTACTGAGAGAATATTTGCAAAGGCACCGTTATGCTGTCACCACACGGGCAATAATTATAAGGACAGGTATGGTTTATCTCTGCTATAAGGATTTCCTGAGCAGGCTAGAGTCATGAAAGTTTTCATATACTGTTGAAGCTTATTAACCTTAAGACAAGTTTTTATTAAGTTAAGTGTTATTTAGTTTATTTGTAATAAATGCAACTATTACAGCTATTATTTTGACTATACAACTCTAAATATAAATTTTTAACATATATAAACATAACACATAATTTTTTTTAACAATATAACAGATGTATTTTTGAAGAAAATAATGATAATTTATTGGAGATCTCGTTTGGAATGACCTGACGTAGTGCGCTTGTTCAAAAAACAGGGGAAATAATTACAATATAGTTTTGTCTCCCTCGTGCATGTGTTACCATATTTGGTTTTTAGGCCAAGGTTAGAATAGCGTGTACGGTTATTGATCTCTATAAATCGTGTTTTTTTTTTAAAGTAAAATAATTCCTATGGCTTAAATACTTCACTGAATTAACTGTTTCTTTTTATGTAGGGTGCTGAGATGTATAGGTCCCTAAAATTAAATTAAATGTCGTTTGGTTGGTACCAACCTGTATGTGTCATACATCACACATACACTATATAATTTTGTTGTGTGTATAAATGAGAAATTCTGTCCGTCCGGACTTTTACGCTTATGGCTAGTTGGTTATACCTGGTTGGTCATTGTTCAATTCTCATATACCATACGCCTCCTATTTAAATCTACAAGATTCTAAGAGGCCTTTGATCAGTGCCAAGAAATTAATAAGCATGTGTTCAACCATTAATAATAATCCATGAATATGTAGTTAACCATTTATATATCTTCCAAATAAGCACCTTTGTCGGGTTACATCGTCAAAGGAAATCGCAGTCAAACGGAAAATTTAATTAATAATTAAATAGGGTTTTAACTACTAATTAAACAGTACTGTTGTTATGCTTATCCTTTATATCCTTAGGAATATGGTAAGATAACCTTACCATGTTTCAAGTATTTATCAAGTTTTTGTTTCATTCAAAGTTATCTAATATATGTAAAAGTTTTTCTTTTAATTTTTAATTCGATATTCTTAATTCAACTACACAGTGTATTTTTATCGCTTATTTTGCTCCCAAAACAAAGTATAGTATATCACGCTTAGTACTAAAGAGAACTCATTCAAAATTGGCTTAATTAAGTAGATACATTTTAATCCTTATTATGATGTCATCTATGACATCTCGCTGCGATCTATTAAAAAACTAGTGTTCTCTTACTCTTTCAGGTTAGGGGTCTCTTTAACTTTGAGTTTTGTAGGCGCTACGATACAGTTTTTTGCAATTTGCCACAAAACATTTTTTTTAATTAGCTCACTTTAATACTAAGCGTGCGCTATTGTCACAAACTTTTATTTTAACACTTTAATATCCAACCGATTTTTGACGGTTCATAAGGGTTGTTAAATCCTTTTTTATAAATTAAAAATATGGATTACTTGTTTTTTGGATTTGATTTGGCTTGTCTTTTCATGACGTACTTGGATCCAAAAGCTAGTATAAAAAGCTATTGTATTTTCCGATGTTTACATTACCCTATCTAATCATGCATTATCTAACAATATGTGGTAACAGTGACATCGAAGACCTAAAAGTGTATCGCAAATTCTAAAACGCGACTTTTTGACCTATAATTTATTGGCCATCTTGGCATTTTTGAACGAACCTATAACGTCAACTGATTTCAAAACATTACAAGTAAAGGTCGTTCCACTTGTAAGAGACAATTTCAATATCAGATAGACGTCACGAAGCTGTGATGGTGTGATAACTTACCTTATGAGCTAAGTTCTAAGTTTTTTTTTTCATCATCATCATGCTCCTGCCCTTATCCCACTCTAAGTGGGGTCGGCACAACATGTTATAAACATGCTGTCACATGATTTGGCTTCGTATTTTAAGACCAGCCACCTGCCTGACGTCAACTTACCTTAGTCATGTTTTACGACACCTTGGTAAGAAGGGTGGTCTATTCTACTCAACCGGATACCACACGGTGGGTCAACTTACCTTAGTCGCCTTTTACGACACCTCGGTAAGAAATGAGGATGGTCTATTCTACTCGGCCGAATACCTAAGTTTTCTTTTTAATTTAGTTAATTAACAGTATTTAAATGATTTGTTAATAGAATTTAAAGAATTAGGCGTTACTTTGCCTAGATCCATAATACAAAAGTAATAATAAAATTATTTTTCTATAATCCATCATTCGTTACTTTTGTTTTGTTAATATATTTCGCGGCGCCGTGACGAGATTAATCTTTACAAGTTAAAGCATCTTTATAATTATAAAAAAAATTCTTATTTATTATTTATTATATTTTTATGTACAAAAAATAATTACTTCAAATGTAATTAATTAAATATTCTCAATGCTCATAGTATCAAAGTATAGTACAAATATATATAGTCTAGCTAGGGTTTTACTGACAAATAAAGATATACAATGGATATCAGATATTCGATAGAAATACACGCGTATTCCTGTGTGTATGGGAATACGATACTGTAACATTGTTGATGATAAGATACATGTTTGTAGGTATAGTGGTTTGAGATAGGTATGGTTTCCTCTAACGCTTTGGCTACATTAGCGGGCTATGGCGAATATTCGGGCTACGGCAATATATGTGGATACTGTAACATTGTTGATGATAAGATACACTTTTGTAGGTATAGTGGTTTGAGATGGGTATGGTTTCCTCTAACGCTTTGGCTACATTAGCGGGCTATGGCGAATATTCGGGTTACGGCAATATATGTGGCCGGGTACATCGTTACAACGCGATGTATTCGGGTACAGACGATGTAGCATCGGGGCACTGTCGGTAAACTGGCGCGCATCGCATTCGCTGAAGTGGCCACACTAACGACACTTCATTGTCGTCCAGACTTTGAAGTGGGACGACAGACGCACAAAACTCAACGACGAATATTCGCCGTAGGCCGCTTTCCGAATCTTCGCCCGCTAATGTACACAAGAACATAGTGTGTCATTCGATGTTTTGCGCACCAACCCGTCACGAACCTTCGCGCGCTAATGTAGCCTCGGCGTAATACGTTGTTCTTCCATATATAATCAATATTTCAATTTCGGAATACGGTATTATGAGGTTTTATAACAACAACCTTCCGCTATAGTTTTGTGATAGAACTGTATAAGGAATTTACTTCGCTTTTACTCATATACGGTAAGAACCTTCGAATAGAAAGGAAAATTCAAATTGGCTCAGGATTAAGACGTTAGTAACGATTTTATTGCGCACGATAAAAACTAAATAGTAAGCAACAGTACCTGGGTGTTAAATTATGAATTGCTATTTATTCCTATTTTCGTAGTTTCCAAGATTCAGAAAATGTATTTATTAAGCCATTTTAAAATTAAAGAGAAATAGATATTTGAAAAATGCAATAAAAAAAGAAAAGCGCCGGGTGACATATGGGAATCGATTGATCTAAATGCAAGATTGGAACAGTTTTGATTTTTTAGCGCACAAATTAATGAATTGTTACCTATTGTTTATAATATTGAATTTTTGTAAATTGTTGACAAAAATTGGTGTGAACGTGTTAATCTTCCATTTCTCATCTATTCTATAGACTTCCCCGTATATTTTACCTTCACAGATAATGATATTTTACAGATATTTATTTATTTATTTATTTTAAAAGGCCATCAACAATATACACACCAAGTAGAGCTAAAAATACAAATGTTGAAAACTTAAACTAAGTGCTATATCAATTATAGATGGCAACGGCATGCCATTATTATGTTATGTTATTTTCCTTAAAACATTTTAAATATTAGAGCTCCTGTGTCGCCTCAGGGACGTAAATAGTTTAACCATTACAAAAGTTTAAAAGTTGTTTGAAACTCTAAACATGTTAATTTACTAAATATTTTTGTTATGGAGACTTGGCTGAGTATTTTAGATTAACAAATTCGTTTGATATATGACACCACAGATTTATAATTGGCCTTTAGTCACTAAGGGAGCTCAGAGAAAATTTCGCACAAAAAATTTGTGATAAAATACGCCAGTGAATTATTTCAGCAATATCGTGACAAATATGAATTATAGCAATTAATTTTTCTTCCTGCTCTCCTTATCCCATTCTAAGTGGGGTCGAAAGAACAGGTTATCAGATGATTTGACTTTGTTTTATTTACATTTATTTACGTCCTTTATTTAGACTATGCAGGTTATGCAGGCATACCAAAATTTATAAAAAAATCAATCAATTAGTTTTCTTAATTAATTTAATTAAAAACTATATTAGTATTTAACTACATGGCGTGTCGTATTTGACTGATTAGAAAAGACCACCCTCATTTCTCACCGAGGTGTCGTAAAAGGCGACAAAGGTAAATTGACTTGACGAGTGGTATCCGGTTGAGTAGAATAGAAAACCCTTTTTCTTTCTGAGGTGTCGCAAAAAGCGACTACAGTAAGTTGACATGAGGCTGGCCGGTCGTAAAATACCTACCCATATCATATGACAACATGTTTATAACATGTTGTGATGAACCCATTTGGAGTGGGATAAGGGCAAGCGAATTAAGCGTATCATTGTTCATATTATATTATAAACACAAGCGTATTTAAATTAAAATTATTATTAATTGTTACACGATAGAAAATGTTATTAAGCTTTCGGTCAACAAACTTAATTATAAAATTCTGATCTTTATCTTATAAGATACTTACAAGTAACATTCTAAATGGGTCACAAACATTGGTACAATACTCATTATATTGACGTGGTGACATGTCGTGACAAGGCAAATACCTTTTAGTAAACTCCGAATCACTTTAGTCTTGAGCCCCATGATTTATGTCACTCAGTTGGTCGATAAACCATGAGTCATGTCGTTAGTTTGACTAGGTAATATATATTGGAAACTTTAGGTTTCTGCAACTTTATTAGCGTCAATTTTAAGTTATTAGCCTAGACTGCCCGTGTCGTATCCGGCTCAGTAGAAAATACCACTATCATTTCATAAGGTAAGTTGAGTAAGTTACCACACGGTGGTGGTATCCGGCTGAGTAGAATAGACCACCGTCATTTATTACTGAGATGTAAAAGGCGACTAAGGTAAGTTGAACCGCCGTGTGGTATCCGGTTGTGCAAAATAGACCACCGTCTTTCTTGTCGAGATGTTGCAAAATACGATTAAGGTAAATTTCAGTAAGTTTAAAGTAAGTTTCTCGTAACTTCCATCTATTAGGGTGACAATAACCCAAAAAATATCATATCAAGTCAAATCAAATCAAAATAATCTTTATTCAAATAAGCTCTTTTAAGCACTTTTGAATCGTCATAATCAATAATGATTGATACAACTGGTTCGGAATGTTGCTCTTACCGAGAAGAACCAAAAAGAAACTCGGCGGTCAATCTCTTAAACATTTTCAATCTTACATTATTAAACCGCAGTCTTGCATGAAGCTGAAAGAATTTTCAAATCCAGGCTTGTTTATCATACAAATAATCTTCAATTTTGTAATATGCTTTACTTATAAGCATATCTCTTATACTTAATTTAAATCTTTCTGTAGTCTGGTCTAGTATGGATTGCGACTCTACATGCATATTGGTAGAGTTATGTACTGAAGTGGTAGTAAGTTTAGGAATGTATATAAATAAAAATATTTGTATGTCATGTTATAAGGTTTTTCGAATGAGTATTTGATACTCGTTACATATATGTACATTTTTTCATAAAAATATTTTTATCAAAATTTGGCCATACATTTTCGATGCCGCGAGCGCTCAAGCCTCATTCTAATAATATGATTGATATTAATATTTTAAAGAAGTGTAGAGTTGAGTGAAGGGCAGATCGTTAAAGTACATAAGTACATACATATATAGCCGCTGCATTTTAGCAAAAGATTTGGCTATAGAGAACCCTTGAAGAAACCTACTTACAATGGATATCAATAAATAAAAACAAAACGTATAAGAAATGCAACAAACCTCGCGAATACATTCAAACATTCCGCCATTTAATCTACCCAAATGAACAACCACGAGTAAAAAAAGCAATTGTACCTCAACGCAGGATGTTGGCGTTAATCAAATGTTTTTCTACACCGCGATCGCCAATTAGATGCGGATGATTGAACAGGAAAGGTATGTCAAGTGATGCCGCAATTAGTTTTTTGTTTTAAATCGAATAAAGGCAGTCATGTAGCAGTATATATACTAGTATAACTTAACTGCTCAAAAAGTGGCTGATAGATATATCACTTTTAAACACCTGAGTAACTGACCGTGTGGTATGCGGCGGAATAGAATAATACCACTCTCATTTTTTACCGAGGTGTCGTAAAAGGCGACTAAGGTAAGTTGACGCACCGTGTGGTATCCGGTTAAGTAGAATAGACCACCCTCTTTCTTACCGAGGCGTCGTAAAATACGACTATGGTAAGTTGATGTCAGGCAGACGGCCGGTCGTAAAATACGTAGCCAAATCATGTGACAACATGTTTATAACATGTTGTGCCGACCCCACTTAGAGTGGGATATGGGCAGGAAGATGATGATGAAACACCTGAGTACTCTACTGAGTATACTTTATATATTTATTGTACTGGATGGCCGAACCTTGCTCGGTAATTTCTTAAAAGATATAAAAAATTCATCTAAAAATAATAAAAAAGAACGAAAGCACCGGTGACATATGGGACCCGGACCCTGATTTGTACATTATTTTCGTCCATTTTACCCAATAGGCCATCACAGCATTAACAGCAAACAATATCATTTGAATTCAACAGCAAAATTTTACCATTGTTCAGTGCCAGAAAACAGGGATAAAATAACATTTTTTTTAATGAAACCTGAGTCGTTAAGAAATGAAGATGGTCTATTCTTAACAGCCGGATACAACACGGCGAATCGACTTATCTTAGTCGCTTTTTACGACAACTCGGTAAGAAATAAGGGGGGTCAATTCTACTTTACTTTGTAGTACATTTAACATTTTAAACATTTAGTACAGCTCTAGGGCGCTGTTGGCGTATCAGAGATTTCTATAAGATGACCTCTGGATAACATTAATGAGCAAAATGTGTGTAAGTTGTATCGAAATGTGAAACGCTATACTAACGTGTAATAATACATCCCACTCTAAGTAGAGTCGGCACAACATGTTATAAACAAGTCGTTTCACGATTTGGCTACGTATTTTAAGACCGGCCGCCTGCCTGACGTTCACTTACCTTAGTCGTATTTTATGACACGATTATTTTATCGGTAAGAAACAGAGTGGACTTATCTACTAAATCGGATACCACACGGTGGGTCAACTTACCTCATTCGCCTTTTACTACACCTCGGTAAGAAATGCTACTCACGTGTAATATAATTGTATTACCATTGTTTAGGTATACTTTACAAAGCGGTATAACCAGTTGCTTGTTGAATACATGTCCCATAAATTAATCTTTTACATCGACTAATAATTGACGCGGCCTTGTTTCGAGAACACTTGATTCAGTGTTATTAACAATTATGTAATGCTGTTAAATAATTATATAAACGTTATCTGTATAATTTGTAATTTTTAAATATTTCTGAGTCATTTCAAAAATTTAACCCACGTAAATTATAAAGCGTTGCAACATTGAAATCTGGTGCGTTTTTTATTTGTCCTGTATTTATTAGAGGTAAAAGGATATAGGCTTCTTGACTGATCCGTTGACTTAGTGGATAATGACTCTACCTTCATCTCCGCGAGTCGTGGGTTTAATTCCCTTCGAGGGTCAACATTATCTATAAACAATCTGGTTCTTCGATCCTGGGTGTATATTTGTATTTAAGTGTTTATTTTAAATCATATATGTATACTAGCGGCCTGCCCTTGCTTCGCACGGGTATAAAATATATATCCCATGTCAGTCAGTGTAAAAAAAATGATTAAAATCGATCCAGTAGTTTTGATTTATTCATTACTGCCCGTGGCCCGCACGCGTTAAATTTGGAGAAAAACAATTTCCTCTCCCTATACCAAGACGATTTCCTGCTATCTTTGGAATATGTATTTTATTTTTACAATTAATTACAGAATGTCTTTAAACAAACTCTAAAAGATTCGAAGTGCTATAGGGTGAAGCGCAGCGTCCTCACGGCATTTTAAATCTGTAATATCTCCGAAAATGTTCACTTAAATTGCATGCTGTAAACGGCCATATTGATCTATATTAAATCAACAATTTATTTAAGGTACTCAATTGGATAAGGATTAATGCTGTATTGTATAAAAATTGCTTTGAACATAAGGCATCATTTTTCGTAAAAAGTAAATGAAAAAACTGCTATTGTGGGTTATCCATAAGAGATAGATATATACCATCGCGGACTTTTCTGTAGACCTTTTTAAGGTGTACAAATACTTAGTACATCATTTTGATAAATCTCGTAGGGTTTAGCCTGCGTTTGCAATGTAAGCGGAAAAAAATGTAATTATTTACAGAAACCTCAAAAATTACAGTATTTCTCTACTTCGTATTGAATGTTATTATACGTACAAACCTTCCTCTGGAATCACTCTATCTATTAAAAAAAACCGCATCAAAATCTGTTGCGTAGTTTTAAAGTTTTATGCGTACATACGGAAATATGGACTTTGTTTTAGTGATTGACTTAGTGATATTCACCAGTTCAAATTCAAATTCAAATTCAAAAATATTCTTTATTCAAATAAACTTGTAAACAAGTGCTTTTGAATCGTCAACTCTACTGCTGGTTCGGAAAGCTGTTCCTACCGAGAAGAGCCAGCAAGAAACTCGGCGGTTGCTCTTTTAAAAATATAATTCTTAATACTATTTACATTATGTCGTTACTGTCTTGTACAGGTTCAAAGAGAGCTATATCCACACATTCTTATCTTCTAAATAATCTGCAAGAGTATAGTAAGCTTTCTGTATCAGCCTCTTTTTAACAGTGTTTTTAAACTGCTGTAATGGCAAAGCTGAAATTGATTGCGGAATTTTATTATAGAATCTTATACCAAAACCCACAAACGAATTACGCACTTTTGCAAGGTGCAAAGCAGGAGCCGCAAGCTTATGTCGGTTCCTGCTTTGTCTATTGTATACATCACCTATCGTTTTATAATTCTTTATATTTTTATGTACATAAATTAAATTGCTTAAAATATACTGTGAAGCAAATGTAAGAATACCTGTTTCCTTAAACTTCTCTCGCAGGGAATCACGCGGTCTTAAATTATAAATGCCACGTATAGCTCTTTTTTGTAAAACAAAAATTTTTTCACTATCCGCGCATTTACCCCATAGCAATATTCCATAAGACATAATGCTATGGAAGTAGGCAAAATAAACATGTTTTGCTGTTTCGACGTCTGTGAATTGTCTTATCTTTCGAACAGCGTAGGCCGCTGAACTTAGTTTCCCTGCAAGAGTTGTTATGTGCGTGCTCCATTGGAGTTTTGTATCCAAGGATACTCCCAAAAATACAGTTGAATTTTCTGTTGTCTCTCAACCATAACACAAGTATTAAGTTACTTACTTTGGGGACAGACGACCGTGTGTGTAAGTGTCCCATATATTTATTTATTTATTTCATAATCTCTCTTCCAGATAACTTTGTCAAACAGTGGATATATATCCACTTTTAAAAAAGTTCTTCTAAAAATATGATTCATTAAAAATTGTAGAAATTTAATCACTCAAATCAATAAACTTATTTGCGACTAATACATGTAAGCATCTGTGACTCTCCTACTAATCCAACTAAACTAATTGGGGAAATTGATTGGAGCTCAGACCCACCACGCTGCTCTAATGAGAATTGATGTTTCTATACTAATATATAAAGCTGAAGAATTTATTTGTTTCCTTATTTGATTTTAATCTTAGGAACTACTGAAACGATTTGAAAAATTCTTTGAGTGTAAGATAATCCATTTATTGAGGAAGGCATGCTGTATAACATCGCGCTAAGATGAATAGGAGAGGAGCAGCAATGAAAAAATATTACGAAAACGGAAAAATTTAAAGCTTTCCTTGCATGCGCTAACCCGTAACCCGTGACAGTTATTCAAAAATCATATATTACAAAATTGTTGCCCTCTAAAAGTTCTAAATAAAAGTCCGCGACAGCATACATCTAGCTTTTAAGGTTAACCCATTTTTATCGGTACAGAAGTAATAGGATAGATACAACAAACACTCACTCACATCCACATACACACACTAACACTCACTCACACACACACACTCACATCCCCATTCACGCACCACATTTTTGCACACACATACGCATAAAAAATATGAGTTAATATTATTTTATATTTTGTTTATACACGTTGTAAGTATGTATGACAATGGAAGGCACTAGTAACCAAGAATACAAGCTAGGCTTAGTTTGGTTGCTAGTGGTGACTTTTAGAGTATAAAATAGATAATATTCATAAGCTTTTGTCAAATATTGTTAACCAAAATTGTGTTGAGCAAATAAATAATTTCTAATTTCTAATTTCTAATAATTTTACTTTTGTATTATGGATCTCCGCAAAGTAACGCCTAATTCTATAAATTATTTTTATGGGTATCAAAACTATATTACGGTTTTAAACGCGGGCAGAGCCGCTGGCGATTGCTAGTTTCTTATTGTATAAATATCTAATATTTTTAATCATGTTGTTTAAGTTACTATTATAATCTATAATTTCCATGAAACTCTGGAAGAATTGTCTTAGAAAAATTTTGTCATCTTTTATTAATTAAAATCCTTTTCATAATTTATAATAATGTTCTTAATTTTTATTTGTCCAATAAACAGATTCTTAGCATTGATAATATTCTAAGAAAAGAAAATTATTTTAAAAATAAAGCAAAGGTTTTTGTGTTCACTCATTATTGCTTTATAAAAGAAAAATTTATAAGATCGTGAAACTATCCCCTAGGCTTTGATAAAATTTTTATATTACGCTTTTAATTCTTGTTAAGAATTAATGAATAACCTTTTTATATTACTCTTATTTTAAATAAAATTTCACTTAGATTAGTTTTTTTTTGTGCTACGCCCCTTAGTCTTTCTAAACAACCGTGTCGCTTAATAAAATAGACCACCCTGATTTCTTACCGGGTTGTGTTAGTGAGTTGCTTCGGTTGCAATGCTATGGCTACGGAACGAAACTGTTGTTGAGATTGTCGTAGTGTTTGTGTGCAGTTCTAGTAGTGACATCTGCTAGTTAGTGGTGATGATTTAAAATGCATGTGGTTCTAATCCTTCATCCGAGTTTTCGACCCGCCACCCCGATTACTATTCTAGTTTTTTTGATTATATCGTTAATTCATTTTAACTAAATTGTTAGCCCCTTAGTCTTTCTAAATAGCCGTGTGGTATCCGGCTGAGTAGAATAGAACACCCTTATTTCTAACCGAAGTGTCGTAAAAGGCGACCAAGGTAAATTGACCCACCGTGTGGTATCTGGTTAAGTAGAAAAGACCACTCTCTTTCTAACCGAAATAAGTTGATGTTAGACAGGCGGTCAATCGTAAAATACTTAGCCAAATCATGTGACAACATGTTTATAACATGTTATGCTGACTCCACTTAGAGTGGGATAAGGGCACGAAGATGGTGTTAGCAATTGTTAAATCAGTCATTATATTTAAATAAATGCTTTAATACATAATATTTTTATGTTACTTTAATATAAACTCAAAATCCCCAGTACTTTTAATTAAACACGGAGGTGTTCGCAGAAGAAGTCAAATTTTGATATCGTTTAAATCATATTAGGTATTATTTCAAGGTTATTTAATGTTAGACCATAATTTTGTGGTTATAAACGATGTCTTTTATACATAAAAACATAACGTTACGTGGGAATCACGCCACAATAAAATTATGGCTTTAAACATACGTTGTCACGTGTACATTTAGGATATTATGGCGGTATATGCATTGGCAAAAACCTTGAACAGTCAGAAAGGAATAATTTGATATTGCAGTTGAAACAACGAGTGAGTGAAAGGGGACCTCTGGGCGTTCCGAACGGGGTTTATCGGACGCCCATCGGAAAAGGTCCCCGAGGCGGTAGATGCATCTGGTGCTCCCGATGCATCGATTAGCGCAGGGAGGGGCCACTTTTGAGAGGCCCCGACCCAGAGGTGGCGCACTCTGGGGGTTCAGAGTTGGTGCTGGCGGGGATGGGGGCAATGTGTTCAACGGTACCCGGTCCTACCAGCAGCGTGGTGGAGCACTGTCAGGTTAGTCGGTGAGAGTCCGACATACCCGACGATCGTCCCCGTCGGGCGGTGACGACCCATAATGGGTTTTCTTGACAGAAAAAAACTTAACATTAACTTTTATTAAAGGTCAAGCTTAATAAAGCTAGTAATAAAGACAGATCAGATTCTTAACTCCTATTCATATAAAAAGTGGTATCCATCCAACTAGATTGATTGGCTGTGTTAAAAACTGTGGCAGATAATGATTGGATGTAAAAAGCATAGATCGAGTCCATTAGCGAAATTTCAGAACAGGTTTTTTAAAAAATTTACACTCCGGTGCTTGGGATGATAAGTAAATTCATTACAATCAAGAATTTTATCTTGGTCGTAAATTTACATGTTCGTTTGTCAAAAATTTTACTTTCGTCAATCAATATTCAAATCTATAGTATTAAAAAGAAATGCCATGTAAATACGTTTCATTAAAAAAAATATCGTTTTAAACCTGTTTTCGGGCACTAAAAAAGTGGTGACGCCACAAATTCAAATTCAAAATATTCAAAATATTCTTTATTCAAAAACTTGTAAACAAGTGCTTTTGAATCGTCAACTCTACTACACATACTACTGCACAACATGTTATAAACAATTTATAGAATTAGGCGTTACTTTGCGGAGATCCATAATACAAAAGTAATAATAAAATTAATTATTTTTCTATAATCCGCGATAAAGTAAAATAGAAAATATATATAATGCCTATCTATCTATCACGAACTCAACCGACCAAAATTGTTTTCGTCGTGGAGTCTATCTCCTGACGATGCTTCGGTTGCGGGGCGAAACGATTGTTGATTTTGTGATAGTGAACGTATATAGTGCTTGTGTATCGTGGTGGCGATGGTGGAGGTTTGAGCATGTGTTTACGACTTACTGATGTTTTTACGACTCCTGCATGAGTCGTAAAAACATCAGGTATGATAGCCGATTGTCCACTCTACATTTAGTATTATATATATTTCCTATTTTACTTCATCGCGGATTATAGCAAAATTATTAATTTTATTATAACTTTTGTATGTTATAAACATTTTGTAACTTGAATTTTACGACCGGGCGACTGCCTGACGGCCTTACTTTAGTCGTCTCGACACCTCGGTAAGAAATGAGGTCGGTCTATTCTACTCACCCGGAAACTACACAGATACATTTAAATCGATTATGTGACGCTTAATAAATAATAGCAATTTTTATTGCAAGGCAGAACTAGCTCATTACAGTGTCGAACAATGAACAACAAATACGGAGAACATACGTTATCACATATCATTGCGTCGAAGTGCTTGCAAAGTGAGTAAATCAATTATCGCAGTTGTAAGCTTTGCAGTACTTAACCCACTTCTGAAATGTAAAAGAACCATATTTCAATCAATGACGGCATCTTTTTCATTCAGCGTCACCACTCCTCAGTACATGACCAAACCGTCAACACATTTTAAGCAAAAAAAATGTCAAGTTATATGTGTCTACTGCTATATTTTATACCCTGGTTAAAATCTTGGCATATGCCTCCTTTCTCCCTTTTTAGGGGAAAAAATTGGAGCTAAGATCTACCATGCTGCTCCAATGGGGATTGGCTATATATGTATATCCCTAGAATTCTCTATAGATATGCAGGTTTCCTCATGATGTTATCATTCACCGAAAAGCGTGCGATATATAAATAAATAAATAAATATATGGGACCCTTACACACACGGTCGTCCGTCCCCAAAGTAAGTAACTTAATACTTGTGTTATGAGTAACAGACAACTTGTGAATATATACTTATATATTTTTTAAAAACATACTTTAATACAAATATACACCCAGACTCGAAGACCAACAAATTCATTTATAGAAAATATTGGCCCTCGTCGGGAATCGAACCCGCGGCCCATGGAGCTGAAGGCAGGGTCACTACCCACTACGCCAACGGGCCAGTCATATTGAAATTATCAATTAGATATATAAATCCTAACAGAAAAACTCATTGCTGACTGCCCGGATTTGAACCCGTTATCCCTCAAAAGAGTCGCACGGTCTGACCGCCTAACTATCACAGCTTCATCCGTATATACAAGAAATTAAAGGTCTAAAAGAGACATTTAAATAACAAAAACGAGGTTTGAAATCACTAAATAAAAAGCATAACATCGAGATATAACAATCAACGAAGTAATTCTTAAAGTTTATTCGTTCAACAATTATATCTCTATTGAAGTCCGCAGCGGCAAGATGAAAGCGTTTGTTCAATAGAAGCCCTCTGAGAAGTAAAGCATCTTCCAAAATTTCTAATTAATTCATCGCTGGAATGGCTCGCATTAAATAAACACTATCGTTTCTCGCATTAGTAGTCTTTCGACATTTCTATTTCGAGAATAGTACATCAACTTTCGATTGTACGTAGTTTTATTAATACCGATAGCGTATAAGAAAAATGGATGTATCCCAAATTGATTCATGTTTAATTGTTAAGTATAAAAAAGTGGTCAAAACTCGTAGATCATATCACACTCAATTTATATCGTTTTATGCATTTAATAAAAAATATATTTTGAACATTAATAAAAAAGATAAGTTAATAATTTAAATATAAATGTTTTAATTAAAAACGAGTTCTATTTATATTAATAACACATATTATTATGAATATAAATATACATACTAATACTATTAAGGACTTAAGCGTATATTATATATATATAATATAATATACGCTTAAGTCCAGACAATGTTTTAAAATATAATAAAATGTTATATTAAATGTTTAAATATGTTTTATTATTGACTAAAGATTTCACCAATACTAATAATAAAATTTCTTTTATATTATTATTAAAAAAATTGGTTATTAAATCATCTACGCCGTGTGGTATCCGGCTGAGTAGTACCACCGTCATTTCTTACCGAGGTGTCGTAAAATACGACAAAGGTAAGTTTACATCAGGCAGGCAGCCGTTTGTAAAATACGTAGCCAAATAATGTTGCAACATGTTCATAACATGTTCTGCCGACCCCACTAAGAGTGGGATAAGGGATGATGATGGTTTTAAATTAGCTGAGCTAAATTTTTACAAAAACGATAATATTCACTTATGACTGAAGTCACACTTGTAAAGATTTTTGAGAGTCATTCAATCACTAAAGCTTTAAGTGAAATAGAACACAGATTTCCTTTTAACACCGTTGAAAAAAGGACGAGTAACGTCTAATATTCAAAATAAATAAATAACTTACAATTGTTTATGTATTCAAAATTATTTTCATCAAATCCTTCAATAGCTGTAGTCTCACTTATAACAAACTACAAAAACAGTAACAATATACTTCGAATTGAATTTCGTATTTCAAATATAAGATCGTTCTGAAACTGGTAACAACACGTGCGGCTCGATACCGAGAGGTTTCCGAACTGTGGCTTATTTTAACATTTACCAGGAGTAAAGTTGTATATACAAAACTACATCCGGTTTTTAAGATGAATGTGGAATATTTGAATAACGAACTCTATGGGGAAAAGCAGCTGACATTGAAACTTATGTGATAAAAGGTATATATTCGCAGAATATATAAAATGTAACGGCGTAAATCGCAGCGTTGTTATTATATTTTAATAGGACACAGATTATACCTAGTTTTTTTTTATTAATAACAAATTTTCCATGTAAGATCCTTGAATTAAAAATCCTTATACGTATTAATTAATTTAGCTTTTGCCTGCGACTTAATATTAATTAACTTAGCTTAGCGACTTTTTCTGTGTGGATTTCAGTAAGTTAACACGAAATTCACATCACAGTGTTTCTGATACGTACAAAAAGTTAATGAAGCTTGATTCTTCTGAGAAAGAGTTATTAAGTTACGCTCAAAATGAGGTTTTGTTTCTAATCTGTTAAGAATACCTTTCTAGGGATAACAGTTACGATATTTTAAAAAGTTAAGAAAATATTTCTGCGGTAAGCATTAAGTATTACCTCTTTTGACTGGTTCTGGTATTAAAAAATAAATTTGTACTTATTTAAAATTATGTAAGTACATATATTTACCAGTTGTTTTTTTACCAATAACACAAATTTAGTTATTTATTTTAGGGACGGACGACCGACCGCAAATGTCCCATATATTTATATAGATTCATATATGGAATTAATAAAATAAATATTAAATAAAAATGTGTCTATTATAACTATACGTTATAGATTGAATTATAACGCCGTGTGGTATCCGGCCTGAGTAAAATAGACCAACCTCATTTCTTACCGAGGTGTCGTAAAAGGCGACTAAGGTAAGTCGACCCACCGTGTGGTATCCGGTTTAGTAGAATAGACCACCTTCTTCCTTACCGAGGTGTCGTAAAAGTCGATTGACTGAGGTAAGTTGACGTCAGGCAGGCGGCCGGTCGTAAAAACGCTGCAAAATCATGTGACAGCATGTGTATAACATGTGCCGACCCCACTTAGAGTGGGATAAGGGCAAGAACATGATGTTATAGATTGAATTATACTTTATTGATACTTAGACAATGAAGAACTTAAATTTAACGCCATACAGAACAAACTTGCAATATTCAAAGTAAATTGCTAACAGGATATGATTTTCTAACCTCGAAATATCTTCTCATCAAGAATATGATGTGATTATGTAACGTGACTATTGAAATTAAGTCTTCCGTATATTATGTACCAAAATATTCAACAAGTGACTTCCGTCACCTATCGAAGAATGAAGGTCATATGGCTTCGTCTACAAATATAATAATCACAACTTTATTCACACTTAAAATTACTTATTTAACAATGATAACGTGAAAAGGTCGTGGGAATCAGCTTAAAGCTGCTTTTCAGCCCACGCCTTGTGCCAATGCAGCCAGCATTGTGTTTTTTAAGATTTAATTAAACCAAAAGAAATAAAAATGTAATCTACATAGTGCATGAGCTGTTTACACGATTTATTATCTCCTGCAAAGCACAAACACTCTAAATATTAGTCACATTAATAATTTTCTGATACGTAATTTGAATAAAAAATCCCAACATCACCTTTTTGAGGAGTCTTTATATTTTTTTATATTTCTGATGTTACAAAAAAAAATACTTACATTAACACTTTTTGATTTAAACTATCGTGAGATGTATTCATAATTAATATATGGAAATATGTTATCCTTCTTATTTTTATGCCGGAATTGCCGTTAGCTGTTACCATCGTGATAACGCCGCATGAAGAGCTCATGAATAAAGTCCCCATATGGTCTCGAAACTAGCCGGGCTCGGCCCGATAGAATAAGACGTGAGTACAGCTGGTTTCTATACATTGACTATGCTACCCTCTTTTCAAAAGGTTCTGTTAGTTGTGCCTTATATGTTTGTTTGTATGCATAGGTGGAATCTTACGAGTTAAATTTGACCGATTTCCCGGTGTCTGATTTAGCTAATATTTTGCATACTGGTCCAGTCCCAATTACAGTGCTTGTTTATGGAGCATGACCTGATACTGCTACCAGGATTGGCTGCAGACGATAGAACTCCTTAATGGGTAACAGTAGGGACATGCAATTTTGTTAAAAGCTTTATTTTGTCGGAAAATGAAAGAAATTAGACAAAAATAAGTGTGAATCTCCTATCTTCCCTTTCTTTAATATTTGTTGGACACACACTCATAGCCTACCTATGGCTTCCTTACTCTATGTATAATAAATATGTTTTGACTCCCTTGCTCAGAAATCTATTCGTTCTATTGTTTAGTATTTAAGCGAATATTTTGCAATATTCAAATATGTACGAGTAATGGCTACAAGTAATTAATAGCCTTGAGCTTTTAATGAAATATTGATAGTATAACATTTGATATTGAAAATTCCAGTTTGTGATCGAGTAACGCTTTGGATAGTTGGATATCAGCTGCATAGCAAGCATTTTTGTTTTGGTACAACGATTATTAACAGTTTGAGCGGAGAATATGCGTTTTCAAATGTTTGTTGTACGGCGCTACATTTTCTCGTTGTCTTTTCGTTTGTTTGTTTGATTATTTGATTGTTTCAACGTGGTAATCTCAGGAACTACTGGACCGATTTGAAGAATTCTTTCAGTGTAAGATATTCCTTTTACCAAGGACGGCTATAAGCTATATAACATCACGCTAAAATGAGTAAAAGGGGAGCAGCAATAAAAAAT
This sequence comes from Morpho achilles, assembly GCA_947086495.1. Lineage (NCBI taxonomy): Eukaryota > Metazoa > Arthropoda > Insecta > Lepidoptera > Nymphalidae > Morpho > Morpho achilles. The sequence goes on from CAMTZB010000001.1 coordinate 5,040,163, forward strand.
AGTATGAAAACGACAAAATTAAAAGCTTTCCTTGCGTGCGCTGAGCAAACGGTGATAGTTATTCAAAAATTATGTATCACAAAATTGTTCCACTCTAAAAGTTCTAAACAAAAGTCCGCGACAGCATATGTCTAGCTTTAAAGTTTAACCCACTTTAAGCATTTGTTATGGTTATCAAAATACTATATTACGGTGTTAATGATTCCACGCGGGCGGAGATTTGATTGGTAATTTTTTAAAAGATATAAAAATTGAAATTTAAAAAAATAATCAAGAATGGCAGGGTCGGTGACATTCTTTTTTAGTCCGCCCCATTAATCTTTCATTTGCAGAGACGAATGACAGCAAATTTAAGCTTCTGTTTCTATTTCTATTTAAGCAGTTTTTTTAGTGCCTAAAAATACGGAAAATCGAAGTTTTTTTTTTAATGAAACCGATCTAGATCGATTTTTAGTCCCCGAAAAATATCTTCTACGTACTAAGTTTCATGAAAATCGTTAGAGCGGTTTCCGGAATTTAGATCATAATTCAATTTATGTAAGATTAAGATTAATGACGATCTGCTTTTGATACAAGTGTATAAAAGTACTTTAGATAGTAAAAAATCCTTTCAGCTTGATACAAGACTGCGGTTTAATAATGCAAGATTGAAATGTTAAAGATTGACTATTTATTGCTGGTGCTTCTCGGTAAGAGCAACATTCTGAACCAGCTGTAGCTTTATTAATCATATTGATCCTTGACGATTAAAAAGTGCTTGAAAGAGCTTATTTTAATAAAGATTAATGTGATTTGATGAAGTTGAGCAGCGCTATCAGTTTAAAAAAAGGAAAAGAGCGCAATGACGCATAAAAGAAAGGCATATTTTTTAGAAGTGATAACACGTTCTGTCAATTAGATTTATCTTTTTGTCTTGAGGGTTATATTCATATTAGATAGATAGATTCATATAGACGATATTGTTCTTGACTACTTTAGGTTCAAAATTATCTTTAGTTATTTACGATATGGTTTTTTCCATTTCAGAAGGAAAAACGAGTATTGTTTTTACCCAGTAATTCAAATTCAAAATTTCCTTTATTCAAATAAACTTGTAAACAAGTGCTTTTGAATCGTCAACTCTACTGCTGGATCGGAAAGAAGAGCCAGCAAGAAACTCGGCAGTTGCTCTTTTAAAAATATAATTCTAAATACTATTTACACAAGTCTTTACTGTCTTGTACAGGTTCAAAGAGAGCTATATCCACACATTCTTATCTTCTAAATAATCTTTAAGAGTATAGTAGGCTTGCTGTATCAGCCTCTAGTTTCTAGTTCTAGTTCTAGTTCTAGTGTTTTTAAATTGCTATAATAGCAAAGCTGAAACTGATTGCGGAATTTTATTATAGACTCTTATACCCAAACCCACAACCAACTTGCGTACTTTTTTCAAGGCGCAAAGCAGGAGCCGCAAGCTTATGTCGTTTCCTGCTTTATCTATTATATACCTGCTTTGTCCATAATGGCCAGGCGTCAAATGAACGAAAACAGACAAACAGAAAAACGGATAGACTTTCGTATTTATAGGTATTATTAGTATAGATGTTGGACATATAACAAAAAAACAAAAGGATTTTGACGCTCAAATTTATACCGGTTTTATTTTCCTCTACGGATATTCCAATCACCATAATGTATACAAATATTTCTAGTTTTTTTCTTGTTTTTAATAATAAATTCCTATACGAATATAAAACAAATTCGCTACTTTATTTGCATGCGGGTCATCTACTTACTATTCAAAGAGATCTGGCCAAGGTAATATTTCTCCATAATAGTCAAATATATTTGGTATATTTGATTTACATTTTGATGTTTTGGGTTGATAGTCGGAACTTTATGGTCACATTAATAAAATACTAGAAAAATACTCTGTAAATTGCCAAATTTGCTGAGTATAGGAAGACTAGCTGTGCCGGCAGCTTTGCCCGCATGGAAATCAATGTCACAAATGTTTTCCCGAATTGAAATTTTGAGCATAAAAGTAGATCTGGTGAGGTAATTATGAGATATTTTTGAATAACTTTCACCGTTTACTCAGCGCACGCAAGCAAAGCTATAAATTATACAGCGTTCGTACTATTTTTTATTGCTGCTCCTCTCCTATTCATATTAGCGTGATGTTATATAGCCTATATCGATAAATGGACTATCTCACACTCAAAGAATTTTTCAAATCGGTCCAGAAGTTTCTGAGATTAGCGCGTTCAAACAATCAGTCAAATAAACAAATAAACTCTTCAGCTTTATATATTAAAAATATCTTGCCTGTTGGAAGTTAAAAGACCATGGTTATCCAAGGTCTACCACCTTGGATAACCATGGTCTTTTAACTTCGCTTTGACCAGTTAGTTAATAATATTAACAGATTACGATTTGTGCCGTGTGGTATCCGGCTGAGTAGAATAGTACCACCCTCTTTTCTTACCGAGGTGTCGTAAAAGGCGACTAAGGTAAGTTGACCCGCCGTGTGGTATCCGACTGAGTAGAATAGACCAACCTCATTTCTTACCGAGGTGTCGTAAAAGGCGACTAAGGTAAGATGACCCACCGTGTGGTATCCGGTTTAGTAGAATATACCACCCTCTTTCTTACCGAGGTGTCGTGAAATACGACAGAGGTAAGTTGACGTCAGGCAGGCGGCCGGTCGTAAAAACGCAGCCAAATCATGTTAAAGCATGTTTATAACATGTTGTGCCGACCCCACTTAGAGTGGGATAAGGTCAGGAAGATGATTAACAGATTACGATTTAGGTGATTGCAATGTATAGAATTAAGCGTTGCATTCCGGAGGTTCATAATACAAAAGTAATGAAAATGTTTTGTTATAATCTGCGATAAAAGAAAATATATGTAATGCTAAATGTAGAGTGTATTATCCGTTCTCATATAATACATGCAGAAATCTTAAAAAACGTACTACACACTAGTACACAAGCACTGCACACGTTCACTACCACAACCTCAACAATCGTTTCGCCGTAGAATCCACGATGAAATTAGGAGTTTGTGCCGACATGCTTAGATTCTTTTATAGTCCTGTAAACTGTGTGAACAATAAGGGTTGATACGTGAGTGGATTTTGAAAGTGTCTATTCGTGCATAAGTTTTATGTGCGTGATAGGTATGCATTAAGCCTTCCTCTCACATAGATACTTAAGTATCAACGTCGTTATAGTCTACTGTTTTATTCGAGTTTTTTCAGGGTTGAATCTAGAATTAGATTTAGATTTGGAATTATAATTATCAAGTTAGGAACTATATTTAGCGGATTGTTGTAATGTTATGAATGTAACGTAGCTATTCAAATTTTAATATTAACTATTGAATTTTTATATAAACATTAGCAATCGCCAGCGGCTCCGCCCGCGTGGAAAGATTAAAACCGTAATATCTTGATTTGATAATCATAAAAATGGTTATAGTGGGTTAACCTTAAAAGCTAGACATATGCTGTCGCGGACTTTTATTTTCAATTTTTAGAGATTTTTGAATAACTAGCACCGTTTTTTCAGCGCACGCAAGGAAAGCTTTAAATTTTGCCGTTTTCGTAATTTTTTTTGCTGCTTCTCAACTATTCATTTTAGCGTGATGTTATATAACCTTCTTCAATATCCTACCCATGGACTATATTAACACTGAAAGAATTTATCAAATCGGTCCAGTAGTTGCTGAGATTAGCGCGTTCAAACAATCAAACAATCGATATCGTATAACGTATTATCGATATATTTATCGATTTTTCAGGCCACTTGCATTTGCAATTTTCACAACCCTAAGGTCGCTAGTCCCATAATGAGTTCAAGGTTCCTTAAAGTTACACGGTAATTAATTTCATGCTTCGTTAAATAGCCAATCAGGTGAACCATAAAATGATTCTCTCAATTAAAGAGCGAGAACAATTAGGAACAATTGATTTATCGGTTCATGCCCCGTTTCAATTAAAACTGAACTTTATCTGTGCCAAAGTAACTAGAAGTACAAAAGTTGAAAGTACATTTTTTTTCTATTGGTGTCCGTAACAAAGTAACGGGATACTTGGAGAATACTTCTATCACCTATGGGTCGGAAACATGGACCCTGAAGAAGGCGGATCGTGACCGAGTAGACGCGTTTGAAATGTGGTGCTGGCGGAAAATGCTTCGGATTTCGTGGACTGCTTTCCGCACTGACGCGCCTATTTTGAAGCCATTAAATATTAAGATCAGACTCTCCACCATATGCTTAAAAAGAGTGCTAGAGTTTTTCGGCGATATAGCCCGGAAGGAAGGTGGTAACCTGGAGTAACTTCTTGTCACAGGAAAGGTTGATGGCAAACGCTCTAGAGGCCATAGTCCCATCAGGTGGTTAGACCAAATCCACTCATCCTAAAATATCAACTTGCACAATGCTTTCGACAACGCCAAAGACAGACTCAAATGGTGAACCATCGTCAGAGAGAATTTACTTAATCAAATGGGGAATCACGACCGTCAGTAATGAAGATATCGACGCGAGGGGCATGTCCATAACCAGGTGATGTATAAAAACGTACTATATATTGTGTTGAGGTTACGCGGTGTTTTAAGCAGATAGAATGTCGTTAGTTCCCTTCATATGCAAACATCGAATCTTCCGATCATCGAAACTTCTTGTTCCGATTAAAACAACGAGAAAAAGAATTTAATAACTGCAAATTTTAAAACTTTAAACATATATTTATTGTATTTAAACTATCGTGAGTAATATTCTTATATATATAGAAACCAGCTATACTCACATCTTATTAAACTTTAAACTTTATTCTGAATTTACTAGATTATTGAACTTAAAGGAAATGGAATAAGTTAAGTTCTTAAGGGCAAGCATTTGAATCCCTCGACATTATCCGGATACGTGAGATTCATCGATAAAGTTAAAGTAAAGTAATTTATTTAAATCATTGCCCTCCCAAGTTTTGACCCAGGTGGGTCGTTTCTCCAACCGAAGATTGATGACAGTTATCTGATAACATTTGTTTACTGATAACCGAATGCGGGTAAGCTAGACAAGATTATATGATTTTGATTGAATTGATACAACTTTTTTAAGAAGTCACATTTCTAGCTCATCAGTAATATCACATGCTTTAGCTTCTACTTTAGCTGCGTTGAGCCAGTATAAATTTCGCCCTATCTGAAGAGAAAAGTCAAATTTGCTATGTATACACATAGTACATGTGACCTTATTTTACGGATAGGTCGATTTATACGTAAACTAGCTGGAAATCAGTGTAAAAAAAGTAAAGTACCGGCCTATTACTCTCCCACTTGTGGGAATAGGCCTCTTCTCTCCGTTTTTGCAGAGAAGAATTGGAGCTAAGACGTACCACGCTGCTCCAATGCGGATTGGTAGGTTCCAAATATCTCCGGAATTCTCTATAGATGCAGGTTTCCTCACGATGTTTTCCTTCACCGAAAAGCGTGTGATAAAGTGCAATTATCAATTAAACACATAAGTTTTAACAGAAAAACTCATTGGTGTCTGCCCGGGTTCGAACCCGGTGACCTCCACGAAAGAGCCGCGTGGTGTTGCCGTTGGGCTATCACAGTAAATGTGTATTTAATTAAAATCCTAAACATAAAAATAGTTTTAATAGATAGAGATATGCTATTGCGGACTTTTGTGTAGAGTTATTGTAGATCTACAATTCTCTATAACATTACTTTAATGTATCTCGTGTTGGTTTACGCGGCGTTGGTTAACTGTAATGTACTATAACCCATATTATTTCATTTCGTTTCGTTTCGTTTCGATTCATGTCATTTCATTTCATTTCTATAACCAAAATCTTCCGGAAGAACTTAACTTTCAGTGAAAATCGTATAAACATCCTTTTCGTAGATTTTGTGAAAATCCATCACATACTTGTAGGCAGCTTTTGGGGACTTTGTTTATGAGGTACTATGGTACTACGTTATACATTGTAGTGATATTCAGTCATATCTAAGTACTTGGTCCAAGGTTTTAGAATCGTTGCTAACTTATAAAGTATGTCATTACATAGACCAGAGAAATCTGATAAACTTAGCCAAACTAGTACATTTTATTTTTCAAAACTTTTAAAAGTACTTTCGTATCTTTTTTTATTTCACCCCATAAAAAATACTATCACAGTGGGGCCAACTGTACTGGCATGGAAAGGTTGACAAGCTCACAGTTAATATCCCCTGAGACCATATTGTACGGGCTGCTGCTACCCTGTACGCTCTTTGGTTGATAGAATGATAATTTGATAGTAATTGATAGATTGCGGCGCTTAATATTGATAGATTTATTTTTTATAATGATAATGATAATGTGATATATGATTTTGATATTAATTTGCTACGTTGAGCACGCGCGGCCGCTAACGTCGTACTGATTTACAATTTCTTTGATATTAAAAATATGGCGTAAATGCCGATGTTGCAAATGTACGTGCTAGCCCGTACATACTCCCCGGCCAAATGATAGGAAAGCTGATGAGGTGACTTAAAACTACTACAAGATGATGGGCATTTTGCTTAAACTAGCACACATAAAAAAAAACAAAAATAATGGTAAACGAAATACAAAGTAATAATAAAATCTTAATTAAATGAGTTATCATTGATAGTCATCACTGATTGAGACACTTATGATTTACATCAACTTTTAGCACTTTTACACTGCATTACACTTTGACTCTGTAACCTTCACTATCCACTTTATTTGCTCACTGTTGTACACTGCGGTCGCAAGTCACCAGAAGATGACTCGAGCGCCACATGTGCCTGATCCCGATCAGGCCGTCGACCACTACTGCTGCAAGCGCTAGCTGATAGATTACCATCTGCTCTTCATGATGCTTGATAGTTTTTGGATACCAAGTGAACTTTCCAAATTCTTCAAAGTTAGTACTGGCAGACGAGTTAGAGAACGATATGTTTATCTGGTGATAATTTGATGATCTTTGATAGTATTATTTGATATGCGTTTACATTTCTTCTTAATTGATAGCCTCTTTACGAATACGAAAAGGACAATCAGCTGATAGGATAATGCACCTTGCTGCATTGTAAGCAATTCGCACGACTCAATACAATAGCGGTAACATGATAGTACTTGGAAGAAACATTAATTTTAACAGAAATAAACACGCAGTTTGTCGATCAGTTTTAACAAACTTTAAGTTTAGCAGTTTTTATGCCGATTTATATTCTCTAAAACCTTATTTTTATTCTAAAATCATGCTCGTTTAATCTCAAATAGATTCTTATGTGACAAATTGTTTTGTCGTAATGATATAAAATGGTATCATAATTTTATTTGATGTATGCACTTTTATAATTTTCTGGCTGTATTATTGTAATTGTTGGGGAGTAGGTATTACATTTTATACTATTTAATATAACGTTTTGCTAATAAAGGGATTCGTAGTTCAATGCATGAAGCCTTTGTGATAATTATTACAGTATTTTTAGGTCTTTTTAGCGGATTCTTCGGACTGGGAATTTTCGGAATTGACAAAACCGACAATTTGATAATTGGCCTCTTCATATAGACTCGCACGTAGCCGTCTTTACCCGGAATTATGATAGGGTTTTTCATGTCGGGATCAAGGTTCACATGATGTAGCCTTTCGCCTACTCTAAGTAAATGATCTTCGTCAAGGTATAGATGTAATTTATGTCTAGTTTGCAAGTCTGCATATTCCTTGATAAAAGCAATTTGTTTGATATTCTTGATAATTAGCTTGATAATTGATAAAGTAGCTCTTTTCATCTCTTCCATTGATAAATAATTACCTAATTGTTTTTTCTTCTTGCACATGAACCTTCGCATCCAAGCTATTATTCTTATTACTCTATTAAAACAACTATATTTTGATAGGATTGTTTCAATGATATTATCGTGTTGTATTATTGAATATACGCGTTTTGGTGATCGCACCTCTTGTTCCGTGAAAAATTTTGTTGGTCCACTTTCATCTTTAAATGTTGTGAGCCATGCTGCCATCCTTGCCACCACAAACTGTGCTCCTGTAATTGTGATGCAGTCAACCCTCGACTTACGCAGTCCGCTGGATTTTGGTCTGATTTAACATACCGCCAGCAATCAGACGGCATGACATTAGTGATTGCGCGTACCCTGTTGGCTACGAACGTTTTCCATCGGCTGGACTCGCCGTTAAGCCACCCAAGCACCACCATAGAGTCAACCCAACCATACACTTTGATATTATGGTTTTTGAGGCCTTGTTTTACCTTATGCATTAGTTTTGATAGAAGTAGAACTCCGCTCAGCTCTAATCTTGGCAATGTCACAGCCTTATTTGCTGGTACTAGTCTTGCTTTACCGGCAACTAGCACTACCAAAGATCTATTGCCAATGTTGACGCGGCAATAAATAACACAGCCATATGCTTTCATGGATGCGTCACTACACCCATGTAACTCGATGGTGTCACTCTCTTGTGTACGCAGCCACCTCGTTAATATGAGATCTTTCGTACTGTTCATATCTTCCCTGATTTTTATCCACTCCTTGTAAATATTTTCTGGCAGCGCGTCATCCCAGTTGATATTTGCTGCCCACACTTGTTGAAACAAAAGTTTTAATTTTGTTGATAGGGGTGATAACCACCCAAGTGGGTCAAACAATTTTGATATATCTGATAAAAGAATTCTTTTAGTAATAGTAGTAGACTCATTTTGTAAATCAAATCGTGATGTGAATGTAAAAAGATCTTTTTCGGGATTCCAGGCTAATCCTAGAGTCTTTGAGTGTTCTATTTGCTTAAAATTAAAATCTTCTTGATTTGCTTGTTCACATGCTATGTCAGGCAACAGCTCACTAACGTTTGATTTCCATTTTCTGAGATGGAATCCACCCGACTTCAATAAATTGATAAGGTCTATTTGTAACCTCTTTGCCGTCTCTACGCTGTGACAGCCATGGACAAGGTCATCCATGTAGAATGAATTTTCTGAAACTTCGATGGCTTTGCTATTTTGATAGTTAGTGCTTTCGTCACTCGCAAGCTGCTTGAGCGTCATCATAGCTAGAAAAGGCGCGGCTTTCGTACCATACGTAACCGTTGTAAGCTGATACTGTTTGATTAGTTCCGAGGCAGAATCACGCCATATGATCTTAAGCAATTTTTGGTCTTCAGGATGTACCCAAATTTGCCTAAACATTTTTTCTATATCAGCTGTAAAAGCATATTGATACTGTCTCCACTTTAAAATTAATGATTGTAAGTCTTGCTGTAAATTAGGACCACATTCCACCACATCATTCAAACTCATCCCCGTTGAAGTTTTGCTTGACGCATTAAATACCACTCTAAACTTGATAGGGTCATTAGACTGCACACAATGATGTGTATTAAAGTATTCAGGTTTCAGATTTCCATTAGCGGGAATCATATGACCGAGCGCGCGGTATTCATTGATAAATAATTTGTATTGTTCTGCTATGTTTGTATGTCTGTTCAACTTATTTTCTAATGACCTAAACTGTGCTATAGCTTTTGATTTTGAGTCTCCCAGTTTCGTTTGAAAATCTGGAAGCATTGGTAATCGAACCTCATATCGTCCATCTTCGCGTCGCGTTGTTGTGGACTTATAGTATTCTACACACTGTTGATTTTGTGAAGAATTATTTGATCCCTCACTGATATCTTCAATCTCCCAGAATTTTTGAATCTCTTCCAAATTATTAATGATGACGTTACATTGTAAAGTTTTTACGTTTCCTGTTAATATCCAACCTAAACGTGTATTTTGAGCTATCGGGATATTGTCATTAGGTCTACAAATTCCCTCTAGCAAAATTGAGGAGTATATGTCTGCCCCCAGGAGTATATCCACGGGACGACTGATATAAAATTCAGGATCTGCTAATGTAATGTATTCTAAATATGTCCACGAGGGCTTCGAAAAACTGTAATTCGGTAAATTTTTGATAAGAGATTTCATGATATATGCTTCTGTCTTAAATTCAAAATTGTTGCTTATAGACTGACATGTGATAGATACGACGCCCTTACAGTTACTTTCTTTGACCCCTACGCCTGATATCACCCCTCGGCATCTCAATCGAGGCTGACCGAGTATCTGTGCCGCATTTTCCGTGATCAGTGATGTTTGGGAACCTTGATCAATGAGAGCGCGCATATTAATGAACGATCCATCATACTTTTGAACCTTTAAAATTGCTGTGGCTAAAAGTATTTCAGGTGTGTCGTGTTGTAATGATACGTGGGAATTGCTGTTTAACTGCTGTGAAGACTCTGGTTATGGACTCCTTGATATACGTGTCACATTATTTGTTGCATCTGGCTGCGAAAATGCTTGATGTAAAAGGGTATTATGGTTTTGTTGACATTCCATACATCTTTTTTCCGAAATGCATTGCTTACCGTTATGCGAATAGAGACAGTTTTCGCATATCTGTAATTGTGTTACAGTCCGGCGTTTTTGATACGGTGTCATACTTAAAAACTTGCGACAGTAATACAGACAGTGGTCATTTCTCTTGCAAAGTCCGCATTTAAAGAATTTACAGAAATTATTTTTGCTTTGTTGCGAAATATGGCTATTGTGCGCCGGAAATGCTTGCGTATTGAAATTCTTTTGATATTTGTTCCATTTATGAGGTGATTGATCTGTATTAAATTGCAATAATTTATTTGTATAATTTTCAGGTTTTTTCCGAGAAGCTTCCAAACTAGTAAATTTGTTTTCTAAAAATGATAAAAATTCTTGCAATTTAGGCAATTCCCTAGCCTGTTTGACTGATGCTATATATCCGTTGTACGTGTCGGCGTCTAGTTTTTGTGATAGGAGATACACGAGGAGTGGATCCCAAGATGATACGTCGACGCCGAGATTTTTAACTGCATTCAGCGTTTCTAAGGTGGTATCGTGAATGCGTTTGATATGATTTACGGATATTTGTTGAGTAACGGGAATATTTAATAATTGATCAATGTGCGAGCGAAATATAAGGGATTTATTGTTATATCTATGATTTAATATGTCCCAACTGATTGAGTAATTATCGGAGGTAATAGGCAGATGCTGAATTAACCTCTCCGCTTCCCCTTTCACTTTGGTTTTCAGAAACTGCATCTTTTGGGCACTAGACAAAGACGGATTGCTGTGTATTGTTTCAATAAATAGGTCTTTAAACGAGCTCCACTGATGATAGTTTCCGCTGAACGTCGGTATTTCTACCTGCGGAGTCGACTGCTCCCTATGTGATACTGAACAAAGTTTGCGATTGATAGACTTGATAATGTTATTGTATCTTCCCTCATATTCGAAAAAGGCAGACTCATAATCTGGATTCCTCCCCTCAAGCTCGCTGTCCAATTCCCAATGTAAAGTGTCTATAATGGACCAGCGAGATTGTATAATACGTAATAAATGATCAAACTCCCATTTTTCTGATACTGTTTCTAGGTTTATATTTGATACCGTGTGCTCAAAGGCTTTAAAGTTAGTGTTTTGCTTACGTAACATTTCATCAGTTTTGCTACTCGTGCCGCTTATCGTTGTATACGCTTGCTGCTGGGATGGTCCAGGTACACCCAGTGCAGTAGCAGGCTTAAGAACTGGTGTCGATGGCCTATCGTCCCTTGACTGATAATTGGATATAACTGACCTGATAATTTCATACCTATCTTTGGTATGATCGAATTGTTTATTACTAAAATATGAATGACCTCTCGCATATTCCATTCCACATAATGTTATATGGTTCGATTCAAACTCCTGCCAGTACTTATCTAACGTGTCCAACCTCCGCCTGATATAGTCAGACGTCTTCCGGTCAGCACCATCTTTTTTAAAGTTAGTGTAGACGTTTTCGATGGCATTAAGTAGTTGCTGTTGGCTAGCCAATACGTCTTCCATGCTTGACATGTTGATAGAATGATAAAAAAGGAAAGATCTTACTTGTTAATGTGTGCTTGTACGTGAGCCTGTTTCTCACCACCTTCAAATGCTACTAAACTGTAAAACTTCCACTGCTGGGTATGTCCTCACTTGTAATACACAGTAACAATTAGTCAATATATTACTATGGTCACACGCGAGGTCCTCTTAAACGATGTTACTTTACTCGAAGGACCACAAAGATGTACGGGCTGCTGCTACCCTGTACGCTCTTTGGTTGATAGAATGATAATTTGATAGTAATTGATAGATTGCGGCGCTTAATATTGATAGATTTATTTTTTATAATGATAATGATAATGTGATATATGATTTTGATATTAATTTGCTACGTTGAGCACGCGCGGCCGCTAACGTCGTACTGATTTACAATTTCTTTGATATTAAAAATATGGCGTAAATGCCGATGTTGCAAATGTACGTGCTAGCCCGTACACATATATTTAGAAATGCCACAGTGTTTCAACAAGACAACAGTCCAGAGATAAAGCTTGATACAGACAAGCGTCTACCTTTATAATTACTGGTGAAAATAATTATAATATATAATTCGAATTATAATATAAATTTAATTGAATCGCCCGTTCACTGCCTTCATCTCAAGGGATCGTGGGTATCCCCGCCGAGGGCCAAAATTTTCTGTATTTTTTTTTTGTTCATCGAGATATATATATTTAGCAGTTGTCTGTGACCGTTAACACAAGTATAACATGACACTGGGGACCGTTGATTATTTTAAATTATTGTTTATATTATATTGTAATGGCTGTAGTGTTTGTACTCTACAGATCTGATATTAACCAAATGAGCTTCATGAAACACAAGCTGATATAAAATGGGATAAAAATTATGTATTTATTTATAAATTATTATGTATTTATAAATACGTAATATAAAATATCTATTTATATAAAATTTGTTTGTTTACGAATATCAATAGTATTGATTTATAAAGTGTTTAATCTTGTGTAATAATATGAAGAAAAAAAGAAGAATCTTGTAATCTTACTATAAGGCAAAGTTCTTTTTATCTAGAATAGCAGCATGTTTTAGCTAGCTGTGCCATTGTCTCATCATATTGTATTTTTTACAGCAAAGTGCACAATGAACTGAAAATATCATTTACATACCTATAAGTTAGTATTTAAAAAGTGGGTAGTCTTAAGTGCTTAAGGTCCTGGTATTAGAACTCGCTCGGGAACTTAAAAATTCTGCATCCTATACGTTCAAAAATACGCTTTTTTAATATCATTATTATTAGATGTAATTTGATATAAATAATGCCTAATAATCCTACAGTATTTTTACTGTTAAACAACAGTTTTGTTCTCCATTTTTTTAATTTTATTAAATTTATACATTATAAAGGCACTATCTCAAATCTAAAGAAACGCATGTTTGTGTTCACCCTTAAGTAATTTATTTAAATCATTGCCCGCTCAAGTTTTGACCCAGGTGAGTCGTTTCTTCACCTGAAGATTAACGACAGTTTTGTAGTAGCATTTATCTCCGACGATCGTCTGAGGCTATTTGGCCCGGGGGTCCAGAGGTGTCACTTCCATAATAACCTATTCAAAATAAGTGACAACTTCAGACCCTTTGCAATAACGACCTTCTAAGTAGGTACACAGGAAAAAATATACTGTTAAGTTCGTAAGGACATTGAATGAATGAATGAAGAAATTTTTTTTTAGTAGACCACAAAAATATACAAATGGGCATAAAACTAATTTAAAAATATGTACAATCTGGCGGACATTGTTTTTTTTGTATTGTATACCTAAAAACGGTCAGAATCGAAATCGAACGTTGCGTTAGGTATTACGAAAAGTACTGGAAGCTTTGTACACACACACACACACACACACACACATATATATATATATACACATAAGTTTACTTTAACTTCGCATGTATTTTATGTGTTGTATGTGTTTGTGCTACAAAGTTTTAGCTATCTACCTACCTTCATAACTAACATAAAACTTTATTGCAAACCATGTGATTGCATGAACTTATCTTTTCGTAAAGACTTTTAATTTTCCATTTGTGGCTACAATAAATTGCAGCGTTGTATCATTTAAAACCGAGTTGTCGTAAAAGGCGTCTAAAGTAAGTCGACGTCAGAAAGGCGGCCGGGCGTAAAATGGCTAGTCAAAACATGTATGTACACGTTGTGCCGACCACATTTAGAGTGAGATAAGATATATAATATAGATAGGATAAGGAATGATGAATTAAATGCAGTCTGTAACACAGAAGCGCTACATACGATTAAGTTTGTAGTGTTAGAATCTCTTAATAAGAGTTATTTTCTTCAAAAACAATAACGTATCACGATACGGAAAATCTAAACGCAACACTTGAATTTGTGTAATTAACATAGACGACGATATTGTCATATCGTTTACTTAACAACGGCCACCTCGTCAGATCACTAACGATCAGACTGTTTCTATTTGCCTAAACAGAATAAACAATACCATGACCTAGATGTTTGGGCGTTGTATAGCCGTATAAGCTTACATTCACAGCAAGGCTCTTTTAAGTATGATTAACTGGGCGTCTTAAAGCTTCTAACTTACTAAGTTGCGACCCTATTTATGCTTTTGCATAACTTAAATAACGGCACATTTTACTCATTTCGTTTCCGACTTATAATATATAGAAGTAGGTATAATCCAGTCAAGTCTACTCTACCTATGGATGCAGGAAAAATAATGGCGGTTTATCTTATTAAAAGAAAAAAACAAGTAATAAAGAACACGCGTAGAGTAAATTATTAAATTAATATCTTATTTCGCAGTCAGTGACTTCTGCTTCTTCGTCAACCAATGGACGTCCACTGCTGGATATAGGTTGCTCACGGATCTCCACACCAAACGATCTTGTGTCGCTTGGATCCAGTGGCTCCCCGTAACCCTTTTAAGGAAATCTGTCCACCTCGTAGGGGGACTACCGACGCGTTTTTCGATGCGGGGTCATCATTCCAACAACTTAGGACCCCAACGATCATCGGGTCTCCGAACTATGTGCCCAGTTTATCGCCTCCTCAGCTTCGCGATACGCTGAGCTATATCGGTAACTCTGGTTGTTCTATGGATCTCCTCATTTCTGATTTGAACACGTAGAGATACTCTGCTCACTCACTAGCTCAATCTATCGCCCACTGATTGAATCTGGACTTTCTTATGAAGCCCATACCACGTTTCAGATCCGTCAAGTCACTGAATTAATTTTTATTTATTACTAAAATTAAATGCACGAGTGATCTTAATTAAATTGACACTCAAAATAATGATTACAGCTAAACAGAAGTATTAGGTAGAAATAGTGCGGAAATAATCGATAACCCCAAAAACTTTTATGTAAGTCTGTTATTCTGTCACGGTGATTTACGACGGTTCACAACGAATGGATTGCTTCTGGGGACACGCCCACGACTGCAAGTCACGACTGTTCTGAAAATTGATTGACTTACTCGTTAGCACCTGCAGAAATATGATTGGAATACTTGCAATTAATTTGGAGAAAAGAGTTCAAGTGGATCCCTCGTGTACAGAAAAGGTTCCGTTATTAATAAAATTTGGCGTTACTTTGTGGAGATCTATAATACAAAAGTAATAATAAAATTATTTTGTTATAATCCGCGATAAAGTAAAATAGAAAATATATTGTTACAACATGTTTCTAATACAACCTCCTTCATAGAGTTCGTCATTAATGTGAAAAAGCATTGTGGCTGTCATATATGTCATTGGGGTGCTGCGAATGAGTAAATGAGTTGACTTTGGACGAATTGCTTTTTATTTATTAGAAAAGTGTAAAGTGAAAAATATCGCTGTTTTTTTATAATATATAATGCTAAATGTAGAGTGGACTATCCGTTTTCGTACTTGATGCATGCAGGATTCGTAAAAACACATGCACACACTTTCACCACCGCCACCACAATACACAAGCACTACGTTCACTGTCACAAACTCAACAATCGTTTTGTCCCACAACCGAAGTCTCATAAGGAGTCTTCACGACAAAATCACAGAGGGAAGTATTACGCCCTAAACTTTGAGTAATGTAATCGCATCATGCATTATGCATGCATAATAAAAGGTATGAAAACAGATAGTCCACTCTACATTAAGAATTACATATATTTTATGCATTATTATTACTTGTATATATAAAAAGTTAATGCAAACAACGTGCAGATACTGTATTATAAAAAGTACCTGGTTGACCGAAGTCTTGCTCGGTAATTTTTTACAAAATAAAAAAATAATTAAAAAAAAAAGAATATAATAATTAGGTAGTTGGGGATCAATCCTAGATGTTAACATTTGTCGAGACTGCCCGTTCCCCGAATAAGCTACCCTGACTTGACAGTTTATGGCAAAAATAGTGTTTTATATTCAATATAAATGTTAGTATTTTCTAATGCCCAAAAACAGGGATGAAACTCTTTTTTTATACATAAAACTTAGCTAGATCATAAAATTCACCATGTAGGGAGTTTTGGGGGAGAAAAATCGATCCAGCTAGGTTTCATTTAAAAAGAATGTCGTTTTATCCCTGTTTTCGGGAAAATTTAAAATTTATGCTAAATTTAAAAGATAATTTTTGCCATTAAACGTCAAGTCACTATAGCTTATTCGGGGAACAAGCGTTCTAAAGAGATGAAAATAAATAGGTTCGAACCTTACGGCCTCAGCTGTTTTAATTTTTTTTTTTTTTTTATATCTGTAACTAAACTACTTTTATTAATAAAAGAAGTATTCTAAATCACTTTTATTCTTTTCATAAAAAATGCTAAAATGAAATCAAGGCAAACTCTCATTCGCAATTCGCGGGCTAGCTGCTAATGACAGCGGCTGTCACATCTCCCACGTCAAAATGGTTACCCAGGTACTATATATATGTATATATATACATATAAATACAAGATTAAGTCATTTAAATATTAAAGATATGCACATACCAGAATTTAATTTTAACTATTTCGGACCATTAAACCTGCGGATCTCTTCCACTCTCGCGCTCTTTGCCTCGTATGTGATCCCTTCGCACCCATACGTCATTGAGGATTGATGTTAGCTAAGATCGTTTGTACTCACGAAAGCTTTTACGCACGACGGGCTACACATAAAGAACGGAAGTTGATCAATACCCTTAAATATATTCGAAAAAAGAACTTCCACAGTTATTTGTACAATTTAGGGACGCTATTTTCTGAATATCGCGTCCATGAGTTGTTATTCGGGTAACGCTTGCAATATACAAAACGAGAAGTTTCTAGAATATTATACAATAGCTGTGTTCGCGGCTTCACCCGCGTGGAACTTAGTGTATTTAATTGGAATTTTAAACAACAACGACGACACCTTAGAAGAAATGAGGGTGGTACTATTCTATTCAGCCGAAATACCACACAGCGTTAATACAGACAATTTAAAAGAGACAAATTTAAAATCAATCTAGAAAGGAGGCCAATAGGTGTCAAACTAGGTGTATATTATTTATAGTCGCGCTGCAGCGTCTAATCAAAAATAGGCGTATCCCGGTAGATGTGTTGCTGATTGATTGATTGATGTGCGACGCTAATTGACCCATATCACTAATAGCATCACGTGCTTTCAACATTTGGCTCATCAATACATCAACATAGGGATGGTGTGAACTTTCTTAGTTATATAGCAGCGATAGCTGAAAGGTGATAACTTAGTAACATAGGAACATGGTAACTTAGGTATTTGACTGGCTCCTTGGCGCTCTGGGTGACCCTGCCTTCAGCTCCGCGGGTCGTGGGTTCGATTACCACCGAGGGCCAACATTTTCTAACAACAATTTGTTGGTTCTTCGACCCTGGGTGTATATTTGTATTTAAGAATGTATTTAAAATTATATAAGTATGTATTCACCAGTTGTCTGTCACACATAACACAAGTGTTAAGTTACTTACTTTGGGGAGGGAAAAAGATAAATAAATATTTTATATTTATTTATCTGTTACCCATGGTCACGGATTCTATAAAGAGTTAAGTGCCTAATTACAATTTACCATTCACGCGGTTGTACTGAAGGAAAACAACTTAAGGACCACAGAATTGCATCAGATTCTGTAACTTTTAATTTTTTTTTTAATGTTACCTGAAAAATTTCCGTGTGCTATTCGGCTGAATAGAATATTACCACCCTCTTTCTTAGCGAGGTGTCGTAGAAGGCAACTAAGGTAAGTTGACCCACCGTGTGGTATCCGGTTATAAAATAGATCATCCTCTTTCTTACTGAGGTGTTGTAAAATACGGCTAAGATAAGTTGATGTCAGGCAGGCATCCGGTCGTATAATACGTAGCCAAATCATATGACATTATGTTTAAAAAATGTTAGCCACCACTTAGAGTGAGATTAGGGTAGGAAGTTGATATTATCTGAAAAATTTCTGGCATAAGTGTTACCTGCTAATTTGTATGTATCAGTCTAAATCTTCTGTATAAATAGAGACAAGGTATTTTTCACATTTAAAAAAAAACGGAATTTAATATCGTATATTCAGCATTAACCAAAAAGACGTAAAATTGTAAAAGCTACTTTCCTTTTGGAGCGATAAATTCAGGGAAAAGTAACAGCAGAAATTTTACTTTTACAGGTAAATTTAATTTGAGTATTTGTTTCTATTTACTAATAAGCTGTGATGGCATAGCAGTGCGACCGTGTGAATCTCTAGAGACGATCATGGGTTCAAACCCGGGCAGACACCAATGAGTTTTTCTATTAAAACTTATGTGTCTAATTGATAATTGCAATTTATCACACGCTTTTCGGTGAAGGAAAACATCGTGAGGAAACCTGCATATCTCTAGAGAATCCTAGGGATATGTGTAACCTACCAGTCCGCATTGGAGCAGCGTGGTAGGTCTTAGCTCCAACCCTTCTCTCCAAAAATGGAGAGAGGAGGCCTATGCCCAGCAGTGGGATAGTAACAGGCCGTTACTTACTTACTACTTACTTACTTACTAATAAGATGATAAAGATTTTGTTTGTTTTTTTGTCCTTGTTTCACGTCCTAACAAAACACGTGTTTTTCGGTATAGCAAAAGTTAAAGGGCTCTTGATACTTAAATCGAAATCTTACAATTTTTTTATATTTAATATATGAAAATTATCTTATATTTTATATACGAAAATCAATAACAGGTTTCTATCAATAAAAACTTATGGTGAAACACACACTTTCTTGTCTCACATTAGAATTTAAATAAAGCTATTTACATACATTTGTATTGCTGCTTATCAATCTAATTAACATAATTTACGAAATTATTTTGTTGTTTTTTGATAATTCTTCCAAATCAATCTTTTTATATACTTTCAAAATAGAAAACGAGCCTATCTTTTACCTAATGATATAAATTTCATAAACCGTTATAATTAAAAAAGAAATAATATAATCATGCTTCGCTTTGCGATTTTTTCATGGAGTCTATCTGTTGTTGATGCTTCGGTTTGTTGAGTTTGTGATAATTAACGTGTGTAGTGCTTGTGTGTATTTAAAGCAAAATAATGTTATTCATCATTCTGCCCTTCTGCCCTTATCCCACTCTTAGTGGGGTCTTACTTTTATGAACATGTTGTCACCTGATTTGTCTAGATATTTGATGACCGGTCGCCTGCTCGAAGTCAACTTACATTTGTCGTCTTTACACCTTGTTAAGAAAGAGTTTGGTCTATTCTACTCAGGCGGATACCACACGGCGGGTTGACTTACCCTATTCGTCTTTTACGACACCTCGGTAAGAAAGAGGGTGGTCTATTCTACTCAGGCGGATACCACACGGCGGGTTGCCTTACCCTAGTCGTCTTTTACGACACCTCGGTAAGAAGAGGGTGCTTTATTCTACTCAGCCGAATACCACACGGCGGAGCGAAATAATATTATTATTACATTTATATTATGAATCTCCGCAAATTAACGCCTTATTCTTTAAATTATCGTAATTATTAAATTCATAATTTTAAATAGTTGTGTAAAGAATTGCAGGTAAGCAAAGTAACAAATCTTTACTAATACAATTAGAAGATTTTTACGATTTTTGTGTGGGTTTCTATTTTATGGCAAAACAATAAGTTCTCTTATCTGACGCCCACGTTCATTGTGTTACTAAAATTAACTGTTCTATGGAAAGTGGTTTTATAAATATGCAAAAGAACACGTCTATGTGATGATTTGGTGATATGCTAAAATTTGACTCTAACATATCAGTCTACACGTACATCGTACTAATATTATAAATGCGAAAGTTCGTGAGTATGTACGAGGTGTGTTCAAAAAGTATCGCGAATTTTGAATTTTCGGAGTTACGTATATTCCAATTTCGATTTTTTTGTGGCGTTATGTTGGTACATATGTCTCTCACTTATGCTGACAAGTTGGGCCATTTTGAATGTTCGGTTAATTGTTGACAGCTGCTTTGCTTGCACGTGTTTTGGTTCGTCTTCGATTTTTACCTATTCAAAAAGTGGAACAAGGAATCTGTATCGATTTTTTGTGTGAAAAACGAAATTAAGTGCGCGGATGCATTCCGAATGTGGACTGTGGCATATGGAGAAGCTACTTTGGACAAAAGCAACGTTTATCGGTGGTACAAAATGTTTTTAAAAGGCCGAGAAGATGTGAATGACGAAGAGCGTGCCGGACGCCCGAGCACTTCAACAACAGACGAAAAAATTGATGAATTGAAGAAAATGGTATTGGCCAATCTTCGAATCATCGATAGAGAAATTGCCGAGGACCTAGGCATATTGATTGGCTCGTGCCATTCGATTTTAATCAATAATTTGTGGAAAAACAAAAATTGGCTTTTGCACCTCGATAACGCCCCTGTTCACACATCGCTGCTAGTACGCGACTTCTTGGCCAAAAACAACAAACCAATGATACCGCCACTAGCCACCGTATTCCCCAGATCTGGCCCCCTGTGACTTTTCTTGCTCCCGAAACTGAAGAGGCCCATGAAAGGACGGCACTGCGCCACGATTGACGAGATAAAGACGGCATCGAAGGAGGAGCTGAACAAGATACAAAAAAATGTTTTTTTGAAGTGCTTCGGAGATTTGTAAAAACGTTGGCACAAGTGTATAATATCCCAGAGGAATTACTTTGAAGGGGACAAAATAGATATTTACGAATAAATAAATAATTTTTGAAAATACACAAAATTCGCGATACTTTTTGAACACACCTCGTATGTTTGTTATTCTTTCACGGCGAATCCGCTGAACCAATATCGATGAAATTTGGCACAATTATTCCTTATACACCGGAATAACATATAGGCTATAGAAATCCTGTTAGTTTTACAGGAATAGGATGACATTGAAAAGCGCTATCTATTATCGACCTATCACACGACAATAGTTCACGTGAACGAAGTCGCGGGTAAAAATCTTGTTTTTTTAATAAAAGCATCTCAAACGTAACAGACAAATAAAATTGTTTATCATCGTAGATCACGATGATGATAAGTTAAAAGTGCTGGGTGTCGGTTTTAATTAAAAGATTAATTTAAATATAACAAAAATTTAAGCCGTGTGGCTGAATAGAATAGACCACCCTTGTTTCTTACCGAGGTATCGTAAAAGGTGACTAAATTAGGTTCATAAGATAAAAGAAAAATAATTCTGGTTCCGAAAGACGATACATAAAGTCAAAGTCAAATTCAAAATATTCCTTATTCAAGTGAACTGTTTCCAGTACTTTTGAATCGTCAAATGTTTTTAAAGAAGCTACCATTGATTTGGAAGTTTGCACCTACAAAGAAGATCCAGTAAGTAAAACAGCGGACAGCTATAGATATAGTAAAACTAGTAATCGCCAGCGGCTCTGCCCGCGTGGTAAGATTAAAACCATAATATAGTCTTTTTAAAAACCATAAAAATGGTAAAAGTGTGTTAACCTTAAAAACTAGACATGCTGTCGCTGACCTTTATTTAGAACTTTGAGAGGGGAACAATTTGTAATACATGATTTTTGAGTAACTATTACCGTTTGCTCAGGACGCAAGAAAAACTTTAAATTTTGCTGTTTTCGTACTATTTTTTATTGCTGCTCCTCTCCTATTCATCTTAGCGTGATATTATATAGCCTATACCCTTCCTCAATAAATGGACTATCTTCCCTTAGTTCCTTAGATTAGCACGTTCAAACAAACAAACTCTTCAGCTTTATATATTAGTATAGATAACTTAAATCCCGCTATCAGATGAATTACTTGACACAATCGTGATTTAGTTGTATCCTACATGATGCGAAATTATTAATTACACGCTTCGTCAAATCACCAATTAGGCGATGCGTAAAATTTAATATTTTCTGTTGAGGAATTAATATAAAATTGATTTGTTACGTATAATTTTCTTTTTCTTAAATTTCTTCCCAGAATATTTTTAAAGAATCCATAATTTAAAAAGGTTTATATGCACACTATAGTAAGTAAGTAAAGTGAGTAAGTAGCGGCCTGTTACTATCCCACTGCTGAGAATAGGCCTCTTCCATATTTTGGAGAGAAGGATTGGAGCTAAGACCGACCACGCTGCTCCAATGCAGATTGGTAGGTTTCACATATCTCCAGAATTCTCTAGAGATATGCAGGTTTCATCACGATGTTTTCTTCCTTCACCGAAAAGCGTGTGATAAATTACAATTATAGACACAAAAGTTTTAACAGAAAACTCATTGGTGACTGCCACACTAAAGTAAATGTTCTTTATTATAAACCATATTGTTGGGTTTCACACATATCAGCATCTTCCTGCCCTTATCCCACTCTAAGTGGGGTCGGCACAACATGTTATAAACATGCTGTCACATGATTAGGCTGCGTTTTTACGACCTGCATGAAGTCAACTTACCTCTGTCGTATTTTACGACACCTCGGTAAGAAAGAGGTTGGTCTGTTCTACTAAAGCGGATACCACACTGGTAAGTCGACCTTACCTTAGTAACCTTTTAGGTTGGTCTGTTCCACTAAGCCGGATACCACACGAGGGGTCGACTTAACTTAGTCGCCGTTTACGACACCTCGGTAAGAAAAGAGGGTGGTACTATTCTATTCAGCCGGATACCACACGGCGTCAGTCGGGTTTCACACTATCACGCTAAATTATCCTTTGGTTGTGTTATTAATTAATATGTACTATGCGTACGATTTTCATTACTTTAGCGACCACCCATAGTTATTCGTGCGGAACAATTATCAACGTTCATTGATATTTATGTGCACCTTCGTTTCTTCCCTATGTGTCGTAAAAGGCGACTAAGGTAAGTTGACCCGCCTAGTGGTGTTCGGCTGAGTATAATAGACTTTCAACATTTCCCAAAAGTAGCTGTTCAATTCAGAATTAAAGAATAAAGCATTATCAATGAGTTTTAAAAAGTTGTACTATTTTAACGGAAGAATTTCTGGTATTTGTTTTTGTATCTTACAACTTCCACTGGCAATAAGTCTTTGACTGCGAATTCAAACTCAGATTCAAATTCAAAATATTCTTTATTCAAATAAACTTGTAAACAAGTGCTTTTGAATAGTCAACTCTACTGCTGGTTCGGAAAGCTGTTCCTACCGAGAAGAGCCAGCAAGAAACTCGGCGGTTGCTCTTTTAAAAATATAATTCTTTATACTATTTACATTAAGTCGTTACTGTCTTGTACAGGTTCAAAGAGATACCACCTCTCTATATATCTATATATATATATATAGAACATTCTTATCTTCTAAATAATCTTCTAGAGTATAGTAGGCTTTCTGTATCGGCCTCTTTTTATCAGTGTTTTTAAACTGCTGTAATGGCAAAGCTGAAATTGACTGCGGAATTTTATTATAGAATCTTATACCAAAACCCACAAACGACTTACGCACTTTTGCAAGGCGCAAAGCAGGAGCCGCAAGCTTATGTCGGTTCCTGCTTTGTCTATTGTATATGCAAATGGTATTTTATTTAGACTTAAGGGCGAGTAGGCTATTTTGATATATTAGTCATCATCTTCCTGCCCTTATCCCACTCTAAGTGGGTCGGTACAACATGTTATAAACATGTTGTCACATGATTTGGCTACGTATTTTACGACCAGCCGCCTGCCTCACATCAACTTGCCATAGTCGTATTTTACGACACCTCGGTAAGAAAGGGGATGGTCTATTCTACTTAACCAGATACCACACGGTGGGTAAACTTACCTTAGTCGCCTTTTATGACACCTCGGTAAGAATTTAGGATGGTCTACTCTACTCAGCCGGACACCACACGGCGGGTCGACTTACCTTAGTCGCATATTCGACACCTCGGTAAGAAATGAGGGTGGTACTATTCTATTCCGCCGGATACCACACGGCGTAGTGTTTTCATTGTTAGTATTGATACTTTTAACTTATACAATTTAGTAGTGTGGATTATAATTATACCTAAATCACCCTCCAGGGAAAAATCAACCGGGTTAAAGAATAAATAAATAGGGGTATGACCTCGACTAGTAAAACACTTTCGATGTCAAACGAGTATTTAACTACCGTTTAATATGACTCTGCAAACAGCGAAAGCCAATACTCAAAGTCTGTTAGCAATGCACTTGAAATATATGTGACTGCGTAATACGACTAAAGGTCTTTATTTATTTAAGCTTGATTGCACACGCAATAAAAAGAAATTAGCAAACATTATTGTAAGCAATCTCGAAGCGGCAAACTTTAGTGAAAAGATTTGGTTGACCGAAATGTGGGGTGATGCAAAATCAAATACTTTGGCCAAGTCACATATATATTCTTTTAGCTGTGAATTTTCTTCTATTTGCTGCTAACTGCTTTTACAATGATAGCGAGTGGACGAGTGCAGAAGGATGCATTGTGGGTACGTATTACGGTGAATAAAATTAACGTGTCAAAACTTTTTATACTGGGCTATTATATATGATTACAAAATTCCTTTTTGGTTAATACATAGATTTAAAAATCCCTTTGTTTCTTCAGGAACAGGCAAAAGTACAAGAATTAAAGTTTCTTTATGTTTAAGTTAATCATGACTAAGTCAAAATCAATGTTTAGAAACCGGCTATACTCACGTCTTATTTCATCGGATGAGCCCGACTGTATCGGCGTTGGTCGCGCATCTTCTATGCGACCGGAATTGCATAGAGTAATAAAAAGACCTGAGTATAGCCAGTTTCTATACATCAATTATGAATAACACTCACAATAGTTCAGTTAAGTTCGAGAAATTCAAGACTCAATTGTTAGAACAGCTTGTATTATTTAAAGCAAATTCAGTTAAACCTACTGTACCAAAATATACATATATCATCCTGTCCTTATCCCACTCTAAGTGGGGTCGGCACAACATGTTTTTCTCTTCCATTCTGTCCTATCTTTCGTCAACTCTGGCGCCACTCCTTTTACATGCATATCATACTTCACACAATACAACCATCTCTTTTGGGTAATTTATACTAATGATTTTGGTAAAACACGACTAAAAAATAATACAAAATATTAACGTTAATCGCTTATTAGCTTTAATAACTAGATTATTATCTTAATAAAGGAGTAGGTAGAACGTACTTTATTCCTACAATATAGTAAAAAAAAACATAATATCACCCCAGCTCACTTCGAGAGGCTATCGGAGTAATTATCTAGCAAAAATGTATATCACAAGAAAAGGAGCAAGAGTGCTATAAGTGTATTGGGTTAATTAGATGAGGTAGAAAGGTTATGAAATTTTATCTTTTATACTTATCACGGGCAACATTCTTGGGCATAAAACAGTATTTCTGCGTAAAGCATTTTATGAGTCAACTTTGTTCAAACTGGTTAATGCGTTATTATTTTATTATTAAATTCAGATTTTCGAGCTTTAATGCATCTAAATAACTTTCCAATAAATGCATTGTACGTATCCATTTTTGTATCAAATCAAATCAAATTAATTTTTATTTAGATTAGCTCTTTCAAGCTCCTTTGAATCGTCAACGATCAATATGATTAATGAAGTTACAACTCGTTCGGAATGTTGCCCTTACCAAGAAGAACCAGCAAGAAACTCGGCGGTTAATCTTCTAATCATTTTTAATTGATTGATTGTAGCAGTTAGAATAAATGTATTAAGCTTTGAATCATTAAAGGATAGATCTTTTTCTTGTCAATCGATGGATATCCACTGCTGGACATACGTCTCTTCATGGCATCTCCACAACCCACGATTGATGTCTCATTACAAAATTTTCCATACACATAAAAAGGTTACCACCACACATTGTTTCATCAATCACAGTTTGGTGATAACTGTGATTGATGAAACTTTGTTCATATCTCTGTGAATACCTATACGAAGTCCCCAAAGAAACCATGACTTTTGACCTTGTCTTTTTACATTTTTCATAAAGTACACTTTCGGGAACACCATCATATATAGATGCATCTACCGTCTTGGGGACCTTTTATGGGTATATACTTACCCCGACTAAAAACCTGATAGTGCGACACCACGTTACTGATGGCGGGGATAAAGGTAATGTTGTGCACATACGTCTTAACTCGATTTAACACTGGCGTCAACAACATCCCAGTTAGATCAAACAATCGGAAATATATGCGCTCTAATTACATGTCTGTAATGATTGTCAACATCACACATCGTTTTGGCAGGTCCAGACGAGATTCTAATTTTCTAATACCAATCAGTTATGGCTTCAACAAAATTCGAAGGCATGATGGGTTCGGTTGTTAAAGGCATTCTTTAGACAAAGGTCCGTGAAGCAATTAGAACTACATATCCTTTGCAATACTGATCTTTCACATTCCGACAAGTTATGCCCTACATCTTCAGCACTAACAGCATATAATCTATTCGAAAAGTAATATTACAATTTTCTATAATATTCCCTTCAAGTATAGAAATATACATGAATATTGAAATATAAGACTGTACTAACGCTGTAAAATAATCAGTTTGGCCCAAATATTTTCTTATTCTAGTCGTTCTTATTCATAAGCTCGTTACGCGTTAGTACTCGGACGAGATCTGAATATATATAACCGGGTACAATGTATTTATGTAACTAGCTGGTATCCGCGAATTCGTTTGCGTTGTATTTTTATTAAGAGTAGTTTTTATCCCTTTCCGCGGTTCAAAATTTCTGTTCCAAAATTTATTATCGGTGGTGTGTTTTTGTTGTAAGGTGGTACCTGCTCTTCACTTTGAGCAATGATCGTTTATCGTGTGATCGTTTGTAATCGCCACGATCATCATGCTAGTGTCTATGTGATTGTCCATATTAATACGATCATACGTATCTCCCAGAGATTCCCTTTGATACACGTCCCAAAATCAACAACTGGCAGGTTGTAGACAATCGTTATCGATCATACACTATTTTTGATTGGTTGATTGGCTTATACAGTCGAGTATGCCCTCTAGCGTAGAGCAAAGTAAAAGTTTAGAAAACATATATTGGGTTTAATAATGGCCTAATCGAACTATCCCAGGAGTTCATGTATATCAAATACTTCTAAAATAAGACTTTTATACGGATGTCGGAACTGTTCAAAGTTAATCTTATTTGCGAGTATTTCAATCGTTTTTTATAGACAAAGCCAATCTCGAACAATTTAAAAAGTACCATGCGAAGATGAGGCTTGTAATTGCGATGTTTGTTTGTTCGTTTCTCTATGGTGTGGCTCTAGGCTTCTTTGTCTATGACTAAGTTCATCTACAGAAACGGTGACTAGAATTCCAAGATTTTTAAATAAGGATTTCAAAATATCTCTTATTTTTGGCCTCACAAATATCATGAAAAAAGTATTCAGTCAATTCAATAGTAGTATTCAAGTATTATACTTCAAAATTTCAAACCGGATATACGAAAGAAAACATACGTACGTATCAAATCGAATAGATAAACCTAATATTTTCGTCTTAACCCGCCTCGTACATTTAAGTCCAGATCGATAGATAAAGCTAACCTAAAGTAATTTATTTATATCACTGGCCTCTCCAGTTTTGACCCAGGTGGGTCATTTTCTACTCGAAGATTAATGTGAACGATTTAATGGAAATTTATCTCAAAAGTAGTTAACGACTTCGCTCAATAACGTTAGGTACTTTTGGATCCCTATAACTTTTTTATTCAAAGATAAACCGTTTAAAGGGCTCTGATAATCTTATCAGAACTTTAGTACCTAAAGTTATAACATCTGTTAATGCCGCGCCTAATAAAAAGGTAACGCGGCTATATCGCGATATGATCCGAATAATTTTATAATAAACTAGCAATCGCCAGTGGCTGCGCCCGCGTGGAAAGATTAAAACTGTTATATAGTATTTTGATAACGATAAAAATGGTTAAAGAGGGTTAAGCTTAAAAGCTAGACATATGCTATCGCGGACTTTTATTTAGAACTTTTAGAAGAGAACAATTTTGTAATACATGATTTTAAATAACTTTTACTGTTTACGCAAGGAAAGCTTTTAATTTTGCCGTTTTCGTACTATTTTTTATTGCTGCTCCTCTAATATTCATCTTAGCATCATATTATATAGTAAGCTATATAATATCATAAGCTATATAATATAATATCAAATATTAGCCTTTCTCAATAATTGGACTATCATACAGTCAAAGAATTTTTCAAATCGGTCCAGTAGCTCCTAAGATTAGCACGTTCAAACAATCAATCAAACAAACTAACTCTTCAGCTTTATTTATTAGTATAGATAAATCGCGTCTAGCTGTAAAATCCACTTTTACGAACATTTTTCAAAATATTGTCAGAAAAATCTTTATTATTGTCACATCGTCTCTTAGTAAAAGATTTATTCATCACTAGCTGTGCCAGCTAATTGAAATTTTTAACATAAGCGTAGTTTACGTTTTGAATTAACATAAGAGATAAAGAAATGCTGTTGCAGACTTTTTTGTAAATCTACAATTCTCTAGTACATTATTTTAGTGTATCTCTACAGGTTTACGCGGCGCACGCGAAAAAAGCTTCCAGCAAGCGTTTTAACAAACTCCTTTTCAACACAATTTACATTAAACCATAATGTAGTATTACTTAAATTTTTAGTAGAACCCGTACAAAAATTCGTTTAGTGAATTTCGAAAAAATCGATCATATACACAGCTTTCGGGGACTTTGTTTTATAATAAGTACCGAAGTTTTACATTAATCACTTTGTAATGCTTGTTATATTTCTACATAAGCCTCAGGTCTATCTAAGGTTTGCTTCCTACCTATCTAGAGTTTTTGTTACTCCGTTGAAATCGCCTATTGCTCTCAAACTGTTTGAAAAACATATTTCGCCATGGAGAGTTTGGTTGGAGCATCGTGAAACACGCCTCTTCAATGTGAATCGGCAGGATTCAATAACAAAACAATGTTTTTCGTAACTCTGCATATGAATAGTTAATCTTTAATATTTAAAAGAGTTAATCTTGTATGTATAGATTTATATACATATATTTTCCGATTCTCGGAAACGGCTCCAACGATTTTCATTAAATTCGGTTTTAGGGAGAAAAATTCGATCTAGCTAGGTTTCATTAAAAAAATGTATTTTTATAGTTACGTTGAATTTAAAAGACAATTTTCGCTGTCAAACGTAAAGTCATGGGAACTCGTTTGGGGAACGGGGGTCTAGAGAGTTGAAAATACATAGTTTCGAGCCCCACCTGAAGAACTATCTTTCATTTTTTTTATTTTTTTTATACTTTTTAAAAAGTGCCGAGCTAGGCTGGATCAACCAGCTACTATCAATTAACCTGCATTTTGGTATAAAACTCATAGATTTCGAATCAGAGATTTAATCCTTGGTTAAAATTATGATAACCATTTAGCTATCACGGTTTGTGATGTTTATTAAGTACTTTGTTGTACATGCTTACTTTTTCTAAAGTTATATTAATATTAAAACGAAAACAATGTGGTAAATGTAGTAAACAAAATTTCAAGAAGACGTTTAGTAGAGAATGTGCCAGCGGGCATGAAATAACACGAAGCCCCGAATTTCCGCCGAAATTTCAGTGTAACGCTGCGAAACTATTGACATTTTAATGAACACGAAACCACGGAAATGCGAGATATTCTGGAACCAAAAAGAGAAAAATACATGAGTTGGTGTTTTATTCTTGATAAGTAGTAAAAGCGCAAGTGGTATTTGCTACTGAGTACAATAGCGTGTGACTGCGAAATCAAGACGTAAGTTCGTTTAGAATGTGGGCTCAATATGACTGTAGATACCATGGCGTCTAAGCCATATCTGGTGTTATTTATCTTACTTAGGTTATAAGAAAGGAAGACAACACACAGACAAAGACAGCTCCTGTTTTGCGCCTTAAAAAAGTATGTAAGTCGTTTGTAGGTTTTGGTATAAGATTCTTTAATAAATTTCCGCAATTGATTTTAGCTCTGCCATTACAACTGTCAAAGAGTTAAAAGAAAGCTGATACAAAAACCCTACTATATTGTTGAGCATTGCATAGATGATAAGAATACGTGGATATATCTATTCTTTACCATGTACAAGATAGTTGTACGGGCTGCTGCTACCCTGTACGCTCATTGGTTGATAGAATGATAATTTGATAGTAATTGATAGATTGCGGCGCTTAATTGATAGTTTTTATTTTTTATAATGATAATGATAATGTGATATGATATATGTTTTTGATATTAATTTGCTACGTTGAGCACGTGCGGCCGCTAACGTCGTACTGATTTATAATTGCTTTGATATTAAAAATATGGCGTTAATGCCGATGTTGCAAATGTACGTGCTAGCCCGTACAATAGTGATTCCTAGATGTCACTAGTTAAAAGAAAAAAATTTTGAAAAGGGCAACCGTCGAGTTTATTGCATGACTTTCTTCGGCCGGGACCAGTTTTAACTTGTTTACAAGTTTACTTGAATAGAGAATGATTAGAATTTAAATCTCATCTTGTTTCGTCGTTGTCACCCGTAGTTTGTTCATCGTTGAATGCATGATAAGAAAACTCGTAGTATGTGGTTTGAAACCACGAACACCTATTTACGTTTGGCTGACGCGATCCCACCGCTCGGTCATCGCAGCTCAAAGATAAGAATGTAACGATAAAAGCCAAAAGTTTTGTTCCACTTCGGTTGCGTGCCTATCGGCCCTTTAATTTAATTACCAATTACATAAATTAAACGCCTGTTTAACATCGTCATGACGATTCTCAAACGCATTACTATTTTCTGATGTGTATCAGATTTATAACTGTACTTCAACTTAGCCTGTTTCCGGAATTTAACCACGGCTTGCTCATTATTCCAGTTCAAATGACACGCTACTAGTTTTATAAATAACTTGTGCACCACGGCAAGCTTTTACGGATGAAATAGTAATATGGGGTTTCAATAAACTAATCTAACAAGGGCTTAATTTCAAAGCGCGAATAAGCATCAATAAGTTTTTCTATTAAAAAGATGTACGGATGTAGCACATCACTAATATGTATAACGCCTTCTAAGAGCGTCACAACCACGGTACGTTATGGACCGAAAGTTATCTACGTAGCTTAGCATGTCACGAAGCTGAAGTGGAGATGGGCGCGGCATATGGTGCGGAAAACCGATGGGCATTAGAGTCTTAAGGTGTTGGAATGGCGACTAAACACCGGAAAACGCTGTCGGTAGACCCCCTACGAGGTGGTCTGACGACCTCAAAACCGTCAAAGGGAGACGCTGAATCGAAGCGGCATAGGATCGTGTGGTGTGGAGATCCAGTGAAGAGACCTATATCCAACAGCGGACCTCCATCGGTTGAAGATGATGATGAAGGGTGTTACAATAATTTCTAAACTCCGGACATTTCTGTAGGAAAAGATGGAGGATGAACTACTGATGTGGGTGACAGGTGACAGGTGACCTTAACACAAAGCATCATATGTGAGGAGGCAAGAGCAATTTACGGCCATTTGCTGGAGACAACTCAGCTAGTGTTCTCGGAGAAGGAACGGATTAATGGCGTTTCAATTCATATCAATGGGGAAAATTAAGATACGAGTAATTTGACATATGACCAAGGAACAACTAATTTAATTCTTACGTCGAGGTTCTTGTGTATATTATGATAATCTTCTTTTTGGAAATATGCTGCGACGTGAGCATAACTTAAATTATAAATCATGAAAAAGTCCCCAAAAGCTGAATGAGTATGTCTGTGTGTGACCTACTATTTCAAAATCTACTGAATTTCTTTTGTACGGATTTTATTTAAAGAATAGCTGTGCCAGCAGCTTTGCCCGCATGGAAATCAGTGTCAAAGTTTTTTTATTTAGCTTTAAAAGCTTTAAAAGATAGAAGAAGGCTTTGAATTTTGCCGTTTTTGCAATATTTTTTATTGCTGCTCCTCTCCTATTCATCTCAGCGTGATGTTATAGAGTCTATATAACATACTTCTATATTAAGCCTTTCTTGCTAAATGGACTATCTTACACTCAAAGAATGTTTCAAATCGGTCCAGTAATTCCTGAGATTAGCGCGTTCAAACATTCAAACAAACAAACTCTTTAGTTTTATAATATATTAGTATAGATTTACCAACTCTTGTGGAAGTTTTAGCTTAATAATACATTACCGTTTTATGTAAATAGTATTCAAAAGTTCAAGCGGTAAAAATGCATATGCATGACTCTATCTCTGATGGTTAAACTCACAATAACTACTTTTTATGTCCAAAATTTTAATTTTGAAAATAAATGTGAAACCGATTTTGATGCGGGCAATGCCGCTGCCAGTATATCATAAAAATGATGAACACCAGTTTTATTAACTGGTCTTATCGACATCAGAGATTTTACTTACGCTTTCTTATCCCGTAACCAGTTCCTTATTAATTACGTCACTAATCAGCCGTATCGGATAAATCCATCTCGAGATCGTTAATAACAATTTATTGATAAACGTTTCATGGACGAAGACAGTGTTAATGTTCGAGTGTCTTATTTTAATATGTATAATACATTCTATAAGCTTATTTATATTCAATCACGTATCGTTCATAGCTTTTATTAAATTCTCTAAATATAATATAATAATTTCACAAAGGCTTTGCAGAGACTATGGAGTCAAAGTGCAAAGAAATTTTTTGCCTCTTCAGGTGACAAGTGGGCTAGCTCCTTTTTTGCAGTAAGAAATAGCTTAGCGATTCAACTGGGAAACGCTGCCAGCTTTCTTGGGACCATTTCACGTGGGATTTGTATAGCGTGTAAGTAATTTAAGATAGATATAACTTGTACATATTTGCTGTAAATAAATTTAAAAAAAGGTTTAATAAATAAATAAGCGTAACTTTATTGAAACCAAAATAGTTTTAATATTAATATTAAACACTAAACATATTTCCAAGTGGAATAATTTGTTGGAATAATAAAGGTATGGAAGTTACTAGAAGCTTGGGAAGTTAATTCCGAACTTGATTACGACGTTGCTGTGAATGTTCCGACATTTCAATTTGGCATGAGTTATTAACCGCCTTGTATTACATATTGAAATTAGCGGCTCGAGTATTGCCTTTCATACATTATAATACGCTAATTTTGTATGAAATATTTTCTATATAATTTGATAAATGTAATACTAAAATATGTTGAGTTAAATATAACAAAAACCAAAGCCATGTGGCATTGGTTGAATGGAATAGACCACCCTCGTTTCTTATCAAGGTATCATAAAAGGCGAGTAAGGCAATTTGACCCGCCGTGTGATATCCGGCTGAATAGAATAGACCAACCTCATTTCTTACCGAGGTGTCTTAAAAAGGCGACTAAAGTAAGTTGACTCACCGTGTGGTATGCGGCTGAATAGAATAGACCACCCTCATTTCTTATCTTACCGAGGTGTCTTAAAAGGCAAAAAACGGTAAGTTGACCAACCGTGTGGTATCAGGTTGATTAGAACGGACCACCCTCATTTCTTACCGTGGTGTCGTAAAAGGCGACTAAGGTAAGTTGACTCACCGTGTGGTATCCGTCTGAATAGAATAGACCACCCTCATTTCTTACCAAGGTGTCGTAAAAGGTGACAAAGGTAAGTTGACCAACCGTGTGGTATCAGGTTGAGTAGAACGGACCACCCTCATTTCTTACCGTGGTGTCGTTAAAGGCGACTAACATATTTATAACATGTGCCAGCCCCACTTAGAGTGGGATAAGGGCAGGAGGATGGTGATGTCTTAAGAAGCGCGGGGGTCATTCACATACTATATGTATACCGATGTCAAACTAAGATCTAAGTACATTCACCTGTTTTTGTTGTCATTGGTGTCGCAACATGGGCTACAAGAAATAATATGATAGCATTATAATATCAAAATGATACAAGAATACAAGACAGCCTTGACACGGTCGCCTCGAGCAACTGGACAAATAACATTCATTTATATTATTTTCGCTTGGCTGCTTTCCACAGATCATACATGCATTTATAATCTGTGGAAAGCAAACACAATGTTCCTTTGTGTTATGGTACGAGATATATGGTTCGCATTTCAATTATTATATGTTTCTTTGATCATTATCGTTTACATTAGACAAAAAGAATAAAGTAATAATATTAGTGGGTTTTTTTTTTATAATATATGTATTACTGATAATAAAATACACGTATAAATTTATTCACTTACTTAGCTTGTCGAAATAAAGTAAATGAGCGGCGTGGAAGAGAAGAGGCCTATGCTTTTTCCAGTTCAGACCTGGCAAGGCTTATCCTATTCCAGTCCAGACCAGGACCTTGTGTATAAGGCCTTAATTAGATAAAATATTTTGAGCCGCCGATCACTCGTGGTAGCTACATTAATAGTATTAATCTTTGACGAATCAAGGGTGCTTGAAAAAGTTTATTGAATAAACAATATTTTGATTTGATTTGATTCACCATGGTCACCGTTATTTGATTTCTTTTTTATTTTATTGTAATATACATTTTAGGCGGGTTTCCTCCAGTCAAATAACTCCATGGGCACAGGTCTTTCATAAAAAATGCGAATCAGAGTAAAATGTCACAAAGCAAAATCATTTAAAAATTAGATGACAAAGAACAAAATTCTTTTTATACATAATTGTCGTGACATTTAGCCGAAAAATTCTCAGCAAATTTTTATAACAAAATATCAATATCAATTTAGACATGAATTCAGGATTTTTTCAAAAAAACCCTCTTTAACGTCAGTTCGTTTATAATTAAGTTTGAACAATTTATTAAAATCTTCTATTTTAATCACTGGGGCCTTTCTTACTCAAATATATTATTTACATATAAACTAATATCTAAAGCTGGAGAGTTTAATTGTTTGATTTTTTGAACGCGCATATCTCAGGAACTACTGGACCGATTTAAAAAATTCTTTAAGTGTAAAATAGTCCATTTATCGAGGAAGGCTATATAATATTACGCTAAGATGAATAGGAGAGGAGCAGCAATAAAAAAAAGTACGAAAACGGTATAATTTAAAGCTTTCCTTGCGTACGCTGAGTAAACGGTGAAAGTTATTCAAAAATCATATATTACAAAATTGTTCCCCTCTAAAAGTTCTAAATAAAAGTCTAGGACAGCATATGTCTAGATTCTAAGGTTAACCCATTTTACCCATTTTTATGGTTATCAAAATACTATATTACGGTTTTAATCTATCCACGCGGGTGGAGCCGCTAGCAATCGCTAGAAAAATATAAATTTCTTATATATTGTTTTTATTTACAATAAAAATTTACAAATTATATCTATCTTAAATTACTTACACGCTAGGACTATACAAATCATGCCCACGTGGAATGGCCCCAAGAATGCTGGCAGCGTTTCCAAGTTGAATCGCTAAGCTGAATCTTTGTGCGAAAAAGGAGCCAAACCGCTTGTCACCTGAACAGGCATTTCGTATATTCAATTGCGAGAGAAGCATTTTACAATTAAATTCATTTAAAGATTATGGAACATGGCCTAGGCCCCATATTGATACATAAAAAATCAAACATAATAATCGTGAAAGTCTTTCTATCGTGTTAAGGAAATATTCTATGTGTTTCATGGAAACTGAATATCACTTATAACTTCAGCTTTGTAAGATGACAACTCAATTATCCGTACAAACCTCAGTGAATATTCTATCAGTTTCGTGTTGCTATTCACAGACTGTAATAACATTATTTGTATAACAATAGCTAGAAGGATTAAAACCTCCCCTCCCAGCGTTTAAGAGCTACTCATATTTCTATATTTAGCCTTATAGATCGTTATAATAAGTGTATAATGTGGTAAAATCGGACTGCGTTTTTACTTATTTTATTAACATTTCCTTATTTTCCATCATACTTGGTCGTGCCCCTTAACATGCAATGACAACCCCAAAATACGAATGCTGCACACATATACAGCACTTTCTCGAAAAGGACTAAACTTGTTTTCAAAAGAACAAAAATTCAAAAATAGAAGACGGAGGTCTTGGCCAACGATCGAGTAAAAGTTTTAAGTATATGTGAGTTCGTCGTAGAAGTGAGATATGGTCGAATATACATCAGCTTGGTTTTGATGGCTATCAGTTTTAAAGATTTTTGTTTTCTCTAACACCGGTTTAGTATGATGACTCAAATACTAAGCCGATGGCAGTTCGAATGCGTGTGTATATATAGTCTGAATTTCGGAAACGGCGGCTACAAACTTTAGCTCAGTTGCGTAATCGTCCTCTTTTCTTTTTTGATTTTATATTGCATCGTTTTTTGTGTCTTCTAAAAAATACTGAACAAAGCTCAGTCACTCGGGTACTAATATATTAGAAGCTATAATAATAAAGGTTCTTCTTTAAATCATCACAGTAATGCGCTCTGTAGTTTAGAGACTACAAAGAGGTTATAGAGTAGCTACAAACACTTTCTATAATACCAGGTCAAAGCACCTCATTTTTACGGACCCCAATAAATTTTAGAAGACGTTTATATTACGTTTAACTTATTGGAAGAACGAAATATTATTAGATAATGGTATTGCGGTTGTAGAGCAAAGTGTTCTGTTTATTTAATTAAGGAACATCGTAGTACCTCTTAATTTGATTTGTGTTCGTTTGGAAATTAAATTTCTAAGAGAATACTAACTGATAGCTAAAAACTAACTATTCGATGTTATAGGTAAGGTAACGGGTTACTATCCCACTGCTGGGAGTAGGCCTTCTTTAGCCGTTAGAGAAAATGGTTGAAATTAAGACCTACCACGCCGCTCTAATGCGGATTGGTAGGTTATACATATCCCTAGAAGTAGCAATATGTAAGTTTATCGAACGCTCGCTGGAGTTAGGTCCCCGAGGTGGTCGATGCATCTGATGCTCCCGATGCATCGTCTAGCGGAGGGAGGGGCCACTTTTAGAGAGGCCCCGAAGTCCCAGAGTCCGCCACCCAGAGGTGGCGCACTGGGGCGTCCCCGTCGAGCGGCGACGACCTATAATGGGTTTTAATGACATAAAAAAGTCCTACTTTTATCTCAACTACTCTATCTATAATAACTCTATGTTTTTTTATCACTTTCAAATAATATACCTAGGATATAGAAAGGTGGAAAGTAACTGGTAAAATAGCTCAAAGAGCTTACAAGAAAAGTTATGATAGGTGCTAGATATTAAACAAAACGAGAGGGATTTAAAACAGATACGAATCCAATATTGTTGTTATCTATATATATAAAAGAAAGTTGGTCTAAGTTACACTATTTATAACTCAAGAACGGATGAACCAATTCGGCCGAAAATTGGTGTAGAGGTTGCTTAGAACCAGGAAACGGACATAGGATACCTTTTATCCCGTTCGACCGCATTTATTTTATCCCGTCAAGTCACTATAAATCGTGGTATTACAAGAACGACTATGACATTGAATAACAAAACGCAAATGTCAGTGGAATACAAAACATAGATGATAGCTAAACGTAATTTTTCTTTGGTGAAGTATGGTAAAATATTTGACAATTATCAAAATAATAGTGTTACAACATGTTTTTAATACAACCTCCTTCATAGAGTCGGTCATTAATATGAAAAAGCATTGTGGCTGTCATATGTGTCATTAAGTTGTTGAGAAAGAGTAAATGGGTTGACTCTGGGAAAACTGTTTTTATTTATTGAATAAGTATAATAATATAATAAGTACAAAGGAGAAATATCGTCGTTTATTATATTCAGAAGAGGATGTAACCTAAGCTCACAAATAGAGCGGACAAAAGGAATATCTGGAAATTTAAAAGAGTTTAAAGCAAAGAAAAATGACGATCAATATCTTGAGACAACACGGAGAGTGCGAATTTCGTATAATTTGAGAGATAGTTGCGATATGCGATGCTATGGATAAAAAATGGAGTTTTTATTGGAGAGATTATTATGATGGTAATTGGTATTCGGTTTATTAACTCTGTAAGATCAACGTGACGGTGTGCTATGTGAGGCCATAGACGCGCCCGTGACTATTGTTCGATAGAACTGTCAGCTAGAATGACGATTATTCTCTGGATTTGTTCCAGTTGTAACGATTGTTTTCTAGACTGTGGCCATCTGCAACGACTGTCAGCTAAACTCTGCCTAGATGTGGTGATTGTTCTTTGAGCGTTATCATTTGCGAGTCTGTTTACGTGTGTATCTGCTGAGTTGGTTGCCATTTATTGAGCTGTGTTATGCCATGACAGTGATTGAGGGTGAGCTTAAGGTGCGAAATGATTTTTCTTTTACAGATTAAAAGAGCAAGTATTGAGTTTCTTGCCGATTCTTCTCAGTACAATCAGCATTCCGAATCGGTGGTAGATTCATTCCCAGAAGTCAGCTTATGAGATTTGCGGGGTCGCAAATATTGTCAGGATGGTCGACTGTTACAACATGTTTTTAATACAACCTCCTTCAGAGTTAGTCATTAATATGAAAAAGCATTGTGGCTGTCATATGTGTCATTGAGTAGTTTTTGAGAAAGAGTAAATGAGTTCACCTTGGGAAAATTGATTTTTATTATTGCATAAGAATAAAGGAGAAATATCGTCGTTAGTTATAATAGCTAAACGTCACTAAATAGTATAAAACAAAGTCACTTTCTCTGTCTGTTCCTATGTCCCTATATCCCTTTGTATGCTTAAATCTTTAAAACTACGCAACAGATTTTGATGCGGTTTTTTAATAGATAGAGTGATTGAAGAGAAAGGTTTATTTGTATAATCTAACATATTATAAACTTTTATTATAAACATTCAATATGGAGTAAAGAAATACTATCATTTTTTAGGTTTCCAATGTGATGTCGTAAATAATTACATTTATTTTCCGTTTACATTGCAAACGCAGGCCGAACCCTACAGTATTTGTCAAAATAATGTACTAAGTATTTGTACACCTTGAAAAGGTCTACAGAAAACTCTGCGATGGTCTCTATCTCTTATGGACCCACAATAGCATTTTTTTGACATTTTCTTCTTCATTTGTAATTTAAATGAACATTTTCGAAGATATTACAGATTTAAAATGCAGGGTATAGCAATTGCACGCTTTGTCTTATAGCACTTCGAATTTAGCTGCGATTGGACGGGTTTTTTTCACATGGCCGACTATATGTCTCTTTATCAAGAGTAACCTCTAAAGAAAACATGTTTGTATTGTGTAATGATGATTCTTTCTTTATGACAAAAGAGCTGTGAATGTTGTATATAAAGACATTCTGTAATTAATTGTAAAAATAAAATACTCAGGGAAAATGGAAAGTAAATAAGTAAAAATGTAGCATATGAATTTAGATATTCCAAAGATAGCAGGGAATCTTCATGGTATAGGGAAAGGGGAATTGTTTTTTTTTATACAGAAAAAAGCTCCTTATGGGTACTGCCGCCCGACGGGGACAGGCAGCGGTTATGTCGGACTCGCACCGACTAAAACGACCTGTGTGCTCCACCACGCTGCCGATGGCAAGGACAGGGTATCATTGTACATATTGCCCCCATCCCGTCAACAGCTCTGATCCCAGAGAACAAACACCTTCTTCGGGTAGGGGCCCCTCGATAGAGAAGCCCCCCTCCGCTAACCGGTGCATCGGTAGCACCAGATGCACCGACCGCCTCGGGGACCTGTAAGCCAGGCGTCCGATATACTCCGTTCGGAACACCCGAAGGTCCCCCGTTAGGGCGGCAGACGATGAGCTTGGGCGAGTCACTAACACCTGGACTCACCAGGAGCAGATTGGATCCAGAACAACAGTTCGTGGAACCACTCCGCCGCCTCCCTTCACCCTCCTCCGCAGAACAAAGGGAGGCCATCGCTGCCCACGGTCGCTCCCTGCCCACCGTGTTTGTTATGTCACGGTCAACAGGGAGAGACTGCGCCCCAAGTAGGGGCCACAACGCCTTAGTGGGCGTTTCCGCCCCCACCGGGTAATTTTTTATAGAGGTTTTCTTCCTCGCAACCCGAAGGTCCCCGTTCCCATTACTGTGCTTCCGGGTTTCGCCGACGGTGGCCGTAACCATGTCCAGCTAGACTTAGAGTAAGCCCATCCGGACCCGTCGCTCATTAGAACCCCACCCCAGCCCCCCCGGAGTCCCCGGCCTGTCCAGATTGCCCTCTGCTAATCAGAAGGATAACTGGATTGGCCACCCCACAGTGGTCCGTTCGCCAAGTCTAAGCTTGCCCAGGGTGCGCCACGAGGAGGCCGACCACTTTGGCACCCCGGGGAATTGTTTTACTCCAAATTTGACGCGTGTGGGCCACGGGCAGTAATGAATAAAACAAATCTGCTGGATAGATTTTAATCATTTTTTTTACTGAGTGACATAGGCTATATAAATCATAATACTGGTCTAGTGAGTAAGGTTAATGACCTTACTCTAAGGCTTCAAAATATGGAGCAGCATAATAGATCAAGTAATGTGGAGATACAATGTGTCCCTGAGCATAAAAGTGAAAATCTTATCACCACAATTTTACAACTTTCTAAAGTAATCTCATGCGATATAACGGAAAGTGACATTCATCTTTGCACTCGCATCGCTAAAGTTAATACCCAAGATACTCGACCTCGAGCAATTATTGCGAAAATGGCTACACCAAGAATTCGGGACACATTTCTTGCTTGCGTAATGAGGTTCAACAAGGCAAATGCTGCTGACAAACTTAATTCAAGTCATGTCGGCATTGGTGGTAATAAGCAGCCTATTTATGTAACGGAGCATTTGTCACCAAGTAATAAGAAGTTGCATGCAGCGGCTCGTCATTTAGCCAAAGAGAAAGGGTATAAATTTGTGTGGGTTAAACAAGGGAAAATCTTTATGCGTAAAACAGAGTCTTCTGAGTATATATACGTAAGGGACCAATATATATTGGATAAACTCACCTCAGTTATTTCATAAGTTTCTAGTTTGACACTCTTATTGGTAATATAACTTTAAAATATTATAATCTACAAGTTTATTATCAAAACGTAAGAGGTCTGCGCAGTAAAACTAATGAATTTTATTGTGGTATTGCCAGCTCCAACTTCGATGTTGTTATTATAACAGAAACTTGGCTGAATAGTGGAGTTAAAGATTCTGAATTATTTGATAATAGGTATATAGTATATAGGCGTGACCGTGAATCTTCTGGCTTTCACAAGCATAAAGATGGAGGTGGAGTCTTAATAGCAGTGTCTCGTAAATTAATTTCCTGTCGTTTAAAAGATAACGAGTCTGACTGTGAAGATCTGTGGGTCAAAATTGACCTTCCTTGCCGGAAAGATATTTACTTTTGTGTCGTTTACATTCCTCCTCCAATTAGTCGTTCTGTATTGGAGCACTTCATTAATAATTATAATAATTTTTCAGAAAATATGCAAAATGTTTGTATAGCCGGTGATTTTAATCTAAGTTCTATCAACTGGTTAGTTTCTGAACAGAATCTATTTCCAATCAACGGTGGTTCTCTTCCGAGTCAAATACTTATTGATTTTGTCGCATTAAATAATTTGGATCAACATAATCATATTCCCAATAATAAAAACAAAATTTTAGATTTAATTTTAAGTAATCTACCCGAAGCTAGTGTTTTCGCTTCTCAAGGCCCTGTCGTAAGCATTGATCCTTATCATGTACCGCTGAACATATTCTTATCATTTAATGTAACTTGTACTAATCTTAAAGAGAATAAAGATAACGAAAGAAATTTTAATTTTTTCAAAGCAGATTATAATAATATTATTTCTCAACTTAATGAAGTAGATTGGATAGATGAATTTAATTTGTGCAGTAATGTGGACGAAATGTTAGATAAATTCTATATTAAACTTAACAAAATTATATCCTTAAATGTACCTCAAACTCTACATCGAAGTAAAAGACATCTTTACTGGTTTTCTAAAGAATTAATTAAACTCATAAAAGAAAAGAATAAATTATTGCATAAGTTTAGAAAATATAAAAACCCTTTAGATAAGATATCGTTAGACATTTTAAGTAAACGTTGTAAAAAACTTTCGACTGTTTGTTACAATGCCTATATAGGAAAAATAGAGGCTAACATATCTCAAAATCCTAAATATTTCTGGTCCTATATAAAGTCTAGAAATAAATCGGTAAATCAATATCCTGAACGTATGATACTAAATAATACGTCGGCTAATATAGGCACAGATATTTGTTATCTTTTCGCAAATCATTTTTCTTCAACTTATTCGAAGCAGCTAAATTTTAGACGTAGTAATAATGAAAATGATATTTTAAAATTACAAAATATATTGGGTGTCATTAATTTGTCACAAAAAGAAATTTACAATTATTTAAAAAGAATGGATGCTACAAAGGGTGCTGGATGTGATGGCATTCCTGCTCGATTTGTTACGATATGTTCATCTGCTTTGAGTTTCCCACTCTATTTAATATTTAATAAATCTTTGAGTTCAGGTATATTTCCATCATATTGGAAGATTGCTAAAGTAGTTCCCATACACAAGGGTGGGAATCCAGAGCTAGTAGCCAATTACAGGCCTATATCGATCTTACCCATTTTTGCTAAAGTGTTTGAGGCATTACTATATCCATATTTAAATTTTCACTTTAAACAACAACTTAATATTGATCAACATGGTTTTGTAAAAGGAAGATCATCTCACACCAATCTTGTCAGTTATCATGACTACTTAGTTGGAGCCGTTAATTCAGGTGATCAAGTGGATGCTATCTACACTGACCTTTCTAAGGCTTTTGACCGTGTTTCTCATATCATATTACCGGAAAAACTTAAACAGTATGGCATAGTTGGTAATATGCTGCTTTGGTTTAAATCGTACTTAAAAGATAGGCATCAGTATGTCGTTGTGAAAGGCTTTGAATCTGTATCGTTAAGTGCTACCTCTGGTGTACCTCAAGGTTCCCATTTGGGACCTTGGCTGTTCAATCTTTTTATAAACGATATTTCCTCATGTATTAAGCACAGCAAAGTATATCTTTTTGCTGATGACCTTAAGCTATGTAAAATTATTCAAACATCAGAGGATAGTTTATTACTCCAACAAGATATAGAAAATCTAGAGGACTGGTGTTTTTCTAATGATTTGATTTTAAATAGTGAGAAATGCCGTCATATTAAGTTCACTCGTAAGCTTAATATTGTTCATACTCAGTACGAAATCGCTGGGCATATATTGGAAGAAGTGAACATGATCCGTGATCTTGGTGTTTTGTTTGATACGAAACTCACATTTATTCCACATATAAACAATATTATCGCGAAAGCTTCAAAGATGATGGGATTCGTCATTAGGAATGTAAAAGCATTTAAGAACTCAGCATCAAAGATTGTAATTTACAATGCATATGTTCGAAGTACCTTAGAATATTGCAGTGTCGTTTGGTCGCCTCATTATGCTGTTCATCAATTACGTTTAGAACGTATCCAAAAAAAAATTTTTGAAACATCTCTCATTTTCGTGTCGATTAAACAAAAAACTAAGTTACAATAAAAAACTAAAATTATTTAATATTACTAAGCTCGTAGATCGTAGGAAACTTTTAGATTTGACATTCCTCTTTAAATTATTTAACAACAAAATTGACTGTCCACTTTTATTGCAATCCTTAAATATAAGTGTTCCGAGCAGGTTGCCCCGCAAACCTCTTGGCTTGTTGTACCAGCCGCGCTCTAGAACTAACCTTAGGCATTTTTCTGTTTTAGGTCTTAGGTTATCAAGAGAATATAATGCAATTTGCGAATCTATCGATATGTTCAGCGATACATTTATTAAGTTTAAAAAAAATATTCTTAAGCTCCAAACATTGGAGCCGTAGTGTTCCATTGAGTTATTAACTTAGTTTATTTTAGTTAAGTTACACAGTTATTTTAGTTAAGTTATTATATTAGTTATTATGTTACGTTGTCCTTACAAATAATGATGTGCATGCTGTGGCACCTAAAGGCAGTGCATTTAATGTTTTTGTGGCGTATTTAGTTTATTCTAATGTTTTAATGTAACTGCCACTGGTTGTTCCGAATAAATAAAATAAAATATATTTTATACCCGTGCGAAGCCGGAGCGGGC
Organism: Morpho achilles; assembly: GCA_947086495.1. Classification (NCBI taxonomy): domain Eukaryota; kingdom Metazoa; phylum Arthropoda; class Insecta; order Lepidoptera; family Nymphalidae; genus Morpho; species Morpho achilles. The sequence goes on from CAMTZB010000001.1 coordinate 5,084,723, forward strand.
CACTAGTAGCACGATATAAGTGTACAAATAAAAATTTAAATATTCGAGTATCGTCGTCTTCCTGCCCTTATCCCACTCTAAGTGGGGTCAGCACAACATGTTATAAACATGCTGTCACGTGATTTGGCTGCGTTTTTACGACTGGCCGCCTGCCTGACGTCAACTTACCTCAGTCGTATTTTACAACATATCGGTAAGTAAAAGGGTGGTCTATTCTACTAAACCGGATACCACACGGTGGGTCAACTTACCTTAGTCGCACTTTTACGACACCTCGGTAAGAAATGAGGTTGGTCTATTCTACTCAGCCGGATACCACACGGCGGGTCGACTTACCTTAGTCGCCTTTTACGACACCTCGGCAAGAAATGAGGGTGGTACTATTCTATTCAGCCGGATACCACACGGCGTGAGAGAAATTTAAAATATAAATACGAATCCAATATTGTTATTATAGCACGATATAAGTGTACAAATACAAATTTAAACATTCGAGTATATTTACGCAAAATTGAACCGATAACTAATAGAGCGAAGCTCTATCTGTATTATATGTATGCACACTCATAGCTAAACTTTGTCTTTCTCTTAAAATTCCTTAGCACTTCAAGTAAAAGTGATTCATCTAAATAAATATAATAGAGAAAACGTCTTGTTATATTTACATTGAACTTCACGGATGGAATGTTAAGGAATTTACCTAAAAGTAAACGGAACGTGTGCGTAGAGCGTCACATTTTTATGGTATGTGACGGGCGTGCAAAATGTTCGCATTATAATGGAAATGTCTGAAGGAAAGTCAGGAGTAAGGACGTTTCACTTATTTCATTGTTATTTGCTAAAAAAAGACATTACTTATAAAGGTTGTTCATGCAACTTTAATATCACACAAACGCTAATCAACTAAATATTATCGTTTTTTTCGGATATCGGGATTTTTCGAAGTGAAAAATCTCTAACGACGTTGTGCACTTTTTGTGATGGGTAAAATAATTTAAACTGTAAATGTTGCCCTTACCAAGCAAGCAAAAGGTGAAATTTGCAAAAGTGACATGTAAGATATCTGTAAAGTGGTGATTTTAATGAAACATATCAGTACAAGTTGTCTAATCTGCTATAAGAAATGTATTTGATGAAGCGGTTCCTCACAGAATAAAATAATGATAGCAAAAGTATTGCCTTGTTATTGACCCATAACTAGGCGTTTATCTCCTTTTGCAGAAAATAATTTGAGCCAACGCGCTGTTTTAAGTTTTGGCAGGGTTTAGTACCCTGCCTTTTCTCGGGACATGCAAAATGTACAAGCTGTGATAGCCCAGCCGTAACACAGTGCGACTCTTTCGAGGAGTTTTTCTGTTAAGACTTATGTGTCTTATTAGCAAATTGTTTGCATCGATTCGAAGAAAGTGTCTATAAAATGGAAGAAGAACAGCGTGTTCCGGCGCGACGACCACCAGTGCTCGTACTGGGAAGTTATGAAGGCGTGTTTATGACCAACAAATCATTTTGCATGCCCGCGAACAAATTTAGGGTTTGTCCACAAACAACAAAACACTGCAATTTATATGCCGCTACTAGACCCATCGAAAATAAAGGCAATTGAAAAGCATCCTATATAAAGCATACTGAAGATCATAACAGGATAACCAAGACAAGCATAATTAGTATAAAATAAGTGAGGTCTCAGTTTTCAGAAATCGGTCTGTCGTTGATTCTCGCCACACAAACAAAAACGCTATACGGCTTGACCCGATGTAGTTATATCACCCTATACCAATCTTTGATTTTAAGCATAAGCCAACCAAATACCTCATAAGCGGTGAAATGAATGTGATGTTCTGGAAGCTAGTATTTTGTGTGATATTGCTATATAGCCCGCCTCAGCCCGCGAATCCGTTAAGGTTTACAGAATATTAACAATTTAAATAAATGAAATTAATTAATTAATGATTCTTTATTAAATAATAAATTATATTTATTTATTAATTATTAATAAATAAATAATAATCTGTTTATATTAATAATGTGTTTATTTATTGTGAATGATGTATGTTGTTGATTGTCTTAGAAAAAAAAAAATATTATTGTTGTTTTTGTATATTTTTTAATGTTATTAAGAACCCCATTTTGCACTCTGCTTTACGTTCCAGTCACCGAGGTTCCATTCCATCGGAGGTTTATTGTCCTTTAGACTAGCATAACTCTGTTAACTGTTTGCAGTTCGTAACTGCATTGAACTTAGCAACTTACTTATTGCTAAGTTAGACATGTTACTTCTTGTACTAGATCTATGTACAAGGATATTAGACACAATATTTAATAAAGCAAAAGTTCTCACAAATCTATTGAAGATTTCTTTCGGGAATAAGAGGAAGATAACGTTTCATACGATATCACGATCTTTAAGTAATATATGTTTAATATTTTGAATTGAAGCTTTCATAAATAAAAATTTAATTTGAAAAAAAATAAACGTCAAACCCTGGCCCACACCAATGAATTTTTCTGTTGAAACTTATGTGTCTAATTGATAATTGCAATTTATCATACGCTTTTCGGTGAAGGAAAACATCGTGAGGAAACCTGCATAGAGAATTCTGGAGATATGTTTAACCTACCAATCCGCATTGGAGCAGCGTGGTAGGTCTTAGCTCCAAACCTTCTCTCCAAAAAACGGAGAGAAGAGGCCTATTCGCAATAACTCTCGTAATTACCAGGATAATAACAGGCCGCTACTTACTCGTCCTTATAAAAATCGCCTTTATAAAAGCCCTTCAACTATTTTAATCCCAAAAATAACACGATTTATTGATCCCTTCAAACGTAAGGAATGAGCAAGCAAACAAAATGAATTGATTTATTTCAACAAAAACAAATTTCGAGTTATTTAAATCATGACATTAATATTATTGATTGTGAGACAAATTATTTGAGACGGCGAGCGGTTGTTTAAATAAATTAGTCTATAAACAGCGAGCATTGAAAATAAACATTCTAGCTTCAATGGGTGAGTCAACATCAATAAAATTTATTAGTTTTAGCAGGTTTTGATATGCATACTTGTCAGGGTTGTGAGGTTTGATGGACGAATAATAAAGAAAAACGCAATATATTAGAAACCATTTGGGCCTCGCGGTGTAAAATTAGTTACAGACGCTACACCGTTTACCTTACGTCTCCACATCGAAAATACACACATGCAAGCGTATTGTTTGTAAAAGTCATTGTTTCTTTAATTTCTTAAATTATTTGGTCTTATCCAATTCGCTCTGGAATGCCGTAATATCTATTCAACCGAATAGTATAAATCAATAGGATCGCTTGACGCTGGTTCCTTGGGAACAGGGACGGGCCCTAATGTGGGACGCAATATGCATTGATACGTTAGCCTCGTCCCATATCAGGGAAACAGCGTCAAGGCCTGGAGCTGCGGCGGAAATGACCGAATCCGGAAAAAGGCGGAAGTATTCATCTCTCATCCAGAGTTGTATATTTGTGCCGTTTGCAGTTAAGACAAAATCGCATCTTTGCGATTTTGTCGTGGGATTGTGGTGGTGAATCTGTGCAGTGCTAGTGTATTGTTGAGTTATTGATTGCGGGTAGAGCATGAGTTTTTACAAATTCTGCATGTACCAGATATGAGAACGAATATTACACTCTACATTTAGCATTGCATATATTTTCTTTTATCGTGGATTATAGCAAAATATTTTTTTCATTACTTTTATATTATGGACCTCCGCAAAGTTACACCTAATTCTATAAATTATTCATCGTCATCATTGTAGATGGTTTCTACTACAACTATTCTTTACGGTGATTGCAGTGGTAACTTTATTCGATTATTCAAATTCAAATTCAAAATATTATTTATTCAAATGAACACGAAACAAGTGCTTTTGAATCGTCAACTGTACTGCTGGTTCGGAAAGCTGTTCCTACCGAAAAGAGCTAAGAAAAACTCGGCGGTTGTTCTTTTCAAAATATAATTTTTAATACTAGTTACGTTTAGTCATGTCTTGTACAGGTTTGAAGAGAGCTATATCTACACATTCTTATCATCTAATTAATCCTCAACAGTATAGTAGGCTTTCTGTATCAGCCTCTTTTTAACAGTGTTTTTAAACTGCTGTAATGGCAAAGCTTAAATTGAGTGCAGAATATTATTATACAATCTTATACCCAGACCCACAAAAGATTTACGTATTTTTGCAAGGCGCAAAGCAGAGGTCGAAAGCTTATGTCGGTTATGACGCAATACCTTTGAGACTGTTATTAGTGTTGTATTTAGTATAATTGTGACATGTGTCCTACATGTTATCATATACATATCCCAAGAGACATGTCGTATCACGACGAAACATGCTAGGCTCACATACGCCACAATTGTAATTAGCAGTATTAAATTATTCACGTACCTGTTAACACCCTCGCTAGTCGAGCTGGTGATCTGTAATTAAATATTGATGAAATTAGAATTGTAGCTGACATAGAAATGTTGTAACTTTCATATACAATCTAAGCCATTCATGCAATATATAGTAGTAAAAAAAAAGTAAAGTAGCGGCTTATTACTATCCCACTGCTGGGAATAAGCCTCTCTCCGTTTTTTGGAGAGAAGGTTTGGAGCTAAGACATACCACGCTGCTACAATGCGGATTGGTAGGTTAAACATATCTCCAGAATTCTCTAGAGATATGCAGGTTTCCTCGCGATGTTTTCCTTCACCGAAAAGCGTGTGATAAATTGCATGCATAAGTTTTAACAACAAATTTCATTGGTGTCTGCCCGGGTGTGAACCTGTGACCTCCTCGAAAGAGTAGCACGGTGTTACCGCTCGACTATCACAGTTTATATAGTAGTAGTAATATAAAGTATATAGTAGTAAGGCTCTAGTATTATTAAACGATCAATTTGTTCTTTATTAATACTTATGTAAAAAAATTAATAAAAAGATGTGCTATCAGGACAAACCAATCTCAGAAACAGATTTCCTTACGATTTAAGTATTTTCCTTTCCTTAACGATTCAAAAGTGCTTGAAACAGCTTATTTATATAAAGATTTGATTTAATTTGATTTGATTAATAGCCTTAATTAAATTTAATAGATCTTTTACGTTACTTAACGTTTTCTTTTTGCTTCTAGCCATATAAGCGCTTGAAATCTCGAACTTGACCTAATTCGACGTTAAAAAATCTTGAGTGACCTATTATGTGAATAGAGAGGCCTTGAAAAATTCATTTGCATAATTAAGGTCTCATGCTAGACTAGTTTTTACCCGCAACTTCGTTTGCGTGATACTTTGATAATAGATGACGCTTTTCAATGTCATCCTATGCCTGTAGAATTAACCTTATTTCTATAGCATATATGTTACCCCGGTGTATACGGAATAATTGTGCCAAATTTCATCGATATTCGTTCAGCGGATTCGCCGAGAAAGAGTAACAAACATACATTCATACTCACAAACTTACGCATTTATAATATTACTAGGATAGGATTTTTTGCGAAATAACTAAAAGGTGGCTAAGGTTAATTGACCCGCCGTGTAGTAACGGGCTGAATAGAATAGATCGCCCTCTTTCATACCGAGGTGTCGTAAAAGACAACTTAGGTAAGTTAACGCGGGTCGCGTTTGGTATACGGCTAAGCAGAATAGACCACCCTCTTTCTTACTGAAAGGCGACTAAGGTAAGTTGACGTCAGGCTGACGAATTGCCGAATCATATGACAGCATGTTTATGACGTGTTGTGCAGTCTAAGCTGGATAAGGGCAGGAGGATGATCATTTGTTTTTAAACCTTTGGATGACGTCAACTTTCGTAACCGTGATTTTTATCTAAATATGTAAGGCCGCCAAAGTACATCGCACAGATTGACAGCGAACGATTGTGGTGTCTTAATCCGACTTAACGCTCTTTTAAATAACGCTAATGGTTAACACATTACAAAAGTATACTTAACGATGTGTGTGAATGTCATTGTAAAAACATTCATGTAAGTTACATTAGCATAGCGTTTTTATTTAAGGCAAAGATGACAAATTATTTATTTATTCTTTAATTTTATTATTTTCAGAACAGTTTAACTATCTATTAATTAAAATCTACTATATCTTTTTTGATTTTATTATAAATTAATAATTATTTTTGATTAACCGGTATTAAAATGTGAATATTTTTTTATATTTGTTTTTTAACTCAGTCATTATAATAATTTTATTTGGAGAATTAGAGTGAAAAGTCTATGGACCAGTAAACTCACACATACGGAGGTAGAAAGAAAGAGAAAACTTGGAAACTTCTTGAAGAGGTCATGTCCAAATCACACCTTTATCGATAGCAATGAATGAATTATTACTGTAAAATATACACTTTTAATAAAATTTTCAATAAAATAAGACGTTTCTACAATACTAATCACAAAATAACAAATCATAAATGCACAGTTTTCTTTTTACAAACTCTATTTAATCTGTGTGACGCAATCATTCTTTTGTTGCTGTCATAATCCCTCTGACAAATGAAAACGTATTCACCGATAGATTACGTGTCAAATCCCGTTTCTAAAATGATCAATAATGATTGGACAAATGAGACGAGTTCAATAATTCAAATGTCATTTGGAACGTTTTGTTGCAGTATGTTTTTTGTCCATGTTTCGCGTAACAAAATACGCGGGTTAAATGACCGGCTGAGTGGAGCAAGTTCGCCTCGTTCGTGTCTGAATCTTTGAAGAGTTCTAGTATTGTACATTTTACACTGAATGGCATTTTATATTTTTTGTTCGTTGCTGTTTGCCTTTTAATTACATAAGCTTAGTAACTTAAGAAGTGCTCATAACACGTAAAATCGCTTGCAATTAGGATGTCAATTTTTATATTAATCGATTATTTTACTATCAGAATCGATTTTCTATTTTTACTCTCCTTTCCTTCTTTTTTTCTTGTTTTTAAAGATAAGATATGCATTATTGGAAGAAAACAAACGTATTTTAAACTACAAAATATTTTAATCGAATATCGCAAACAGTGCATTGTGCTATTAAGTGTTATTATTTTTATATTGTTGGGTTTGATATTGTATTGTTGAGTAATATTAAAGAGCACAGAGTAATAATATACAATAAGTTTGTGCGGCTTGTTTATTTTACTTGCCTCCACAACATTATGTCATATGTAATAATGCTGTGGGGTAAAGCGGCTGATACACTAAAGATTTTTGTTGCTCATAAAAGAGTAACAAATATCTTTTCAATAAAATTCCACAATCCATACTAGACCAGTCTACAGAAAGGTTTCAATTAAATGTAAGAAGCTTATACGTAAAACATTTTACAAAATTAAAGATTATTTGGATAATAAAAATGCTAGGATTTGAAATTCCTTTCAGCTTCATATAAGACTACGGGTTAATAATGTTAAATTGAAAATGTTTCAAAGTTTGACTGCTGAGTTTCTTTCTGGTTCTTTTTCGGTTAGAGTAACTTTCCGAAACTTCATCAATCCTATTGATCCTTGACGATTCAAAAGTGCTTTAAAGAACTTCTTGTTCTACGAAGGAATGCTGGTTATTTATAAACTAATGAAATGCTAATGTAGTAATAGAATTTATAATTTGAATTAATAAAAATAAATACGACATACAGTTCAAAGCTCAACCTTATTTGTGATTCATTAATTGCTTCATAGGGGAGTTCAAGAAATATTTTTAAGACCTTCATCAAAGGGGTGTAGTTTAACTTCGTAAAACGTATTATTATTAATGAATTACTTGATTACGAAATCGTTTTATTGTAAAGACCTAAGGTCGGCTTAATTTGGATGTTAAATATGTATTTCGGATCTTGGTAATTAATTTGAAAGAAAAATGTTAAAACTTAATTTGTTCAAATTTAGATAAGTTCATATCTATATTAATATTGTAAATGTGATATTCTGTCTGTCCGCCTGTTACACTTTCACGACTAACCTGCTTAGCAAATGATGCTCATATATCGGGCACATATACACATTTTACATAATCTTTGTGCATAAAAATATAAAGAATTATAAAACGATAGGTGATGTGTACAATAGACAAAGTAGGAACTGACATAAGCTTGCGGCTCTTGCTTTGCGCTTTGCAAAAGTACGTAAATCGTTTGTGGGTTTGCGTATAAGATTCTATAATAAAATTCCGCTATCAATTTTAGCTTTGCCATTACAGCAGTTTAAAAACACTGTTAAAAACAGGGTGATTCAGAAAGCCTACTATACTGTTGAGGATTACTTAAAAGATAAGAATATGTGGATATAGCTACTCTTCGACCCTGTACAAGGCAGTAATGACTAAATGTAACTAGTAATAAGAATTATATTTTAAAAAGAGCAACCAGCAGATTTTCTTACTGGCTCTTCTTGGTAGGAACAGCTTTCCGAACCAGCAGTAGAGTTGACGAAACACTTGTTTACTAGTTTATTTGAATAAAGAATATTTTGAATTTATACTGATAATTAAAGCAATTCGTGCAAAATTGTTCCCTAAGTATTCCAAAATATCAAAAATGCACAACGTAAATATTCAAATCTTCACTTCAGCACTATCGGAGAGCAACCCGATTTTTATTCATATGTCCTAACTAAATATCATCATCTTCCTGCCCTTATCCCACTCTAAGTGGGTTTGGCACAACATGTTGTAGACATATTGTCACATGATTTGTCTACGTATTTTACGACCGGCCGACTACCCGACATCAACTTATTTTAGTAGTATTTTACGACACCTTGGTAAGAAAGAGGGTGGTCTATTCTACTTAACCGGATACCACACGACGGGTCGACTTACCTTAGTCGCCTTTTATGACACCTCAGTAAGAAATGAGGTTGGTCTATTCTACTTAACCGGATATTACACGGCGGGTCGACTTACCACCGTCGCCTTTTACGACACCTCGGTAAGAAATGAGGTTGGTCTATTCTATTCAGCCGGATACCACACGGCGCATGCCCTAACTAAATATGTCACACTTAATTACTAATACTAATTTGCTGGCAAAATGAAAATATAAGGACCCTTCTACTCGCCCTCGTACACAAATACCTGTAGAGACATGTCGCATGTAGACGAAACTACTCAAGTATTCATAGAATAAATGAAAACAGGTTAACAAGCAGGTATTTTTCCATAAGACTACATTCATTGCTTATTTGATGGATCTAATGCTTTTCAGTTTATATGAAAAGAGCAATAAACACGAAAATGACGACGTTCCCTATTATTTATTTATCAAGGTTGATGAAACAAATCCCATAATAATAGACTTGGCTAACGACAAAAAAAACTATGCGTGTAATATAATAATTTGACGGAATTTGTATTTGTCAAGGATTCTTGATTTAACTTTGCCCGTCAATTGGACGTAAGTTATAAATATGAAGGAAATAAAAAATATATATATTGCTAAATGTGGGGTAAAAAGCCGTGTGGTATCCAGCTGAATAGAATAGTACCATCCTCATTTCTTACCGAGGTATCGTAAAAGGCGACTAAGGTAAGTTGACCCACCGTGTGGTATCCTGTTGAGCAAAATAGACCACCCTCTTTCTTACCGAGGTGTTGTAAAATACGACTAAGGTACTACTTGTAAGTTGCGGCCGGTCGTAATATACGTAGCTAAATCATGTGACAACATGTTTGTGACTTGTTGTGCCGACCCAACTTAGAGTGGGATAAGGGCAGGAGGATGATGCTAAATGTAGGGTAAATTATCCGATTTCGTACCGAAATTTCATCCGAAAATAAAATGGCAAAGTAAAGATTTTGCGGTTTCCGGGTGAAACGCTTGTTGAGTTTGTAATCGTGAACGTGTGTAGCACTTGTGTATTGTGGTGGCTTACCAATCCTGTATGAATCAGGTATGAAAATGGATAATTCACTTTACATTGAGCATTATATATTTTTCTATTTATTTTATCGCGGATTATATCAAAACAGTTTTATTACTCTTCCTCCAAAATGTTTTCAGTATAATACCGAGAGATACAATTCTCTAAGCCGTAGTTCAACCTAAGGTTTGCCAATACTTCTGCGCTCCAAGTTTCGCAATTTTGATTACACTTCTGCCTGCTTCCGTAGCATTCGGTCAAGGTATCAAAGCCATTATTAAGTCTAAGCCTGGATGATAATAAAAAATAGTTTTGTGTTAGGGAACTACCTTTAAGAGATGCAATAAAAGAAAAAGCAGGATGTTGCTCATATCTGTATGTATATAATATCTTTTTTATGGCTGAGATTTACTGTAAGTGATTTTATAGTCTATGATTCACAGCCACGCCGCAGAATTTTGATTTGATTCTCGAAGCTTGTGAGTTCATGACCTTTTTTTGTGTTAATTTGCCACTCCCCAAAGTTTTTATACAAAAAAATTCACTGAACCTTTTTATATTTCTAAACTTTGATTATAAAAGAATATTTTTTTGCTTGTAATTTGCTTTTTTGTTGTATAAAGCTGAAGAGTTTGTTTGTTTGATTGTTTGAACGCACAAAAGTAACAATAAAATTATTTTGCTATAATCCGCGAAGAATTCTTCGCGGATTATAGCAAAATAATTTTATTATTAGTTTTGTATTATGGATCTCCGCAAAGTAACGCCTAATTCTATGAATATACTTATATATTTGTAACATATACTTAAATATACACCCAGACTCGAAGACCAACAAATTCATTTATACAAAATGTTAGCCCTCGTTGATAATCGAACCCGCGACCCGCGGAGCTGAAAGCAGGGTATCTACCCACTGCGCCAACGGGCCAGTCCCAAGAGGCGGTATCTTAAGATCATTAATGTTTTTTACAGACCACCTCGGGTGCCATTAAAATATCCAATTGCATTTATTATTTATCCATTCCTCGGACAGATTATACAGATACTGGGAGTTTCCTTTTAGTAATTATTTTATCATTAACTTCACATATTCATATCAGATTGTATACTCTTTGAATGCCGTGTGGTATCCGGCTGAATAGAATAGTACCACCCTCATTTCTTACCAAAGTGTCGAAAAGGCGACTAAGGTAAGTCACCCTGCCGTGTGGTATCCGGTTTAGTAGAATTTGCTATAATCCGCGAAGAATTCTTCGCGGATTATAGCAAAATAATTTTATTATTACTTTTATATAAGTATATTCATGAGTTGTCTGTCTACCATAACATAAGTATTAAGTTACTTACTTTGAGGACGGACGACCGTGTGTGTAAGTGTCCCATATATTTATTTATTTATTTTTATCTTAAATTATAGTTCAGTGTATTTGGTTTTCTCATCATCATCATTCTTCTCCGCTTATCCCACTGTAACTGGTATCAGTAGAACATGTTTTAAACATATCCGGTCGCCTGCCTGACGTTAACTTACGTTAGTCGTATTTTACAACAGCTCGTTAAGAAATGAGGTTGGTCAATTCTACTCAGCCGGATATACCACACGGCCATAACTTATCTTAGTGACCTTCTACGACTCCTCGGTAAGAAATGAGGATGGTTTAATCTACGCGGACGGATATATGATATGAGTATTTTATTTTATATTGACGTGTTATTGTGGTAGAAAAAGCCCCGGGTTCCACAAAAGCGATGAGCAGAGGTGATGCATTTTTAACACCAATATATTGTTCTATCTTTTATCTTTTTTCTATATTTTATCTTTATGTTCTATATTTTATCACCTCGGTAAGAAATGAGAGTGGTCTAATCTACTAAGCAGGATACCACACGCTGGGTCAACGTACCTTAGCAGGCTTTTACGACACTCGGTAAGAAATGAGAGTGATCTAATCTACTAAGCAGGATACCAGACGGCGCGTCAACTTACCTTAGTCGCGTTTTACGACACCTCGGTAAGACATGAGGGTCGTCTATTCTTCTCAACCGGAAACAGAAACAGAACCGGCTCAAGAAAATTCAAAAATCTTCCTAAAGTGCTCTAAAATTGTTTTGCCCGTTGTTTACTTGTTCAGCATCTGACTCAGTTAATGCCTTTATTAAATGTCAAGGCTATATAAAAACCAATTAACTGGTCGATGTTCGAAAAACGCAAGTCATTACCCAAGGATTCCGGGAAGGGACAAATAGTGGACAAAAAGAGGCCAAACGAAAAAATCGAGATTATGTATCATCGCTCAATAATCACATTTCTTGAAACAAATCTCTGTGTAAATTTAATAAAAATGTACAAGTTATATCTATCTTAAATTACTTATAAGCTAGGACTATACAAATCATGGCCACGTGGAAATGTCCCAAGAATGCTGGCAGCGTTTCCGCGTTGAATCGCTAAGCTAATTCTTTGTGCAATCTCTGTTACATTTGTTTCAAATTCAAATTCAAAATATTCTTTATTCAAATACACTTACTTCAATGTCATCCTATTTCTGTAGAACTAACAAGATTTCTATAGCCTATATGTTATCCCGGTGTATAAGGAATAATTGTGCCAAATTTTATCGATATTGGTTCAGGGGATTCGGCGTGAAAGGGTAACAAACTTTTGTGTTTATAACATTAGTAGGATTAGGTTAGTAATTTTTTTTAATTATCACTCAGTACTGGGCCACGGCCTCTTAAATCTAATTCAAATTCAAATTCAAAGTATTCTTTATTCAAATAAACTTGTAAACAAGTGCTTTTGAATCGTCAACTCTACTGCTGGTTCGAAAAACTGTTCCTACCGAGAAGAGCCAGCAAGAAACTCGGTGCTCTTTTAAAAATATAATTCTTATTACTAGTTATATTTGGACATTACTGTCTTGTATAGGGTCGAAAGTGGCTGTATACACATATTCTTCTCTTCTAAGTAATCCTCAACAGTATATTAGGCTTTTTGAATCAGCCTCTTTTTAGCATTGTTTTTTAACTGCTATAATGGCAAATTAAAATTGTAAATTAAATGTAAATTAAAAAGACAATTTTTGAAATAGTTAAAAAATCGATTAATTTGAAAGGTATAAAAATCGATTATTTATTAATCAATTTTTTCTACTCCAATTCATATCCATAACCTAGATAAGAAATGAAGGTGGTCTTTTCTACTCAGCCGGATACAGTATATATGATGGAGTTATTATTCATTTCAGATATCGGAATAATATTAACGAAGCTCCATTATAACTGTAACAATAATTTTAGCGATAGGGCTCAATAACAATAAATAATTATCATAAACAAAACGAGTGTGGGTCGCGATCGACAGCGATTCGACATAAGTGATTTATGTATTTGCATACAATACACTCGTTGCACGATTTCAATTATTTCGTAATATTACAATACTTTTAAAAAAGGTGTGATATTCAATGCTCATGACATTAATAATAATAATAAATTATAAAAAACAACAATATTTCTCCTTTATCCCGATTCAATAAATAAAAAACAATTTCCTCAAAAGTCAACCCATTTACTCTTTCTCAACAATTCAAAGACACATAATGACGAACACAATATTTTGTTATATTATCGACCAACTATTAGCCGTGTGGTATCCGGCTAAGTAGAATAGTACCACCCTTATTTCTTACTGAGGTGTCGTAAAAGGCGACTAAGGTAAGTCGACCCGCCGTGTGTTATCCGGCTGAGTAGAATAGACCACCCTCATATATTACGGAGGTGTCGTAAAAGGCGACTAAGGTAAGGTGACCCACCGTGTGGTATCCGGTTTAGTAGAATAGACCACCCTCCTTCTTACCGAGGTGTCGTAAAATACGACTAAGGTAAGTTGACGTTAGGTAGGCGGCCGGTCGTAAAAACGCAGCCAAATCATGTTACAGCATGCTTATAACATGTTGTGCCGACCCCACTTAGAGTGGGATAAAGGCAGGAGGATATATATATCGACCAACTATATGAAGGAGGTTGTATTTAAAACATGTTCTAACAAAATATATCAATATAGAGAACATTTACACACGCGGTCGTCCAAATAACTTAATACTTGGATGACGGGTGACAGAGAACAGGCAAATACGAGTATATACATATATAAGTTTAAATAATTAAATACATATCATATAATTTTAAATACTTATATACATCCAGTTTCTAAGAACCAACAAATTTTGTTGGTTTAGAAACAAGTTTGTAGAAAATGAGGCCACAGAAATTCACATCACCAACAAAATGTAATCCAGAGCTTAATTAAGACAATATCCTTTTTTTATTTATATTATTTAATAATTTCTTTATACTGTTTTATAAGCATTAAATAAATTTATAAACCTATTTTTACTTCTACTTTAACTTCATACGTACTTTAAATAAAATTTATAATTTAACATTGACGAAAGTGTAAAAAGCGATTGAATTCAATGCGGATCGAAGATCGGAATGGAACTTCTGCTAATCACTCCGCAAAATGTAAAACCTAGATTTCAAAGCTTATTAGGCCACCACGACTTTGCATCCGATTATTATATTATGACTAGGATTTTAAAAACAAAAGAAAACTTTGTCAGAATTTATTTATTTATTTGGACATACAGTAGTTGCTACATATAAAACTTACGTATATAATAATATTGACTGGCCCGTTGGCGCAGTGGGTAGTGATCCTGCCTTCAGCTCTGCGGGTCGCGGGTTCGATTCCCGCCGAGGGCCAACATTTTCTATAAAAAGAATTTGTCGGCCTTTGAGCCTGGGTGTATATTTGTATTTATGTATGTATTTAAAAAATATATAAGTATATATTCACCAGTATTCTGTCTACCATAACACAAGTATTAAGTTACTTTCTTTGGGGACGGACGACCGTGTGTGTAAGTGTCCCATATATTTATTTATTTATTATTTATAATAAAAATAGACATATTAAAATTATTTAACATGTACAATTTATGAAGGTGTCACGGCATGCACCAAACCAAACCAAATTATTAAACAGTTTTCATAAAAAATTATATAAAAAAATGACGTTAGTAGGTAAAAAAAAAAACAATCATATTTTCTGTAAACGAAACAAATAAAAAAATTAAATTAAATTCTAAGATGATATCGATTGCATCAAATTAATCTCCTCTTACTGTCTTTTTTTAAATTTAGATACGTAAAATGTCGTTAAAAATATACACTTCTCCGCAGATAGAATTAAATAATTTAGGCAACCTAGACATGGGCGAAAACTGTTTTAGATTGGTTTTAGCAAAAGATTGGTAAAGTAAAGTCTTTGGAAGTCTCGGCACGCGGCGAGGGACACGGAACTTAACACATTGTGGCAGAGACGAGCAGTCAATTTCATTCCTAAGAATATAGAAAGTTAATATAGAAAGGTCATATCAAGCAATTTCAGGGTGAATCCAGATGGAATACAAGACAGAAAGGATTAATTTTTCGTCGTGGATTCTAGTCCATGATGATACTTCTGTTTTGTCAGGTCGCTAAAACTACCTAAAATTGTTTTCACACACTATGTCGTCGCGAATTTGTTTTAACATATTTTTTTGGTTAATTCCATTTTTAAAAGCTTTTGTTTAACTTGCCGTATATGTATTTGAAGGAATCTAGCAATTTAAATTTGTACCCACTTCTCGGTGTCACATTAAGCCGAAATTTTACAGATCCAGTCCCAATGACAATGCTATGGTTGTGATAAGCATCATCTGATGCTGCTGCTAGGAGTGGCAGATGAGTACTCCTCAACGGTTAACATTAAGAAAATGAAATTTTGACAATAGCTTCTTTGACTTGAATTTCTATATGAAGCACAACTTTATAGCACCCTTTTGGGTTTTTATATTAGATGGTCATTTCTGTTTTTGTTTAGTAATATTGAAAAACAATTACACCCCCGGTTTAAATATATTGTGAAAAAAAGGAATGATTGAATTGAATTTTTATTAAATGTATTAAATTTCATTTCTTTGAGATTAATGATTTTTCCGCAACAAAAGACTATATTTGTTCCAGATTTAAACTTACCTGTACGATAAAATTATATACATATACCCTCATTTGTTGGTTCGTTAAAGCAGTACAACATATACAGGGTAATCTTCTGTTATTTTAATAATAAAACCTGAACACCGGGAAATATAAATTCTAAATTTAAATTTCAATAATCTGTTTATGTACATGTTACGCGTCGGATGACAACGCATTAACCTTTTTGGATGGTTTCGCAATTTACATTAATTTTAAAATTCTTGAATACATTATGTAAACAGAAGCTGCTAAAGTATTTCAAGGATAATACGATCTGCGTGAATTCATCAAAGAACTTCATTTGTTTATAGTTTTGATTGACCTGAGACAGAAATATGAGGATTTGTATAGCCTGCTAAAATTAAATAAATTAATATATGGGACACTTACACACACGGTCTTCCGCCCCCAAAATAAGTAACTTAATATTTGTGCTATGGGTAACGATAATTAGTTAATTTATACAGTATATAATTTTAAATACATACTTAAATAAAAATAAATAAATAAATAAATAAATATATGGGACAATTACACACACGGTCGTCCGTCCCCAAAGTAAGTAACTTAATATTTGAGTTATGGGTGACAGACAACTGGTGAATATATACTTATATATTTTTTAAATACATACTTAAATACAAATATACACCCAGGCTCAAAGACCAACAAATTCATTTATAGAAAATGTTTGCCCTCGGAGGGAATCGAACCCGCGACCCGTGGAGCTGAAGGCAGGGTCACTACCAACTGCTCCAATGGGCCAGTCACAGAACACAAAACAAGCCTGTGTACACAAAATGTACACAGGCTCAAAGAAACAACAAATTGTGTATGGAGAATTCTGAACGACGGGAAACGAACCTACGACCTTTGGAGCTAAAGGTACGGTCACTGTCAACTGCGCCAACGGGCCAGTCAAACATTTTACATTCTACTAATGCCTATTATAAGAAACCCAAGTCCTCTACACATTTACTATCACAAGAAGTTTGTGTATTGTGGTCGTGGTAGTTTTGTAGTGCATGCGTTTACGAATCTTGCATGTATCAGGTATGAAAATGGATAGTATAGTGGTAGTATTTACTTTATCGCATATTAAAGCTTACATATTTTTTTAATACTTTTGTATATAATTTTAAATAAATACTTCAATACGCACCCAATCTCGAAGATCCAACAAATTGTCGTCGACGGGAATCTAACCGGCGACCTCCGTACCTGAAGCCAGAGTCACTGCCACCTGCACCAACAAACAAGTCAAATATGTAATTGATCGACTTAATAGTTTTTGACAAGTTGTAATAAGCGTTAAGATGCGTATATATACCGAAAAATGTGATTAGTCCCTTAAGGGCCTGTTTCAAGTTACCAATAAACTGTCAGCTTATTCGGAACATAACTCATACATCTCCGAATTTTGCGTATCTCAGGTTTCTGATAGGCTTATGATCATGAGGCTGTTATTTTGTTTATCTGCTGGATAACAAAAACGAAGTTCAAAACGGCCACGATTTTTTTTTTTAACTCTTAAAAAGAGGCTCTACTTCTTTTTAGACTCCAAAAAGTGTCTTTATATAAATTTGTAAAATAAGGAAAAAAAAACTTTACAGGGTGTAGATAAAAAACGGGTAGAACGAGAAAGGTTTTTGATTACCGTAAGTTAGTACAGATGTATATTTCTGTTCTGAATTATCATAAAATATCCCGTTCTCTTTTTAGAGACATTTAACTGTTACGTAGTTACTTATTTATTTGTCGGTTAACTATACGACACTTTATCAGTAACTTGTGAAGCAGGCTAATACTTTCACCATGATGCATTCAGAACGAATTGCTTTTGAACATTGAACTCTTTCTTTCAAGTAAATTCCTTTTCACGTCGCCCATTAATGCGAGACACCATACAATGATATACGTACAACAAAAAATCTTGCCTGGAGGTCTTTAAAAGAAGCACTCTTACAGACAGCTCACCTGTCCATATAATTAAAAAAGGCATTTTACGATGAAAAGGCTCGTTAACCTGCGAATGGAGCCCTTTATTGACCTGTTTTATCGTAACGAGTGTGGAAACACACAAACGCATCTATTCGTGTGTGCTACGTGTGAATGAATATATGATTATATAGATAATAAATGTTTATTAACTTGAAAATAAATGTTTATTTATTTATTTATTTATTTATTTATAAACTGGAAAACAAACAGCACTTAAATTATTACAAAGAATTATAAGATAAAATTAATACGCATGCCAACAAAGTATCCACAAATGAGTGAAGGAAGTGAACACAATACAATAAATATAAATATGAATGTAAGATAATGGTAAATAAATGTAGAAAATTAAAATTAAAAGTATAAATTAAAAGAAACAAAAAATAAGTAAAAGATTAATAAATTAAACTATTTATATAATATATAACATTAGGTATATTATTTCTTCAATAAAGATATATATGTTTTGAATCCATTATTGAAAAGGTCAATGTGATGATATTTCCTATTATTATTCCGACAAGCTCTTGCAATAAACGCGTTTATTGCATAATTCGTTCTACGAAAAGGAACGACAAAAGTAGATTAAATATAATTGAAAGCTCAAGAAATAAAACTTCCAGTTTATATACAAATAATTCTTTATTCATATTGGCTTTTACAAGCACTTTCGAATCGTCAAATTACAATGAAGCTACGACTGGTTCGGTAAGGTGCTCTTACCGAGAAGAACCAGCAAGAAACTCGGCGGACTCTCTTTTCAAAATTAAGTATTACAATAATATCTTAATTAATTAAGAACAAATTAAAAAAATTACAATATAATCTAGTGCGTATAAGAAGATTGTAAGAACAATCAGAATTACCAATAAATCTCTATCAGTAATTAAATTGATGTGAGCGATCCATAAGGTCAAGTGTCTGCCTTTCCAATGCGCACCCAAAAATTTACTTCAAAAAAGTATGTAAAAGAGTATGGATTGGTACAAAATCTCATCACATTAAAACAAAGAGTAAAATTAATTATTTCAATATATTTTTAAAACTCGAATATGATTTATAATTTTTACATACTAAACAAGATTACACCCATTCACTACAACAATCTCAACATTCGTTAACCTCGTAATCGAAGCATCATCAGAAGGTAGACTCCACGATAAAATCGCAAAGCGACGCTTCACCCCAAGCGAAAGTTTATAAGTAGGGATGTATGTTTGTTACTCTATCACACCAAATTCGCTGAACCAATATCGATAAAAATTGGCACAATTATTCCTTATACACCTTAATAAAATATAGGCTATGGATATCCTGTTAATTCTACAGGAATAGGATGACATAAAAGCGCCATCTATTAACAACCTATCACGCGACAACAGTTCACGCGAGTTAAGTCGCGGATAAAACTAGTTGAGTTATATATATCAAGGAAAATAACGAAATAATATCACGTTCTTCATGCGCAAACTATGATACCAATATATCTCCGTAGTTTATTTACGCAGCCCATAAATCCTCATTTAGGTATCGCTTAAAACAAAACCGTAAGCTTGGGCGCCAAGATATTTGATTTCACGGTCCGCAGACACGCAAGCTCGCACTATTTTGTTTTATGGTATAATAGAACTGATGATGAATTGTTTTGTGTAGTAAAACTTGTGTTTACATGTGTACAGAATCTTCATGTAGAGGGTTTTGGGGGAGAAAAATCGATATATCTAGGTTTTATGTAAAAAAAATTGGTTTTACTCTGTTTTTGGGCATTAAAAATACTAAAATTTATTGAATATAAAACACTATTTTTGCCATAAATTGTCAAGCGAGCGTAGCTTATTCGGGGAACGGGCAGCCTCAATAGGTTCATTAGGAAAATTCTATATGTATGTATAGAGAAACGATATTTATCATCTTGTTCTACACTCGGCAACAATTGGACCGATTTTAATGAAAATTCCAGACAATCGTTAGATTGACCGAACGGATAAACCTGTAAAGTTTTGTGGCGATCGAACGTTTTTTTTTTAACCGTCAATGAAAGCTTTGTTACGAGTGGAAGACGAAACCTGAGCCGCAGCAACGCGCCTGTAACCTATAAATACGATGGCTATAGCTTCTAAGATTTTAACCAGTTTTCACACGTCACTAATTTTGCACAGTCAGTCTAAGTAACGGCCTGTTACTATCCCACTGCTGGGCATAGGCCTCTTCTCTCCGTTTTTGGAGAGAAGGATTGGAGCTGAGACCTACCACGCTGCTCCAATGCGGATTGGTAGGTTACACATATCACCAGAATTCTCTAGAGATATGCAGCATTCCTCACGATGTTTTCCTTCACCGAAAAGCGTGTGATAAATTCCAATTATCAATTAGATACATAAGTTTTACTAGAAAACTCATTGGTGCCTGCCCCGGGTATTTAACCCTAGACCTCCTCGAAAGATTCGCACGGTGTTACTGCTGGGCTACCACAGCTTTTTATAAAGCCTGTTAACATGTAATTTAACAAATACGTTACTAATGCGGCTTGCCGCTAAGAAAATATTTTTCATCTATAGAAACCGTTAAGCAATTTCCGCAATAACTCATCCCGTTCAAAGGGGCTGAAAGTGTTTGTATGAAAAATCTGTCGGATCTTTTATACGAGCTAAGTATCTAATACCTGCAAATAAAATGATGAAAAACATGTTTTTAAAATTCGTGATTCGTAACAAGATTTTTCTAAATCTGGAAAAAATATTTTAATTAACGATAAGGTTAGCTTATATTAATTAAGAGGAGCTGTAGAGTAGATTCGGTATTTTTTTTATTTATAAAAAAAACAAAACAAGGTTGGTAATAACAGGGGCTCGATCCCAGGAATTTTCACTCCTTTAGTCCGTTACCCACTAAACTATTACAACTTTACAGATGACAGCTATTATATCATTTTCATTCTATTCAACATTTCAGCATCATCTCAGTGCCTGAAAACAGGGATTAAATAACCTTTTTTAAAAATGAAAACTAGCTGGATCCATTTTTTCCTCCCAAAATCCCCTAAATGCTGATTTTTATTAAAATCGTTGGAACCGTTATAATACTATAATCCACTTTTATCTATTTATCTAATCTAATTCTACTTTTGAAACTATATAAATATAAAGATATATTAATGTATTATTTTTATTTCTTATCGCCGTGTGGTATCCGGCTGAATAGAAAAGTACCACCCTCATATCTTACCGAGGTGTCGTAAAAGGCGACTAAGGTAAGTCGACCCGCCGTGTGGTATCCGGCTGAGTAGAATAGACCACCCTCATGTCTTACCGAGGTGTCGTAAAAGGCGACTATGGTAAGTTGACCCGCCGTGTGGTATCCGGTTAAGTAAAATAGACCACCCTCTTTCTTACCGAGGTGTCGTGGAATGCGACTAAGGTAAGTTGACGTCAGGCAGGCGGCCGGTCATTAAAACGCAGCCAAATCATCTGACAGCATGTTTATAACATGTTGTGCCGACCCCACTTAGAGTGTTATAAGGGCAGGGGGATGATGATATTTTTATTTCTTAGGTTTAAGTTTATATGGCGTTAAGTAAAGCATTTTACGTTCGTGATTTTTACAAAACAATATATTTTATAGCATAAAAATACATAGATCTGCGAAAAAAATATGCTGCACTCTCCTTGAAAATCGTCTACCCGACCCGTTATTCAAAATAAATAACTTGAATTATTTTATTTTTTGTACCGAGTATCTTTAAGTCATTAGTCTGGCCCGTTGGCGTAGTGGGTAGTGACCCTACCTTCGACGCCACGGGTCGCGGGTTCGATTCCCGCCGAGGGCCAACATGTTCTATAAATGAATTTGTTGGTCTTTGAGCCTGGGTGTATATTTGTATTTAAGTATGTATTTAGAAATATATAAGTATATATTCACCAGTTGTCTGTCACCCATAACACAAGTAATAAGTTACTTACTTTGGGAACGGATGACCGTGTGTGTAAGTGTCCCATATATTTATTTATTTATTTATTATTTATTAGTCACTGAATCGTACAAAAATAACGAGACACTGTTTACGTACTTCAACTCTATAGAGGAGAATAATATTTTTACAATGTCTATTGTTTGCAAAAATTTTTCAATTTGGCGCAGCATCAATATTTTTAAAAGCTTTCAATTGTATATGTAACATACTTAAAATTTTAAATTTTTATTTTCGGGCATTCCTTGCATCAGGTATACAAACTTGTTGTCAAACATTTAGCATTATAATATATACTTTCAATTGCTTTATTGTGGATTACTCGCTGTGTGGTATCCGGTTGAGTAGAATAGACCCATCTTTTTTACCGAAGTGTCGTAAAAGGCGACTAAGGTGAATTGCCGTTTGGGAGGCGATGAGTCGTAAAGTAACTAGCCAAATCATGTAACAACATGTTTATAACATGTTGTGGTGATCCCACTTAGAGTGGGATAACGGGCAGGATAATGATGAAAATTGTATCCATAAAAAAAGCGATTAAAATTAATATATATCCACCTGCCCTTATCCCACTTTTAAGTGGGTTCAGCACAACCTGTTTAAACATGTCACATGATTTGACTTCGTATTTTCCGACTGGCCGCCTACCTGACGTCAACTTACCTTAGTCGTATTTTACGGCAGCTCGGTAAGGAGTGTGGTGTATTTTACTCAACCGGATACCACACGGTGAGTCAACTTACCTTAGTCGCGTTTTACGACACCTCGGTGAGAAATGAGGGTGGTACTGGTGGTATTATATTCAGCCGGATACCATGAAATAAAATTAAATGAGCTAGAATTTAAGTCGCCAGATGAGATGGCTAAAACTTTTCAAAGCTTTTTTATTAATTTGAAGCGGTGCCTCCCACAGTTTCAAGGTCGGCCTTAAACTTCATTTTTCATTATGACGTTATATAACTTTATTAACAATTTAAGGTACAAAATTTGTAATTAAATCAAGTTTCAGCGTAGAAGTTTTCTCTATTTATAGACACGTCTTATTATATAGGGTGAGTCCGACTACTTTAAAGGCTGTATGGGGCCATTATATTATTCATCTTTAATATTTAAAGAGTTGATCTCGTATGTTGTATATATGTGTCTAAGAATTGTAAATCTTCTAAAATACTACAAAGGACCCGAAAAGAATGTCTCTTCTCCGCGGAATTTCTCGGATAAAATGTATCACATGGTTTCAGGGACGATAAACCGAGATCCGGGATATTTCCAACTTTTAAGTCCATCCGTTCCCGACTGAGCTATTATAACTTTGCAAGTGACAGCGTTTTAGCCTTTGTTTTCTAATAATACTGTAGCAGTTTTTCAGTGTCTGAAAACAGGGATACTAAGTCATTTTTTTTAATTAAACCTACCTAGATCGATTTATCACACCTGAAAACCACTTAATGCTCAATTTTATGAAAATCGTTAGAGCCGTTTCCGAGATTCAAAAAAAAATATATAAATATAAAAATAAAAAATATATTGTAATCCTCACGGAAAAACAGTCACGTCACATAATAACGTCACAGTAGAATAAAATTGTAAATCTAAGTTTCATAATGTTCAGACAAATGATTAAAATACCTTTCAGTGGGATGTAGATGTTTAGGCCATCTTTTATTTTATCAGTACGCAAAAGTTTCAGTATTTTTTTCAATCATTTAAAATGAATAAAATGAATTTCACTACAAGCTCTTTTAATGTATGTTATAAAAATATTTAATCAATTGAACTCAAAATATTCTCGACTCATTTTGTCATTTTAATATATTCAGTTATGCAAATTGGTGGTAATCATGTAACTGTTCAAATAATGATAATGTTAGATTGAATTTATTTGCTGGTACTGTTCACATATTGTACATATTCGTGCTTATTAATACTGCGCCTATCGACGTTACAATTTGCTATCATGATTACTGAATAGAATAGTACCACCCTCATTTCTTACCGAGATGTCGTAAAAGGTGATAAAGGTAAGTCGACCCGCCGTGTGGTATCCGGCCTCAGTAAAATTAAAGTAAAACCCTCAGTAAAACCTTCAATTCTTACCGAGGTATCGTAATAGGCGACTAAGATAAGTTGATCCACCGTGTGGTGTCCGGTTGAGTAAAATAGACCACCCTCATTCTTACCGAGGTGTCGTAAAATACGACTAAGGTAAGTTAAATACGTACGAGTAAGGTAAGTAAGACGTCAGGCAGGCGGCCGGTCGTAAAATGCGAGATTAAATCATATGATATGTTTGTAACATGTTGTGCCGACCCCGCTTATAGGGGGATAAGGGCAGAAGGATGATGAATATCAATTAAACAAAATGAATATATACATGTTTATCGTGACATTTTTAACGTACTTACTAGTACTAAATAGTACGACCCACCTGCCTGACGTCAACTTGCCGTAGTCGTATTTTACGACACCACGGAAAGAAAGAGTGTGGTCTATTCTACTTAGCCGTCACCACACAGCGGGTGGTACACCTTAGTCGCCTTTTACGACAACTCGGTAAGAAATGAGGGTGGTCTATTCTACATCGTTAGGGTTAATCGTATATCACACGGCTTACTATGAAAATGCCAAATCTTTTGTAAATAAACTATGGAAACATGTAATAATCATCAAAAGCATAAGCGACTCTTGCAAAGGAATATTTTGCATTCGCGTGCAAATATAATGATAAATATTTATCTTTTTTACCCTTAATCTCTTGTCGTAAAATACGACTAAGGTAAGTTGATGTCAGGCAGGCGGCCGGTTGTAAAATACGTAGCCAAATCATGTGACAACACGTTTCTAACATGTTGTCCCGACCCCACTTAGAGTGGGATAAGGGCAAGAAGATGATGATGATGATTTATACTTAATCTCTATTTATATACAGTCTATGAAGTTTGCACTTTTTCTTTTATACTGAGATGTACACATTAAGTTCCTAGTATATCTTACGTCATTTAAGGAAAATCTACCTCTTACTACCAAATCCAAATTAAAAAAATATTTTTATTCATGTACAATTATAAAAGCTCTTAGTCATCGAAGGAATTTACGGGCGTCTTCAAAATATTACTCCTCCCGAAATGAAACAGAAATTAACTTTGTAGTTAAAATTTTCTTATAACAATTCTATAATGCCTTTTACGCTGTCTGATATCTAATACTTAATAAAATAAGAAAAATTATATATATTTTTTTAAGTACTTTGTAGTGATTTAAATGGATTGAGAAGTTGCCATTTGACTTGACCGTTTAACAACCTTTCGTATCCATACATATTATAAAACAAAGTCTCCAAAAGCTGTACGTCTGTATGTATCGATTTTCTCAAAACCTACTGAATTTATTTTAGTACAGTGTTTACTAAAAGATAGTGTAATTCTTCTAGAAGGTTTACGTTAATAGTTCATTACGGTTCAATATAAATTGTGTTAATATGATCGCGCAGTTGTAAAACAAAAACTCGCCTTAATTACTGGAGAATTGATAATTATAAAAATACTAAAAAACAGTTCACGACAGCATGTCTCTCTTAATAACTCAAAATAACTAATATATGTTTGATATTTCAATTAAATGCACTGATTTCAACGCGGGCGAAGCCTGTGGTACAAGATAGTTTACGATAAAATCTTAAAATGAAATAAAAAAGTAAAAAATAAGTAGCGGCCTGTTACTCTCCTACTGCTAGTATCAGGCTTTTTCTCTCCGTTTTTGGAAAGAACGACTGGAAATAAGACCTACCACGCTGCTCCAATGCGGATTGGTAGGTTACACATATCCCTAGGATTCTCTAGAGATATGCAGGTTTCACGATGTTTTCCTTCATCGAAAAGCGTGTAATAAATTGCAATTATCAATTAGACACATAAGTTTTAACAGAAAACTCATTGATTCAACCCGGGTTTCAACTCGTGACCTCCTCGAAAGAATCACATGGTGTTAACGCTGGGTTATCACAGCTATTAAAAGTTGAATAATTAACGATAATCATAAAATAGGTAAATCTCTGCACGTTGTTACAAATTAATTTCTTATAGCAACACCATTAGGCCTCAGCAATATTTACGAGCTATATAATGACAGGTAATTATGAGTTCTCGAGGCTTAAGGTATATAAATTTTAATGTTCTCACAGTTGTGTAAACTATGCAATAAACTGTTCGTGGAACATTTTTATTTAGCGAATATTACACATTTTTAAAACTAGTTTCGATACCGTTTTTGTAGTAGCAAAATATTGTTAGCACTAAGTAAAAATAAATAAATATATGAGACACACACAGTCGTTTCCAAAACTAAGTAACTTAATACTGGCGTCATAGGTGACAACTGTTAAATATACATATATAATTTTAACGTTGCATTCTCCTGCCCTTATCTTACTCTAAGTGGGGTCGGCATAACATGTTTTAAACATGTTGTAACATGTTTTGGCGAGTTATGTTACAACTGGCCGCCTGCCTGTATTCAACTTACCTTAGTCGCTTTTTATGACATCACAGTAAGAAATGTGGGTGGTCTATTCTTTTCAGCCGGATACCACACGGCTTACTTGTTAATAAAGTTTATATTATACTTGAAGATTATGAAAATGATAAGAAAGCTTGGAATAGAATTAAAACCAGTTACACTTAGACTAAATATTTTAAGCTTATTTGACGTGTAAATATATATATAGGTATTTTTAAAAGAATGTCCGCATATATTTTTCAATAAGAGCACCTTTCTGCAACCTTTAATAGCTTCATTAAAAATTAATGATTCAAAAGTGCTTATAAAAGCTTATGCTTTTACAAGCACTTATGAATTTTATAATTTGAATAATAAATATTTTGTAATTTGAATTGGAAGTTATTAATGTAAGGTTAAATAAGCACATAGGTTATAATTAAAAAAATCGGAGGTCCTACCCAGGGTTCGAACTTTGGTAAGGGTCGGCAACGGTATGACAGCCAATTTTGTAACACAATTTTATATGACAATTTAAAAGCTTTTAAAAGCTCTCGCAGGTGTTACACGTTACAGGTTTTGCCAAACTCGATGTTATTCAAGAAATAATAAAATATTTTCTACTGGACTTTTGAAAATGCTTCCTGCTATGCAAAATCTATTAGGAATTTCCAATAATTAATTTTCTTTTAATTTAAAGAGGCATTATATATTAATCACATAATCATATAATTTCACAAATCAACACATACAATTCCACACAATAGCCACACTCAATCACCCACCTCGCGCACTATCATTTTATAATATTTATTTAATAGTAGTAGTATTTTCTTTTAATTATTTTAAATATATATTATATAATTTTTTAATATCTAATGTTCTTCAATAATTTAGACTGTAAGGATGGCATATGCACACAGTTTTATACTATCGCAATGCCATCCTTGCAAATGTAGCATATATGTATCTATATATATAAAATAAAGTTGGTCTAAGTTACACTATTTATAACTCAAGAACGGATGAACCAATTCGGCCGAAAATTGGTGTAGAGGTTGCTTAGAACCAGGAAACGGACATAGGATACTTTTTATCCCGTTCGACCGCATTTATTTTATCCCGCCAAGTCACTATAAATCGTGGTATTACAAGAACGACTATGACATTGAATAACAAAACGCAAATTTCAGTGGAATTCAAAACATAGATGACAGCTAAACGTAATTTTTCTTTGGTGAAGTATGGTAAAATATTTGACAATTATCAAAATAATAGTGTTACAACATGTTTTTAATACAACCTCCTTCATAGAGTTGGTCATTAATATGAAAAAGCATTGTGGATGTCATATGTGTCATTAAGTTGTTGAGAAAGAGTAAATGGTTTGACTCTGGGAAAACTGTTTTTATTTATTGAATAAGTATAATAATATAATATGTACAAAGGAGAAATATCGTCGTTTATTATATTCAGAAGAGGATGTAACCTAAACTCACAAATAGAGCGGACAAAAGGAATATCTGGAAATTTAAAGAGTTTAAAGAAAAGACAAATGACGATCAATATCTTGAGACATCACGGAGAGTGCGAATTTCGTATTATTTGAGAGATAGTTGCGATATGCGATGCTATGGAATAAAAAATGGAGTTTTTATTGGAGAGATTATTATGATGATATTATGATGGTAATTGGTATTCGGTTTATTAACTCTGTAAGATCAACGTGACGATGTGCTATGTGAGGCCATAGACGCGCCCGTGACTATTGTTCGCTAGAACTGTTAGCTAGAATGACGGTTATTCTCTGGATTTGTTCCAGTTGTAACGATTGTTTTCTAGACTGTGGCCATCTGCAACGACTGTCAGCTAGACTCTGCCTAGATGTGGTGATTGTTCTTTGAGCGTTATCATTTGCGAGTCTGTTTACGTGTGTATCTGCTGAGTTGGTTGCCACTTATTGAGCTGTGTTATGCCATGACAGTGATTGAGGGTGAGCTTAAGGTGCGAAATGATTTTTCTTTTACAGATTAAAAGAGCAAGTATTGAGTTTCTTGCCGATTCTTCTCAGTACAATCAGCATTCCGAATCAGTGGTAGATTCATTCCCAGAAGTCAGCTTATGAGATTTGCGGGGTCGCAAATGTTGTCAGGATGGTCGACTGTTACAACATGTTTTTAATACAACCTCCTTCAGAGTTAGTCATTAATATGAAAAAGCATTGTGGCTGTCAAATGTGTCATTGAGTAGTTTTTGAGTAAGAGTAAATGAGTTGACTTTGGGGAAATTGATTTTTATTATTGCATAAGAATAAAGGAGAAATTTCGTCGTTAGTTATAATAGCTAAACGCCACTAAATAGTATAAAACAAAGTCGCTTTCTCTGTTCCTATGTCCCTATATCCCTTTGTATGCTTAAATCTTAAAAAAAACGACGCAACAGATTTTGATGACTTTTTTAATACATAGAATGAAATGAATTAATGAAATATACTTTATTGTACACCATAATAAAAATAACAATAGACATAGTATAACTTAGATGTACATTGGTGGTAGATAGAGTGATTGAAGAGAAAGGTATATGTATAATCTAACATATTACAAACTTTTATTATAAACATTCTATATGGAGTAAAGAAATATGATTGAGGTTTCCAATGTGATGTCGTAAATAATTACATTTATTTTCCGTTTACATTGCAAACGCAGGCCAAACCCTACAATATTTGTCAAAATAATGTACTACGTATTTGTACACCTTGAAAAGGTCTACAAAAAACTCCGCGATGGTATACATATTATGTCTATCTTTTATGGACCCACAATAGCATTTTTTTGACATTTTCTTCTTTATTTGTAATTCAAATGAACATTTTCGAAGATATTACAGATTTAAAATGCAGGGTATAGCGATTGCGCGCTTTGT
Source organism: Morpho achilles (assembly GCA_947086495.1). Taxonomy (NCBI): domain Eukaryota; kingdom Metazoa; phylum Arthropoda; class Insecta; order Lepidoptera; family Nymphalidae; genus Morpho; species Morpho achilles. The sequence goes on from CAMTZB010000001.1 coordinate 5,114,076, forward strand.
CTTATAGCACTTCAAATTTAGCTGCGACTGGACGGGTTTTTTTTCACATGGGCAACTATATGTCGCTTTATCAAGAGTAACCTCTAAAGAAAACATGTTTGTATTGTGTAATGAAGATTTTTTCTTTATGACAAAAAAGCTGTGAATGTTGTATATAAAGACATTCTGTAATTATAAATATAAATATATGGGACACTTACACACACGGTCGTCCGTCCCCAAAGTAAGTAACTTAATACTTGTGTTATGGTAGAGAGACAACTGGTGAATATATATACTTATATATTTTTAAATACATACTTAAATACAAATATACACCCAGGCTCAAAGACCAACAAATTCATTTATTGAAAATGTTGGCCCTCGGCGGGAATCGAACCCGCGACCCGTGGTGCCGAAGGCAGGGTCACTACCCACTGCACCAACGAGCCATCAATTAATTGTAAAAATAAAATACTCAGGGAAAATGTAAAAGTAAATAAGTAAAAATGTAGTATATGAATTTAGATATTCCAAAGATAGCAGGGAATCTTCATGGTATAGGGAAAGGGGAATTGTTTTTTTATATACAGAAAAAAGCTCCTTATGGGTACCGCCGCCCGACGGGGACAGGCGGCAGTTATGTCGAACTCGCACCGACTAAAACGATCTGTGTGCTCCACCACGCTGCCGATTGCAAGGACAGGGTATCATTGCACATATTGCCCCAATCCCGCTAACAGCTCTGATCCCAGAGAACAAACACCTCCGGGTAGGGGCCCCTCGAAAGAGAAGCCCCCCTCCGCTAACCGGTGCATCGGTAGCACCAGATGCACCGACCGCCTCGGGGACCTGTAAGCCAGGCGTCCGATATACCCCGTAGCTAGACTTAGAGTAAGCCCAACCAGACCCGTCGCTCATTAGGAACAACACCCCAGCCCCCCCGGAGTTCCCGGCCTGTCCAGATTGCCCTCTGCTAATCAGATGGACAACTGGATTGGCCACCCCACAGTGGTCCGTTCGCCAAGACTAAGCTTGCCCAGGGTGCGCCACGAGGAGGCCGACCACTTTGGCACCCCAGGGGAATTGTTTTACTCCAAATTTGACGCGTGTGGGCCACGGGCAGTAATGAATAAAACAAAACTGCTGGATAGATTTTAATCATTTTTTTACTGAGTGACATAGGCTATATATTTTATATCCGTGCGAAGCCGGAGCGAGCCACTAGTATATAAATAAATAAATAAAAATCATTTATAAGTAGAGGCGAGAAATGCTTGGTCTGTTACTTGTCCTAGCCAAGTACCAGTATCTTTGACCTGTCAAAAACAGTGGGATAACATTCTAAGTAATAACGTATATAATAACTTGTTAAAACATGCTGACAGCAAAAAAGATCTCGCTCGGCTCCGTGCTGTTTTTGCCAAGGAATCTGGATACTGGCTTCACGCTCTCCCATCCGCAAACCTAGGTACTCTTTTAGACCATACCACCTTAACACTGGCGGTTGGTCTACGACTTGGCGCCACGATCAATCAAAGTCATCGATGCCATTGCGGTGAGGTTGTTGATACATTTGGACACCATGGTCTCTCCTGTTCAAAAAGTGCTGGTCGCTATTCTCGTCATAGCAGTTTAAATGAGATCATCCGGAAATCTCTTGCTACCGCTAATGAGCCTGCTGTTTTAGAACCAAATGGATTGGCTCGTAGCGATGGCAAGAGACCTGATGGTATGACTCTCATACCTTGGAAACTGGGGAGGTCACTTGTTTGGGATGCTACATGTGTAGACGCTTTAGCAGCATCACACATACAAGGGACCTCTACTATGGCGGGAGCAGCAGCTACCACTACAGAACATGCCAAGAGGCGCAAATATGAAGACATAAATAGAAGCTTCATTTTAGTGCCTTTTGGTGTAGAGACCTTAGGTCCATGGGGCCCGGACGCTCATACGTTCTTCAACGAGCTCGTTAGAAGGCTCGTAGAGCGTACCGGGGACCCGAGAGCTGGCAGCTACCTTGGCCAACGAATAAGTTTGGCCATACAAAGGGGCAACGCTGCCAGTATTTTAGGAACTCTACCCCATTGCAATGGAATGGATGGTTTTGATTTAGTGTAAATATATATATATATATTTATTAATTTTTATTTTTATTCTTTAGTTATTATTTAAGTAGTTTTAATTTGTTTTTTTTTAATGCTTGTTTTTCTTAAATAGTTTAGTTTAGTATTTAGTAAATTAAAAACAAAAATTTATAAGTATCCTTTCTGGCCAGTTGTAATTTCGTGAAGTCATCGCGGATATAAGTCATACATTAAATTATATTAATGACATCTTTTGTACACACCATTTGACTTTATGATTCATACCCGACTCGTTTATTTAGAATGAACAGATTCAATAAAATTCGGAGTATGTCATGTGTTATTATTATTTTTTTAATTGTCAACTGTAATATATAAATGGCAACCCCATTTCAATTTGAATGAGTAATCTAAACTAATATTACAAAGAGGAAAAATTTGTATGTATGTTTGTAATTTTTTCACACAAAAAAGGGAATGATTTCAAAAATTCTTTCACCGTTGAAAAGCTGCATCTTTACTGAGCAACATAGGCTATATACATTAAAATAGGGATCCGTAATAAAAATGTAATAAGGTGTAAAAAATTAGTCATAAAAATCTGTCATTGCATGCGCTGCGGAAATTTTTATACATTGATGATATATTTATATATTGACGATATATTTAACAAAAATAAATATATAGTCCAACTTAGTAGACTTTCCACTGCCATGAGATCGGTATTTCCGCGGGTGAAACCGCAGGAATTTATTACTATTTATATTACTTATATTACCAGTATAATATAATTTCTTCAAACAACGTATCATCATCTTCCTGCCCTTATCCCACTCTAAGTGGGGTCGGCACAACATGCTAGAAACATGTTGTAGCATGATTTGGCTACGTATTTTACGACCGGCCGCCTACCTGACGTAAACTTATCTTAGTCGTATTTACGACACCTCGATAAGAAAGAGGGTGGTCTATTCTACTTAACCGGATACCACACGGTGAGTCAACTTACCTTAGTCGCCTTTCACGACACCTCGGTAAGACATGAGGGTGGTCTATTCTACTCAGCCGGATACCGCACGGCGGGTCGACTTACCTTATTCGCCTTTTACGACACCTCGGTAAGAAAAGAGGGTGGTACTATTCTATTCAGCCGGATACCACACGGCACTTCTTCAAACAACGTATATTGCCAGATTGAATTCAAGGTCGTAATGAACGCACACTCGATCCGACTATTAGATGCTATAAATCTAGGTCCATATTTAATGCTGATATTGGTCGAGCTTAAAAAAGATTCTGCTAAGTCGGCTTGTCATTAACCCGCCGAGCTTGTGAATCACGTGTTGGAAACCTGTCCTGTTTTTTTGTTACTTGGATAGGTCCATCCATGCCTTTATCCAGAAGGATGTTCCTACCACTTACTTATAACTGGTTAGATGATCCAGAATATATAGCTTCCATTGCAGTTTATAACTCAAATTAAAAATAATCTTTATTCAAAGAAGCTCTTTGTATCAATCAAGTCAAAGAAGCTCTTTGTATCGTCAAGTATCAATATAAATAATAAAGCTACTGGTTCAGAATGTTGGTCTTACCCAGAAGAACCAGAAACAAACTCGGCGGTCAATCTTTTAAAAATTTAATATAATTACTCAAATACGTACAGATCTAAATAATTAAAATGCTAACAAAGCAGCTCAATAAAAAACAGTTTATATCCAATTTAACCGAATGACTCATTTTGCTTCAGTAATTTAGTTGTAAAGGATTACGTTACCATAATCCGAACATAAGTAATAAGTAGGTACATAATTTTTATAGTTTATTCGCGTGTACTAAACGTTATATGTTCCGTTCCGTTGTTAAGAGGCGTTTGCTTGATTGTTATTTCTTCCTGGTATATGAAAATAGAGTCTGTGATAAAAATGTGTAAATCATAAATCGTGACTTCTTTTTTATACAGGAAAACCCCCTTATAGCTACCGCCGCCCGACGGGGATAAGCGGCGGTTATGTCAGACTCCTATTGACTAAAACGACCTGTGTGCTCCACCACGCTGCTGTTGGGGAAGACACATTACTCCCATTCCCTGCCGACAGCCACTTTGATCTCAGAGACATATCCTCCGGGTAGGGATATCTCAAAGAGAAGTCCACCTCCGCTAACCGATGCATCGGGAGCACCAGATCTACCGACCGCCTCGGGTACCTCTAAGTCAGGTGTCTGATATACCCCATAGGGAACGCTCGATGGTGTCCTGTCAGGGCGGCAGACGATGGGCTTGGGCAAGTCATACAATACACTACACTACACTAAATGGCTTTGACGGTATGGCTTTTCAATTAGCATTGTTAATAAACACGGCTGAAACTTTTTGCTGAAAGACTAAACTAGAGCTGGTGACTAGAGGTAGTAAATCAATTATTAAGCCATGATAGCCGAATAAAAATGAAAACAGAATAAAATAAATATAACGTCTTTCCTTTGATCTGACATAGCAATGGCGTGTAGTATCCGGTTGAGTATAATAGACTACCCTCTTTCTTACCGAGGTGTTGTAAAATACGACTAAGGTAAGTTGACGTCAGGCAGGGGGCCGGTCGTAATATACGTAACCACATCATGTAACAACATGTTTATAACATGTTGTGCCGACCCTACTTAGAGCGGGATAAGGGCAGAAATGATGATTTGATCCGACATGGCACATAGGTAAGATAATAAAAATAAACCTTTAATAGAAATAGATCCATTTTTAAAATTACAGTGTGACGATTTCTAGACGATCACGGCTTAGATACATTACATATGAAACCCTAAAATCGGGCGCCAAATTAATTAATGCCGATTAAAGGACATCCTTGATATAATAATTGTTTGGACCAATGCTTATCAACAACGTCGCTCTAGATTTTGACCATTATGTTAGATAAAACTAGGTTGTGTAGTCCACATTTTTCATATTCTTTATATGATTGCACCGTAGCACTACTCTAAAATAATTGAACAGCGTGGAGGGGTGTCATAATTCATTAGCAAAGTCAATGCATTCTTTGTCGGGATTTGAAAAATGTTAAGGCATATATTAAATTGGAAGTAGATGTTTAGTTACTTTGCAGTATGTAAAATAGGGCGTCGGGGTCTCAAAGTGTTGAAATGGCGACTTCACACGGAAATCGCGGTGTTATTAGACAACCTACGAGATGGACTGACGACCTTGGAAAGGTCGTGAGGAGCCTCTCGGTCCAAGTGGCACAAGATCGTTGGAAGTGGAAATCCCATAAAGAGATCTCATATTCACAAAAATGATATATAAAAAGATTTCACATATTCATATTTATAATTTATATATATAATACATACTTTACTTATCTGAAATGTAAGTTTATTTTGTCCAGTGTACGTTGTAAAATTAATGCATTTATATATATAATCATGATTTTATATATTTTACTCTATTTTTACATTTTATCTCGTCACTTGTATTTTGCATTACACATGTTATTGCCCGCTGTTTGTTACGAAGTTAATACATTTATTTTTATATTAAAATCTTTTTATTTTAAATATTTATACATTTTATTAATTTATTTGAACTTTACCATAAATAAAGTATATCGTTGGATATACCTTAGTTTCATTAGTGGAAACCTCATTTATTCATTGCAATGCCTTCCCTAAAGATATTAAAAATTGGTTTCTTGAATGCGGGATCGCTTAGTACTGGACACGATGAGTTTACCATCAGTTTGAGAAATCATGACGTTGATGTATTAGCAGTAAATGAAACTTGGCTTAGATGCGGAGAAGACCTTCGTGCGCCTTCAGTGCCGGGCTATCGCTTTGTTCATGTGCCCCGCTCCTCACAAGTACGCAGCCGAGGTGGCGGTGTGGGGTTTTACGTCAGACGAGGGATTTCTATCAGGATCCTCGAACATCCGATTATAATTGGGGTCGAACAAATGTGGCTCAATATTAGACTTGGTAATAAAATATTAATCGTAGGTACTGCATACAGGCCTCCTTGGCTGAGTGCACATACTTTTATTAATGCGTTAACAGATACCTTTAGTTCGTTCACTCATTTTGATCAGATCGTGTTGTTGGGTGACTTCAATATTAATTGTTTTGATACTGAGAGTACTAATTTCAAACTTCTAAGTGAGTATTTATCTTTCACTAATATGCGTCAATATGTCAGCGAACCAACTCATTTTACAACACACAGTGAGACTCTTATCGACCTTATTTGCAGTGATGCAAGCATTACTAATATTTGGGTAGAACATGTACCTGGACTTAGTGGCCACGCATTTTTATCTTGTAGTCTTAACATACCTAAAGATCCAGTGTTGGGGAGATGGGTGAGTTATCGACAAATAAAAGACATTAACAACAGTGATCTTGCTGTCTATTTAAAACATATCGACTGGTCACAGATTAAATTCTTACATGATATTGATGACTTAGCCAGTCGTTTTACTAATATTATACTTCAAACATTTGATATTTTTGCGCCTGTAACGTGTAAATATTTTAAAGATAATGATTTTCCATGGATAACTTACACAATGAAAATTATGATGAGAAAGCGAAATGAAGTTTATAAAAAAGCACGGATTACTAAACTGGATATTCATATGAATTATTATAAAGAACTAAAAAGATTAGTTCGTACTGCAGTACACTTCGAAAAGAAAGCATATTACAACAATTTTATAAATTTAAATGTGAAAAATGCTGCACAACTTTGGAAAAATCTAAAGAAACACGTTACTTTTAGTAAGAAGGATACTCGCCCATTACCACATCACTTAATGGATCCTGATAAAATTAATGCCCATTTTTTGAATACACCTGGTAAGAGTGATGCGGCAATGGACGATTTACTATTTTATAAGTCTAACAGATTTGTAACAGCAAATTTTAGTCTTAGTGTTGTGGACGAGGATTATGTGCTACGTATTTTACAAGGTTTGAGTTCTAAGGCTCTAGGCGTGGATGGCGTTTCACTAGATATGGTATTGTCGACTCTGCCAACTACGTTAGAGACTATCGCCAATATAATGAATAGCTCTATACTCAGTAATACTTTTCCAAATTTATGGAAAATGGCTATAGTCAGACCTATACCTAAAAAAGAAAATCCGTTGGACCTGAAGGATCTTAGACCGGTAAGTATTCTACCTTGCCTATCTAAGGTATTGGAAAAAATTGTTTGTAACCAAATAAGAGATTATTTAGAAGAAAATAACATATTACCTCATAAACAATCTGGATTTAGGAAACGAAGAAGCACCACAACAGCTCTGACCGATGTAGTGGATAATATTTTAAAATTTTAAAAGCTCAAGATGTTGGGGAGGGTACCATCATGGTACTTTTGGATTTTACTCGTGCATTTGATACAATAAATATACCTCTTCTGTTATCTAAATTGTACTATTATGGCTTCAGCACTAGCGCTATTAGTTGGATTTCTAGCTATTTGACTGGGAGATCTCAGTTCGTTGAATTAATTGCTGAAGATGGCTCAAAGGCAATTTCATACTGCTCTCCAATAACTAGAGGCGTACCGCAAGGGTCTGTATTGGGACCTCTGTTATTTAGTTTATATTGTGCCGATATCGTTAGTGCAATAAATAATTGTCAGTACCATATATATGCTGATGACATTCAAGTTTATATATCTTTTAAGCCTAACGATACAGGAGCTGCAATAAGTAAACTAATGGAGGACCTTGGCCATATTAGTGAGTGGGCAAATAGACACTGTTTGTTGCTTAATCCAAGTAAATCTAAGTATTTGGTACTAGGTTCACCTACACAGATTAGTATAATTTCTCTTAAGAACCCTATCATTCGGATTCACGATGAGCCCATTGAACGAGTATATGTCGCAAGAAATCTCGGCCTTTTGATGGATGATAAGTTACGCTTTGAACAACATGTTCTCAATAATGTACGTAATTGCTTTTATCGTCTTAAAGTGCTCTATAGAATTAGGGATTATTTAAGTGTTGATGTGCGTATAAAGCTTTGCGAATCTCTTGTGCTATCTAAATTAAACTATGTAGATACTGTTATTGGGCCTAGATTGTTATGTCGTACAAAGAACTTAATTCAGCGTGTTCAAAATGCTTGTGCGCGATTTCGTTTTAAAATACCGCCTCGCAATCATGTAACACCATTTCTAAATAATGCAGGCATGCTGAAAATGGAGTATAGGCGACAGCTACATTTTGCTACATTATTGTTTGGCATTATTAAATACAGAACTCCAAAGTATCTATATGACAAACTTGGTTGGGCTAGGGATTTTAATACTTATGCAACCAGAGCCTCTGCCTATATGATTCGTACGCCTCATCACAGAACAGCCGCTTTAAGAGGCAGTTTCAAATATTCAGCCAGCAAATGCTGGAATAACCTTCCTCCGCCAATCCGTAATTTACAATCAGTTTATTCTTTCCGTATAAATTATAAGATGTTTTTGTTGGATAAACAGAAGGGAGTGTAAATACTACATCATTACTTTCTTTTTCTTTTTTCTTTTTATGCGTATCTTAATTATCATTAATTTATATTATATTATTATCATGTATTATTATAATTATAAGCTGCATGACATATATTTTACTAATCATTGTGGCACACTTATCGGGTAACATTTTTATAGTCATAGGGACATGTTTGGATACTCTTTATATATATATATAGTATTTATGTATTTTGTTTGGTTTATTCTTTGCTATGTTGTTACTGACGTTGGGACGATTGGGGGGGTTAGGATTAAGATTAGTATTAGTTTGGCTGCTACTGAAAATCAGTGTTGGGCTTTCCAGCTCAACAATCGCTGAGTAGCTACCATTTTATAGCATTGCACTGCTATTATCTCTATGTGTCAACTGTTTGCTTGTTGTATACTTCACTGTACACTGTTAGAATAGTAGTGCAATTATATAAATAAAGATTTTCTTATTCTTATTCTTATTCTTATTCTTAGATCTATATCCAGCAGTGGATATCCATCGGTTAACGAAAATTTTTATTATACGTATTATAGTGCAACGTAAAGAAAAAGAGGAGGGTGGAAGTTGTAGCATAGAGACGTGAGGATAGCTGTCGCGAGTGGTCACTATTGGAGACTTGCGGTGCGGCGCGGAGAGGAGACGAGGAGAGGTGTGGAGAGTAGAGTGGAATTACCATTTGACGTATAGTTAGTCGTTGTTATAATTTAGTGTTAAAATCCATTAGGAAATTTAACATATATTTTTATATGATTTTGAGAAAATACATTATTAAGAGAGTGAGTTATAAGATTATTAATTTTAAATATGAATATTTCATTTCAAGTTCAAAAATTTGTGTTTTGAGAATATTTTATAATCTATTTACATTACATAATAATATATAGTTAACGTGTGCTTTACGTGATTTCGAGCGTAGTGTTGAAGTGTGAAGCAGATTATTTTAGTGAATTAATTTTTAATATTATTAGTAATTATTAAATTTTTAGGGTATGCATTATTACATATGTTAAGAATCCATTACAGACACTACACATTCGCTTTTCGTGAATTTGAGCGTTGTGTCAGATTATTACTTGAGACATAACTTTAAAAATTAAAATTCCAAGCCAATCTTCAACTAACATAGACCGTGACGTTATTTTGATCGAGGTAACAGATTGTTTAAGAGCTCCTTAAACGTTCAGTTCAGTATCACTATTTATACGAGTAAGCCAATTTAACAATAAGTACCTGGGTGCCAGAGCCGTGCTCGGTAATGTTTTAAAATAAAAATAAATGCCATAAAAAAAATTTAAAAAAAATATATCTGGGATCGATCTGAGTAGAATAGACCAACCTCATTTCTTACCAAGGTATCGTAAAAGGCGATTAAGGTAAGTTGACCCACCGTGTGGTATCCGGTTTAGTAGAATAGACCACCCGCTTTCTCACCGAGGTGTCGTAAAGTACGACTGAGGTAAGTTGACGTCAGGCAGGCGGCCGGTCGTAAAAATGCAGTCAAGTCATGTGACAGCATGTTTATAACATGTTGTGCCGATCCCACTTAAAGTGGGATAGGGGCAGGAAGAAGATGATGATCTGGGATCGATATCTAGCTATCATAACTTAAAATTGACAGGGAAATTTTACTTGGCTTTCTCATAAAATTATAGCAGCTTTTTCAGTTCCCGACAACAGGGATAAAACAACATTTTTTCTTAATAAAACCTAGGTAGATCGATCCCCCCACCCCCAAACACTTTACATGTTGAATTTCATGAAAATCGATAGAGCTGTTGTATATACAAGATTATTCAACTATTAAAGATATGGAAGATTAATATTAAAAGTTGTCAAAAAATATGCTTCTTATTATGAAATTTCGTGTCACACCCCATTAGTAACGCTTTGATTTTTAACGAAGTATCAAATTTTTAGGCCTTGATTGAAAGTTTCAAATTCCAACCACCTTTTTAGTTTATGGTACGCCTTAAATAGGCCTAGAGCGTTGTCACGTGTGATTTATAACCCGAAAACTTTCGTTTGCAAAATTTCGAGTAAAAATTTTATCCGCATTGCGCGTTGAAATTTTCCTGTGAATTTTTTGCAAATAATTTTTCTGCATAAATTAAACTATTATTAATATCTTAGGCCGTGTGGTTCCGGCAGTGTAGCATACACCACTCTCATTTCTTACCGAAGTGTAATAGTAGGTAAGTCGACCCATCATTTTGTATCCGGCTGAGTAGAATAGACTACCCTTATTTCTTACTGAGGTGTCGTAAAATGCGACTTAGGAGGCGTTCGATGCATCTGGTGCTCCCGATGCATCGTCCAGCGGAGGGCCACTTTTAGAGAGGCCCCGACCCAGAGGTGGCGCACTCTGGGGTGAAAAAAAAGAGTGACCTACTGTGTGGTATCCGGTTGAGTAGATAGATCACAGTCTTTCTTACGAGGTGTAAAATACGACTAAGTTGACATCAGGCAGGCAACAAGTTGTAAAAGAAGTAGCAAAATCATGTGACATGCTTACGACATGTTGTACCGACCACACTTAGTAGGAAAAGGGGAGGAGGATGATAGAAAATCATTATTAAGGCAATATTTGCGAGTTTTTTAGTAAAGCCAATCAATTATGCTTGTCTTATGTTAAGATCGCTGTTAAATCAACACAATTGCTATCTGTTATTGGTGGACAGTACACTGCGGGCAGGTGACGTTGGCAATTGTCGAGATAATCTGGACTAATACAAAAATATTGCAGTATATTAGTCTAAATCGAGAGTTATCAAACAATAAACGAGTTAGATGAACATGTTATAACCCACAAAACCAATTATACCAAAGGCTTATAGGTCTTACTTCCAACCCTCATAAATATAATATTTGAAACATTACAACGCACGACGAGAATAGAAGTGAGCTAACTGCAAAATTTCTTCTATATGAAGACTTTCATATATTAAAGTGTCCCATATATTTATTTAATTATTTAAAAACTCGTCTCACGTATAAGTCTCATCGATCGATAGATAGCGTTGTAGTCGATAGCTTGACTGACCTATTGGCCCAGTAGGTAATGATCCTGCCTTTAGCTCCCCGGGTCGCGGGTTCGATTACCGCCAACATTTTCTATAAATAGAATTTGTTGGTTTTCCGAGCCTGGATGTATATAAATATAATACACAAGTATTACATAAATTACTTCGGGGACCGCGTGTATGTGTATGTGTGTGTAGTAAACATCTTACCTAACGATGTTGTAGAAAAACTAGGAACTAATCGGGCTAAGTAGAATAGACCACCCTCATTTGTCACCGAGGCGTCGTAAAAGGAGACTAAGGTAAGTGCCGTGTGCAATCCGGCTGAGTAGAAAAGACCATCCTCATGTCTTACCAAGGTATCGTAAAAGGCGACTATGGTAAGTGCCCTGTGGAATCCGGCTGAGTAAAATAGACCGCTCACATCTTTTACTGTGTTGTCGTAAAAGGCGACTAAGGTAAATAGACTCACCGTGTGGTAGCTGGAGTAGAGTAGACTACCGTCATTTATTACCGAAGTGTTTCAAAAAGCGACCAAGGTAAGTCGACAAAGGCAGGCGACCGGTCTTAAAATAGCTTGCCAAAATATATAACAACATATTTGAAACATGTTATGCCGACCCAACTTAGAGTGTAAGTATAGGAGAATGATGTTGGCCTTAAAGAAATGGTTTATTGAAAGTTTTTTAATATCAATTATTACTACGCGGAATTCTAAAATATCGTCATATGTCACTTTGATCTCTGATGCGTCGTTACCCCTCAACCCCGACCCCCTGCTGCATGCAAACGAGATCGAGTAGGTTAAAAAAACTCGCACTAAGCACACAAGTCTAGTAGAATGGTAGTAAGTAAGTAGCGGCCTGTTACTATCCCACTGCTGAGAATAGGCCTCTTCTCTCCGGTTTTTGGAGAGAAGGATTGGAGCTAAGACCTACCACGCTGCTCCAATGCAGATTGGTAAGTTACACATATCTACAAAATTCTCTAGAGATACGCAGGTTTCCTCGTGATGTTTTCCTTCACCGAAAAGCGTGTGATAAATTCCAATTATCTTATATCACTTATGGCTATTATTAGCTTACTAAATTTAGGAACAGTAGAAGCAACTATTTATTCAATGATACTCTTTATTCCAGCTCTTTATTGAATGATTAAGCTGAAGTAGTCTAATATAGAACCAAATGAAAGTTGAATTAAACTTGAGCCATGATAAAGCTCCTTTTTACGCAAATTGAAAATAATTTAACTTTGACGAAGAATTTCCTTCGAAAGTAATAGCTCCCTATTATTTTCTTATTCTCTCATTGGCGGGGAATGGAACTCGATCGGACCGCGACACTTTCAGTGCGGATTAGTTGAAGAATGATTAACCAAAACTTTTTGGAGGCAAATAATAATAATACTATATATACTATAGTACCGGTACGCCGTGTGGTATCAGGCTGAATATAATAGTACCACCCTCATTTCTTACCGAGGTGTCGTAAAATACGACTAAGGTAAGTTGACCCACCGTATGGTATCCGGTTTAGTAGAATAGACCACCCTCTTTCTAACCGAGATGTCGTAAAATACGACTGAGGTAAGTTGACATCAGGCAGGCGGCCGGTTGTATAAACGCAGCCAAATCATGTGACAGGATGTTTATAACATGTTGTGCCGACCCCACTTAGAGTGGGATAAGGGCAGGAAGATGATGATAGAAACCGCGCTGACGACTGTCGGGTTTATCCGATATAAAAAACGCAAGTATAGCGGTTTCTTTACATTAACTATGAATACCACTTACGATAGTTTAAGCATAAGCTTTTATTTAACTTGCCCTGTATGTATATGAAGGTAAAACCTTGTAGGTAAGTTAAACCGTTAACATGTTTTCACATGATTTGGCTACGTATTTTACGACTGACTGCCTGCCTGACCATCAACTTACCTTAGTCGTATTTTACAACACCTCGGTAAGAAAGAGAGTAGTCTATTTTATTTAACCGGATTCCACACGGTGGGTCGACTTACCTTAGTCGCACCTCGGTAAGAAGTAAGTAACTATTATATTCAGCAGGATAACGAGGCATAGCCGGATTCTATACATTACCTATGTTTTGATGTTTTATAAAAAATATATTAAACCCAATAAATTGTTTATTCTACCGTGTTATCATTTACTACACGTACGCGAACTGTCTGAAAGTTTTGATTTAGGCTCGGCAAGCTTTACATTGTTTGGATACGAAATACCATAACACACGCATTGGGATTGCACGAAAACATATACCATGGGGAATTTATTGGAGATTTATAAGAAAAAACTTAGTCACAAACAGATTGTATATAAAGATTATCTATATTAACTACTAGCAATGGTCAGTGGCTCCGCCCGCGTGGAAAGATTGAACCGTAATATAGTCTTTTGATAACCACAAAAATGGTTAAAGTTAGTTAACCTTAAAAGCTAGACATATGCTGTAGCGGACTTTTATTTAGATCTTCTAAAGGGGAACAATTCTGTAATACATGATTTTTAAGTAACTTAGCGCACGCAAGGGAAGCTTTAAATTTTGCCGTTTTCATACTATTCTTTATTGCTATAGGAAAGGATTCCAATTCATCTTAGCGTTATATTATACGAGGTGTGTTCAAAAAGTATCGCGAATTTTGAATTTTCGCGAGTTACATATATTCCAATTTCGATTTTTTTGTGGCGTTATATTGGTACATATGTCTCTCACTTATGCTGACAAGTTGGGCCATTTTGAATGTTCGGTAAATTGTTGACAGCTGCTTTGCTTGCACGTGTTTTGGTTCGTCTTCGATTTTTTGACCTATTCAAAAAATAGAACAAGGAACCTGTATCGATTTTTGTGTGAAAAACGAAATTAAGTGCGCGGATGAATTCCGAGTGTGGACTGTGGCATATGGAGAAGCTACTTTGGACAAAAGGAACGTTTATCGGTGGTACAAAATGTTTTTAAAAGGCCGAGAAGATGTGAATGACGAAGAGCGTGCCGGACGCCCGAGCACTTCAACAACAGACGAAAAAATTGATGAATAGAAGAAAATGGTATTGACCCATCTTCGAATCATCGATAGAGAAATTGCCGAGAACCTAGGCATATTGATTGGCTCGTGCCATTCGATTTTAATCGATAATTTGTGGAAAAACAAAATTGGCCTTTGCACCTCGATAACGCCCCTGTTCACACATCGCGGCTTGTACGCGACTTCTTGACCAAAAACAACAGACCAATGATACCGCAGCCTACGTATTCCCCAGATCTGGCCCCCTGTGACTTTTTCTTGTTCCCAAAACTGAAGAGGCCCATGAAAGGACGACACTACGCCACGATTGACGAGATAAAGACGGCATCGAAGGAGGAGCTGAACAAGATACAAAAAAATGATTTTTTGAAGTGCTTCGAAGTTTTGTAAAAACGTTGGCACAAGTGTAATATCCCAGAGGGATTACTTTGAAGGGGACAAAATAGATATTTACGAATAAATAAATAATTTTTGAAAATACACAAAATTCGCGATACTTTTTGAACACACCTCGTATAGCCTAAAGCCTTCCTCAATAAAACGACTATCTTACACTGGAAGAATTTTTCCAAATCGCTCCAGTAGTTCCTCAGATTAGCGCGTTCAAACAATAAATCAATCAAACAAATAAAACATCATCTCATCTTCCTGCCCTTATCCCACTTTAAGTGGGGTCGGCAGAACATATTATAAACATGTGTCTCATGATTTGGCTGCGTTTTTACGACCAGCCGCCTGCCTGGCGTCAACTTACCATAGTCGTATTTTACGACACCTCGGTAAGAAAGAGGGTGGTCTATTCTACTAAACCGGATACCACACAGTGAGTCAACTTACCTTAGTCAACTTTTACAACACCTCGTTAATAAATGAGGGTGCTATTATTCTACTCAGCCGGATACCACACGGCTACAAACAAACAACTAAACTCTTCAGCTTTGTATATTTGTATAGATTCACCTCAAACATAGGTTTCAAATAGCTCTATGATCATCATTTTCCTGCCTAAATCCCACTCTACGTGGGGTTGGCACAATGTGTTGGAACATGATTTGACTAGGTATTTTACGACCGGACCCAGCCTAATGTCAATTTACCTTAGTTGACTTATAGGACACTTCGGTAAGAAATGAGGGTGGTCTATTCTACTCAGACGGATAACCATGGTGGTTAAAATACATATTATACAAGTCCCAAAAAGCTGAATGTGTATGCGATCGCTTTTCATACAATCTGCTAAAAGGATTTTAGTACGGCTTTAAGTTAATAGTGCTTACATTTAGGTTAAGAGTACATTCTCAATGACGGCTAAACCGATTTTGATGGAATTTTCACTAGAAGATAGAGGAGATTGTGGAACAACAAAAAAGCTAATTATTATCCTAGAATTGCTGCGAGCTCGAGATTTACGTGGAAAACTTTGAGATACACTGATTATCACGCGAGTGAAGCCGCGAGCACAGTCAATGTAATTATATTAAGTGCTTCATTTGCTAACTAAATGTTATTTCAAAGTTTAACAGCAGTGTTTAACAAACAATAACACAACTAACGAGCATGCGTAAAAGCTATGCAAATATGTGTTCAAGTAAACTCTACGATGAAGTTAGGTTTTTTATAAGTAACATACTCGTAGTCTTCATAATTCACCACCGTGTGGTATCTTGCTATGTAGAAAAGACCACCCTCATTTCTTATTGGAGTGTCGTTAAAGATGACTAGAGTAAGTTGACGTCAGGAAGGGGGCCGATCTTTTTTTATGTCAGGTAAACTCATTATGGGTCATCACCGTCCGACGGGGACGAGCGGTGGGTATGTCAGACTGGCACCGACTAAAAACCTGACAGTCCACCACGCTGCTTGTGGCGGGTACAGGTTACAAAACATTGCCCCCATACACACCAGCATCAACTCTGTACCCCAGAGTGCGCCACCTCTGGGTCGGGTCCTCTCTTAAAGCGGCCCCTCCCTCCGCTGGACCGCCGAACGCCTGGGGGACCTCATAAGGTAGGCGTCCGAAAAATCCCGTTAGGAACGCCTGAAAGGTCCCCGTTAGAGCGGCACACAATGGTCTTAAGCGAATCGCCTGCGCCCAGTTCGCCTACGGCAGATTGGATCTAAGGACTCGACTTCCCGGATCCACTCCGCCGCCTCCTTCTGCGAGATAACGTCCTCGCAGAAGGAAGCCATCGCTGCCCATGATCGCTCCCTGTCCACCATGGCACGAACTACGGTGGATAAGGATCCCCATCTGTGCCACAATTTCCACCCGCTGAACCGTCCAAGCTGGACACACAAACCCGTGACCTCTCGAAAGAGTCACACGGGCTCACCTACGAAAGAGTACGACGGTCTATCACAGCTTTTATTATATTAATATAGCCTAAAAAGAAACAAAATGTATGAGGATAAGAAGCCTTCTAAGAAATCATAAGGCTTCTTGTATACGTACGTTTTTCGTTTCGTATAAATTAGAAGCTGAACTAAATTAACTCTGTAACTATGCTTACCTACTAACAATAACAAGTTACAAAACTGGTTCTCATCAAAAAACACCGATCTATTCGGGTTTATTACTAAGATCCTTGTAAATATAACGGGTTTTAATTCCTATAAAATTTTTAGTTTGGCCTGTTTGTACATTGAATATATTTTTGGTAAATTTGATTTAACGGTTTTCTGTTTGTTCGAGCATAGCACAAAAACAACCTGACGTATTTGTAAATAACTCTCTTTATAGTTATAGGATTAAAAGCAAGCATTACTATGTTGGGAGTGCCTCTACGTGATAAAATCAGAAACTTAGAAATCCGAAGGAGAAAAACTACCGATATACTCGTATATCACTAGATCTTTTAAATTTTTTATTAAATTTTTAATTTTTAAACATCTAATTTAAAGTCGCGATAGGCGGGTCGCATAATACAAATTATGACCTGAGATTTTTAGGTTGCAAATTGTGTACTCAAAGAAAAACATTTGCTAAGAAAATGAAAGGACTGTTTATTTCTTTTAAGTTTTCTGAACTTCTTTATTTATATGACTTCCTCTCATCATATAACTTTGATAACAATAGGCTTTTATAAGAGTTGGTAACATAATTTATCACAAACGCCTATAAGAATATAAATTGAATTGTTTTGACATTGATCATATCGATCATTAATTATTTTATGTTTTGAATAACAATCAAACAAAGCCGCGGCCACTTGCATAGTTATACCATTTAAGTCGTTTGGAAAGATTAGCCTTTTTTGTGGCAGGTTCGCGGCTATCAACCTGTTAGGTATATCAAAACGTGTTTGTCGGATAAACTGTTTGTCGGATAAACAAGGATATAGACACCATAACATAATAAGCGTGTGTGAGATCGAATAACACTTATACGGGTCGAGGGTTACAAGCCCTAACGCTAATAAGTTTTCTATACAAAATTATACGCCATAGAATTAATCACGCGCCTTTCATTGAAAGAAATCATTCTGCGTATTTTCTGATACACAGAATTTCCGTATTAATAAAGAGTTGACGATTCAAAAGTTGTTTGCAAGTTTACTTGAATAAAGAATATTTTGAATTTCATTAAAAAAAATGTCTTTTATTTTCTTTGTTTTCAGGCGCTGAAAACATGTTAAATGTAGAATAATATGCAAATGATATTTTAGCTGTCATTCGTAAAGTTTTACTAGCTTAGTGGATAACGAACGGACTAAATAAGTGAAAATACCTCGGATCGAGCCCCACCTGCCCAATTTTTTTTTTTTTTTTACTCTTAACTTCTTTACAATTTTTTTCAAAATTACCGAGAATGACTCGATCAGCCAGTCGGTCACAAAGATAAGTGAGTTTCATTTTACATTTTACAATTTAAAATGAGGAGTTTATGAAACACAATTATTATATTGTTATGGAAAACATATGTATTTAAAATTTAAAAAAAAAAACAGTGGATGATTTTATTTGAATTTCTAATATACTTTTTATATCCAAAGAGTTTAAGTAATAAAATATATTTATTTTCCAATGAAAGCCTTACCTACTCGAAATATGAGATTGATTAACGAGCTTTTATTTCCAATTAAAATTTATTAGAACTACTAAAACTATATTTTTTCTTTTTAATTTATCGCGGTATCAAAGTCGAAGACGCACTTGGCTTTTAATTAAAAAGTACTCAACGTGAGTTAAGTTTGGTATAATTAAAATATCGACAATATCTAATCTTTAAGCCGAAAACATTTTAATCAAAGTTATTTATTACTTACCAATGATGTTAAGCTTACACTCATAAAATAACTAGAACTCACTGAAAACTAGTTCAAAATAAATATAACTTAAAGATTTTAGTTCACAGCGATTATGTTAAAATATGTTTTCAAATACGCAGTAAAGAACCAAGTACAGCGAAAATATCTAAGTACGACTTTATTTAGTTCGAAAACTGAACGTTACACCGCGCGTGCGATACGTGCTTCTCTTAAAGCAGCCATCGAAGGACTAAGTTGTTTTCAGGTTGAGTCTCTTGTTTCCCTGCGTTTCGCTTTATTTTTATAATATACAAAAAAAGAAAAAGAAAATATTTTATTGTGCAAATATTATAACAACCAAACAAAGCAAATTTACTGCCGAGTATTTCGAATGAAGCTTACAAAACCCTGTATCTCGGAGTCCCCGCTCTTTCCCAGATTATACTAAATCAGATGCATGCATTGCGTTTGGTATCCGGCTGAGTAGAATAGACCACCCTTATTTCATACCAAGGTGTCGTAAAAGAGACTAATGTAAGTCGACCCGCTGTGTTTTATCCGGCTGAGTAGAATAGACCACCCTCATTTCTTACCGTGGTGTCGTAAAAGGCGGCTAAGGTAAGTCGAACTGCTGTGTGGTATCCGGCTGAGTAGACTAGACCACCCTTACCGACACCCTTAGACCACCTTAACGACACCTCGTTATAACATGAGGGTTCATGTTATAACGAGGTGTCGTTAAGGTAAGTCGACCTGCTTTGGAATAGACCACCCTCATCTTATAACGAGGTGTCATAAAAGGCAACTTAGGTAAGTCAACTTGCTGTGTGGTATCCGGCTGAGTTGAATAGACCACCCTCATGTTATAACGAGGTGTCGTTAAGGTAAGTTGACCTGCTATGTTATCTGGGTGAGTAGAATAGACCACCCTAATTTCATATCGAGGTGTCTTAAAAGGCAACTAAGGTAAGTCGACCTGCTGTGTGGTATCTGGCTGAGTAGAATAGACCAGCCTCATTTCTTACCGAGTTGTCGTTAAAGGCGACTTAGGTAAGTTAACACGCTGTGTGTTATCCAGCTGAGTAGAATATACCACCCTCATGTCATACCGAGGCGTCGTAAAAGGCAACTAAGGTAAGTCGACCTGCTGCGTACATTTAGTAAATTAATAATTTCTGGCGTTTTCTCACAAAAACCTGCTTTTAACAAAATTTCATGTCCCTGTTATCCGCTGAGTTAGATCCTCGTCGTCTAAAGCCAATCTCAGTAGAAGCATCTGGTGCTTATCATAAACATGCATCGTCTTTGAAACCGGATAAATAACTAAAATTTTAGCTCAACTGGACACCGGGAAGTGGGTCAAATTTAATTTGTAAGATTCCATTTTCACATACAAACATACATGCAAGGCAAGTTAAATAAGAGCTTTATATAAACATTTTCTCACAAACCGAATAAAAAATCAGAGGATTGTAATCAAAGAGGAAAACCTCTTTGATTACAATCCTCTGATTTTTTCTTTATTTTAGAAAAATCTAACGTGTGCTTTTTTATTATGGAAAGTAGCACAAGTGCAAGTTAACTTGAGAATGTAAATAGGTCAAGTATAAAGTTTTCCTTTTGTATCAGCCTCCATTAAAATAATATCACATATAATAGGTTTGTTCGTTAACTTTGTATGGGATTCAAATACAGTTTTTCATGAATAAGGACCTAAATTTATTGCAACTTCTTTCGCGTGACCTGTTGTCGCGTGATAGATTTATAATAGATGGCGCTTTTTAATATCATTATATTCCTGTTGAATTAACAGGTTTTCTATAGCCTTTATATCACACCGGTGTATAAGGAATAATTGTACCAAATTTCATCTATCTTTCATCAAATGCCAATCTTGTGTTAGGAGTGGGTTAACTTGGTAGGTATAACGACCTCACGATCGCAAGTCCGTTACCACTACTATTCCGCTACTGTCGTTTAAAAAAAAACATATTGCCTTTTTAAAGTTACATTAACTCTTGAATTGTGTGCAAACTAAGTCACGAGTACCAGTCTATAATATATACAGCATTTAGTATCCTTAGAAATTTCCATTACTATACCTTACAAATGAAAAATGGAATATTTGACTTCTACGACATGTGGTGTTACGATAAAACAAATAAATCAGATCGTTCTTGAAAGATTGATTGATTTTCCAGAAAGGATCACTAAATTCCACTGAAACTTTTGATTTATAAAAACTTGTACTGAGACTTTTGATATATCATCATACCTTTAACGGAAACTTTATATATATCATAACTTTTGATGTATCAAAACTTATAATGAAACTTTAGATATATCATAAATTATGATATGTCTTTTACTGAAACTTTAAATATATGATAACGTTTACTAAAATATTTAATGCATCAAAAGTTCTACTGAAACTTTAGATATCTTAGAACTTATACTGAAACTTTTAGATATATCATTACTTTCATTAAAACTTATTTGTATCAAAACTTTTACCAAAAACTTTAGATGTCATATAAATTTTACTGAAAATTTTAGATATATCATAAATAATTTATAGAATTAGGCGTTACTTTGCAGAGATCCATAATACAAAAGTAATAATAAAATTATTTTGCTATAATCCGCGAAGAAGTAAAATAGAAAATATATATACTGCTAAATGAAAAGTGGACAATCGGTTATCATACCTGATACATGCAGGATTCGTAAAAACACATGCACAAACCTCCACCACCGCCACCACAATACACAAGCACTATATACGTTCACTATCACAAACTCAACAATCGTTTCGCCCCGCAACCGAAGCATCATCAGGAGATGATAGACTCCACGACCAAAATCGCAAAGCGAAGCAATACCCAAATAAGTTTAGTTATATACTAATCGGTTCAACCGCACCCTTTATTTTATTTTATATTGATAGTGAACGTATATAGTGCTTGTGCATTGTGGTGGCGGTGGTAGAGGTTTGTGCATGTGTTTTTACGAATCCTGCATGTATCAGGTATGATAACCGATTGTCCACTTACATTTAGCATTATATATATTTTCTATTTTACTTCTTCGCGGATTATAGCAAAATAATTTTATTATTACTTTTATATATCATAACTTTTACTAAAACTTTTCATATATCAAAACTTATATGTACTCAAACTTTAGATATCTCATAGCTTTTACTGAAACTTTAGATGTCATCAGTTTTAGTAAAACTTTAGATATATCACAACTTTTACTGAAATTTTAGATATATCATAACTTTTACTGAAAATAATATTTTGGTCTTCCACAATTAATGATGGCATTTTCCTTCAAACACACCACTGACTCCTATTTTAAGACAAACAAACGATTCTATGAATTTCTAACTATGATCCTAAACGAGGATCCTAAATATTCACAATGGTTAATATTTGTATTATTGAACAAACCTGGACACCATTTTAATATTAAACAATAGATTGGACCATATACTAACTTGAATTATAACTTAAAGCTGTGATAGCTGAACTGTCAGATTGTTTGCTTCTCTCCAGGAGGGTCATGCGTTTAAATCTCACGTAGGCACCAATGGGTTTTTTCTATCAAAACTTATATGTTTTTTTTGCTTTTATTCATAATTTATGTATAGAAAACTGCTATACTCACGTCTAATTCTATATGGTTGGCCTTAGTAATTTCCCCTACTCTTACTTGATCCGCATCGTACACATGTTCTTCTCTCTTGAGATATTGGTTTATTGAGATATTATACATAATTATTATATAATGGCGATGTCTATTTACTTCAGTCGTATCTTACGACACCTCTTTAAGAAATGAAGGTGGTCTCCTATATTTAACCGGATACCACAAATCTTCTGCTGGTTCTTATTCGGTACAAAGCCCCAGTATTTACAATGGTATTAAGTTGCGACACGCTTGGAGGCTTTACATAGAACTTAGTAGAGCTTCCAGTGGCGCGGGTTAGATTAAATTCTACTTTGGATTAACATTTATTATTCAGGGTTAGTAAATACTGATACTGAATTATTAACTTACCACCGAAGTACAAAGGTACATCTTAAATATTTAAATGAGTTATTCATTTATGTATCATCATCTTCCTGCCCTTTTCCCACTCTAGTGGGGTCGGCACAACATGTAAAAAACATGCTGTCCTATGATTTGGCTGCGTTTTTACGACCGGCCGCCTGCCTGACGTCGACTTACCAATGTCGTACTTTACGACACCTCGGTAAGAAAGAGGGTGGTCTATTCTACTAAACCGGATACCACACGGTGGGTCAACTTCCCTTAGTCACCTTTTACGACACCTCGGTAAGAAATGAGGTTGGTCAATTCTACTCAGCCGGATACCACACGGCGGGTCGACTTACCTTAGTCGCCTCTTACGACACCTCGGTAAGAAATGAGGGTGGTACTATTCTATTCAGCCGGATACCACACGGCGGGTCGACTTACCTTAGTCGCCTTTTACGACACCTCGGTAAGAAATGGGGGTGGTACTATTCTACCTAATGCTGCAAAAACAGCAAATAGGCTCTCTTTAAATAATGTACCACTAAAAACAGAAAATTCAACTGTATTTTTGGGAGTATCCCTGGATACAAAACTCCAATGGAGCACACACGTAACAACTCTTGCAGGGAAACTGAGTTCAGCGGCCTACGCTGTTCGAAAGATAAGACAATTCACAGACGTCGAAACAGCAAAACTTGTTTATTTTGCCTACTTCCATAGCATTATGTCTTATGGAATATTGCTATGGGGTAAATGCGCGGATAGTGAAAAAATTTTTGTTTTACAAAAAAGAGCTATACGTGGCATTTATAATTTAAGACCGCGTGATTCCCTGCGAGAGAAGTTTAAGGAAACAGGTATTCTTACATTTGCTTCACAGTATATTTTAAGCAATCTTATTTATGTACATAAAAATATAAAGAATTATAAAACGATAGGTGATGTATACAATAGACAAAGCAGGAACCGACATAAGCTTGCGGCTCCTGCTTTGCGCCTTTCAAAAGTACGTAATTCGTTTGTGGGTTTTGGTATAAGATTCTATAATAAAATTCCGCAATCAATTTCAGCTTTGCCATTACATCAGTTTAAAAACACTGTTAAAAAGAGGCTGATACAGAAAGCCTACTATACTCTTGAAGATTATTTGGAAGACAAGAATGTGTGGATATAGCTCTCTTTGAACCTGTACAAGACAGTATCGACTTAATGTAAATAGTATTAAGAATTATATTTTTAAAAGAGCAACCGCCGAGTTTCTTGCTGGCTCTTCTCGGTAGGAACAGCTTTCCGAACCAGCAGTAGAGTTGACGATTCAAAAGCACTTGTTTACAAGTTTATTTGAATAAAGAATATTTTGAATTTGAATTTGAATTTGAATCTACCTAGCCGGATACCACATGGCAAACGACGTTATATTTAGTCTGTGCACCAATACACCTAAAGGGCTTATTCATTTATGTATATATGTATATTTTCGGAATCTCGGAAACGGCTCGAACGATTGTCCTTAAAATTCAGCATGCAGGGGGTTTTGGAGGAGAAATATCTGTAAAATTTATTTAAAAAAAAAAATCTTTAAATAAATTTTCTGTTTTTGGGCATTAAAAAACACAAAAATTTATATTGAATAGAATTTTTGCCATTAACTGTCAAGTCAGCGTAGCTTATTCAGTGAACGGGTGGTCGCGAGAAATGAAAATACCTAGGATCGAGCCCCACCTACTATATTATTTTTTCTTTTTTTTGAAGTTTTTTTTTTAATTTGTAAAATATTACCGAGCAAGGTTCGGATACCCAGATATTTAATTTTAACGGCCTAACAAATGTCAATTAAAAACTCCGGATATAGATCACTCAGCAAGTTAGGAACATTCATCATTCATTCTTCTGCCCTTATCTCACTCTAAGTGAGGACGATACAACATGTTTGTTTTGTATTTTACGACCGGACGCCTGACTTACGTACTTACCTCTCCTGCTGGGATTTGGGGGATACACTAAAATGTTGTACTAATGAATTGTAGATCTACAAAAATGCTACAAAAAATTCTGCAACAGCATGTCTCTATCTCTTATGGTTAACTCACAATAACTACCGTAATGTTCAAAATTACAATAAAATACACAGATTTCCACACGACCAAAGCCGCAAGAACTATTTTTTACTAAAAATACACATAAAAAGTAAAATTTTCTTTTCTTTATTTTTTTGCCAAGAAATAAAATTAAAAAAAACAGTGTTCCGAGAAACAATAATTCATACGAAGTTACGAAATAACAAAAAATGTACACAGTTATCTATTTAAGTGATGTCCCAAAAAAGGTCAAATATTAATAACAAATTCGGAGATCGTCGCGCTGTAAACACCGTTTAACCAATTATCTCTATAATGGCCGTACCGAATTGAGTTAGCGGTGATTACCGGAATAGAGAAAAGGTGTCAGTGAAGGGCATGTCGGAACGTGTCAATAATAGAAATGAATTCGTAATTTCTTATTTTCGTACTCCGCGTATTATACTGGGATGATTTCGTCTTTGTTTTTCCGACATTTTGTCGTGGAGAATTTGGGAAACTTCAAGTTTGTTAACCTACTTAAATAATAGGGCGTACACTTTAAATATTAACATTAGCATACCTATCTTCTAAAGAAATCTATGTGATCTTTAATATTTAAATGAGTTAATCTTGTATGTATATAAATAATTAATAAATATATTTTTTCAACGATTTTCCTGAAATTCAGCATGTAAGCGGTTTTGGGGGAGTAGAGTCAATTTAGCGAGGTTTCATTAAAAAAGAATCATTTTATCCCTGTTTTTGGGCATTAAAAATATGCTGAAATGAAGCAAAGGATGTTTTAGTTGTCAAACGTAATGTTGCGATAGCCGATGAGTAACGGACGGACTGAAAATCATCGGCGCCTTCTTTCTTTTTTATTTTTTTTCTATTATTTTTTTATATCTTATAAAAAATTACCGGCTTGGTCACTCAGGTACGACTTATTATGAAACAAAGTCGTCAAAAGCTGTCTATCTGTATTTTGCCCAAATCTACTGAACGAATTTTTGTATGTCTTTTACAATAAGATAGTGGAATTCTTTCGGAAGATTTAGTTTAATAGTATATTACCGTGTTTTATGTGAAATGCGTTGAAGAGTTCGCGGGTTGTAAGAAAACTTGCGTGTTGGGAGCTTAATTAAGCGCGCGTCGCGTTATACAGTAGAGATACACTAAAGTATTGAACTAGAGAACTGTATTTCTACAAAAATATTAATAAAATGTCCGGAACAGCATGTGTCTATCTCTCATGGTTTAGTCAAAAGACCTATAATACTTTATTATTAAAATTTAAATTCAGAAATATTTTTAAATACCGACTTATATAGACGGGTGAGGCTGCTGGCACAGCAAGTTTCTCCATATACTAAATTATTGATGGATTTTTTGCCATAATTTCATTAATTATTTAACTGTAATCAATTAGTACTGTGGAATTCTGAAAGTAAAGCCTACTTTTATCTATTATTATTATATATTCCTATGCTTTACGGTGAAGGAATTGAAACGTCTTCCTAACTGCCCATGGGATTCATGGTATAAGTGTTTCCTACAAATCACCATTTGAGCAGCGTGGTGGGTCTAATCTTTAATCCTACTCTTCAAAAAAGACTTTTGCCTTATAATAAATATTTTATATTCTCTAATAATATTGAATTGCTAATATTAATGATTAATGATTATATGAAATGAATGATTATATGTATAAGATAAGAAGATTGATCAAACAAACAAATAAAATTTCTTGTGTACATACTAGAAATTTTATTCACTCGGTCAATACAATACTGTCGGTACAATATGTCTGTATCAACATTAAAATAATTCTAAATTTGTCTTTGAAACATGTGGGAGTTGAATATATCCAAAACTAAACGCTTAATTAAGTGCCATTTATCGTCTTTAATAATAGTCATTAAGTGAGAAATAGCATTAAGAAGTGTTTAGCGAACACCTGACATAGAACTTAATATTTTCTTGAACACCTTGAATATATTTAACATTAATATCGTATTTTATTCTTTATATGAAATCAACAAACTTATGACAATAAGATAAAATGATAGACTACTACAAAATCTCCATAACAATTCAACACAGATAAGAAAAGTTTGTGTCAATTTAGGACCATATTCCTATCCTTATCCCACTCTAAGTGGAATCGGCACAACATGTTATAAACATGTTGTCACATGATTTAGCTATGTTTTTTCCAAACAGCCGCCTGCCTGACATCAACTTACCTTAGTCGTATTTTACGACACCTCGGTAAGAAAGAGGGTGGTCCATTCTACTCAACCGGATACGAAACGATGGGTCAACTTACCTTAGTCTTTTTAACGACACCTCGGTAAGAAATGAGGGTGGTCTATTCTACTCAGTCGGATACCACACGGCGGATTTACTATATTGATTTTACATTAATGATATTTTTCAGCATTATATACTTCGTTAATATCCATATTTATCTGATATTCTAGAATTCGGCATTGATTACTGGGAAAAGTGCCCAAATGATGTCCAAAAAACGCGTAAACAATGTTTAAAGGTTTGAATTTTAATTTTCCCTGAAGTTGAATTACTATTACCTACTCAAACCAGACTCCGCTAAAATATCAGGAATATTTAACTCTAAATTTTTTTCTCTTAATAATGTTTGAATACCGCTAATTGACAGGCGAACTGTCAATAAAAGCCACGGAAAAATTAAAACTGATATTTTCACTTCGTGCAACATTTTTAGCGGTAAAATAAAAATAAACGTTTAGAATGGCTGGTTTATTTTAAACTGGCGTTCCTTTGGGATGCAAAGTCTGCGAGAACATGTTGAAAATAAAAAAAAATATTTTGAATTTGACCTCGTGAAATAGTGCGGAAATATAGGCCGCGCAAATAGAGCTGCCAGGACGCGGAGGCCTTTCTACCTATATTTTATTTGATCGAAAATACCGGTTTCTATTTATCTAAATCTTTACTAATAGATATTGGGGAGTAAGGATGTAGCTCGTCCCAGTCTGTTACCCCAATTATATCGAGATTACGTACGGTTTACATACAGATAAAAAATATAAATATATAATAAATAAATATATGGGACACTTACACACACGGTCGTCCGTCCCCAAATGTGCGTATGTGTTATTTACGACACCTCGCTAAGGTGTCGTAAATAGCGACTAAGGTAAGTCAAACCACCATGTGCTATTCGACTGAGTAGAATAGACCACCCTCATTTCTTACCGAGGTGTCGTAAAAGGCGAATATGATGTAAGTTGACGGCCAGGCGGCCAGTCGTAAAATAATTAGCCAAATCATGTGACAACATTTTTATAACATGTTGTGCCGACCCCACTTAAATGCAGGAGGATGATAATCATTATTCTAAAATTGTATTCTAAATTGTAAAACTAAAGATACTAACAGTAGAGTTCACTTATCTATACACTATAAATAAGAAGGAAACCTAATTTTTATAGTCAAAAAATAAATATAAAGACAAATAATATAAACCATAAACATAATATAAATATTTAAACCTAAATTCATTATGTAAATGACATCATTAAACTTATAAAGCTCGTCCCATCTCATAGTCCCTAATAACAAAGAAGCAACAAAATTAAACAACAATGGGTGAGAAATGACAGCGAAGAAGTAAATATGTGACACGCTTATGGCGTCATTAATTTGTTGAATGAGGCGAAAATAACCTCCCATTGATACGATCTATTGTTACCATACTAGGGTGAGCCGTTGTCATGGTGTGATGGAATTTATTTATCAACTTCCTTAATTTTATAGCTCATAACGTATTTGGTAGCAATTGCTTTAAGTGGTTTGTTTGCAGGAATTGGATTAGGTGTACTAATATAGGTTATAGTTTTTTCTCTAATATATTTATTCAAATTAAAATTATCCTTTGTCCGATTCACATTCTGTCAATCCCAACGATATAGTTGTTAAATTTAATTTATTCTATTCAATTAACTCAGCTCAAAAATATAAATAATAAAATAATAATAATCATATGGGACACTTGGAAAATATCGCTGATAGTTAGCACGTCGCGTCACTATTAAAAAAAACAGTGTCCAAATTACATTTGCTTATTGTGGTTTTTGGATTTAATAATTACGGACATAAGCAAATCAAATCAAAAAAATCTTTTATTAATCACGTCACAGTAAAAATAAGACAAATATACAGAAATGTGACGTTACGAATAGGACCACCATTCGGTTTAAGTTGAGAAGTACCTTAACGCTGGTTTTCAATGGCAACCATTGTTACGGAAATTCTTAACTTAATCTAACGACAGTAAAAACGACAGTGACGGACAGTATGTATATGTTAAAAGTAATAAATGGTTGGGAATACTATAGGTAATAGAAAACATCATCCTCCTGCCCTTATCCCACCCTAAGTGGGGTCGGCACAACATGTTTTAACATTCTGTCACATGATTTCCCTGCGTTATTACAACTGGCCACCTGCCTGACGTACAACTTACCTTAGTCGTATTTTATGACACCTCGGTAAAAAATGAGGTTGGTCAATTCTATTCAGCCGGATACCACACGGCGTGTCAACTTACCTTAGTCGCCTTTTATGACACCTCAGTAAGAAATGAGGGTTGTACTATTCTATTCAGCCGGATACCACACGCCGTTATAGGTGATAGAATACAAGGAAAATTAAAAACATTCGGACGAAACTCTCGCAACAACGCGAAACAAAGAAAGGAGGCGGTCATAAATAACACGCCACTTGCCTGACCCAAAAACAGCCAACTGTTCCATACGAAATAGCATTTCTCCTGAAATTTTGAACACTCGCGAGTAGCCTTCGGGTAAACGTAACCCATTTTCTAGACGTCCTCTCACGCTCGTTTGTCAACGACATTATTGTTTGTTTTTTTAATATTTTTCATTAATCCTTTAGCTCTGCGTGAAGGGAGTGACCTAGTTGCCATCACGTATAGAAAATTTTGTTAATTGGGGCAAATTTAAGTAACCTAATGGAATTTAAACTTTCGCGAGCTATATTTATAAATGAAAAACTTACCGGGATTAAACATCAAAAATTGAAGTAACGGCCTTTACTATCCCATTGCTGGGCCTCGTCTTACCATTTTAGGTGTGAAGATTTGGAGGAATTGCGCTGCTCCAATGCGGATCGATAGGTTGCACATATACCTAGAATTCCCTAAAGATATGCAGGTTTCCTCACGATGTTTTCCTTCAACGAAAAGCGTTGATAAATTTCAATTATCTGGCGGTGCAAATATTCGGTGGCAACAGCTAGTAGATTAGAGGAGAGGAGAGATAATTCTATAGTCGTACAGTAATAAGAAAGAATAGTCCTTATGGCGGATTGATCAGATCCTAGAGGATTTAGTTCAGATATAGAGGATTGAGTTTCCGCAACACCCTTGCATCGCGCTTTTCATAGTGATTTCATGAGAATGAACCTCGGATTGGTGCAAATCTACATAAATACGACGTAAACATGTAATTTATTCACAAAACTTGAAGGCAACTCTATTCATAGAGTCTAGTATAGATATCATATCTATACTAATACATAAAGCTGAAGAGATTGTTTCTTTGTTTGATTATTTTGAACGCGCTAATCTCAGGAACTACTGGACTATTTTGAAAAATTCTTTGGGTATAAGATAGTATATTTATCGAGGAACTCTAAAGGCTATAACATCACGCTAAAATGAATAGGAGAGAAGCAATAAAAAATACTATGAAAACGGCAAAAATTTTAAATTGCGTGCGCTAAGTATACGGTGATAGTTATTCAAAACGTTGAATTACAAAATTGTTCCCCTTTTAAAGATCTAAATAAAAGTCCGCGACAGCTTATGTCTGGTTCTTTAAGCTTAACCCTCTTTGACCATTTTTCGGGCGGAGCCTCTGGCGATTGCTAGTAGCAGATAAGAGAAGAGAGATGATGCTGTTGTGGTCGTATGGAAACAAGGCAGAAATGCCCTTGTTGCAAATTAATCTCCCATCTGACATAGAATCCCTCTTAATTATACCATGGCCGTCTCAACACTTAATTCATCATCAAAAAGCATAATTATTTGAATTACCATGAAAAGCAAATCAGAATGAGTAATCATTGACTTTCCAACTAAAAGAAATTAAACGAATTGCTTTAATTTTAAATGCAAAAGTTTTTAGGAAAGTAAACCATGAAGCTTAACGAGGCCACTTGACTTAAATATTAAAATTAATTTTTCCATTAAAGTCTCGTTTGTTTAAGTTCGTTTAGATGTGCCTGTAAATATAACTTTACAGTTATTTCGTACGGAAAAAAATATATATGTATAAGACGAAATTCGATGTATATCATAGACATACAAGAGGTTACAAAAAGCTTGTGATACCTGTGTTGCGACTCAGCAGAGTTGGCAACTCATTTGATGGTCTCGGTATTCGCTTTTACAATAAAATTCCGCAATCAATACTACATAGATCAGTCTACAGAAAGGTTTAAATTAAGTATAAGAGATATGCTTATAAGTAAAGCATATTACAAAATTGAAGATTATTTGGATGATAAAAAAGCCTGGACTTGAGAATCCTTTTGAGCTTCATACAAGACTGCGGTTTGATAATATGAAATTGAAAATGTTTAAAAGATTGACCGCCGAATTTCATTCTGGTTCTTCTCGGTAAGAGAAACATTCCGAACCAGTTGTAGCTTCATTAATCATATTGATCCTTGACTATTCAATAGTGCTTGAAAGAGTTTATTTGAATAAAGATATTTTGATTTGACTTGAGCGTTTATGCCGTTTATTTGTTAATTGACTGAAACTCTTTTGTGTATAACGTTACGCTCATTGTACCATACGAAACGAGTTGCCTCATCATTTATTGATTCGCACAGCCGAAGCACGAAATTCCGTATGACTTTTGCTCTTTAAAAGAGATATGAATAGACATTTTTCAGACAGCGAAGTCTATCTTACAGTGCAATCGCGATGCAAATCGTCTTTTTACAAGACGGGATTGCAAAGCTAGCTATCATTGGAAACAAAACATAGCACTTTAACATTAAAAAGCGAAAGACAGCTTAGATATCATATTTTTAGCAATTTTAACATTTACATAATAAGGTAATAATTATTGTATTAAGTTTAACGTATTAGGGTAACGTAATATCTGGGTGTCCGAACCTTACTCGGTAATAAAAAAATAATAATTAAAAAATAAGAAAAACATAATAATTTTGTTGGCATCGATCCTAAGGTATTTACGTTTCTCGAGGCTGTCTGTTCCCCGAATAAGCTACGCCGACTTGACAGTTAATAGCGAAAATTCAATTCAATATAAATGTTAGTGTTTTTTAATGCCCAAAAACAGGAATAAAACAATTTTTTTTTTAACTTAAACCTAGCTAGATCAATTTTCTCCCCCAAAACCCCCTACATGCTGAATTTCAGGAAAATCGTTGGAGCCGTTTCCGAGATTCCGAAAATATTAAAGATAAATATTGGCATTAGTCTCAATATTGTACTCTCAACTTAAGAGATTTAAAAATGGAAGGAGAATTCATTTTGGCGGCATTCTGTTTTGGCGAAAAATAATTGTTGTTAAAGTAGTTAAGAGTACTAAATTGTTGCATTAATTCTTATTAATGCATAGAAACCGGTTATACTCACGTCTTATTTATCGGATGAGTCCGACTAGTCACTAGACTAATAAAAGCCCCATATTGGCTTGAAACTAGTCGGGCTCATCCAATAAAATAAGACGTGAGTATATCCGGTTTCTATACATTTATTATGAATACCACTCACGATAGTTTAAATTCAAAAATTGTTTTAAGAATTGTTTTGATATATTTTGGAAATCTTTTGTGAGTTTTTTAATAATACAAAATACATAGTAACATGGTGACCGAGGCTTTCAAAATATATAAAAAAATGCAATAAAAAAAAATTAAACGGGTGGTCGACGTACAAGATTCGAACCCGGATATGTTCTTATACGTAGCCCACCCCATTTACCATTGCGCTGTTACAATTTCTCAATTACTAGCAAAAATTGGCTAGTATATTTAATTAAATGATATAAAAATACTCTAAACTTAAGTACAGTCCATCCATCCATCCATCCATCAGCCTTTCGCAGTCCACTGCTGGACATAGGCCTCCCCATGTCTGCGCCAGACATCCCGGTTCTCCGCAATGCGCATCCACCTGGCCCCAACAACCTTCCGGATATCGTCGGTCCAGCGAGACGGTGGGCGCCCTACACTGCGTTTGCCAAGACGCGGTCTCCACTCCAGGACTCTTTTGCTCCAACGGCCATCAGTCCTGCGACAGACGTGACCGGCCCACTGCCACTTCAGCTTGCATATTCTGCTAGCTATGTCGGTTACTCTGGTTCTCTCTCGGATAATCTCATTCCTGATTTTATCCTTGAGAGACACTCCGAGCATAGCTCGCTCCATGGCACGCTGAGCGACTTTGAACTTAAGTACAGGTTATCTTGGATTTAGGACATTCACTTAACCATTGAATGTCTTGAGTCCTATGTCACTAAAAAAAACAAAACTAATGAAAAGATTATTTTGCTATAATCCGCGATAAATGAAAATATATGTAATGCTAAGTTTAGAGTGTACTCATACATGTTACATGCACACATTCACCACCACAAGAGTATGTTTTGGTGAATGTGTGCAGTGCTTGTGTATTGTGTTACCGGTGGCGTGTAGTGCATGAGTTTTTTATAAATTCTGCATGTATCAGGTATGAGAACGAATAGTACACTCTACATTTAGCATTACATATATTTTATAACTTAGAAGTAAATTAGAGCCTATAAGAATAAAAAACTTTAAATGTTCAAAGTAACATCGAGATAAATATCCTTTAAGTTGGACCAAAACATAACTGCCTAGAAAATTTTATTGGAGACGATTCAGTAGTTTTGAAAATTAGCCTAAACGCATATCGTGTCACGATATGCGTCTTTGTTTTATTAACTACAATGCAACAATTATTTTTATTATATTTCTTTTCTTTTTCTTGTATTTTATAACGAGATTTTTTAATAACTTTATGCGAGCTTTAGGGTTAATACCATTAGACTCACCCTTATCCCACTCTAAGCGGGGTACAATATGTCTTCAATTTCCATTCACTTCTATCATTCGTTAACTCTGGTACTACCCCTTTTATAAGCAAATCATTCGTCACACAATATATCCATTTTTTTTTCAGCCTCCCTTTAGTTAAACGTCCATCCACATCGATATTTATCGCGGATTTTAGCAAAATAATATTTTCATTAGTTTCGTATTATATACCTCCGTAAAGTAACGCCTAATTCTCTAAATTATCCTATGTCACTGTTTTATATATGATATGAGACATACCTCGGTATGCGTTTCTCAGGTTTCTCATAGGCTTATTCAGAACTTAAAGTCCTTAATAAGTTAACAGGTAGATTATGTGGCTGTTATTTTGTTTATCTGCTGGATAGAAAATACCTATTTCAAAATGATCGCGATTTTATTTTTTAAAAAATTTTACGTTTTAGAGTCTCTTTTTAGAGACATTTATCTGTTACTTAGTTTATTTGTCAGCTAACTATCCGACACTATCAACTTGTGAAACAGACCCTTTCGTTCATCTTCCTGCCCTCATCCCACTTTAAGTGGGATCGGCACAACATGTTATAAACATGCTGTCACATGATTTAGCTACGTTTTTTACGACCGGCCGCCTGTCTTTCTTTTACGACACGTCTTTCTAATCTTTTACGACAACTCGATAAGACAGAGGGTGGTCTATTCTACTTAACCGGATACCACACGGAGAGTCAACATACCTTAGTCGCCTTTTACGACACCTCGGTAAGAAATGAGGGTGGTCTATTCTACTCAGCCGGATACCACACGGAGAGTCAACTTACCTTAGTCGCCTTTTACGTCACCTCGGTAAGAAAAGAGGGTGGTACTATTCTATTCAGCCGGATACCACACGGGCGTTTGTGAAACAGGCCCTTAATATTCAAAAATAACAACAAAGTTAAGTAAAAAGCTTGTCACTGAAAAAAATAGTTTTCAAAAACAAAATACCCGGTTGCAATTACGTCACGTACGGATGACTGATAGTATTTGCAACCGGAACACATTAAGAATAATTTATATCCTGTACGTTACATTCGGGCCATCGGGCACATCTCGATTTGTAATTAAATTATAGATACTGTAAATTTTAAAGCATTAATTAGCGCTACCAAAACATGTTTTATTAAACGCTTGATTTTAGTATCGACCTTGTGATTTTTTTTCGTATATCGACTTTTCTGAATTCATTTTGGTACACGCTTTTTAAATTTGAATGTGGATGGATATGTGCTTAGAGGGAAGCCAAAAAAGAGATGTTTGGATTGTGTGAAGTACATGCATATGAAAGTAGTGTCGCCGAGAGTTGACGAATGATAGGATAGAATGGAAGAGAAAAACGTGTTGTGCCGACCCCACGTTTCGACAAGTATTTGCTAACGCAGACATTTTTCAATATTAATATTTCAAAAAGAGACAAATATTTCAAATAATTGTATTGCCACTGGTTATTGAGCCAACGGGTACCAAAATATATGAAGCTATATATGTAGCCCAGCGGTAACATCGTGCGCCTCTTTCGAGGAGGTCTAGGGTTCAAACCCCGGGCAGGCACCAATGAATTTTCTTGTAAAACTTATGTGTCTAATTGATAACTGCAATTTATCACACGCTTTTCGGTGAAGGAAAACATCGTGAGGAAAGCTACATATCTTTAGAGAATTCTGGGGATATGTGTAACCTACCAATCCGGATTGGAGCAGCGTGGTAGGTCTTAGCTCTAATCCTTATCTCCAAAAAAAAAACGTAGGCCTATTCTCAGCAGTGGGATATACCAGGCCGTTACTTACTACTTACTACCAAAATAAATTTCTTTCTGTCCTTATCCCACTCTAACTGGGGTTGGCACAACATGTTATAAACATGTTGTCACATGATTTGGCTATGCATTTTACGATCGGCCTGCCTGACGTTAACTTACCTTAGTCGCCTTTCACGACACTTCACAAGAAAGATGGTGGTCTATTCTACTCAGCCGGATACCACGGCACACTAGACAAATGGCCAATGCAATTGTGAATCAATTCAGTTGTTTCTAAACGCAAAATATTATAAACTATTGAAAATGATACTAGGCACTCATAACTATCAGAGGAGATCATAAACTGCGCAAACCGCAGTACGACACACGGTTTACTCATGCACTTAATAAATAATTACCGACTGAGTAATCTACGTATAATCACACAGTTGAGATGTATCTCTAAGTGCAGGCAGCTGGCTGGGATTAAACAGTTGCGCTCAATGTAGGAAGGCCAATTATTATATAGGATGAAATTAAATGAAAACTGTTTACGTGAAACCAAGACAATCACTTAATGTAGCTTATTCTAAATTTCACATGAAAGGGCAACGGCTCAGTGTACGCCACATGTCACAACAGAAAACTGAGGTGACACACAACACTGGTTTTCAGCCGCGGCCCTTTGAGTGTCATCCCGGTAAACATTTCTTAATACTACTGCTATTATGAAAAAAAAAACATTGTTCATCATGAGGGTAATGTCTTTATAGGTACCCCTATCCCCGCCACCAGCAGCGTAGTGAAGCACACAGGTTATTTTAGTCGGTGCGAGTCCGACATAACTGTTGCCTGTCCTCGTCAGGCGGCGGTGACCTCCCGCGCAAACCCCCCATCAATGTTGCCAACACAAAATATATACCTTACTATCTGGATAAATGTTTTTTTTTTAGTTCTATCCTTTAATGTAACATAACGGATGGTAAATAATTAACTACTCTTATAATACGATGACCCGACGGATGGGGGGAAAGAATACGTACGAATCAGGTGTTCCTAGTACGTTGTGTTACACTCTTAAATAAATTCATATTAAATTGAAAAATTGATGATGAACCTGATTTTAATTCCATTAAAAGAGTTTTTTTTTCTTTTTTTTTCGGTAATTACCTTTTTATAACAAAAAATTTAATGGCACCTGGCTGGAATGAAATAGTTATGTTCAATTTATACAATGACATGGATTTATAATTTTAGACTTAAATAAATGATTAACTGAATTACTTATATATAAAATCGCGATAACTTGGGTAAATAGACTAGCATAGGTAGCGCATAAGGTTTTCCATTAAAAAGAGATAGATAAGCATAGCTGACGTCACGTCCGTTTCTGTTCAGCACTGCAATAGTCACAATGTGGCGCATGGCTTTGACTTTGACTGGCAGTTAGGGTGCTTAACTGTAATGACTTCGCTTTGGCTATGGCTTGACATAAAAGAGTTACGAGTTCATGATATTGATTCAATGAAGAATAGACCACCCTCTTTCTCACCGAGGTCTCGCAAAAGACGACTAAGGTAAGTTGACGTCAGGCAGGAGGCCGGTCGTAAAATACGTAGCCAAATCATGTGACAACATGTTGTTTCCGAGAATAATATGAGTATATGTAATTGTAAATACAAGAGAATGTCCTAAAATGACAAAAGAATGGTCAACCTAGCGTGGATATGTAGCTATTGTAATATGAAGCGATTGAATCAACAGCAGAATATAATTTATGTTGGTAAATATAGGTTCCCTTCAGATAATAACTCTGCAATTATGCAAAATATTCTTTTTGCCGCCATTCACGACATTTAAGATATCATTTGCATGAGCTATACTAAAGGAAAGTTGAAGAAAAATATAATGTAGGAAGGAAATAAAGAATAGAAAGGAAATTGTTATAAAAAAAGGAACATTTATAGATAACAATATATAGAATGGCACACGGTTGTTAATATTTTGAAAGTATGAATCATAAATATAAATATATTTATGATTCATACTTTAATGTACATATATCATATCATATTTTTACATGTACATATATCATATCATATTTTTAAATGTACAAATGAATATTTAAAAAAACCACCAAAAATTCACTTCACAATACGTTAAGATTAAAAAAGGGGAATTGTTTTCAAGTGTTCAGCTAGTTGAAGCTTCATGTATTAACAAATAGTATTTCCGTCACAAATTTGTGTACCTATTATATTGTGGTGTATGTTTTCAATAATACTGTTGGATTATATTTGTTTTTTATTAATTTAACACAGGCTCAAACATGCACTAACAGTATGTCACTTCACGTCCACACTCGCCTAAGGGCTCTGGTGTTACTCACGTGGTGCGCTTTGAGATAGTGTGAAATTTCCTTTGTACACTAGTATTAGTATGTTTATGTATTGGTATATTAATGTATGTACTGATAGTATAAGAAGCCTTAGTTACAAACGCATTATAGCAAAATAATTTCATCATACCTTATTTGGGTTATGGATAGATAGATAGATTATTTATTATGGGTATTATTACGAAAATAACGCCTGCTTTTTTAAATTATTCATGTATATTTTGTATATATTTTAATTATAAATAAACAAGGTAAGAATCACACAGTTCAACCCGCATACACTACACCTATGCCCACATTGACCCCAAATTCAACCTTAAAAGCCAAGCCCAGAATACATCATTAATACGCCTCGACTTAAACGCAAAATGTTGCTTGAATTTTTTCCAGACATAATAAATCATGGAAAATTAGTCATTATTTACTCAGCAACACTCAGGACCGTGTTATGAGTTACCTCTAAAAATAGCAGTTCGTCGTAACTGTAAGTGTATGGGCGTAAAAATAATAACCAAATGGAAACGTTTCATTGTTGGCACGTTGACTGAAGGCAAATGAGATATAGGAAAAAAACATTTATTAATTTTGTATCAGTAAATCAACTTACACTCGCTTATTCGCGTCACCTTAAGGTTTAAAATTGTCTCAATTATGTATGCACGGTTTTAATTTTCCTGTTCCAAAAGGAAAACGGGAATTTTATAATTCTATATGTTATGCCGTCACTAATCTACATGTTAGGCCGTCTCTCTAATCGACACTAAGCATCTAGCTAAATAGAATAGACCACCTTCATTTCTAATGAGGTGTCGTAAAAGTCGACCCACCGTGTGGTATTCGGTTGAGTAAAATAGACCACCCTCTTTCTTACTGAGTAGTCGTAAAATACGAATAAGATAGGTTGACGTTAGGCAGGCGGTCGGTCGTAAAATACATAGCCAAATCATGTGACAACATGCTTATAAAATGTTGTGCCTAACCCACTTACAGTGGGATAAGGACAGGAAAATGACGCCGTCACTCTATAATAGCCAGGTTTAAAATAATAAAATAATAAGTAAACATAAAAACACAATCGTACAAAGGCAATAAGGGCTCCCTTCCAGCCACCTAGAGCTCTGATAGACCAAAATATTACGTAATAGACAGGGAATGCTGCGAAAGAACAAAAAAATCATAAGTTTTCAATAATTCATAATTGAATCGTAGAATATTAACTATTTATTTATTTAATTAGGTACAAAAAACACCTAACACAGCTCATTTTGTTTAAATGGATGCTTTAATTTGTAAAATAGAACACTTTGGAAATAGAAAAACGAATTCATCATCAAATTTTACAAAGATGATTCAAATGATGGTCGAATACGATTTAGGTCAGTTGTACAACAGATTCGGTCCAGTAAAGAAGCTATTTAAACAACTGTTGCTCAGGTAAACATACTTTCATACGAAAGAAATACTGAAGTCACTATAAACAAAGATTCTGTATCAGTTGTTATTGTAAGCTGTCAGTGATCATATTTAATATTTAAATGAGTTAATCTTGTATGTATATATAATTTTTTTTTCAGATCTCGGAAATGGCTGCAACGGTTTTCTTGAAATTCAACATGGAGTTTAGAGGAGAAAAATCTATCTAATAAGGTTTTATTAAAGTAATCGTTTTATCCCTGTTTTTGGGCATTAAAACAATTACTAAATTTACATTGAATATAAAACACTATTTTCGCCGTATATAGTCAAGTCAGTCTAGATTATTAGGGGAACGAGCGGTCTAGAGATAGGTTAGCGGTCTAGGATAGGTCGGGCTCGTTTCTAGGTATTTTCACCTAGGATCGAGCCCAACCTTACCAATTTTCTTATCTTTTTTTTTAATTTCCTTTTTTTTTTTGTAAAAAAATACCCAGCAAGGCGGTCACCCAGGTAGTAATTATTAATAAAGCTTAGTTATTAAAAACAACATGATCAACGTACTTTCGAATATAAAAGTTATCATATTCCATTGCGTCTATGGATACCATAGAAGCTCTATAATTGCCAAGAACGAGAAAAAAACAAGTCAAATATACATATATATTTAAGGCAAATATATATAACGGAGCCATAAGCAGGTCTGTAAGTGAGAGTGTCACACTAAATAATATGAGGTAATAGACTTGTATCTTTCAATGTCGACTTACATTTGTCTAATGTCATACATGCGCAAAGAAATAAATAATACATTTAAAATTCAGTACTTGGTTGACCGAGCCTTGCTTGGTAAATTAAAAAAAAAAATATTTATTCTTTAATAGTAATTAAAGAATAAATAATTTGTGGTGGGGCTGGATCCTAGGTATTTTCTTTTCGCCGAATAAGCTACACTGACTGCATGCAAAAATACTATATTTTACATATGCAATGTAAAATATAGTATTTTTTTATGCCTAAAAGCAGGGATAAAACGGTTTTAAAAAAATAAAACCTAAGTAGATCAATTTTTTCTCCCTCAAAACCTACTGCATTCTGAATTTCAGGAAAATCGAAGCGGTTTCCGAGATTCCAAAAAATTATGTATGTACATATTTGTATGTTTGTTTAGTTAGTCTTTATTGTACAAATGTATAAAAAAAACATGCATGGCACAGAAATATATATAAAATAATAATTGAACAAAGGCGGACTTATCCCAAACATACAAGATTAACTCATTTAAATATTAAGGATTCAGTTCAATACTTAAAACATTTTTAGTACTTCTCTCAAAATGGCGTTTGCGCAATAAACACATAGATAAGAATGGATATGTAAAGAAAGATATAGGTGATAAACCTCATTTGCTTTCTTTTAATTTAAAAATAGGCTGATACAGAAAGCCTACTATACTATTGAAGATTATTTAGAAGATAAGAATGTGTGGACATAACTCTCTTTGAACCTGTACAAGACAGTAACGTCTGAATGTAAATAGTATTAAGAATTATATGTTTAAAAGAGCAACCGCCGAGTTTCTTGCTGGCTCTTCTCGGTAGGAACGGCTTTCCGAACCAGCAGTAGAGTTGACGATTCAAAAGCACTTGTTTACAAGTTTATTTGAATAAAGAATATTTTGAATTTGAATTTGAATGTAAATTGTAATACGACTCCGCTGTCCATCATGACACTAATGCGCTATGTATATTTAGTTAATGACAAAAAGCTTTCATTATTGCAAATACTATATATCCTCCTGCCCTTATCCCACTCTAAGTGGGGTCGGCACAACATGTTATAAACATGCTGTAAAATGAATTGGCTGCATTTTTACGACCAGCCGCCTGCCTGACGTCAACTTACCTAAGTCGTATTTTACGACACCTCGGTAAGGAGGAGGGTGGTCTATTCTACTAAACCAGATACCACACGGTGGGTCAACTTACCTTAGTCGCCTTTTACGACACCTCGGTAAGAAATGAGGGCTATTATCTTAAAATTTTCTTAGATTTACGATAACCAATAAAAAATAGGGCTGAATTATCATAATTAGCTGTATTATAAAATATTAATCTGTTTCTACTTTCCTCATTATTAAACAGAAAAATTTGAGTGTACCGTTTTGCTAGATATAACAATTTTCTGTGACATTAAATTATTTATAGCTAGCTCGAGAATATTCCATGAAAGAAAATGAAGAGCCATTTTACGATAAAATTTTAACCTTACTAACCTCAAACTTTTATGACGGGAAGATATCATTATGTTCCTATAACCCTGGAAGCTTCGACTAAGCTATCTTATCGAACTCCTTTGTTAGTTGTAAAACATGCAAAAGCTAAATGAAGCAATTTATTTATGAAAACGGTGCATTCAATTTTTATCTGCGGCTATCTCTTTCGAAAACTTATAGAGAACGTGTGTTACCAGCGACTTCGTACAAGTCGATTTTAGAGTTAAATTACTTTCAATATATAGTTAGTACATAACTATATAATTTTATCTCTATTCGAAGCATGTTGTGAACGCAGCCACAACAAACCTTTTATATCTGTCATCAATCCATTAATTCAAATTTGACAACTACCTTTTGTAACGGACTTACTTACCGCCTTATTACAACTACGACACGGACTTGCAACCTTAACCAAAACTGACTATTAAAACTGAGAAAAGAAGACTTCATTGTATCATTACCAGCGCCTAAATATCTTCATAACATCTGAGAAGAAACAAGTGGTCCTTCGAGCAACAAGAGATAGATACATTGGAGGAGAATTTCGATTTTCAGAAGAAATCGTCAGCCTTAACATACAACGGTCTTCAAGCCGCCTTCATCAATTTGAAAGTTCACACGACTTTAGAGTGAGTCCGTTCCTTTATAAGCCTTATTTTTCCTTACTTATTATAAATTTGTCTGATTTGTGTCAAGCGCGCCAACTAAATTTCAAATATATCACCGTTTACTAATGTACGCGGGCATCAGTCTTACTCGAATTATAAATGCACGGGCTTATTAGCTGCATAAAACCGGTTCCCCGTGCCTTCCATCGATCCCCGCGCACTATTATAGCGAAACAATTCATAGTCATTAGTAAACATCATACGTTAACCGTTGCATCATAATTTTATTTATTGTTACATCTTCATTATAGTAGTTGTTTTCTATACATAGTAAGTACATAGTGCTATCGTTTTAAAAATGAGTGACAGTAAGATTAAAGATCTCGTAAAAAAGCGCGGTTCTATTAAATCTAAATTAACACAGTTTTCATCTTATCTAAGCCTGTTAAAAGGGTGTGACTCGTTAAGTGAATTACAACTAAAGGAATTAGAGTGCCGTTTTCGTAAAATTGAGTTACTTTATAGTGATTTTGATGTGTTACAGTCGGAAATTGAGGTGTTAACAGACCCGCCTGAAAGTGCCTATTCGGATCGCGAAGCATTTGACGGCGTATATTTTAGACTCGTATCTGAAGCTTCGATGTTGCTCAGCCCTCCACCAGCCGCTCATCAACGGCGGTCTTCGCTGTCA
This sequence comes from Morpho achilles, assembly GCA_947086495.1. Classification (NCBI taxonomy): domain Eukaryota; kingdom Metazoa; phylum Arthropoda; class Insecta; order Lepidoptera; family Nymphalidae; genus Morpho; species Morpho achilles. Next base: position 5,157,385 of record CAMTZB010000001.1, read on the forward strand.
AGCGAGGATGAGTCATCGTTCAGAGACGGGGGCAGGCATGATTTCGTCAGGCTGCCTAAGATCGATTTACCGCACTTCGATGGTGACTACCAGCACTGGCTCGAATTCCGAGATACGTATATTTCTCTTATACACAATAACAACTCGATAAGTGATATAAACAAATTTCATTATTTGCGCGCGGCGCTGAAGGGCGCTGCTGCGTTATCAATTAAATCTCTTGATTTTACCGCTGTTAATTATAAATTAGCGTGGCAACTATTGACTGAGAGATATGATAATGAACGTCTACTCGTTAATCACCACTTACAAAGTTTATTTAATTTAGAATCGATGCTCAAAGAGTCATGTTATTTATTACGCAATATGGTAGATGTAATTAATAAAAATTTACGTGCCCTCGCGACATTAGGGCAGCCTACAGACCATTGGGATACAATAATTATTTTTATTATGTCTAAAAAATTAGATTCAAAATTAGATACAGAAATAGCCTTGGTGGTATTCCTCATCTCCAACAATTTTTAAAATTCCTTAGCAACAGGGCAGATTTACTTGAGACGTTACAGGAAAACAATAAACATAAACAAAAAACAAATACTTTAACACAGTCAGACACTCATAAAAACAAAACATACACATCTTTCTCAGATTATCATACATATAAATGCCCAATTTGTTCGCAGGCACATTTTATTTTTAGCTGTGAAACATTCAGAAAATTAAATGTTGAGTTGCGAATAAAAAAGGCCAGTGAGTTTAATTTATGCAGGAATTGTCTTCGTCCTGGACATTCTCATAAAACGTGTAAATTAACCCATTGTAAATACTGCAAAGAGAAACATAATACCTTGTTACACATTGAGACCCCCAAAGAACCTGTAGGTATGACAGTGGCGTTGTCGGCGGGCTTATCCTCAACACATTGTAACACGTCTACTGTATTACTATCCACAGCTATGGTACGGGTGCGGTACGCGCGCGGCAAGCTGCATTCGGCCCGGTTACTGCTCGACAACGGCAGCACGTCTAACTTTGTGACGCAGCGGTTCAGTGAGAGGCTCGGTCTGGTAAGGAGGCGCGTCGGCTCCACGGTGAACGGTATCAATAATCAATTTTCTTTAATATCTGAGTCTTGTGATTTAGTAATAGAAGCATCATTTGGTGATTATAAAGAATTAATTAACTGTTATCTACTACCAGAAATCACAAAACTGTTGCCTCCTTCATACATAGATATTAAATACGTGCCAATTCCTAAAAATATTAAATTAGCAGATCCTTCATTTAACGTACCTTCAGAAATAGATATCTTAGTCGGAGCGGAGGTCTTCTGGAACGTTCTAGGTTCAAACATAATTGACTTAGGCAAACGTCAGCCAAAGCTTCGCGATTCAAAATTAGGATGGCTCTTATCTGGCTGTCTTCTTAATACAAACATGACTCATATAGCAAATTCTAATAATTTTTGTAACTTCATCAGTCATTATGATGAGTCTTTACTTACCCGATTTTGGGAGGTCGATGCAGTGTCATCACAGCACAGCATGTCACTTGAAGAGAAGGCGTGTGAAAGCATATTTCAGAACACAACACGACGCGACGAAGATGGTCGTTTCGTCGTAACCATACCTCTAAAAGAGTCCCCGGATGTACTTGGGGATTCTTACAAATTAGCTAAAATTCGTTTTCTTTCTTTAGAGAAACGCTTAAATAAAGACGTAATTTTAAAAAATTTGTACATGCAATTTATAAAAGAATATATTGATTTGGGTCACATGACGCGTAATAAACAAAAAATTAATAATTCAGATTTACCTAATATTTACTTACCGCATCATGGGGTTATTCGGGAGTCTAACACGACTACAAAATTGAGAGTGGTCTTTGATGCTTCGGCCGCCACTTCTACAAATAAATCTTTCAACGACATCCAAATGGTAGGTCCTACTGTACAAGATGACATTTTTTCGATCTTGTTGCGATTCAGGCAACACAAAATCGTCGTGACAGCCGATGTTGAAAAGATGTACAGAGCCATTTCGGTTGATAAGTCTCAACGATCTCTTCAACAAATCATCTTCCGTTTCGACCAGTCTGAACCACTAGACACGTACACTTTGAACACAGTCACATACGGCACTGCATCGGCCCCTTATTTAGCGACTAAGTGTTTAGTATCTCTTGCGGATCAGACAAAGGATGAAGCAGTGCAGAACGCTATAAGACATGACTTTTACGTAGACGATTATTTAGGCGGTGGCGAATCGTTAGAATCAGTAATCTCTCTTTGCAAAGGCGTTAGAGATATCTTAGGTTCAGCAAAGATGAATTTACGTAAATGGCAGTCTAATAGTCTTGAGGTTTTACATGCTATCAGCGGAATGTCGTGTGATACCGACAAATTTGATTCGAAAAATTTAAACAATAATGCATCTTCTAAAACATTAGGCCTTTATTGGGAATCGGCTTCAGATTACCTGCATTACACAATTGATATTAACATTAATAAAAAATTAACAAAACGTAATATTATTTCTATTGTGAGTCAAGTGTTTGATCCGTTAGGACTTGTGGGTCCATGCATAGTATCAGCGAAATTAATATTTCAAACTTTATGGATTCGTAAATGCGATTGGGATTCTGAAGTACCTGCGGACATAAAAAAGGACTTTCTAGAAATTGCGAATTCACTTCACCATTTACATTCTCTTAAAATCCCTAGGTGGATATCATGTAGTGATCCATCTACTATTGAATTGCACATATTTTCAGATGCGTCCGAACGTGCGTATGGTGGTTGTATCTATGTAAGAACGGTCGAGAGTAATGGTTCCGTAAATGTCAAACTTTTAGCAGCAAAAAATAAAGTGGCACCCGTTAAACCTAAGCATACCATACCACGCTTAGAACTTTCTGCTGCATTGCTAGCCACCAGACTCTGGAAGAAAGTGATTAGTGCACTATCTATAAAGTTTCATCAACACTATTTCTGGTCAGATTCCACCATAGTGCTAGCATGGCTGACGAATTCTCCGTCTACATTAGTTCCGTTCATACGAAATAGGGTTGGTGAGATACAAGAAAGTACACAAGGTTACACCTGGAGCTATGTACCGTCTAAATCCAATCCTGCAGACCTTGTCTCTCGCGGGGTGAAGGCTGATTCCATCACCGGAGCCTCACTCTGGTGGTTGGGTCCAGACTTCTTACATCATACATTCATTCAGTTTCCAGAAGTACATAAAAAGACAGACATTTCATTACACACAGGCACATCACTCACAGTAGACGATAACACTCATAACAGAATTCTTCATCTCATACACAAATATAGTCATTTCAGTAAAATAATAAGAATATTTGCCTATGTCAAAAGATTCATACACAATTGCAGACACACACAAAAAACACGCAGCACGCTTACATATAAGGAATTGCAATTATCACGTAATATCATTCTACATCATGCCCAGCGGGAAATGTTTCCAGAAGAGTATCTTATTTTAAAGGCAGGGCAACCTTTACCCGCAAACAGCAAACTTAAGTCTTTGTCACCATTCCTAGATGGTGACGATCTTATAAGAGTAGGTGGTCGTCTAAAGAACTCTTTTTATACTTTTGATGTTAAGCATCCTATCGTTCTTTGCGCTAAACATCACCTTACCGTAGCATTATTTAACATGCAACATAAAATCTTAATGCATGCAGGTCCTCAGCTTCTTCTGAGTAATATAAGACAGAGTTATTGGCCCATAAATGGAAGAAACCTTGCAAGAAGGGTCGTCCATTCATGTGTTCGCTGTCATCGACTAAGAGCAACTCCTATTCAACCCATTATGGGGAATTTACCAAGTGAGCGAACGCAAATAGAATACCCTTTTCTTACAACAGGTGTTGATTACGCGGGGCCAGTGCTTATACTCGATCGTAAAGGCAGAGGAGGCAGGCTGACAAAATCATATATTTGCGTATTTGTATGTTTCACAGTTAAAGCAGTACACCTTGAGCTTATCACAGACCTCACCAAGGAGGCATTTTTGGCGGGTCTTAACCGATTTATGTCGCGTCGCGGTAAGCCGGCAACGATTTACTGCGACAATGGCACTACCTTTGTTGGGGCAAGTAACGAGCTTGCACAAACAGACCAAGATACTATTCAATCTAAGTTATTAGAACAAGGTATAAACTTTAAATTTATTCCTGCGTATAGTCCGCATTTTGGCGGAATTTGGGAAGCCGCTGTTAGGTCTGTAAAGCACCATTTACGTCGTGTTTTATCTTTAGCCCATCTTAATTATGAAGAGATGGTCACGTGCTTAACACAAATAGAGGCAAATTTAAACTCACGTCCTCTAACCCCTCTGTCAACGGACCCATCTGATCTTTCCTTCCTTTCTCCTGCTCATTTTCTTGTCGGACGCTCTCTAATATCTGCTCCGCATCCGAACTTAATAGAAAAGAACATTAATCGTCTCCAGCGATACCAGAGGGTCGAAAAACTACGACAACATTTTTGGCAGCGTTATTCAAAAGAATACATTTCTCTTCTGCAGACTAAGACGAAGTGGACACATTCTACCGGTCAGCTTCAAGTCGGGTCTCTAGTCTTAGTGAGAGACCGCAATCAACCTCCTCTTTTGTGGCTTCTGGGTCGTGTCACTCGAATTTTCTACGGCAGTGACTCCGTCGGCAGAGTGGCGGAAATACTCACGAAGAGGGGAACCATCACGCGAGCCTTCAACAACATTTGCCCACTTCCAGTAACATGTTGAAGACTTCAGCCCGGGCGGGAGCATGTTGTGAACGCAGCCACAACAAAACTTTTATATCTGCCATCAATCCATTAATTCAAATTTGACAACTACCTTTTGTAACGGACTTACTTACCGCCTTATTACAACTACGACACGGACTTGCAACCTTAACCAAAACTGACTATTAAAACTGAGAAAAGAAGACTTCATTGTATCATTACCAGCGCCTAAATATCTTCATAACAATTGAGAAGAAACAAAGCAGAATCTTTTTTATCCTATATACACCTATTCATCCCGGGCAAAGAAAGTGTTACAGTACATTACAGTAAGTTATGGAAAAGTGCATTCTACTAGGATAACATAGATTTTGTTTAAGTGCGAATGATAACAAAATTATTACAGTCATATTTATTTATACATAAATATTACTTTTCTTTATATATAATATCGAATTAAACACCAGATCATCAATCGCAAAGTTGCCATGTAAAAAAGGCATAAAGGCCCTCAATAAAAAAATACAAAACTTAATAAAACCTACAATACTCTAAGAAAATAATAAAAAATTAAGCATTTTTGTTATGTTAATACAGGTCGTAAGTCAACTTTCACTTTGTAACCCCGAGGAGCATATTATAAATGACAGACTAAACGTGTTTGGCCTCTAGTTATCGTAAATGATTAGAATTTACAATTCTTTAATTTATTACTGAAAATATTTATTTACCGTCTTGACCCGCTGATCTGTAACCGTTTGGTTATTGTCGTATAATTACACTGTTTAATCTGTAATCGTATTGATAACGTTTTCTATAAACAATCTGTTGGTTCGTGGAGTCTTTATGTATATATGCATTTAAGTATATATATTAAAAAATACTAAAATTTATATTGAATCGAATTTTTGCCATGAACTGTCAAGTTAGCGTAGCTTATTGGGGGGACGGGCAGTCAAATGTGAATACCTAGGATCGATCCCAACTACATTTTTTTTCTTTTTTTTAAGTTTCTTTTTTTTATTTCGTAAAAAAATTACCGAGCAAGGCTCGGTCTACCGGGTACTTTAAAATTAAATATGCATTTGCCAGTTGTATGTCACCCGTAACATAAGTATTAAGTTACATACTTCGGAGACGGACGATCTTGTATATAATTGTACCATATATTTCCTTATTAATCGAAAAGCTGATCATATATTCCCTCCTTCCTTGCGCAAAGTTTGATATAAAAGAAAAAAAGGAAATGACAAGAATTGAGATGGGTTTTAACAGAAAAATCGATAAATAAGGGCCGGTATCCAAAAAAAAGACTGGAAAGTAATTGGAAATTGAGACGACGAAGGGAATTAGATTTTTGAAAAGAGAGTTTTGTGGGTGGATAGAATAGGAACATCATCTAGTAATATTAAGTATGAGTTACAGAACAATGTTCCCATATATCAAAAAATGTCATATACAGGTCCCCTTACAGGTTTTTTTCTCTACATTATAGTGCAATAAGCTACTTAAATTTTAGTTAACAGAGCCTTGTTCGGTAATTTTTAGGAAATAAAAAAAAAGAAACTCCAAATAAAGAGAAAAAATGGTTGGGTAGGTGGGGCTCGAACTTAGGTATTATCATTTCTCGAAACTGCCCGTTCCTGCACGCTGACTTGACAGTTTATGGCTAAAATTCGAATCAATATAAATTAAAGTGTTTTTAATGCCCAAAAACAGGGATAAAACAATTTTTTTTACATATAACCTAGCTAGATCGAGTTTTCTCCCCCAAATAAATATATATTCATACAAGATTAACTCATTTACTTAAATATTAAAGAAAGAAACTCATTATTTCCTACCTGCGTTTTGAACCCGTAAACACAAAGTAAGGACCACAAGTCATCACGAATTCACACCAAAAATAAATAAACATAAATAACATTGAGTCAAAATGATCCAATATTAGAAAATGGCAATTCAACGATAAAAAAAGGGTACTTATCAGATATAATTTATGTGAGTCATAGCTCTTCCAAGTTTTGACCCAAGACGGCGTTTCTTGGCCGGAAGATTAATGAGTGTGGTTAATAGGGTCCTGAGGTGGCGTCATGAGATTCCTTCCTAACTTTTATTTGGAAAAAGTAACGTAAAGTAAAGGAAGTTTATAATTGCTACTTTAAAACATTACATAGTGCGAATTGAGTTCAAAGTGATAACATATACTTGCAATATAATATCACTAATTTATATGCGCCAACTTAAACCTTTAAATACCTTCCCTCAAAAACACAAATTGCATTGTGTTTTTTTTGATCCTAAAGGAAATACGAGATTTTTTATATGCGCATGTATGCGCGCGTTTTGTGTTTCTGTATGTTAAGTACCTAACCTCAAAAAAAATGCAATTTATGTTTTTTTTACTTTGTTCCTAAAGGAAATACAAGATTGTTATATGTGTGTGTGAATGCACAGGTTATGTGTGTTTATGCGTGTGTGTACTTGCTAGTTTGTGTTTGTGTATGCATACGTATGTGTATGTTGTGTGCTTACGTGTAGGTGTCTACGTGATGACGTCAAATTCACACTTACTAAGTAACGACTTTTCTAAAGCAGCTGTATTTAGTTTGCAAAAATGCTTTAATTTAAAAAACCTTAGCTTCATACAACACTACGGTTTAATAATATAATTTTATTAATAGATTGACCGCCGAGTTTCTTGTTGATTCTTGTTTGTTTGCTTAAAAATACTAACTAAACAGAAGAAGTTCTCGATAAGAGCACCCACTAACTAAACTGAAGATGTAGGTATAGTTTAATTAAAAAAAATTGTTTTGATTTAAGTTAATTTTGCCGCAGTTCTAAATATAACGCGAGCGTTTCATAATTGTGAACTTACAGCAAGGGCTTATTTCGCTAGCATAACGCAATTTAGGACGACTATAAAAAGCTCATTAGTTAAATGAGCTGTTGCATAATTAAGAAACGTGGGTATGTTTGTCGTGATTGCCGCTTTTGGGGCGACTATATTCATTTGAAAACAAAAGTTTACATGTTATATCTATACATATTGTTACATCTGGCATCCGGTCCCTTTCTTACCGAGGTATCGTAATATACGACTAAGGTAAGTTGATGTCAAGCAGGCGGCCGGTCGTAAAATACGTAGCCAAATCATGTGACAACATGTTTATAACATGAACTATAAAAAAACTAGTGTTACTCGTGAGTTTTGTAGGCGCTACGCTCCGATCTATTGCAATTTGCTACCCATTTTTATTTTAAACTAGTGGCCCGCTCCGGCTTCGCACGGGTATAAAATATAAAGTCTATATCACTCAGTAAAAAAAAAGATTAAAATCTATCCAGCAGTTTTGTTTTATTCATTACTTCCCATACGCGTCAAATTTGCAGTAAAACAATTCCCCTGGGGTGCCAAAGTGGTCGGCCTTCTCGTGGCGCACCCTGGGCAAGCTTAGTCTTGGCGAACGGACCACTGTGGGGTGGCCAATTCAGTTGTCCTTCTGATTTGCAGAGGGAAATCTGGACGGGCCGATGACTCCGGGGGGGCTGGGGTGGGGTCCCTAATGAGCGACGGGTCCGGTTGGGCTTACTTTAAGTCTGGCTGGACATGGTTACGGCCACCGTCGGCGAAATCTGGAAGCCCAGTAATGGGAACGGGGTCCTTCGGGTTGCGAGGAAGAAAACCTCTATAAAAAATTACCCGGTGGGGGCGGAAACGCCCACCAAGGCGTTGGGGCCCCTACTTGGGGCGCGGTCTCTCCCTGTTGACCGTGACATAACAAACACGGTGGGCGGTGATGGCCTCCCTTTGCTCTGCGGAGGGAGGCGGCGGAGCGGTTCCACGAACTGTTGTTCTGGATCCAATCTGCTGCTGGTGAGCCCAGGTGTTAGTCACTCGCCAAAGCGCATCGTCTGCCACCCTAACTGGGGATCTTCGGGTGTTCCGAACGGGGTATATTGGACGCCTGGCTTACAGGTCCCCGAGGCGGTCGGTGCATCTGGTGCTCCCGATGCACTGGTTAACGGAGAGGGGTATCTCTTTCGAGGGGCCTCTACCCGGAGAAGGTGTTTGTTCTCTGGGAACAGAGCTGTCGGCTGGATAGGGGCAATATGTACAATGATACCCTGTCCTTGCCATCGGCATCGTGGTGGAGCACACAGGTCGTTTTAGTCGGTGCGAGTCCGGTATAACCGCCGTCTGTCCCCGTCGGGCGGCGGTACCCATAAGAAGCTTTTTTTTGTATAAAAAAAAACAATTCCCCTTTCCGTATACCATGAGGATTCCCTGCTATCTTTGGAATATCTAAATTCATATACTACACTTTTACTTATTTACTTTTACATTTTCCCTAAGTATTTTATTTTTACAATTAATTACAGAATGTCTTAATATACAACATTCACAGCTTTCTTGTCATAAAGAAAGAATCTTCATTACACAATACAAACATGTTTTCTTTAGAGGTTACTCTTGATAAAGCAACATATAGTCGGCCATGTGAAAAAAACCCGTCCAATCGCAGCGAAATTCGAAGTGCTATAAGACAAAGCGCGCAATCGCTATACCCTGCATTTTAGATCCGTAATATCTTCGAAAATGTTCATTTAAATTACAAATGAAGAAGAAAATGTCAAAAAAAGGCTATTGTGGGTCCATAAGAGATAGACATAATATGTATACCATCGCGGAGTTTTCTGTAGACCTTTTCAAGGTGTACAAATACTTAGTGCATTATTTTGACAAATATTGTAGGGTTCGGCCTGAGTTTGCAATGTAAACGGAAAATAAATGTAATTATTTACGACATCACATTGGAAACCTCAAAAATGATAGTATTTCTTTACTCCATATTTAATGTTTATAGTAAAAGTTTATAATATGTTAGATTATACATATAAACCATCCTCTGGAATCACTCTATCTATGAAAAAAAAAACCGCATCAAAATCTGTTGCGTAGTTTTAAAGTTTTATGCGTACATAGGGATATAGGGACTTGGTTTTATAATATGTAGTGATTATACTTATTGAATAAATAAAAACAGTTTTCCCAGAGACAGCCCATTTACTCTTTCTCAACAACTTAATGACACATATGACAGCCACAATGCTTTTTTATATTAATGACCAACTCTATGAAGGAGGTTGTATTAAAAACATGTTGTAACACTATTATTTTGATAATTGTCAAATATTTTACCATACTTCACCAAAGAAAAATTACGTTTAGCTGTCATCTATGTTTTGTATTACACTGACATTTCCTTTTTGTTATTCAATGTCATAGTCGTTCTTGTAATACCACGTTTTATAGTGACTTGACGGGATAAAATAAATGCGGTCGAACGGGATAATAAGTATCCTATGTCCGTCTCCTGGTTCTAAGCAACCTCTACACCAATTTTCGGCCGAATCGGTTCATCCGTTCTTGAGTTATAAATAGTGTAACTTAGACCAACTTTCTTTTATATATATAGATTAGATCACTACTAAGCGTGCGATATATTTTCTTTTTTTAGATACACTTAACCAGGTTTTGAATTAAGAAAGAAAGAAAGTAATAAGAAAGAATTTACGCTTCTTTATTATTCTGCCTTCTTATTTAAATGTTATATACTAGTAATTTATGCCAAGAAGCAATCGGGTATGACATATATTTTTTGTAAAGCTCAACTTTTTTATGTCACTGGTAAAACTCCGCGCAAACGACGAGTTTAGTTTACCCGGTTTTATAGTAAGTGTAGTTTGAATCCCCTGAATACCCAAGCTAGTCACGACCTTTTACACGGTTTTGTCTGTATCCGGAACTGTTCCTTTCCGGTTACCTTGTGCCGGAAACGTTCTTTGCGATAAAGTAGCGAGTAATGTCATGACTATTTCACGAGAGTTGATTTCTGCTATTGTGTGTTAAATAATAAATAAATATCCTAATAGAATACATAAAATGTTGTTAAATTTTCATCCAAATATATTGTTTATGTTTATGTTTTATGTACACCAACGGACTTTCAGTGTCACATAAGATTAAAAAGCAACAATTACGGTACGACTGAAATACTTCCAAAAATAAACAAGCCAATACTGAATAATTAACTTTGAAACTTTATAAATACACGTTTAATTATTTCTAATTATAACGTTACGAGTAGTTCTTTTAAAAAGTGTTATCTATGCTAATATTATAAAGATGAAAAATGGGTATGTATGTTTGTAATGTTTTCACACATAAACTAATGGACCGATTTCAAAAATTCCTTCACCATCACCATTAGATAGCTGCATCTTTACTGAGCAACATAGGCTATATCACATTTTCAAAATTATAGGGATCCGTTTTAAAAATGTAATAAGGTGTAAAAAAATAAATATTTCCGCGGTCGAAATCTCGGGATATTACTAGTAAGTAAATAAAAACAAAGTCATCGTCCTCTTGCCCTTATCCCAATCTAAGTGGTGTCACAACATGGTGTAAACTTGTCACATGATTTGGCTTGTTTTTTTACGACCGGCCGCCTGCCTGACGTCAACTAACCTTAGTCGTAGTATATCGTACACCTCGGTAAGAAATGAGGGTGGTCTACAGCCGGATACCACACGGCGGGTTGACTTACCTTAGTTGCCTTTTACAAAACCTCAGCAAAATGAGGATAGTCTATTCTACTCTGCCGGATACCACACGATTCTATATCGAATAGTTACACGCGCGGAATTTCACTGTAACCTGGTCATTGTTCAATCAAATATAATCTGACATGCAATTCGTATAGTAACATCTTCGTAAATTGAAGAATTAGTTAAAGGCGCCGCTTTGCTTAGTTGCTAATTTATCCCCCACATTGCTTACAAGCTGTTATTAGTCGCCATATACACTCAAAATACACTCAACTCTTTTTTTACACGGTAGATACTACTACATTTTGGAACCAGATTGAGCCAACAACGTGAGACCGAACAGCTAGTAATAAAAAATATACAAAATGTTGCCAAACAAATCACACGCAATTAAAAAAAGTAATATGGGCAGCAGCTGTACAAACTGTTTTTTTTTACACGATGAAACCCTTCATAGGTACTGCTATCGGCTGGGAGGCGGAAGCAGTTATGCCAGACTCTCACCGGCTCAAACCTCATGGTCTACCTTGCTGCTTGGTGACGAGGGCTCATCATGTCTACAGCCTCGTCAGCAGTTACTTCTGCTACTCTTGGTAGTGCCTGGACAGAACCTCGGATCACATGATGTGTTGGGAACACTTAATGCATCGGCCACCTCTAGGAACCTTAATCCAGTTGACTTTTCGACGCCCGGAGGTCCTCATCAGGTTGGTAGTCGACGGTTTTGGGCATGTCGACTTTGTCCTGTCAACGATGGATTGACTTGGAAGATGGTGACTTCCGAACCCTTTATGCCGTCTGCGAGATTACATATTCGCAGTGGGCCATTGCCGCCCAAACCAGCTGTACAACCTAAAATTGTTTCTCTGAGGAGTAGATTATTTAACCAAAAATCTCTTCCACTACTAAACGATGTGAAGGTGCAGCAGCGGTCTCTATGTTATTCCTGCTTCAGGGTTAAATTCTCTAGAATTTAACGCTAGAAGTTCCTTAAGTTGATACTCCTAAGATATCCATGTCTTAAGCTTACACGAAAAACTCGTGGTAATGACCTCAATGAGATATTATGTGGGTGATTACGTAGGATCACAGCACTCGATCCGCTTCTTTCATCATTAATATTGTTCGCTTCTAATAGTCGTGACGGGTTTAAAATAAGTAATTAATTACAGATTTTATAGCCCTAAGCATATCTTCTGATTGCAGTTATACCAATATCTTTTCCTATTATTTATTTGAGATATCAAGTGAACAAGTATATGTTAATAGCCTCCGTAAATACGATCACAATATAATATTGGTCTACGTGACTGTAGTAAGTATGCAAAAGTACTACGCGATCAAATCAGAAATGAGGAGATCAATTAAAAAATAAAGAAAAACAGGTCGAGAAGTTTCAGATATTTCATTCGCCCGTTCACCAATGCGCTATTACAACTTGACAAATGACAGGAAATTTAAGCTTTACAATCTATTTCAATTTTTCCTGTTCTTTCAATGCGCGAAAACAGGAATAAAACTATTGACAAAAAAACTAATACCTAGCTAGCTAGATCGATTTTTCTCTCCCAAAACTCCTTACATGTTGAATTTAATAAAAATCGTTGGAGCCGTTTTTAAAATTAGGAAAATATATATACAAGATTAACTTATTGAAATATTAAATGTTTTCTATTTACTTAATTGTGGATTATAACAAAATAATTTCATTATTACTTTAGAACAGTTACATCTGTTACATAAACATAATACGAGTAGATGACAAAAATTTCTAACGCACTGAAAAACTCGGAATTTATAACTCAAGCTAATTACCGCTGACTACGTTATGACTTAAACGAGTAGGACGTAAAACAAACTTGAAATTTGTGTTTGTACTGGGATATCCAAAATAATTAAGGTCAGGATTAAGGCCAAACATGGAGGAAAAGTGTGTAAATATACGTAAAATTTAGGTTCCCAGAAAATAATTCTAATTAGAGCGAAGCACTTATGTTTACTTATTCAACAGCAATATATTAATGTTAATAAAGCAAGCTTTCGTTATGCCTTATTTGTTCAAGTAAGGACAGGTCATAAATATATAAGTTGCTGAATTGTATGAATATATTGTAAGGATATTGATGAATTTCACTCTCTTTTTTTTTATACAGGAAGAAACCCCTTATGAGTACCGTCGCCCGACGGGGACAGGCGGCGGTTATGTCGGACTCGCACCGAAAAACGACATGTGTGCTCCACCACGCTGCCGATGGCAAGGACAGAGTATCATTGTACATATTGCCCCCATCCCGCCGACAGCTCTGATCCCACAGAACAAACACCTTCTCTGGATAGGGGCCCTCGAAAGAGAAGCCCCCCTCCGCTAACCGGTGCATCGGGAGCACCAGATTCACCGACCGCCTCGGAGACCTGTAAGCCAGGCGTCCGATATACCCCGTTTGGAACACCCGAAGGTCCCCAGTTAGGGCGACAGACGATGGGCTTGGGCGAGTCACTAACACCTGGACTGAATTTCACTTTCCTGCCTTTATCCCACTTTAATCAGGGTCGGCACAACATCTTATAAACATGTCACATGATTGGAATATGTATTTTACGATCGGCCGCCTGCGTGACGTCAACTTACTTTAGTCGCCTTTTGCGACACCTCGGTAAGAAAGACGGTCTAATCAACTAAGTCGGATACCACACGGCCACTGAACTTACCTTTGTTGCCTTTTACGACACCTTGGTAAGAAATAAAGGTGGTCTATTCTACTGAGCCGGATACCACACGGCGAGTGAACTTACATTAGTCGCCTTTTTTCAACACCTCGGTAAGATATGCGAGTGGTCTATTTGATGAATATAAATATATAAATAAATGGAACAATTTAAACACACGGTCGTCCATCCCCAAAGTAAGTAACTTAATATTTGTATCATGGGTGACAGACAATTGGTAAATCTATACTTATTACAAAACAAAGTCTCCAAAAGCACTCCGTCTGTATGTGATCGATTTTCTCAATATCTACTGAACGGATTTTAGTACGGTTTTTATTAAAAGATATTATAATTCTTCCGGAAGGTTTAAGGTAATACGTAAGGTAAGGTAAGGTGATATAAATAGTATATTACGGTTTACGTAAATAGTGCTGACAAGTTCACGCGGTTGTAAAAAAACTCGCGTGCGTCGCGTGAACTAGCAGAGATACACTAAAGTTATGTACTAAGGAATTGTAGATCTATAATAATACTACAAAAATTCCACTATACCATGTCCCAATCTCTTATGGTTAACTCACAATAATTACTTTGATGCTGAATTACTGAATTTGAATTTGAATTTGAATTTAACTTCTTTAGGAAAAGTCGCGTAAAGGCAACAGTTAGTCGTAAACTTCAAAAAATTTAATCAATATACGCTTAAAGCCTTATTAATGAATATACACTTCGTTATTACAATATTAAATTACTTAGTAAAAAAAAGTTACGATAGCTAAAGGAAAACAATCGTTAATAAACGACCACTCCGAAATAATCAAAATAATAAATTAATTAAATTAGCTATTTTCGACGTTATTGCGTCAATAGAAATATTGTACAGTAGCCGTGTTTATACTGTTATGATCAACAATAATTTTAAAACATTATGTCAAACTATATTTTCTTTCAAATCTGTCATGATAATAAGACTTTTGTTCGGATTTTATAGCGACATATTTCCGTCGAAACTATACTCGACTCTTTCAAAATTATATTGCATATGTTTTTATCTTACTATGGTCTTCATTATAACTTACTACACGAACCTATATCAAGATTTTAACTTAATGTTATACGCCATTGTAACATTATTGCAACTATCCGGAAATATATTTATAAACCTTTATGAAAAAGATAAGCAATTTCTAAAGTTTCGCGCCAATATTAAAACTATTGATAGAATAATAGGTCTTCAGAAATCAAATTTTGATTTAAAGTTTACGTATATATTTTATTTTATATGCTTCCTAATAAAATATACTATCGACATATGCTTATCGAAGGAATACAAATTAGTAAATTTTATATTCAATTTAATCACAACGTCTAATCACATGTCACACTTGACGACTTATATTATACTGGAACTTATGTTATTACGACTGAAGTTAGTTGTCAAGAAGCTACAAAATGAGTGTAATGAAAAGATCTCCGCTGAAAGTAAAACCATAATTTTGAAGAAATTTGTACATGTTTACAAAAATATGATTGAGGTTTTCAATCATGCAAATACATCGACGCAATTAACGGTAAGTTTTACCAGACCACCTAGCATCTTTCTTTATACATATAGCGAAACGAAAACAGTATTTTTGTGATATAAAAAAATCAACGTGGTGAAATTGGACAATGTTGACTTATTTATTTTTCGTCAACTTGGGTCGCGCCCCCTTACACTGTGGAGTGGCTGGAGTATTTACGTACATACATAATATATGGGTGTGAAGCTAACTCTAGTCGAGTCATATGCTTTCACTCCATATCTGACGTGCTTATGCCCTAGTATTAGGTATTAGATATTAAAAAACAAAGTTTTCCGCCGCCTGTCTGTCTATTTGAGATAAACTCTACACTACTACAAAAACTGCTACAAAAAATTTTATACGGTTTGTTTATACTTTTTTAGAAAGTAGTCATTTATTTTCTTAAGAGAACATGTGCCATATTTTGTCGTTTTTAAGTGAGTGGTTTGTTACAGATATTTATTAACATAGCGGCGACAGCTACAAAAACAGTCGGTTACATTTATTTCGGCATTGTTCTATATATTAATAAAGTAAGTGTAAAAAAATTATTTTAGTTTAGTTTTATTTTTTTCTGTATTTATTAAAGTCACTATTATATTTTATGTATATTTGTGATACATACATACATATGTAAATCCATATATGTAAAATGGAATCCATTATTTGTTGCTATTAAATAGAATTCTCGGTTTAAAAATTAGAAAGACACCCTCTATAAAGAAACAATTTAATATCAGAATCTGAATGGATCATTTACTAGACGTTCAATTATAATTGAAAATCATCCATAAAATTTAAAAACAATGAAAATATCGATTTTATCCTGTTTAAAGTTAACCTCATCCAAATATATTAATTTATTTTTAGAATAACGCCAGGGGCATCATAAACGGTGCAAACGAAGCATTTATATGCAATATATTAATTTTCACATTAACATTTATTGCTGAAATGTTGCTCAATGAATATGACAATGTTAAAATAACGCTTGGCGAGCAACTGTTGAAATGCAGAGGTAAAATGTGTTAATAAATTTTTATATTTAAAATTCACCTTTTATGCGTACACAAAACTAGAAAGGTAGTATATGAATTAACTTGAAACAAGTCACGTTAATTCATTTCTGTACAATAATGTTTACAATTATTATAGATCAAAATCCTAAAAAGCTGTCTACCTGTATGGGATGGGATTTTTTCGAAACCTACTGATCGGATTTCTGAACAGTTTTTACTAAACGGTAGTACAATTCTTCCGGAAGGTTAAAAATACATTACCGTTTTATGTAAATTGTGTTGAAGGGTTCGCGCGGATGTAAAAAAACTCGCCTCGCCGATCTACAATAATAATCCAAAAAAGTCCGCGATCTATCTCTGTTTCTATCTCTTCTAGTTAGTTAACTCACACTTTCATGTTCAAAAATTCAAATGAGGAAAAAATTTTCATTGATTTCCACGCGGGCAAAGCAGATGGTACAGCTAGTTTTATATTCAAATTCAAAAGTCATGGTCGAAGTATTAACTACTCATATGTTTTGTGTCGCATGTCACCGGGCAAAACGTTGCTCCAAGTGGTTGGTGACACAAATCCCTCAACTTCGTTAGAGATTGCAGTGAGCTTAGTGTGAGTTTTCTTAACCTACTCGATCGCGTAACGCTAATTTATATGACGCTGCAACAGCGCCATCTAGTGACCGCTGTTACACGGCCATACAAATTCGCGTTACGCTAACGCGATCCAGTAATTTACAAAACTCGCAGTAAGCACACAGACGTCGTTTTTACGTGATAAAGTCGTTCACAACGTTTGTCACGTGATAAATTGTATATATTAATTAGACACACAAGTTTTTATAGATAACTTAATTGGCCTTGGCTTAAACCCGGGTCGGACCCATTGTTTAGATTTTCATAAAATAAGCATTCAAATAAATTCCAAATTAAAAACATACATTGACCTAATTTTTACATTAAATTAAATTATGTTCCACAGATGATGAGCTACGACTTGTTATTTATGAAGTGTTGGAGTACATCGAGATGAGACCACCGAAATACACTATTTGGCGCACACTTGGTGTAGACATCAATTTATTCTTTGGCTTTCTACATATCTGCGCTACTTATATAATAATTCTATTACAGTTTCAGTATTAATGTCGCCATCATTTTCCCACGCTTGCCTTTTCTATAATGGAAAAACTTTGAGACACCCTAATATTCAATATTAATGTTAAATGTTAAATGTGTTTTATGAAAAAATAAATTTCTTCATTTACGAAAGCTTTTCCATTATTCTAGTTAATTAATTTCCTCTAATATCATAGCTCAGAACGTAGTCATATTAAGAGAAGAAGAAAAAATGAGGTATCGCAAAATGCAAAATACAGAATAAAAAATTGAGAATATTATTGATTTAATTACGAATATCTATATAGCTATCATCCATAGACTATTTTTTCTGTTAAGCGTAACAGTCATTTGTCTTAAATACAAATACATACATTTAATTGATATTTGAAATAAACTATGCGTTCGATGAAGGAAAACATTAAAGCAACCTTCAAGTCTCAAATTTTTTGAGATATGTCATATAATTTACTTTGGAATGGTATGGTCCGGTTAATCCTTTTCCCCAAAACTGCCATTTCATCAGCAACGATAATAATCTTCTTTCCTATCCGAAGAACTAAGTCACTTCTCCTATGCTTATATATGGGACATATGACTTTATTCTTTGGATAGGGCGATATGTAGAAAATTAAAAAATCCTTACTGTTAATTTAGCAGAAGCGAGATTTGAAGATTTTAATTTAAAAATTTATGTGCCTAATTGATATTTAAAATTTATCACACGCTTTTCGGTGAAGGGAAACATCGTGAGGCAACGTCTCTGGAGAACTTCTGAGTGTAACCTACCATTCCGCATATAGCAGTGTGGTGCGTCAAAGCTTTGCTTCTATCCAAAAGGATAGAGGAAACCTAAAATTAGCAGTGGACCACTATTTAACTAAAATTTCTGTGTTATATATTTTAAAATTTTTAAATAACTCTATGAAAATCGGTCCTTTGAAAAACCTATATGTATTATTAATTTAATCTTCTATACATAGAATCTGAATTTCGGAAATCGCTCCAACAATTTTCATGTAGTATATAGGGGGTTTCGGGAGCAACAAATCTAGTAAGGTTTCATTAAACATAATTGTTTTATCCATGTTTTCAGGCTCTAAATAACTGCTATTAATATTATTTGAAAACACAGGCTAATTATACTGTCATTTGTAAAATTGTAATAGCTAATTGGGTAGTAAGTAATCGTACAGTCCAAAAAATTAAAATGCCACAAGCATATTCCAGGTATCTCATATCCGTTTTTCCTTTTTCTGAAATTGCATCTTTTTTTATCTTCTAAAAAAATACCGAGCAAAGCTCTAGCCAGGTACTACTTATTATGTCTTGAAAAATATTTTATTGCTAAGAAAAGTCACACTCAAGCGATAGTTATTCAAACACTACAGTCCTATCAATGTAAATTGACAACCACTTTGAAATAATTAAAATAATAAATAAATAAAATAAGCCATTTACAAACGTTATTGCGTCAATAGAAATATTGTATAGTGGCCGTCTTTATACTGTCATGATCAACAATAATTTTAAAACATTATGTCAAACTATATTTTCTTTCAAAACGATCATGATAATAAGACTTTTGTTTGGATATTACAGTGACATATTTCAATCAAAACTATTCTCTAGCTTCTCAAAATTATATTGTATTTGTTTTAATTTTACTATGATCATAGTTTTAATACCTACTGCGTACGCCTGTCATGATTCTAACATAATGCTATACGCAATATTAACATTGTTGCAATTATCAGGAAATATATTTATAAATCTTTATAAAAAAGACGAAGAATTTATTAAATTCCACACCCACATGAAGACTATCGATAGAATAATTGGGTTAAATTCGTCATACTTTGGTTTAAAATTAACATATATACTTTATTTTATATGCTTCCTAACAAAGTATACGGCAGATATATTTTTACGACAGGATCATAAATCATTTGATTTCCTAATCAGTCTAATAACGCTGTCTAATCACTTATCCCATTTAACTATATACATAACATTCGAAACTATGTTGTTGCGAACAAAATTCATAGCCCAGAAGTTAAACACGGAATGTAATGAAAATAACTCTGCTAAAAATAAAACGATAATTTTAAAAAAGTTTGTCCACATTTACAAACATATTATAGAGATTTTCAATAATGCAAATAAATCTACGCAATTAACGGTAAGTTTTGATATTTATCTTTTATTAATATTTTACTCATGGGTGAATTTCACGTCAAGCGGGCAGCGAAGAAAGGAGAGAGTTTTTTTTACTACACAATCACTACGAAAATCTCAACGACCGTTTCGCCCCGTGACTGAAGTATCATTATTGCTAGACGATCCTTTTTATTAATGAAAACTGCAGTAAAAAATCCTGCATGTATAAGATATAAGAACAGTTTTTTCTTCTTATAATTAGCATCACATAGATTATCATAACTAACGCGGATTATAGGTTAATAATTCGATCATAACTTTTGTACTATGGAATTACGCAAAGAAACATCTACTTCTATAAATTATGGATGAATTACGATTTTAATTTTAAATATATACCTATAATAAAACATAATATAAACATAATTTTAAACATAAATCTCTTAAATCTTAATAAATATTTATATTTATTTCAGCTACTTAATAACATAGTGGCAACAAGTACAAAAACTGTCTATTACATTTATTTGAGCATTGTGATATACATTAATAAAGTAAGTTATTTTATAAGTTCAAGTATACTAAATACTATAGTAGTTTAGAAAGTGCTTACTTTAATGTTCAATTAATAAATAATTTAAATTTTAGGATGATGCCAGAGGGATGTTAATCGGTTCAACCGAGGCACTTGTATGCAATATATTAATTTTCACATTAACATTTATTGCTGAAATGTTGCTTAATGAATATGAGAATATAAAAATAACACTAGCCGAGCAATTGTTGGAATGTGGAGGTAATTTATGCTAATTATTCGTTAGATAATAAAGTCAACGCAATATTACCTATATATAATTTTCCTACCTTTACCTTTGTAAACAAAAAGTAATTTCATTCCTTAAAGATAAAACATATGATGATATTGAAAATTTTCTATTGGTAGTAAATTAAATTTTACCATATTTTGCTCCTACTATAACTTGCAAAACCAAACGCTCACGCTATTATGCACATTTACATTTACACACACATACACACACACACACGTACACACACACGCACACACACGCACAGATACACACACTCTCACACACACACGCACACACACGCACAGACACACACACTCACACACACACTTACAGGTAGATTACAGTATCATTTTCTGCTTATTTAATTAACACTAATATTTAGTATATGTAAAACTAACCAGATAAGCTAGTAAACATATAAAGTGTATTCTGTTAATTAATATGAAAGGGTGAGGGCTGGTTCTCCTTCACACAGATTGTAAAAAATCTAGGAAGGGAGCCAGTTCTTGATTAATAATCGGATCTGATTAATATCTTAATCAGAAGTTTTAACGTTAAGCCTTATTGTATATGCCATCTTTGTATACTTGATTGATTAAATAAATTTGATTTGATTTGATTTGATTTAAAATTGAACTGCTGTATATTTATCTGTTAGAGCTTAATCTGTTCTCAATGTTCTAGTATTAAGTATAGTATGTAAAAAAGATTTTTAGGGTGGAGGAGGTTGGTACATTACTTCAACGGAGACTACCCGTCATGGAAGTGAATATTTTAGGATTTTTTAATAGAATAGCTAAGGATAGAGATGCCTGGAAAAGGTTGGTGGAGGCCTTTGTCGAAAGACAGCAGTTACACAAAAAATAAATATATATATTTGACGGAAACATTTTAATATTTTATTCAACTTGCCGTGTATGTATGTGAAGATGGAATCTTGCAAGAAATTTGACCCATTTGCCGGTGTCCGATTGAACTGAACTTTATGACAATGCATGTTTATGATAAGTATTACCTGATGCTGCTGTTAGGATTGGCTCCCAACGAAGGAATTCCTCAACATAGAGACACGAAATGTTGTTTTAAGCTTTTTTTAACTTGTTTTTGTATTGATTTCATTACTACTTCAAAAAGCCATGTCAATTGACATATTCTGTTTCTTCTTTTTATATCAAAGTTTACAAATACATTTTTGGATTTTGCATGACCTCTATTTATCAACCTGGTTTTTAAATGCCCTTGTTCTTCCCAATTTATTATTATACCAATTTCTAGCGGTAGTCCCTTGTTTTTCTATTGTTTTTATTACTATTTTAAAAACCCACGTCAGTGCTTGACATGATCTGTTTCTTCCTTTTACATCAAAACTTACAAAAACATTTTTGAATTTTGTATTTCCCTTTGTTGTTGTGCTTTGTTTATACAATTTTTTTTATTTTGTAACCTATATTTTCTCAGATGATGACCTAAGACTCGTAATTTACGAAGTAATGGAGTATATAGAGATGAGACCACCGAGGTACACGATTTGGCGCACATTAGTTGTGGATATTAACTTGTTCCTTGGCTATCTTCATATCTGTGCCACTTATATAATTATTCTTCTACAGTTTAAGTATTAATAGGATTACGTATGTTCAGATTAATAAATAAAAACATAAAAAATAATTTTCTATATTCATTATAGCATATTGTTAACCTAATCAATACATGGTCATATTACCATCCATTACATTCCTGCCCTTATCCCGCTCTAAGTTAGGTCGGCACAACATGTTATAAACATGTTATCACATGATTTGGCCTCGTATTTTACGATCAGCCACCTGCCTGACGTCAACTTAAATTTGTCGTATTTTACGACACCTCGGTAACCAATGAGGGTGGTCTATTCTACTCAGCCGAACACTACACAGCTAATGGTCACATTACATATAATATATAGATGAGCTGGTTATTTACAAATCAAAAGATTTGTAAAAGTTGCCTTTTAATACGTCCTTTAAATTTAAAACAAATGTAATGTGTTTATATTATATAATCCTCAATAGTATAGTAAGCTTTCTGTATCAGCCTCCTTTTAATAGTCAAAAGCGTACAACTGTCAACTTATCCCTTTGATACATATCTATGCCGCCTAAATTACGAGGTGAGACATTTTAATATAACATCGAACACCAAAACGCATAAACTTGCGCTTGTAAGGCGCAAAGCAGGAACCGCAAGCTTTTCGTTTCCTACTTTGTCTATTATACACTAGTGTAATTTAGTTCTAAATTCCTTAATAAACTTTAGTTTATATAATACAGGTTTCTTAGAAAAGAAACAGAAGTTTTTTATCATTTCTCATTTTTAAGGTCTGCGATATGAAATAAAATTATATAGGCTGTTCGCGCCTGGTGATTGTTCAGCTCGCTTCAGTTAAATAAAGGGGCTATTCTAGAGCATAAAAGTTTATGGGTTTCGTTGAAAAGATCGCTTATACTTATACTCTTATGATTTCGTTTAGGTCCAATCAGTGATATAATATGATGCCTACTTGTATTGCATGATTGTAGATTATATTGTCTTTATTACACACTAGCAATCGCCAATGGCTCCGCCCGCGTAGAAAAATTGAAACTGTAATATAGTCTTTTGATAACCATAAAATGGTTAAAGTGCGTTAACCTTAAAAGCTAGACATATCCTGTGGCGGACTAGTAGAGGAGAACAATTTTGTAATTAATGATTTTTGAATAACTTTCACCGTTTACTTAGCGCACGCAATGAAAGCTTTAAATTTTGCCGCTATCGTAATATTTTTTATTGCTGCTCCTCTCCTATTCATCTTAGCGTTATGTTATTTAGCTCATAGCCTTCCTGAATAAATGGCCTATCTTACACTGAAAGAATTTTTTAAATCGGTCCTATAGTTCCTAAGATTAGCACGTTCAAATAAACAAACAAACAAACTCTTCAGCTTTATATATTAGTATAGATAAGAAAAACGCTAAAAATATTATTTGAAAAGAAAAAACATGTGCAAGTAAGGCTTCAAGCTAGGTCATTCTAGGGATGTTAACATTTCATTTAATTTCATTTTGGGGGACCGCAGAGATATTGCGATTTTAGCTTTTTAGCAAGTTTAAGATCCATGGGTTACACTGTCAATATGTTATTACACTGTCAATGTCTTATTTTAAACAACTTATGTGTTTTATTGAACAGCCTGGAGGAATCTTAATTATGTTTTCATTTCCTGTCAAATGTAGTAGAAAATCTGTCTACTTATGTCAGTACCTATTTCTTTAACACCATATTTCTTTAGCCTTTTCTATATTATGGGCAATAAACATACTACGGCTACATTTCCGTAAAGTTTCGTGACCTTTAACATTGTGCTTTAATTATAAGATCTACATCATAGCAGTGAAAAATACTTTGAATTAAGTTAGAGTGCAAAGCTAATCGGTCAACAGTCACGCATGTTTCGTAGAAGTAATGACTTAATATATTATACATACATATTTAGAGTAAAGGTTTTAACGTGTCTTGTGGATAGGTAGGATAATAAAAAAGTAATGAAGCTTGTAATGGGATACGTCGAAAATTTTATGTTAAGAAAGTTTTTATATATTTCGGTTTTTGTATATTCAATAAATTTAACTATTTTAATGTATATTTCATGTAAGGTTTACTGGTTAAACGATAAATATCTTTCAGTCTTCCCGGATCGATCTGATTTTTGTGATGGAGATATTTGCAAGGTTGGAGAGTGACAGAAGATACTGTTACGCTAACGAAGTTCTAGGGTAAGAGCTAGTAAATTAATAATTTCATCAAACCGATTTTTTTTTTCTTTTTACGATGGTAAGTAATATGGTAATTAAAAAAATACTGGATATTGCATTGTACCCTTTCATAGTTCGCGCGAGACATCTGCACTTACATTAGAACTTGATTTATATAAAAGTTGACAGATGGCTGCCACTATGAAATTCGTATAGAGTTTTAATACTTAGCTCCCCTACTCTATATATAATAACTCTATGGAAGTCGATCTCTACAATTATCTATATAATATACAGACAAAAGTATGAAATATAAATTTATTGTACTTATAATATCTTAAAAAATATTTTATTGGTAAGAAAAGTCACACTCAAACAATAGTTAATCCAAAACTACAGTCCCATCAACGTAAATTAACAACCACTTTGAAATAATTAAAATAATAAATTGATTAAATAAGCCGTCTCCAACGTTAATGCGTGAAAAAAAATATTGTATAGTGGCTGTCTTTTTACTGTCATGTTCAACAATAATTTTAAAACATTATGTCAAACTATATTTTCTTTCAAAACGATCATGATAATAAGACTTTTGTTTGGATATTACAGCGACATATTTCCATCAAAAATATTCTCTGTATTCTTAAAATTATATTGTATTTGTTTGAATTTTACTATGATCTTACTTTTAACGCCTTCTGCGTACGCCAGTCATAGTTTTGACCTTAAGCTATACGTGATAATAACATTATTGCAATTATCAGGAAATATATTTATAAATCTTTATAAAAAAGATGAACAATTAATTAACTTTTACGCCCACATAAAGACTATCGATAGAATAATAGGGTTAAAGGCGTCATATTTTGGTTTAAAATATACATATGTACTTTATTTTATATGCTTCCTAACAAAATATATGTCAGATATGTTTTTGCGAGAGGATTATAAATTGTTAGATTTTGTAATCAGTTTCATAATAATGTCGAATCACTTTTCGCATTTAACTATTTACATTACGCTCGAAATTATGTTGTTCAGAACAAAATTCATAGCCCAGAAGCTAAACACGGAATGTAATGAAAATAACTCTGCTAAAAATAAAACGATAATTTTGAAAAAGTTTGTGCACATTTACAAACATATTATAGAGATTTTCAATAGTACAAATAAATCGACGCAATTAACGGTAAGTCTCAATAATTCATCATTCATTCTCCCGCACGACGGGGATGAGCGGCGGGTATGTCGAACTCGCACCGACTTAAAACCTGACAGAGCTCCACCACACTGCTGGTGGTGGGGACAGGGAGCCATTGTACACATTGCCCCCATCCTCGCCAGCAGTAGCTCTGTACCCTGGAGAGTGCCACCTCCATGTCGGGGTCTCTCTAAACAGTGACCCCTCCCTCCGCTAATCGATGCATCGGGAGCACCAGATGCATCGACCGCCTTGGTGACCTAACTCTAACAAGCGTCCGATAAACCCCGTTCGGACCACTAGTCCGTCGATGTCCCCGCTAGGGTGGCATGCGACGGACGCCTGCAGCGGATTGGATCCAAGCACTCGACTTCCCGGATCCGCTCCGCCTCCTCCTTCCGTGACATAACGTTCTCGCAGAAGGAGGACAGAATCCACACTGGAGGTGACTGAGATCTGGCCCCACCTCCTGGAGGTGCTGGACATTGCGGGAAGCCACGATACGCTCAAGTACCATTCCCGCCTATTCAAGCAAAACAAACCAATCGATACGGGTGTATCGATTGGTTTTTCCTTCTTCCTGAGCAGGACCAGTCTCCTCGTTTTCCACCTACGGGGAAACAGTCCCTGCTCGAGGCAGGCACTGTACGTCACCCTGAGCCCCGACTCCAATGGGCCCAAGACAAGCGCCCAGCCGCGGCCAGGAATGCCATCAGGACCGGGGGCGGTGTTTTTGCTTTGTACGGCCTCCCCCACGGGTCCCGGTTAAAGTCTTCGGCCGCCTCCTGGTGGGCCCTGTCTTTGGCCACCCGAATGGCCGTCCGCAAGGAAACGCGGACAGCCTTATATGCCTCATAACGGCGTCTCTCATCCTCGATGTCACGTTGTCTGCGACATCTGTACTGTCTGTACCAGGAGCTCGGGATTTATCTTTCTGACGGACCACCGAGAGTCACCGCCATACCAGGGGAAAATGGAAGTAGGGCATATGGAGACCTCGAACCATATATAGTGATGGTCTGAGAGTGACTCCGCACCCACAATCACCTCCCAATTGCTAACATGGCATGGCGTGACATGGCGGCGTCGACAAAGGTAACGTCGACTTTAAATTGCCCTTATCCCACTCTATGTGGGGTCGGCCTAACATGTTTTAAACATGTTATTACATGTTTTGGCTAGTTATTTTACGACCATCCGTCTGCCTAACTTCAACTTACCTTAGTCGTCTCATACGACACCCCGGTAAGAAATAGGGGAGGTCTATTCTACTCAGCCGGATACCATAAGGAATATAATACATATACATAATAGTGTATATTTTAATTTTAAACATAACCCAAATGACTCTCTCTCTCTAAAATAGATATTTTGTTTCAGATACTTAACAATATAGTGGCCACAAGTACAAAAACCGTCTACTACATGTATTTGAGCATTTTGTTATACATTAGTAAAGTAAGTTAAAACAAATAAATTAAAAAAATTTGAACTTTAAGCGTTGTAAGTAATATATTCAGTTTTAAACTGCTTAAAGTGAAGCTCATCTAATAAATAATTATATTTTCAGAATGACACCAGAGGAATTATAATCGGTGGAGCTGAGGCACTTATATGCAATGTATTAATTTACACATCAACATTTATTGCTGAAATGTTGCTTAATGAATATGAGAATATAAAAATAACACTAGGCGAGCAATTGTTGGCATGTGGAGGTATTTTATGTTAATTGTTCATAAGATTTAAAATTTTGTCGTGTGGTATCCGGCTGAGTAGCATACCTCATTTCTTACGTAGGTATCGCAAAAGGCGACTTATTTAAGTTGACCCGCCCTGTGGTATCCTGTTGAGTAGAATAGACCACCCTCATTTCTTACCGCGGTGTCGCAAAAGACGTCTAAGGTAAGTTAACCCGCTGTCTGGTATCAGTATTAGAAATGTAAGGAACTGTTCCCTCGACGGAAACAATTCCTGTTTTAGGAAATGAAAGCCATACTTTATATTGATTTCAATATTGTCTTTTACATCCTTATTTAAAACTGACTCTGCCAGCGGCTTCACTCGAGTGGACATTGACTCAAAATATTCCCGAGTCGAAAGTTTGAACAAAAAAAAGGTAATAAGAGCTAGGCAAAGACTCTCGCAGACTAGAGTAGTATTTTTGTAGATCTACAATTCTCTTGCATATCTTTAGTGTATCTCTGTCGGTATACGCGGCGCACGCAAACAAAGATCCCAGCAGGTGAATATTTTAACAACCGCGGGATCTGTTTAAAACAATTTACAAAAAAATGGTATTGTTACTATTATCCTTTTGGAAAAATTGCACTATCTTTTAATAGTAAAAACAGTAAAAAAATCCATATACCTAGTAGATTTCGAAAAAACCGATCTCATATAAACAGCTTTGGGACTTTGTTTTTCAATAAGCATGGATATGTCCGAAATAGATGCTGGTTTTTAAATGCCTTTGTTGGTCCCAATTTCTTAATATACCCCTTTCTAGCGATTGCCCCTTGTTTTTCTATTGAATTTATTACTATTTTAAAAAACCCACGTCAATTCTTGGCATATTCTGTTTCTTCTTCTTACATCAAAACTTCCAAAAAAATTTTTGGATTTTGTATGCCCCCCTATTGTTGTGTTTTCTTTTGGAACTTTTTCATTTTGACATGCTATATTTTTTCAGATGATGACCTACGACTCGTTATTTACGAAGTACTGGAGTATATAGAGATGAGACCACCGAGATACACGATTTGGCGCACATTAGTTGTAGATATCAACTTTTTCTTTGGCTATCTTCATATCTGTGCCACTTATATAATTATTCTACTACAGTTTAAGTATTAATAGTATTATGTAAGTCTAGATAAATAAATGAGTGATCATGATTATTTTTTTCATTCACTAAGTCTTTTGTTACCTAAGCTATACATGAAATTCTATGGTCAACTGGCCCTTCTTGACCAATACAATGCACCTTAGCCCTTTGGGGGTCGCCGCGCATGTGATGGTCAAATCTTGTACTACTTACTTACTCATCGACGACTTCGGTGAGAGACGAAAAATTGTTGTAATTTTATAACTAACATGTTTATATCTTTCAACCGCTGTATTTTAGATATAAAAAATATTGCGAATAGCAAAAATGGTGTACAAAATGTTACTAAAAATTGGCTATACTTATATACTATATTAATGTTATTATACTATACAAAGCTAGCTTAGTTAGCTGTGGTAGCCCAGTGGTAACACCGTGCGCCTCTTTCGAGGAGGTCTAGGGTTCAAACCCCGGGCAGACACCAATGAGTTTTCTAGTAGAACTTATGTGTCTAATTAATAATTGTAATTTATCACACGCTTTTCGGTGAAGGAAAACATCGTGAGGAAACCTGCATATCTCTAGAGAATTCTGGGGATATGTGTAACCTACCAATCCGCATTGGAGCAGCGTGGTAGGTCTTAGCTTCAATCCTTCTCTCCAAAAACGGAGACAAGAGGCCTATGCCCAGCAGTGGGATAGTAACAAGCCGTTACTTACTTTTTTTACTTACTATACAAAATGTTACTAAAAATTGGCTATTCTAATATACTATATTAATGTTATTATACTATACTAATGCTGTACTTAATATGGGCCTGTTGGCCACATTACATATACTTAAATGACTCTGATCAGGTAATTACAAATTGAAAGAAAATTTACAAATAAAGACTTACGACGAATATGGCTTCAATAATGGATATTCTTTTCTACATACTGCCAAATATACTATAATACAATCTGTCTCCTGTCAATCTACCAGATCATTTTGGTACGAATACTACTTAGTACGAAATTCAATTTTAAAACATTCTTTATTCATGTAACCTGATAAGCAAGTGCTTTTGAATCGTCAATTCTACAGTTGGTTTGTAAAAAAAATTCTACCAAAAAAGAACCAAACTAGGATGTTTTTTTTTCAAAATATGGCTTATAATTAGTTACCTTTTGCAATCTTGTGTAAGGCCGAAGAGTAGCTAAATTCATGATTTATTTTCACTCACATAATCCTCTATATTAGTAAGCTTTCTGCATCAGTCTCCTTTTCGATTGTTATTTTAAATTACTGTACATTTGTGAAGTCTAAAATTTATTGTAGAATTTTAACAGAACCAAATATCAAAACCCACAAAAGGGCTACGTACTTTTGTAAGTTGCAATGCAAGAACCGCAAGCTTATGTCGCGTTTACTTATTCTTATCAAATATTAACTAGTACCTATCATTTTGTTCTATTTTCCCTAATTAAACTTTAGTTCATAGAATATTGTTTTGTTTGAAAAGAAGAGAAGTTTTTTTATCTTCCTCATTGTAAAGGTCTGCGATGTAACATAAAATTAAGTAGGCTGTTAGCGCCCGGTGATTGTTCGGCTCGCTTTAGTTAAATAAAGGGGCTATTCCAGAGCATAAAGGTTTATGGGTTGCGTTGAAAAGATCGCTTATTCTTTTTAGTACTCTTATAATTTCATGTAAGCGCAATCAGCGATACAATATGCTTACTTTGATACGATCAAATTTATATATATATATCTACATTTGTTAAATTGTATAATTATACGGGTAAGGCTTTTACCTGAATACGGGTAAGGCTGTTACCTTATTAATGTAACCATACATAAAACTGACACAAGATTGAAAATACTTTTTAATATTTCGGTACATACTATAATGTACATACTATATGGACTAAATAAAGCTGTATTATTATTATCCAGTCATCTTCCTTGTCGTGCTAAGTGGTGTCGGCACAATATGTTATAACGACACGTTATATTTGTACGACACCTCGATAAGAAAGAGGGTGGTCTATTCTATTCAACTGAATATCACATTGCGGGTCGACTTACCTTAGTCGCCTTTTACGACACATCGGTAAGAAAATATAGTGGTCTATTTAACTCAGCCGGATATCACTTCTTTCTTTGTTAGGCTTAGGCTCGATCACTCAAGTACTTATTATACTTCATTAAAATACAAAAATATACATAAATTTATAATATACTACTAAGGTGATTCACGAAAACTTTATAAATATTGCTGAATAAGACAATTTACATTTATAAAGTGTAAATTAGAAATTAGTCGAGAGTTGAAATGTCGAATTTAATACGGAGAAATGTATAAAGTTGTTTAGGCAAATTACCTGACTCGAGGTAGAACGGTAAATTAGAAATAAGTAATTTATTAATGTTATTGTTCGGTCTAGACTGAAATTTCAGAAACCAAAACAGTAACCTCAATATATTATTTGTAGTCTGACGATGCTAGTGTCTTGTACGTAAGCCTAAAATGGCCGAAATAAATAATTCAAAGACTATAATTTCTCATCAATATAATATCAAAAGTAATAATAAAATTATTTTGCTATAATCCACGGAGAAGATTATAGCAAAATAATTTTATTATTACTTTTGTATTATGGATCTCCGCAAAGTAACGCCTAATTCTATAAATTATTCAATATAATATCATTATATTGACTGGCCCGTTGGAGCAGTGGGTAGTGACCCTGCCTTCAGCTCTGCGGGTCGCGGGTTCGATTCCCGCCGAGGGCCAACATTTTCTATAAATGAATCTGTTGGTCTTTGAGCCTGGGTGTATATTTGTATTTAAGTATGTATTTAAAAAATATATAAGTATATATTATTCACCAGTTGTCTATCACCCATAAACACAAGTATTAAGTTACTTACTTTGGGGACGGACGACTGTGTGTGTAAGTGTCCCATATATTTATTTATTTATTTATTATATTATTTTTATTTTTTATTGTTTAGTTATTATTATTTAGTTAGTTTTAATTTGTTTTAAGTTTTTTTTAATGCTTGTCTTTGTAAAATAGTTTAGTTTAAAAATAAATAGTTTACATAGTATATATTAATTAGTATTAAGTGTATTATATTACGGTTATAGGATATAGGATATTATTACAATAAAACTGCATGTAACTTTAATTTTTTTATTTACAGCAAAAATGTACAAGTTATATCTATCTTAAATTACTTACACGCTAGGACTATACAGATCTTGCCCACGTGGAATGGTCCCAAGAATGCTGGCAGCGTTTCCGCGCTGAATCGCTAAACTGATTCTTTATGCGAAAAAGGAGCCAGCCCTCTTGTCACCTGAAGAGGCAATCTTAACTTTAACTTAAATTAACTTCATAAAATTGATATTATATCAAATTGTTTTTATTTTACTTTGTCATTTCCATATTAGTTCTCGTTACCTGATTAATGTAACCGCAACTGTTATGCAATTTAATTTTTCGAGGCCAAATACTTTAGTACTTTTCGCATATGATCTTTATTCGTATCTGGCTGAAGTAGAATAGACCACCCTCATTTCTTAGCCAGCTGTCGTAAAAGGCGACGAAGGTGAGTTGACTCACCGAGTGGTATCTGGTTGAGTAGAACAGACCATCCTCTTTCTTACCGACTTGTAGTAAAATACAACTAAGATAAATTGAATATCTAGCCAAATCATGTTGACAACATGTTGAGCCGATCCCACTTAGAGTGGGATAAGAGCAGGAGAATGATGACTGTATTAAAATTAAAAATTGAATAAATTTCTACTTAAAATTTTTGTGCGTTACACATATAAATTACATGGTCAAAATATTTTATTATAAAGGTATATAAATGACTGGCCCGTTGGAGCAGTGGGTAGGGGTCCTGCATTCAGCTCGGCCGGTCGCAGGTTCGATTTCCGCTGAAGGCCAACATATCTATAAAACAATTTGTTAGTTCCTCGGGCCTGGGTTTATATTTGTATTTAAGTATGTATGTAAAAATGATATACTTATGTATGTATCCACCAGTTGGCTGTCACTCATAACACAAGTATTAAGTACTTACTTTGGGGACAGACGACCGTGTGTGTAAGTGACCCCTATCTTTAATATTTAAATGAGTTAATCTAAATATATATAAAAAAATTTTACCCCTATTTTTTATATTGAATTAAATTTTCGCCATTAACGGTCAAATCGGCGTAGCTTATTTGGGGGGAACGGGCAGCCTCGAGAAACGTAAATACCTTGGATCGAACCCAACTAATCTTTTTTTTAGTTTTTTTTTTTGAAAAAAATTACCGAACAAGGCTCGGTCACCCAGATAATATTCATTTATTTATTAATAGATATGCGGTCATCAACCCCTTTCATCCTGCGATTACCTGCCACCTGTTTGAACTCGATTGTCCTTCCATCTGTCCTAAGGCTGTTTGCCACCCATTTCAAGTTGTTCCCTTTATTTCTCGTTTACCTCTCACCTTTTTAAACCCGACAATCCCTCACATCCTGCGGTTACCTACCACACATTCGTAGACATCTGTCGACCTAGTAAAGTGAAATGTAATGAAATTAATATACATCCGAGATTGATTTATTTGTGATGTGATTAACCTAGGTATAGTACGAACGGTATTCTGCCTGACGGCCTGGTGACACCTCGGTAAGATATGGTACGGTATGGAGGGTGATCTATTCTACTCAGCCGAATACCACACGGCAGTAACCTTAGTCGCGGCTTTTTTATAAGAAATGAGGGTGATCTATTCTCCTCAGCCGTATACCACACGTAAACTTACTTTAGTCGCCTTTTATAAGGCGACAAGAAATGGGGGTGGTTTATGGTGGTGTTTCAACCGCCGTGTGGTATCCGGCTGAGTAAAATATACCAACCTCATTTCTTACCGAGGTTTCGTAAAAGGCGACTAAGGTAATTTAACCCACCGTGTGGTATTCGGTTTAGTAGAATAGACTACCCTCTTTCTTACCGAGGTGTCATAAAATACGACAGAGGTAAGTTGACTTCAGGCAGGCGGCCGGTCGTAAAAACGCAGCCAAATCATGTGACAGCATGTTTATAACATTGTGTCGACCCCACTTAGAGTGGGATAAGGGCAGGAAGATGATTTTATAAGGCGACAAGAAATGGGGGTGGTTTATTTTACTCCGCTAGATACCACATAGCGGTCTAAAATAAGAGCAATATCAGCATTAAGAACGATATAGATACAAAATGAGAATGATTGCAATGTAGCAACCTCCACAATTAACAACTAAATGTTTCTTAACAACGAATGTCATTCGACTATACCTACTTCCGCATTACTTGGTCCTATTGTTGACAATTTTAAAACAATTGGACCAATGCAGACATCGCCTTCTTGACCTTTATTGTTATGATTGCAGCACATATGATTATCAAAATAACACTTACAGTATAATTATATTAAAACTTTGTTACGAAGTAATATCTGTTTCAAAGCATGTAAGAGTTATGTTAAATTTATACTTTCGTAATCTAACTTTTAATTAATACCTAAAGACTTGCGAATTCGAGCTTCGCATAGAATAAAGTAACTTGTAATATATTATTATAGTACAATGTGCTATTAAAGTAATTAAATAAAGTTATTAAATGGATTATTGGTTTAAAAATTAATGCGTAATAATCATATTTCATCTTCTTGCCCTTATCCCACTCTAAGTGGGGTCGGCACAACATGTTATAAACATGTCGTCACATGATTTGGCTACGTATTTTACGACCGGCCGCCTACCTGACATCAACTTACCGTAGTAGTATTTTACGACACCTCGGTAAGATATAGTCTATTCTACATAACGGGATACCACACGGTGGGTCAACTTACCTTAGTCGCCTTTTACGACACCTCGGTAAGAAATGAGGGTGGTCTATTCTACTCAGCCGGATACCTAATGGTGGGTCGACTTACTTTAGTCGCCTTTTACGACATCTCGGTAAGAAATGAGGTTAGTACTATTCTATTCAGCCGGATACCACACGGCATAACGCGTAAAAATAATCTTTAAAAATGAATTAATTACAAGTTGAATAGGAATGAAAAGAGAAAGACATGACATATTTATGGCATCATTAATTTATTGAATGAAGTGGAAATAAGTTACGGAGGATGTTAACAGTTGTTATGATCATTAAATTAACGTCACAGTGTGATGTCTATTGATTAAACGTCACATACATTTAACTAAGCTGTGGTAGCCCAGCGGTAACACAACAAACCCGGAACACCAATGAGTTTTTCTGATAAAAACTTGCGTCTAATTAATAATTGCAATTTATCACACGCTTTTCAGTGAAGGAGAACACCGTGATGAAACCCGCATATCTCTAGAGAATTCTGGAGATATGTGTAGCTACCAATCCGCATTGGAGCAGCGTGGTAGTTCTTAGCTCCAATTCTTTTTTCTAAAAACCGAGAGAAGAGGCCTATTGCCAGCATTGGGAGAGTAACAGGCCGCTACTTATTTACTTATATTTAACTATGCAACCACTAAATATGAGAACAAATTGCCGTATGGAATTTGTTATTAAGTGCACTTAGTATATACGGCACAGAACCAACCTAAGTGATGTTAAGTCTTACATGCAGCATACTTAGAACGACATATACCGACTCTAATAAAGCTTTAGCTTTTGAACTCTACATTTAACAGCCTTTTCGACACTTTTGTATTCGCTAATACCGCCCGATTCAGCTATAAATATATATCCTTCCCTAAGGTAAGTATCTTAATACTTTTGTAATGGGTGACCGACAAATGATAAATATATAAACATAATTTCAAATTAATACTTAAATATAGATATACTTGAAATACCAACGATTTTTTATAGAAATTGTTGGCGCTCGCCGGAAATCGAAGCTGTGAATTGCGGAGTTAAAGGCAAGGTCAATCCCACCTGCGCCAACTGGCAAGTCAAAATAAAAAATGTAATAAATAGTAACATGCTGTTAGTGCCGCCGAAAAAAAATATACGTTTTTCGACAATCAATATTTATAGGGGTTAAATATTTAATAACGTTACGCCGTGTGGTATCCGGCTGAATAGATTAGTATCACCCTCATTTCTTACCGAGGTGTCGTAAAAGGCGACTATACACTGTCCATTATATTAACCATCTTTTGACAGATTGACGATTTACATATTTAGTGATGTCCTAAAGATTCTCGTATGCGATACCATTCCGATTATAGTACCTACTATCATTAATCGAATTACGTACCTAAGTAATTCGATTAATGATAACCTACGTAAACTAATAACAGATATAGAAATCAACATTTTGATTTAATATTGCCTTAGTTTTTTGAAAATAAATGTTAATCCGTGTGTATTTATTATAATCATAAAAAATATATTATACATCAACTGGCAACATCAACAGACCTTCCGCTCGGCCGCCATTTTGACGTGATCTGTCACTCTCAACGAAACGCCCGTGATAGTCACACGCATTTACGTTCGCTGAGTGTTCTCTCGCATCTGTTACACCTTGAGTTAAGTAGCTTTATTCCTCGGAAAAACTTTTGTGAAACTTATATTAATTGATCGTGAAAATGCCGAAAGGACGTGTGTTGAAAGCACAATCGAGACAGTTAGTGTTCAAACTTCATGAGTATTTTGAGCAAGAAAATCAAAATGGTGGACCTCTTATACCTATCACGCAAGTCCGAAACCGTGTTGCAGCCGCGTTGGGGATCAGTCTATCAACTGTGACTAAAATCACTACTGATGCCTACGGCAGGAGCGGCTTGGAGCAAAACAAACCATCTACACCAAAAAGAAAGCGCCGGGCTCATAAGGTGACAGCTGTTGATGACTTTGACGCTGACGCTATTCGTCGTCATGTATATGATTACTACTTGAGAAAAGAAATTCCAACTTTGAGAAAACTTATTGTTTCTTCGAAAAGAAGTGGTCTATTTCATGGTGAAAAATCTTCTTTGGTCAAAGTTTTGAACACAATTGGCTTTTCATTTAAAAAGTTAAATAAAAGAAAATTATTAATGGAACGCACAGATATAGCTATAGCACGTTGTGATTTTTTAAGAGAGGCAAAGAAAATACAAGATTGGGCAAATATTGTTTTCACGGATGAAACATGGCTCAACGCTAACCACACACTATCTCGTTTCTGGACTGATGATACTGCTGATTCCACTTCCTCAGTACCAATGGGAAAAGGTGAGCGCCTAATCATTTGCCATGCAGGTACAGCAAAAGGATTTGTACAAGACGCACTGTT
Source organism: Morpho achilles (assembly GCA_947086495.1). NCBI lineage: Eukaryota > Metazoa > Arthropoda > Insecta > Lepidoptera > Nymphalidae > Morpho > Morpho achilles. Next base: position 5,194,241 of record CAMTZB010000001.1, read on the forward strand.
GGCATTTAAATCGAAGAAATCAAATGACTACCACGAAGAGATGAATGCAAATGTGTATGAAGAGTGGTTCAAAAAAATGCTCATTTCATTGGAAGAACCATCAATAATTTTTATTGATAATGCGCCCTACCACTCCCGTCAAATTGACAAAATGCCAACACAGGCTAATAAAAAGCATGAAATAATTAATTGGCTTCGGGACAATGGAGAAAATGTGGACGACTCAATGTTAAAAGTTGAATTAATAAAAATATTAAAAACCAAAAAGAGAGCAAAACGCTATGTAATCAATGAAATGGCAGCAGAATATGGCCATACTGTTCTTCGGATTCCTCCATACCACTGCCAGTACAACGCAATAGAACTTATATGGGCACAAGTAAAAGGGCATGCTGCGAGATGCAATACAAGCCCCCCATTCACAGCGAATAAAATGTTGCAATTGCTAAAAAATGCTTGCACCCACGTAACGGCCGAGAACTGGGCAAGTGTGGTGGAAAGAACTAAAAGAGTAATATTCTCTGATTGGGAACGTGATATTGCGTTTGATAATATATTATCTACACAAGAGCTAATAATAACTGCTACTGAAGACTCCTCATCGGAGGAGTCTAGTGTTGATTATCATTCCGACGACTCGTGCTAATAAAATAAATTAAAATATCCTGATTGTTTTATTTGTATTCATGTATTAACTAAGAAGAAAGTAAAACTTTATATAATGTTATTAAATGTCTTTTAATACTCGTAACATCGATTTCTACCGATTATTTTTAATCTGTGGCATAATCGTAGTAACCATTATGTGTGACATCACTAAGTGGGCGGTACCCATCCATAAAGTACAAATATTATTTGTATGATATTTGTACGTAAGCAATACAAAACTTAATGAGCGTGAGCTGTCAAAAGACTGATAATATGATGGACGCAGTATAAGGTAAGTCGACCCGCCGTGTGGTATCCGGCTGAGTAGAATAGACCAACCTCATTTCTTACCGAGGTATCGTAAAAGGCGACTAAGGTAAGTTGACCCACCGTGTGGTGTCCGGTTTAGTAGAATAGACCACCCTCTTTCTTACCGAGGTGTTGTAAAATACGGCTCAGGTAAGTTGACGTCAGGCAAGCGGCCGGTCGTAAAAACGCAGCCAAATCATATGACAGCATGTTTACAACCATTAGCATGTTTGTGCCGACCCCACTTGGAGTGGGATAAGGGCAGGATGATGATGATGAAATATTTAATAACGTTGACCTTTCAAATGACGTTAAGAAAGATTACGTATCGCTAGTTAAAAAAATGCACCGAAATAAGTTCCGAGTGTGATACCACATAATATTAGGTAATCAGAGTTCAATAGATATAAAATCACTAATTTCTATAAAAAAACTCGTGAATATTTATGCATGCCTACAAATAGACAAACCATAAACACAAAGACAATTATACGATTAAAATACAACTTTTCAAACGGTACTTGCTCTTTAATGAAGCAATCTACACGATCATTACTATTCCATAAAAGCAGATGCATCGTGCACTAACACGTAAGTTTGGATTGTCGTTAAAAGTTCTATAAAATTTAAACACTGCCTCATTTCAATGTTAATTGGAAAAATAAACAAATCGCCCCTCTAATGGCGTTTGACGCTTTTTGTAATACAATTCTAAAGGTGTGTTCTTATTGACGATTGTTACATAAAGTTACTAGCTGACCTGACAAACATAATGAGACAGACATCCTGTCTTAATTATTTAAGTAGCTGTGTGACCAAGCCTTGCTCGGTATTTTTTTAAAGGATATTAAAAAAAGAAAGATTGCGCCAATGATGTGTGGGATTCGAACCTGAGTTGTGAACATTTTCGGTCTGCGCGTTACCCATCGGCAATCGCAATATTATGTTTGACAGCTAAAATAATCCTTTCTTTTCAATTTCCAATATATATATGTAAAGAAAACCATAAGGTTTTATTTAGTTATACTTTCTTTTTTTGATATTGTGTCACTGGATTGTCAAAGAGACTTTTAGTTAAATTCGTTAGGAAAATTTTATTTTATTGTTTATAGTTTATTTAGAAGATAGACCCGAAAATAAGGGCTTTAAATGTTGTTTCTTTTATTTACAGAAACGCAATTAATATATATATATATATATATATATATATATATTTATACAAGATTAAGAAAGATTTAAAAAAAAAATGAAATTAAAGAATAGCGCTATATGTTGAATAATTAATCAACGTAGACTCTACTTTTAGTGTAACACAGATTTTCTCTAATGGTGAATTCATTCTCCTGCCCTTAAGCCACTCTAAGTGGAGTCGGCACAACATGTTTTAAACATGTTTGAACGTGCCAGACGTCAAGTTACCTTAGTGGCCTTTTACGACACCTCGGCAAGAAATGAGGGTGGTCTAGTCTACTCAGCCAAATACCACACGGCAGTTCTTCAATAGTGAATTATGAAAAAAATAATTCACAGATTTTTTGTATTATGGCAACCTGAAAATCAACGCTTACTTCTATAAATTACCGTCTTACTTTTTTACTATCCAGTTTAACTATGGTCTTGTACAATTTTAGTTTTGTTTTACTACTCGTACGTATTTAGGCTTGACCGTAACCTGTTTGCCCTTGTAATTAAGAAAGAAGGCGCATACTGGAACTTTGTTCAAACGGATCAAATTTAATTAAGTTAACTTACACGTGACATCAATTTCTATCAATTTTATTTTGTTACAACATGTTTCTAATATAACCTCCTTCATAGAGTTGGTCATTAATATGAAAAAACATTGTAGCCGTCATTATGTGTCATTGAGTTGTTGCGAAAGAGTAAATGAGTTGACTTTGGGGATAAAGCTTTTTATTTAGTGAATAAGAATAAAGGAGAAATATCGTCGTTTGTTATAATTTATTGACGCGTCGAATCTATGATGCAATAAGGAGCCTAAAGATTATGGTTTACATATGGATTATTTTCATTGATTTGTTAAAACTAAGAATTTAATTAAGTTTTATAGCGACATGCCTCATATGATTCTACTAGCTTTTACCCGCAATTTCGTTCGTGTGGACTGTTGTCACGAGAGGTTTCTAATAGATGGCGCTTTTTAATGTCATCCTTAAGTAATAAGTTAAGTTGATCTACCGTGTGGTATTCGGTTGAGTACGATAAACCACCCTCACTTGTTACCGAGGTGTCGTAAAATACGACTTAGGTAAGTGATTTATAGAAGCAGGCGTTATTTTGCTAAATTCCATAGGATAGTAGTAGTAGCACACGTATCACACCGCGTTTTGTAATACGTGTGGTGACTTGTCCTGCGTGTATAAGTTATGTGAATGTTCCCTGCATCATACACTTACAAAGATTCTCTTAGCAAACGCGGATTATAGCAAAATAATTCTATTGTAACTACTGTACGACTAAGGTAAGTTGACGTCAGGCACATAACATGTGTCGACCCCACTTAGAGTAGGATAAGGGCAGGAGTATGATGATCTTGTCATATACACAGAAAATTACAATGTTGGAATTGTAATAATCTAATTATCTAAGTAAAAATTAAAACCAAAAATTTCCATTTAAATCATTTGTCTTTTATGAGATCGTTTATTTTTCATTAATTTCGTCTGGAAAGTATTTCAATCAAGAGCTCATTAGCTCGCTTAATTGATAATAAATGTCACTAAATTGTAATGAAACACTGGTATGGTTGGACCGTTTACACGGTTAATGAATTGTTATAATTAAAACAACTTGTTTCATTAATAAGCTTGAAAGTATCTTGATATTGCTATTATGCATTTTTATAGTGTAATTAATTTTATTTAAAGTAACGGCCTGTTACTGTCCCACTGCTGGGCATGGGGCTCCTCTCTCCGTTTTTTGGAGAGAAGGATTGGAGCTAAGACCTACCACGCTGCTCCAGTGCGGATTTGTAGGTTACACATATCTCCAGAATTCTCTAGAGATATGCAGGTTTCCTCACGATGTTTTCCTTCACAGAAAAGCGTGTGCAATTGCAATTTTCAATTAGACACATAAGTTTTACTAGAAAACTCATTAGTGCCTGCCCGGGTGTTACTGCTGGGCTACCACAGCTACAATTTTATTTACTATAAATATAATATGCCGTGTGGTATCCGGCTGAGTAGAATACACCATATTTTTTCTTACCGAGGTGTTGTAAAAGGCGATTAAGGTAAGTTGACCCACCGTGTGGTATCTGGTTGAGTAGAATAGACCACCCACCTTCTTACCGAGGTGTCGTAAATGGCGACTAAGGTAAGTTGACCCACCGTGTGGTATCCGGTTTAGTAAAATAGACCACTATCTTTCTGCCGAGGTTTCGTAGGATACGACTAAGGTAATTTGACGTCAGGCAGGCGGCCGGTCATAAAAACGCAGCCAAATCATGTGCTGACCCAACTTAGAGTGGGATAAGGGCTTGAGGATGATGATGAATGAATAGTTATATTAAAAACAACTTGTTTCATTAATAAGCTTGAAAGTATCTGGATATTTTAATTATTTATGTTTTATCAAAATCAAAATAATCTTTATAATATATATAAAAATAAATTATTTTGTATATAATATATACAAAATAAGCTCTTTCAAGCACTTTTGAATCGTCAAGGATCAATATGATTAATGAAGCTACAACTGCTTCGGAATGTTGCTCTTACCGAGAAGAACCAGAAAGAAACTCGGCGGCCAATCTTGTAAACATTTTCAATTTTACATTATTTTATAGTTATATAGTGTATATTTTATAGTTTATTAATTTTATTTATATCTATAAACAATGAAAGAGCGCATAAAAAATCTGGTAATCCTACATTGACTTTAAGCTTTGAATGTAAATATATATTTTTTTATTTACAGAAAAATGTACAAGTTATATCTATCGCAAATTACTTACACTCTGGGACTATACAAATCATTCCCTCGTGGAATGGTCCCAAATAGTAAATAAATTGTAACTTAAACTAGTACTTCTTCTCAAAGACTTTAATTAATACATAAGAGCTTATTGAAATAACATTAAGTAATATTTTTATTTATAAGTTCCATATTAAAAAATAGAGGCAATGGTGAATGCATAAAATGGAATAACATTAACCTAGAAATAACTATAGTGTCGAAAAAGCCCTTGGTTTTGAAACCAAGATCATCATGGTACCAGAATATAAGCTTATTACATAAGTAGGAACATATAGCCAAAGATTCACATCGAAACCAGATCTAAGATAATATAGTCCATAATTCATTTCACACAACCATAAAGGGATTTTAGGGACTCATTTATTTATAGATAACTATAAAACGTATCCGACATGATTTTATATAAAACTTCAACTTTAATTACTGACGCAGTTGATAAAGAGTTGATTTAATTATAAACCGAAATCAACATGGATTTTCATGTTAAGATAACTAGCGGCCTGCTCCGGGTTCGTTCGCACGGGTATAAAATATATAGCCTATTTCACTAAGTGAAAAAATTATTAAAATATATCCAGTAGTTTTGATTTATTCATTTCTGGCCTCCCGTGGCCTGCACGCGTTAAATTTGGAGTTAAACAATTCCCCTTTCCCTATACCATGAATATTTCCTGCTATAGGGCGAAGCGCTTCCTCCGACGCGCTATGTATAGGCACCCCTGCATTTTACATCTAATATCTTCGAAAAAGTTAAATTAAATTACAAGCTGTAAACGGCTATATTGATTTATATTAAATGAACAATGTATTTAAGGTACTTAATTGGATGAGAATTAATGCTGTATTGTTTGTTAAAAATTGCTACGAAAATAAGGCATAATTTTTCGTAAAAAAATGTCAAAAAAATGATTTTGTGGGTTATCCATAAGAGATAGATATATACCATCGCGGTGTTTTCTGTAGACCTTTTCGAGGTGTCCAAATACTTAATACATTATTTTGATAAATCTCGTAGGGTTCAGCCAGCGTTTGCAATGTAAGCGAAAAAAAATGTAATTATTTACGACATCACACCTCAAACAAGTACAGTATTTCTCTACTCCATATTGAATGTTATTATACATATAAACCTTCCTCTTTAATCACTCTATCTATATAAAACCGCATCTAAATTAGTTGCGTAGTTTTAAAGATTTAAGCATGCATAGGGATATAGGGACAGACAGAGAATGCGACTTTGTTTTATACTATGTAGTAATAATGATGGGCAGCTTTAGATGCCAAGTCATGGCCTATGAATTTTTATTTTAGTATGTTTGTTTTCTTAATTGAACGCTACGGTTCGTATTCCGCTTATGCTAGACGTCCATAACATAATGTAATAAGAATATATCGCTTGAAAAAATAATACGACTTTGGTAACGGATTTGTTTAATTTTGAAAAATGACAAAATTTTAAGTGTGGTGTTTGGATTTATAAAAAATATTTGACCACCATGACTACAAAGCCGTTTACTTTACTTTATAAGTTAAAATATTTTGGACATTTGTCTCTTCAGTTTTTGTCGTATAGAAAATCGTACATTTCGAATGTCAACTAAGCACATAAGTTTAATTAGAAAACCGTAGATACCTGTCCGATGTTTGACTATCATGTTTTTAGACCGAAAAGCGGTTTATGTCTAACTAGCCCGCTCCTGCTTCGCACGGGTATAAAATATATAGCCTAATGATGAAAAATGATTAAAATCTATCCAGTAGTTTTAATTCATTCATTACTGCCCGTGGCCTGCACGCGTTAAATTTAGAGTAAAACAATTCCCCTCACCCTATACCATGAAGATTTCCTGTTATCTTTAGAATATCTAAATTCATATAATACATTTTTACTATTATTTTTCATAAAAAGAAAATGTCAAAAAAATGCTATTGTGGGATTCATGTAATTATTTACGACTTCACATTAGAAACCTCAAAATTTACAGTATTTCTTTACTCCTTATTGAATGTTGTTATACATATAAACCTTCCTATTGAATCACTCTATCTATTAAAAAAATCCGTATCAAAATCTGTTGCACAGTTTAAAAGATTTAAGCATAAGCGACTTTGTTTTATACTATGTAGTGATTAGGTCATTGAATAAAGAGCATTTTTCAACTTTTAAAAATAACATAACGATTAAAAGATAAGAATAACGGTTCTAGAATTAAATTGTTTTAAAATCCAGTAATTCTTATAAAAAAATTTATGGATCTGGGAATATTCTGAAAATATTTTCATATAATTATTGTTCTCCATAGCTAGATATATTACAGCCCGTCTAGCAGTGGAGGATAATGATACAATTTCTATTGTTCTATATCTGTTGTTTCGTGTACAGTTAATAACATTAATAAAATACTCGTTAATTTTAATTTTTAACGTTGTTTTTTTTAAATTATTTAAACGTGTTTACTACAATCAGATTACAATTATAAAACTTGTTACTTACCAGTTATTACAAAACAAATTATGGCATCATTAAAATTATATTATGCTTGCCTTAAAATCGGCTCGCGATGTTTTTTTAATAATGGCATTTTGACATTCTTTAAACAAACTTTTTTTTTGCTTGGCTGATCACCTATCATACTGCGTAACAAACTAACCCTTTCTTAGTGTCCATGTTTAATTCCAACCCTTTATTTTAGTCTATGGTTTCTTCCGGTCTCTTTGTCTATTCATAGATCGCGACCCTTTGCGTTATGCCTTTTAAATCAACATTCAATAGTATACAACCAGTTAGGTAAGCGAAATTATATTAGAATTTGGGTTAAAAAAATATAACTAAACAGTATCGGTACAATAAAGCCATTAATTTAGTGTTAACGGTAGATGAAGTTACAATTTCAGTATCCATAGACAATTATAAATTCATAAAGTTAAGAGTTACTATATTTTAAAGCTTAGACCACACGGAGTGAAGGTGATCTGTTCCAAAATAATTCTAATAATATTTATACTGTAATTTGAATTAAATGATATCAAAAAAACCTTATAAATATAAAAACCCTACATAAACGGATCTTAAATCAACATTTAAACGTAATGTTAAAAATATTTAATTTTACAGTGCCTCGAAGAACATTATCCTCCTGCCCTTATCCCACTCTAAGTGGTGTCGGCACAACATGTTATAAACATGCTGTCATATGATTTGGCTACGTATTTTACCACCGGCCGCCTGCCTGACGTCAACATACCTTAGTCGCCTTTTACGACACCTCGGTAAGAAAGAGGCTGGACTATTCTACTAAACCGGATTACACACGGTGGGTCAACTCAACTTAGTCGCCTTTTACGACACCTCAATAAGAAAGTGGGTGGTCTATTCTACTCAGTCGGATACCACACGGCGGAATAATTTTTATATTCTTTAATATTTAAATGAGTTAATCTTGCATGTATATATATTTTGAATCTAGGAAATGGCCGCAACGATCTTCCTAAAATTCAGCTTGTGAGAAGTTTTGGGGGAGAAAAATCGATCTAGCTAGGTTTTGTGTGAAAAAAAATCATTTTATTCCTGCTTTTGGGCATTAAACAATACTAAAATTAATATTGAATATAAAACACTATTATTACCATAAACTGTCAAGTCAGCATAGTTTTTTCGGGAAACGAGCAGTCTCGAGAAATGTAAATACCTAGGATCCCCAACTACCTAATTATTATTTTTTAAGTTTCTTTTTATATTTTGTAAAATGACCGAGCAAGGCTCAGTCAATTAGGGACTATATTTTTAATAGTAATATTAATATAAATATAATAATAATACACAAATTAAATCCGCGTTGACAGCTGTGTTGTAGGCTTGTGTGACTACAGCCTTAGTTTCCCGGGGCGATACCACACAGAAATTAATTAACGGTTCTCTAATATACGTTTAACGTTACGATTGCTGAATCGTAATAATTATTTGTTTTGGACAATATAAATTAATTATTTATAGCGAAATGTATGGTTAAAGCTACATAATTTTGTGAACAGTATTTTTTTATATTTACATTGACCACCGCAGTGCCATTAGCGGAATCGCTTGTCACATAAATATACTCTAATCATCATCATCTTCCTGCCTTTATCCCACTCTGAGTAGGGTCGGCACAAGATGTTATAAACATGATGTCACATTTGGCTACGTTTTTACGACCGGCCGCCTGCCTGACGTCAACTTACCTCTGTCGTATTTTACGACACCTCGGTAAGAAAGAGGGTGGTCTATTCTACTAAACCGGATACTACACGGTGAGTCAACTTACCTAAGTCGCCTTTTACGACACCTCGGTACGAAATGAGGTTGGTCTATTTTACTCAGCCGGATACCCCACGGCGTATAAATATACTCTAATATTTCAACCAGATGTGTAAATATCTGTAACGTTATATTTGTAATGAATTTTCATAAGTATTTAAAGTAAAATTAAGACACTTTTCTAGTTTACTACCTCTTACCCGCAACTTTGTTCGCGTGGACTGTTGTGTGATACGTTGATAATAAATGGAACTTCTCAATGTCATCCTATTCCTGTAAAATTAACAGGATTTATATAGCCTACCTACTAGAATTTCTGCGAAAGATATGATATAATTATTTTGCAATAATCCGCGTTTATTATAAAATCTATGTAAATTTAAGTGTAAGAAGCAGAACTGTTCTTATAAGTTATACGTACAGGATTAATTACCACACGTATTACGAGTACCACCAGTAACAGAACACAAGCATTCCACACATTCACTACGACAATCTCAACGATCGTTTCACCCCATAACTGAAGCACTGTCAAGAGATAGCTCAACGACAATATCGCTATATGCTTTTAAGTAACGTGAATTATAGCAAAATAGTCTTAGTTTTGTACTATGGTATTCCGCGAAGTAACCCCTACTGCTGTAAATCATTTAAAATAATTTTTGTTCTTCCCTTCGATAATACTTCTGCGCTCTGTCCTGCCGGGTGTTGTAAAATATTTTGTTTTCGTATTAACTATGCTGTTAGCGTTAAAGGCTTTTACACCGTCACTGGGCGGGACGGGCGAGCGCAGAAGCATCGTCGAAGTTGCGAAATGCGGAGAGTGGAGCGCAGAAGCTCTACTAGCGTCGGGGAACGTCGTCGTGCCTCCTGTGAGGCCGGATCACGGCTTACACCTTAGGCCTAATAGTGTATTTTCCATTCGACAAAAATATTGGCTAACCATTTCAACAAATTTTAATTATTTCAGTTGATCCATCATCGATTTATAATTAGTTACTGAGCCAAGTACATCATACGTTACGTCGGTTTATTCGTGTACTTCAAATAACCAAGGATAATCACACAGTTGGGATATATCTCTAAGTGCAGGCAGCTGGCCTGGTTTAAACAGATGCGGAGATGAAATCGTTACCAAACTGAAGTTTTATATGGGACAAATGAAACTTAATTTGTAGTTTCATTCTACATTCGTCTATAATCCAAGGTATAAATGTCTACCTGATTATAGAAGCAAGCGTTATTTTTCGAAACGTTTTTAGAAGCGTTTTTAAAAATTACTGAGCAAGGTTCGGTCACCCAGGCACTTTTAATTATGTGTCACTAACACGAGAACCCTTTGATGAAAGTAGACGTGTAGTGACGTATTGTTACTTGTTAGTGCGTGTTTCAGCGTGTGTTATATTTATACAATACAATTTATAGGGAAATGTTCCTTAATTAAAAGGAACCTGGTTCCGTGGACCCTAGGTCGCTGGTGGGTGATTTAAGTGAACTGTAGAGAGGGTTCAGGGCGTTAACTGTTTTTTATCTTTCTGGCATAATTTATTACTGTTACGTAGTAACAACTTAGCACCACCCTCCTTTCGATGCCGTTGTACTGCCACCATGCACTGGAAGGTTCGAAGTCCTCGACATGCGCCGGCGGCCGGCCGATTCTTGTGAGGCCAGGGGGGTGTTACTCGAACGAACAGTAACACTAATTACGAGTCCGAAACTCCACACGACACTTAAAAGTTACTGCACTTAATATTGCAAGTCCTAGACGAATTATCTAATGTTTTATAATAAATTAGATGCGAATTATTTATAGCGATCGAGCGGCCATTAACGAAGGTTCTGCGTTCACGTAAACACTCGCACGGCGACAGAATAACCGATCGGCGAGTGGCGTTTTCATTACTACCCACATATCGGTGAATAAAAATATGACAATTGCCCAGAGACAAAAAGATAATACGAACTAAATAAAATTATGACATATTTACGAACACAATTCTATATTAATACAACACAAATGAACACAAACACTATTGTTGTATTATTAAACCTGAGTAAATAGAACTACGCGCGTAAAATGTGAAATACGACATAAGTATTGACAAATAAATTACAGAAAATTATATATTCATTAATATTTGAACTACAGTTACTCGTTTTAGACTCTTAAAATAGCAACTCGCAGTAAAAGGGCTCGTGCGTGAAATACCGGAGGAATGATTTTATTGCTATTGCGCTACAGATTGTAGAATTGTTTCAGAAATACGTGATCCCAGAGTCCTATTTTCATGTTTTATGTCTACGCAAGATTAAGACATACTTTCATTTGTTTGCCTAAAACTTTTGTTTCTGGATTTGAGTTTATAGAACAGAACTAAACCAAACATAAACGAAGCAACCAAAATGAACTGAAGCGAGAAAGACAAATCCACCGGGTTTTACCCTAACTGAATTAATTGGACTAAAGTAATCAAAGAATTTATTTATTTATAACAATTCAGAATTAAAGTAAAGTACCTGGTTGAGCGAGCCTTGCTCGGTAATTTTTTTACAAATAAAAAAAAGAAACTTCAAAAAAAAAGAAAGAAATAATAGGGTAGGTGGGGCTAGATCCTAGGTCGTAATCATTTTTCGCGGACCATCCGTTCCCCGAATAAGCTACGCTGACTTGATGATTAACGCCAAAAATAGTGTTATTATTTTTTAATAAAACCTGGCTAGATCGATTTTTCTCCCCCATAACCTTCTGCATGTTGAATTTATGGAAAATCTTTGGAGCCGTTTTGGAGATTCCGAAAATATATATATTTACATACAAGATAGTATGAACTGTGCTAGAATGTCATTCCCAGTCTTAAAAAGTAAAAACAATAAAATGAAAATAATAATAAAAATTACATACTAAAGCATGAATAAAATGAATGTTCTATGTGTGTTGAGTGTGATCATGTGTGATTGTGCGGAATGTGTGCGTATATTTGTATGTATGGTTACCTACGCGGATTTATAAAATAGAAGTATAAAATATATTAGTTTTAAATTTTCCGTATAAAGTTTTCAGTTCATTCGCTGTAACCGAAATAAAATTATAAATTTAGCTGTACGTTTGATTAATGAATATATTCAAATGTTTGTTTAGTACTTTGTTTGTGGAGAATAATATATCAATTTGAAAACAGTAGTGCTATTATTATTTTGCGGTTTTATTTTGCTATAACCCGCATTTACTATGAAAATTTATGTAGAAAAACTAATTGTAGAAAGCACAATTCGTCATCATGTCATCTCTTTGGTTTTTTAATACCGGGTATACTGGCAACTCGGTAATCACGTGACCAATAGCAAGACATATATAAATCTAATTCAATAGTGGTACTTCTAAAGGCTTCCAATTCTGTATTTGCTGCGGGAACTTTGACTTCTATAATAGGATTGCGTGTAGAAAATACAACTGTTAAAAATGCTATCCGAAATAAACGGGTCTTCAACAACCACAAATTATAGGTACGTATTTGAAACCAATTTTAATAATGGCACCTCATTATAAAAGCTTACATGTCCAAAGGGCGTTACACAATAGCATGTTTGTTATCGACAGCGGTATTGACAGAGGAGCCGCCGTATCATTATTGGAATTTGGTAGAACTTTAATATTAGCCGCTCAAGGCTTTTTCTGGACCATTCAAAACACATTTAACTATTATAGAATACAGATTTGACAAGTCTATATTTATACTATTATATAAAATTCTTGGAAGAACACGTTAGGCCGCTATATTGCTTGTTACTTTCTTTTTAATAGGCAAAGGCTTTGAGTAGTTGTGCTAAAGTCTACTTTTCCTTGTAAGTTGAATCATAAAATTAAAATACGTGTACACTTTATTAAAGTTTATTAGCAACTGACTTAGTAAATGATCATTTTATTATGTACATTGTAATCCTTGGCGATCATGCATAAACTAAATAGGTGAATACAGAAAACACTAACACCTTGCCTTGAAAATAAAGACGTCCAATAAGTGTTCTTTTACACGATAATTACTTTAACGATAACGAATAAATTGAAATCGCAAACACATTATATACAGCTTCTTTACAGGCGAAAATAAGATAGTCGTTTTTCGAAGTCGATCGGTTGTGGCTTTTCGCCGCATTCCCAATCAGTTATTATCAGCCATACCAGCCTTCTATTAAACGGAGCAAAACGAGTAAAGGTAAAGATGTTAAAGCCGTTAGTGATAAAAAAGTATAGGTTAAGTAAAGCAAGTGTAGATCCCTAGACATTTTATCGAACGTCCATCTGAATAAGTCCCCGAGGCGGTCGATGCGGCTGGTGTTCCCGATGCATAGATTAGCTGAGGGAGGGGCCACTTCTAGAGATGCCCCGACCCAGAGGTGGCGCTCTCTGGGGTTCAGAGCAGTTGCTGACGGGGATGGGGGCAATGTGTACAACTGTACCCTGTCCTCGCCACCAGCAGGGTGGTGGAGCACTGTCAGGTATTTAGTCGGTGCGAGTCTGACATACCCGCCGCAGCAGTGATGACACCTTAATAGGTTTTACAGATAAAAAAATATCCCTTGGCCGCAGGTTTCATCATGTTCTCCTTTACCGACGTTTTTACATTATTCCCACGATACTGTATATCATCAAGCTCGAAGTCATGTGGTATCCGGCTGAGTATAAAAGATCATCCTCATTTACCAAAGGGTCGTAAAAAGCGACTAAGGTAAGTTGACGTCTGGCAGGTGGCCGGTCATATAATAACTAGCCAAAACATGTGACAACGCGTTTAAAACATATAGTTCCGACTCCACTTAGAGTGGGATAAGAGCAGGAGAATGATGATGATGAGCTTGAAAATGATCACCAGCCCTCATTGAATACTACTCAATTAATTGACGGACGAGAGTTACGCTATAAAAGAAACTTAAGATAATAGCATCATCTTCCTGCCTTTATCTCACTCTAAGTGGGGTCGGCACAACATTTTATAAACTATTGGGCTACATATTTTACGACCAGCCACCTGCCTGACATAACCTTACCTTAGTCGTATTTAACAACACCTTAAGAAAGAGGGTGGTCTATTCTACTCAGCCGGACACCACATGGCGGGTCGACTTTTTTTTTTTTAGACAGGAAAAAACCCACGTGTGCAGCGCCGCACTCGTGGCACTCACCAGTCGCTTCGCGCTGGGCCACCTTCCACAGATACCACCCGAAACAACCATGTCCGGAAAGCACCTGTGTCAGGCGGAAGGTGAGAACCCCATGCCTCCTGGCGACCCAGCCCTGGAGAATGGGCTGGATGGCCGAAATCGTCCAGGCTCCTGCACTGGGCGATTCCAGCCGCCGCCTCCATTGGCGGAGGAGCTCTTCCTGAGCTGCCCTCCGCCAGTCCACCTCTACCGCCGCTGAGTCTCCCCCCAGTGAACGGGTTTCGACTCTACGGCGGTAAGCCTGAGCTAGCACCTTGGCCTCTAGGTCCCATGGAGGGGACTGGCGGGTCGACTTACCTTAGTCGCCTTTTACGACACCTCAGTAAGAAATGAAGGTGGTACTATTCTATTCCGCCGTATACCACACGGTGAAAACTTAAGATAATAGCATATAGTCAAGTTAAAAAATAGTATGGTTTAACGCCTTATTAGTAATAACTATCTTGTGAGATAATGATCAAACGTCATGTCATATAAAAGACGACGGTGATCAAAGCCTTTTATCCTTTCAGTATGATATTGAAACTCCAAATCACTTGGTACCACCCATTAGTTAAACAGAATGACTTTTAAAAGATCTGATATCAGGAAAGGGTATGTTAATTGAAGATAAACACTGAAATGTAATTGGAATATTCTGTTAATTAAGCGTATTGATGCTGTGTGTTGATTATTTCGTAATCAATGAAAGCTGAACGTATCTCATAAATAGTTTTGCCCTAAATAGTTTATATGAATTTTAAATAGGTATATATATCCAGGATCAGGAGTATCCGGTGAGTTCCTACGGATACTCCTAAATTATTGTCAAATGTGTTTTTGGTAAATAAAGATTTTTAATTTTTTTTTAATATATCCTCCTGCCCTTATCCCACTCTAAGTGAGGTCGGCACAACATGTTATGAACATTTTGTAACATGATTTGGCTGCGTTTTTACGACCGGCCGCCTGCCTGACATCAACTTACCTTAGTCGTATTTTACGACACCTCGGTAAGAAGGAGGGTGGTCTATTCTACTAAACCGGATACCACACGGTGGGTCAACTTACCTTAGTCACTTTTTACAACCCCTCGGTAAGAAATGAGGGTGGTCTATTCTACTCAGCCGGATACCACACGGCGAGTCGACTTACCTTAGTCGCGTTTACGACACCTCGGTAAGGAATGAGGGTGGTACTATTCTACTCAGCCGGATACCACACGGCGGGTCGACTTACCTAAGTCGCCTTTTACGACATCTCGGTAAGAAATGAGGGTGGTACTATTCTACTTAGCCGGATACCACACGGCTATGAATTTTAAATAGGTATTACTTAATATTAACGATATCTGATACAACACTCAGCTAAATACGAATATTGCAAAGACGATAGTTTGTATGTCATTATTTCACGTACGATTGAAATAACAATGCAATTTGTGTTGTGATATAAAGCTTGTTGTGGTAGCCCAGCGGTAACACCGTGCGACTCTTTCCAGAAAGTCATGGGTTCAAACCCAGGCAGACACCAATGAGTTTTTTCTGTTAAAACTTATGTGTCTAACTGATAATTGCAAATTTATCACACGCTTTTCGGTGAAGGAAAACATCGTGAGGAAACCTGCATATCTCTAGAGTTCTGGAGTTATGTGTAACCCACCAATCCGCAATGGAGCAGCGTGGTAAGTCTTAGCTCCAATCCTTCTCTTAAAAAAAACGGAGAGAAGAGGCCTATTCTCAGCAGTGGGATAGTAACAGGCCGCTTTTTTATAAAGCTTTATCCAAACTATAACCTTTTTAGCTTAATAAAACTTAACGCAATGTTTAAGAAGCAAATTTTCAAGCAAATCGGCGACTTTGTAATGTGGCAGACTATAATGGCGGCTGACAATGCTGCTAACTATTTTGGCGTATATGTCTTTTAAGAAGTACGTGACCAAAGTTGATTAACAATTTTAAAAATTTAATTAACCTATTTTAAAAATAACTATTTTAATATAATAACAATATAATATTTTAATATAATAAAATATATTAACAATTTTAAAAATCTAATTAACCTATTTTAAAAATATTTTACGTCATTAAGAACATCAATAAAATGAATTAATGCCAGACAGTTCAAATCCAAATCGACGAGTAAGTTTCACGCCTGGCAAAACTAAAGGATAAAGATAATTCCCTTTGTGAATGGGGTTTAGACGAAGGTGCAACTGATCATATTGTTTTCAGCTGTCCTAAGCTCAAATATTCTTTGTATGAAATTCTCCCATTCGAAATTCATCGTCCTACCAACATAAAGTGTCTGTTGATGTTAGTTACTAAACCGTTTGTTAAAAAGTTATGTAAATTTATTGTAGATAATAATTTAAAGTTGTAACTATTTTGATTATATCGTTAATTTTATTTAAATCCATTATCATATATATTTTTATACTATTTTAGGTAGTTAGTTCATCTGGTGCAAGTTTTTCGAGGCAAATTCTAAATTCCATTAGTCGTGTGTTTGCCATTTTACGTGACACTGGCAGAGTGATTTGCACCCAATTTGCGCTGTACAGGCCATAAAGCAAGATAATAATAAGTTTCACGCCTATGATATTATTCAAATTGAGTTTTTCCTGAAATAACAAGCGATATAAAATTATAAAGATTATTATGAAAACCATAGTGAGATTCCCGAAGTCCCTGTCAATATAATTAAAATGATATTTCATGACGAAAGGCTTTTCAAAGCGTCAAACGAGGTTCGTTATCGCAATATGTCATCGTAACGAGCCCGTTAAAAGATGGACGTGTATTAACTGCCATGAAATTCGGCAAAAATGATGTACTCTGTCTAAAAATACTAAATTATCCTTGAGTGAATAAGATGAAGGAAAGAAAATCTATCTCTATAAATTAACTATATCTATCTATCTATCTATATGTATAAATCTCAGTCAAGTAAGCAAATCGTTCGCTTGTATAATATAGGTAATAGAATTTCTCAAAAAATGCCTTGCCTACAGAAAGGTTCAAATTAAGTGTAAGGTAAACGCTTATACGTGAATCATATTACACAATAGAAGATTATATAAATGATAGCAATGCTTGGATTTGAAAAACTTCATGTTTAGACAAGAACATACAAGACTGCATCTTTTTTTATGTACATTAAAAATGTTTAAAAGGATAACTTCCCGAATTTCTTGCTAGAAGAAACTATCTTCTAGGTAGAAGCAACATTCCAATAAAAGTGCTTGCAAGAGTTTCGGAATCCAAAAGATAAGTGTTTCCATATCTTCATCTTCCTGCCCTTATCCCACTCTAAGTGGGGTCGGCACAACATGTTGTAAACATGTTGTCACATGATTTGGCTGCGTATTTTACGACCGGCCGCCTGCCTGACGTCAACTTATCTTAGTCGTATTTTACGAAACCTCGATAAGAAAGAGGGTGGTCTATTCTACTCAGCCGGATAACACACGGTGAGTCAACTTACCTTAGTCGCCTTTTACGACACCTCGGTAAGAAATAAGGGTGGTCTATTCTACTCAGCCGTATACCACACGGCGGGTCTACTTACCTTAGTCGCCTTTTACGACACCTCGGTAAGAAAATAGGGTGGTACTATTCTATTCAGCCTGATACCACACGGCGTAGATAAGTGTTTCACATAACGAAATTAATTTCAATGGAAATTTCATTCGGGTCAAGACTAAGTTATCAGTGACATCTATCAATAGATTACTATTTATTATGGTGCCCATACATCACTCATGCGGTGTTGAAGATAAAGACGCCATCACAAATGTGGACAATACAATTTCGAACAATACAGCTTACCATCAATCATCGATATTAATAATGTGAAAATGGAACAATGATAAATTGACCAAAATACGCTTGTTACCATATATTAATGGTAACTAGAAAGGTATAAAATAACTCGTTATCTCAAACC
Source organism: Morpho achilles (assembly GCA_947086495.1). Lineage (NCBI taxonomy): Eukaryota > Metazoa > Arthropoda > Insecta > Lepidoptera > Nymphalidae > Morpho > Morpho achilles. The sequence goes on from CAMTZB010000001.1 coordinate 5,212,644, forward strand.
TATTTTTCCTGACATTATTCCCGTAGGTATTAAATTCATATTTTTTTTGTATTAATCAATGGCACAGAGAAGAAAATGTATTAATGAATAATAGAGAAAGCCAAGTGGTCATATATGATGAATACATCTATTAAACCGAAAGGCGATAATTTTCATAGATGCGGCAAATTACTGTTAATTTAGAGCTGCCATTGTATATCTGATATTTATCTAGATATCTAACTTTTGTATAAAATTTACCATTTAACTCAGTTTTAAAGATTTAGGTACTTGTTATCGGTGAATATATGGTTAAACTATGATAAGTTATCATTATCCTCCTGCTCTTATCCCACTCTTAGTAACCCTACGTACAGCACATGTTATAAACATGTGGTAACATGATTTGGATACGTATTTTATGACCGGCTGCCTGCCTTACGGCAACTTACTTTAGTCGTATTTTTCGATATCTCGGTAAGAAAGAGGGTGGTCTATTCTACTCATCCGTATACCACATAGCGGGTCGACTTACCTTAGTCGTCTTTTAAGACATCTAGGTAAGAAATGAGGTTGGTCTATTCTACTCAGCCGGATACCACGCGGCTAATTACCAATTAGTACTAATATATACGAGTATTGTAAAACAAAGTCCCCCATCGATTCTGTCTTACTTGCTTATAAAATTTACCTTTTTTAATAAAGAAAGGCAATCATACATTAGAGTAACAACATTCGTATTTTTCCCAATATCAATTTCAATGTTTTCAAACTTCAATAACCACAAAGTTTAACGGCAGTTAACGTTAGCTTAATTGCCCGTCCGACGAGTTCCCTATATCATGCCCCCATATTTAATAGCTGTCTATCAAAAGATTTATAAGGACAGCTGTACATATCACTTAAACCTGCTAATGAGATTACTGGAATTTAATACCAGATAATTCATAAAATACGTTAATATATCACGATTTAGGACCGGTGCTCACTGATGGCGCGTCACTGCAGGGAATACATCATGTCATGCCGCGGCTCTCCAAAGCACACTTTTTTTAAACAGGTAAAAGCCCTCTTGAGTACCGCCGCCCGACAGGGACAGGCGGCGGTAATGTTGGACTAGCCCCCTCGCCGACAGCAGCTCTGATTCCAGAGAAGACCTCCTCCGGGTAGTGACCCCTCAAAGGAAAAGTCCCCCTTCGCTAACTGGTGCATCAGGAGCACCAGATGCACCGACCGCCTCAGGGACCAGTAAGCCAGACGTCCGAAATACCCGGTCGGAACGTCCAATGAGACACCAATAAGTTTTTCAATCACAACTCATATGCCTTTTAGATCTTTGCAATTTATCAAACGCTTTTTTGTAGTAAAGTAAAACATCGTGAGGAAACCTGCATATATCTGGGGATTATTTTGGCCTATGTGTCCTGCTAATCAGCAAATAGCGTGGTTAATTCAAGCTCCAAATAAGGAAAGAGTGCGAGTAGCATAGAAACAGGCTGTTACTATTCTTTTTTTATTTTGTTAAATAGTTATAATTATTCATACTTCATAGAAAGTACAATGCCGCGTCAAGAGCCGGATCGACTACGGGCTGGACGGCGGTTTCTAGGCGAGCGCACGGCAATTTCAGGATGCCTTGCCCTCGCCTGGTACCGCTGGTCGGACCCGGGGCGGCCCGGCTCTCGGCACACACCCTTTTGGATGACAATAGTAACATCAGTACCGGTAGTACACCCTCCACACACACACCTACACAACACACACGCACGGACATCATAACCAATAAAACAATAATACTTGGAGGAACAGCTGAAGCGGGTCGTTCACAAGTTAATAATCATAGGAGAAAAATATATTAAGAGATTGGTTATATTGTAAATAGCGTGCAAATGTAAATAGTAAGATAGGCACAAAATTAGGTCATAGTCTAGGGGTAAGATTAGTTAGGATATCAAGATTCATGTGAATCTTAGGCTAAGATAGGATAAGACTCAGAGGTAACAAAGCACGAACATGTTAAAACTTTGTAAATAATGAATATTTGGGCTAAACAGATTGTAAATATGGAAACAAAGGTTATAGGTTAAGTTTTAGATTTAAGTAGCAACTAAGGAACTAGGCTAAGATGTTTATACTTTATAAGTTAGATTATCCTCCCTCCCATTATCCCCTACCCCCTTTCAGTGTTTAAGAACTTTCCCACCCCAAAGCACAGGCGTGGCGGCGGCGGACGTATCCAATAGCGGAAGCCGTCACCCCTGACCTGTAGCGAGTTTGGCCACAGGTTCGGCGTTTCTCGCCAGTGGATAAAAATTCACCGTTCAGAGATCCACTTAAAATAGGAAAAAAAAAAAGAAAGTGCAATGCCGCTAGAGCGATAATGGAGATAATAAAACTTTACATTCATATGAATCAATATATTAAATCCCTTATCCAATCGTTACGTTTTGTTCTAACTGCTCATTCCAGTATAAATAGTATTTTGTGCTAAATACCAAGATATTAAGGATCTAAATTGAAAGTTATTCGCATTTCCCGCAAGCGATTAGCTTCGAGCAATCTTAATTGAGGAATTAGCTACAAGCATAAGACCATAATAATCACTTGTATAACCATTAATAGAATTAAATCAAATCTATTTTTACAATGTTTTGCTACAGATAATAATCTGTTTCGATATTCGGACTGTATTTTTTGCTAATAGTCATTTCTACTTTATTTAGGTTCAACTCATAAGCGAAGCCTTTTATGTTCTAAAAGAGGCATTTTCATGGATGCAGCAACCTATCGGAATTAAAAATGTTAAAAAATGTAATTATTGGTGTGGCAATTTAGTATGTGTATAAAAAAACCAAAGCGTTTTAATAGTTGCAACATTTAAAAACAGTATTTTCTATCTCATATATTTATCATTAAGTATGGGATCTATATTAAAAACCTAAGATCTCATAACTTTTATTAACGCCATCTATTGTATGGAATCGAGACAACAAACAGCTGCCTTAAACGCGAAAGCTTTGTGAAATTAACATATTTAACTTCTCTATTTAATTAGTATACATTTTTATTTCTATTGAATTTACATTTCAATAGATAATAAAGTAAGATTTTTGGACGTATTATCCGACAAAATATTGGATTTGACAGTGTAGTGGTCATGGGATGTTACGATATTTTTAACTTAGTCGTATAATGAACAGGGTTACAAGTATAGTATTTTTTTTCACCCAAGTTTTTAAGTTTTAAATAAATGTTTTTTATGTATTAGGTACCCAACCTATCTACACACAGCCGTTTAACGAAATTGTAATCCTTGAAACGCAACTATATTTGATAAAGAAGTAGCAGCAGTAGCAATAATAATTTATAAAGTTATTTAGTAGATTAGTGTACTGATGATAGTGTTAAATTTTTTCTGATTTATTTGTTCTGATTTTGCCATATTTGTTCTGATTTACTGTGTCCTATTGTATTATTTGAAATTTGATTAATATTGCATTTTAAGTAGTAGTTAGATAAAAAAATTCAAGATTGATTTTGTATTCACAACGATCTATAAAACATATAGATTCAAAAATATAGCTAAATGAAATATATAAACATTTTGTTTTATAGGCTTTATTTCTTGTCATAAATATGTCTGTAAACAACAAAAATATTTAAAAATATATCATATCTTTTATTTTCCTCTACTTGAAATTTCTCGAATTATTAAACGCCTTTGATGATTATTATATGTATGTATATATACTTATTATATTATATAGGTTTAGATTATAAAAAGATGTATCCTCAATCGTAGCAAATTTTATAAGGTGGCAATCTTAGCATTATAATACATTCATAAAATCATTAAATGTTCTTTTTATTTAAGAAATTTTATATTAAAACATAAAATAACTACCTACTCTTTAAAAAAAATTTAAAATATTGTAATTTATAAAAGTTTATAAATGCTTATGTTTCTTTAATGTTAATTTACACTTGTCTTTGTTTTCTTATTTTGACTGCAAATAATTTTTACTGGTAACACTGTGTTTCTCGTTCTATAATTCTATATCTTGTTCTTGAAATGAATTTGTCTAATTGTCGCTACCACTGTGCAAGTTCACGACAACAAAGTATATATTGTTTGTGTAGTGCATTTATAAAATGACCTAATTTGTGATTTGTGAAACAAAATTATTACTGACAGAAACTAATCTATAACAAAAATCGTGAAAAGCGATATGCTACTCTCCTTGGCAGTGTTCTAAGATTGTGCTCATATCGCGAAGTTTCATAATAGTGTCACTATGATAAAATCCGAGATGGCTTCGAAACCTGCAAATCAAAAAAGGAGGTGAGTATTGAGGACTTTCAATGACATTTGGGCTGTATTACCGTTTTTTATTTGTTTTGGTAACATATTTTCGATATAACCTTATATTGACGCTTTCCAGTACACAGTGCGCCAAGTGTTTTGTGACGAACTTTCTCCTCATTACTTCATTTAGTGTTGTTATTAAATAATATAACCTCTAAACACTAACTCGTAAACTAATATATTAATAACAGTTTTTGTATAGCTAGTCAGACAGGGCAAAATAGCATACGTAATCAAAACTTCCACACTGATAGAACACAATGCGTATTTTATTCTTATAGTAGTTTTTTTATAACTAATTATAATACGGCTGTGTCATTATTTTGCTTTAATCACCTTCAAAAACAATGTATAAATGCAGAAACTACAAGATAGGAAGATCTCATATTTTTCTACATAAATAGGATTTCTACGATCAACCCGGTACTTTATCTGTATTTAGTGTAAAAGTTACTACGGAAACTGATCTTATTTTCAATTTTAATCTATCAGCAATAAGCCTTTCATTGCATAACATTTTAGTGGTTGTCAAAATGAGTTATCAAGATTGTCGAGACATCATTAAATATTTCAATGTATATGCTTTTTACTCTATTTCTTAATACTTCTACTTCAATTAAGCATCTAGAAAAGAGTTAAATTACTGTTTGTTGGCATTGTAAATGACTGGCCTGTTGGCACAGTGGGTAGTGGCCCTGCCTTCGGCTCCGCAGGTCATGGGTGTGATTCCCGCCGAGGGCCAACATTTTCTATAAATGAATTTGTTGGTCTTTGAGCCTAGGTGTATATTTGTATTTAAGTATATATTTAAAAATATATATGTATATATTCACCAGTTGTCTGTACTCATAACAAAAGTATTAAGTTACTTTAGGGACAGACGACCGTGTGTGTAAGTGTCTATTATAATATAATTATAATAACTGTTAGAGTGCTGTGATGGCCTAGCGGTGCGACCGTGTGAATCTCTAGAGACGATCATGGGTTCAAACCTGGGCAGACACCAATGAGTTTTTCTATTAAAACTTGTGTCTAATTGATAATTGCAATTTATCACACGCTTTTCGGTAAAGGAAAACATCGTGAGGAAACCTGCATTTCTCCAGAGAATTCTGGAGATATGTGTAACCTACCAATCCGCATTGGAGCAGCGTGGTAGGTCTTAGCTCCAATCCTTCTCTCCAATAACGGAGAGAAGAGGCCTATGCCCAGCAGTGGGATAGTACAGGCCGCTACTAACTACTAACTAACTGTTAGATTTAAAAGATACAATGAAACTTTTAATGAGTAAATATTTTGTTTATTTTTTTTTTTTCAAATAAACATGTCTACTAGTACACATAGGTATATTCACCCTGTAATGTATGGTGCTGCTTAAAGGCTCGTTTTGTATTGTTTGTCTACCCCCTAGTTTGCCTAACACACTTCATTAACTACCTACCTTTAAACTTTTAGACCTTCACCTTCATGACTTCGTTGAACTAATCTAAACCAAACTGAATTCAAAGTCCTATTGAATAAAGCTAAGGTGTTTCTCTAATATAATTATTAAATAATATCGAAAAGTTTTCTCTACATGTTTAATTTTTATTTATATATTTTATAATTTTTCTTCTGCCTACACAAGATTTGAAATCAAATTAAAACAAACAATATACTGAAATGAAAGTTTTTTAGTGTTAGACATATCTAAACATGAATAATAACACCTGAGTTATTTTGTTGCCTTTAAATTTTCTATCATTTATGGCCCCAATACTTAGTAAATACTCAATAAAAACCGCGTATCTTGGAGTTCTGAGTATATCTACTAATATTATAAGTGCGAAAGTTTGTGAATATGGATGGATGAATTTATACTACTTGGTTCCAAGTCCATAAATGTAAACGGATCTTATATTTGTAATGTTTGTTTCTTTATTATTAAATTTAAATTTTTATCTAGATATATTAATATAATTTGTAGTTGCAGTTGTAATTTAAACAACAGGTGAACTGATTGTAGCGACAAGCCTTAGTGGTTTTTTTAATGCTATATTTAAATGCTACAACTCGTTCCAAACAAATTTAAAAATAAATAATTATTCTTATTGTATGTCTTATATTACTTTTAAATCTATGCATATATGTTTGATTGTATTTAACCTTTGAACTCAATTTCGACCCACTTCGAATGGACAAATTTAATTCAAACTTTGTACTTTGTTATCAAGGACTAGGGCCATACAATAAAATAAATAACTTGTTTTTTTTTATCAATAAATCACTGTACAAAATAAAAAATACAAACATATAGTATATATAGGTGAAAACAAATATAAAGTTATTTTATCGCAATATGACCTGTATATTTTTAAATAAAGTGTCAAAGTTTTATAGATATGCTTCTTAATAATCAAATCAAATCAAATCAAAATTATTGTATATTGTACAACAAAAAAAATTAATACATAATAATAATAATTTATTTATTTTTCGTTACATACATAAATGTTACAATACGAAAGGTTGGGACCTTCTTTTAAGTGCTCATTATGTACTAGAGGGAAACAATATTCAATAGGACACTGTGACAGACTGTGATTACAAAAATATCTAGATCAAAATAGATAGAATCGAAATAGAAGATTTCTATCATCATTAAAACCACTAAACAATGCACTATGTATTCAATTTGATAAGATTTTGATTTTTTGCACATATCTCCTCACTTTAGTTGAGTATGTTCACATGTTGATTGCTATGATATGTGGATTTTGTTTTGTAGATATGTCAATTTGTCGAACAATTGATTGTGCTAATGTAAGGTCAATATAACTTTTTGAATTTTATTATTGGTTATGCACCATACCAAATGGTAACAGAAATAAAAGTGACGTAACTCAAAAGAAACTTGGACTTGGAATATATCTTTCCAAGCTCTAAGAAAATGGTATAACGATATAGTATTTGACATTGTAGAATTTGATATGTCCAATTTAAATAAAAATCCTTAAAATAAAGATAAATATTTGTAAATGTATTTTTCACTGTGGACATATTTTCCAAATTTAAAATTCAAATTTCGACCTTTACTCATTGGTTAAGGCAATAAAAAAGTAGACAATGAGTGTGTTGCGTGTGTGCGCACACACACACACACACACGCGCGCGCTGTGTGTGTGTGTGTGTGCGCGCGCGCGTGCGTGTGTTTGTGTTATGTGCGCGCGCGCGTGCGTGTGTTTGTGTTTTGTGCGCGATAGGATGAAATTTGGTAAAATTAAAGCTTATTTGCCGGTCCAACACAAAGCTTTAAACAAAAAAATGCTTCGGTATAAGAGAAAACACATGGTTGATCGTAATTTAAAATTTTAAATTGATGCAAACGAAGTCACGATACAAATATTATTTTATATAAAGAAATATTCTAAAAATAAAAATTATACTGTTTAATGAAAAGTACTACATATGTTTATTAATACACTTGCTTGAATCTTCTTTTGTTTACGTAATAACTATTAATGTGATGATCAAATACTCATATTCACTATTAATATATCTTTGAAAACTTTGTACCCATTAAAATTATATTGCGTGCATAAAGCGTGATCTTTTACACTGCTAAAGTTTTAAAGGAAAAGTGTTGTAGAAAATTGAAATTTTTTATCATTTATTGTATCAAATTGTGCCACATTGCATCAATATTGGTCCAGCAGAAAAGCCCTGAGAGCGTAATAGACAGACCTTCGCATTTTTAATATTAGTACGAATATAAAAAAAGCATCTTGTACCTTAACTGTAAGCATGGAAGCGGATCCGCCCGCGTGGAAAGATTAAAACCAAAATATAGTCTTTTTATATATATCATCCTGTCCTTATCCCACTCTAAGTGGGGTCGGCACAACATGTTTTTCTCTTCCATTCTGTCCTAAAAATATAGTCTTTTTATAACCATAAAAATGGTTAAAGTGGGTTAACTTTAAAAGCTAGACATATGCTGTCGCGGACTTTTATTTAGATCTTTTAAAGGGAAACAATTTTGTAATACATGATTTTTGAATAACTATTACTGTTTACTTAGCGCACGCAAGGAATGCTTCAAATTTTGCCGTCTTCGTACTATTTTTTATTGCTGCTCCTCTCCTATTCGTCTTAGCGTGATGTTATTTGGCCTGTAGTCTTCCTTAATAAATGGACTATCTTACACTGAACGAATTTTTCATATCGGTTCAGTAGTTGCTAAGATTAGCGCGAAACGATAAAACAAACGAACGAACGAACAAACAAACAAACTCTTCAGCTTTATAATATATTACTTAGTATAGATAATTTTAACATGCATTTATCAAGGTTCTTCCAAAAACAACTTTCTGTGTACACAATATCTCTCAAAGTAATTTTAGATAATTTCTTCCGAGAAACTGCTTTCGGGCGATAAGATTTTCCTGTTGGTTATCTAAAAATACTTAGCAGAGATCTAGATAATCTACGGCTAACTATAAAAACTTATTTCAAAGGCAAGTATCTACAAAAATAGATGAGCGACTTACAGTTTGCATAATTGATAAGAAAAAATTTGGAATTCCAAATTTAAGAGATAAGATATGTGCATCGTATCAGAATGTGGATAAAAGGTCCTTAACTATTGACTTTAAAAGGTAAACTCTTGTTATCAATACGTTTTTAGTTTTCTTATTGAAACTTTGTAGATCGATGACTTACTTCACTAACAGGATTGGGTCTCAGCATGTTTCTTAAGATATAATGACCAGCCTTGATGGTACTTTACATGGATCTGTTTGTAAAAAGTAAACCTATTTGTAACGTGCCATGTTACGTGTTAGGATTATTTTCCATAGAAACGTCTATAATGTAAAGCCAGTTATATACGCGTGAATGTTTTCGAGAAATGTTTCTTATCCTTTATTATCCTTTATTATTTAACTTAAAGTGATATAAGGGATATATCACTTTAAGTTGGGTAAGCACAACATGTTATGAACATGCTGTGACATGATTTGGCTGCGTTTTTACGACCGGCCGTCTGCCTCACGTCAACTTATCTTAGTAGTATTTTACTACACCTCTGTAAGAAAGCGGTTGGTCTATTCTACTAAACCGGACACACGGTGGGTTGAGTTACCTTGGTCGCCTTTTACGACACCTCGGTAAGAAATGAGGGTGGTATATTTTACTCAGACGGATACCACACGGCTAAAGAATAGTTTCTTAAATATTTTTGTTTAATAATAACTATTGAAGTAAGTTGGACTGACTGAGAAGTCTTAATAACTTAATGTACATAACACTAGCTTAATGTGTTACGAAGTATATTGCTATTTTTTGTTTGTCTCTACGGATTTCATTAACGATTTGATTATATACGAAAGTTAGTCCGTCTTTGTGTATGGTACAATTTCGCGGCCTATCCCCTACCTATATTTTACATAATTAATGCTTATACATTATACATATACGTAACATATAGAATAAAAATCTCCTTTTCTTCGAGAATACCTTGAAAAAACCTTGCATTATTGAGGGTACATAAACGCTTAAGTTGGCGCGAACGAAAAAAAAATACTAAAAAGAAATGCGTAGTAAAAAGATGGCTGCTCTTAAATAGTATAAATACAATTCAACTTTTATTTTTATTGCATTCATTCGAACATGGCCTTACCTATAGAATGGGTAGGCCATAAAAGGGTATTGTTAAGTTTTTCTTTTGCTTATGGGTCAGGTAATAAGTTTTTGTTTGACGGGCCGTAGTATGAAGAATTCATATTTTTTTTAATTTAAAAGGGTAACACAATTTCTCCTGATAATAAAAAATGATAACTCCTTCATGATAAAGCGTGCAAAGGGCGGTCTTAGCACTGATTAGTAAAATCTTCCAAAAAAGATTAAAAAAAAGAAAAATTGAATTGCAAAAAAATTATAATTACAACTTTTTCTTACTGATTTGTAGATACAATGTATACATATACAGTTCTCTACTTCGACCCTTCGTGTAGTATCCGGCTGAGTAGAATAGACCACCCTCATTTCTTACCGAGGTGTCGTAAAAGGCGATTTAGGTAAGTTGACCCACTGTCTGGTATCCGGTTGAGCGGAATAGATCACCCTCTTTCTTACCGAGGTATCGTAAAATATGACTTAAGTAAGTTTACGTCAGGTAGGCGGCAAGTCGTAAAATACTTAGCCAATCATGTCACAACATGTTTATAACATGTGCTAACCCCACTTAGAGTGGGATAAGGGCAGGAGGATGATGATGAGTTCTCTATAATAATCTATTAACACGTATTTATCATAGTGAACAACACTACGTGGAAATGTTTTAAATTTACCACCGTTCAGACGGATGTTGTATGATAAAACAATATATACCTTAAAATAGTATCTTGGAAATCTTATGCATGTACGATTGGGTTTCTGGAAAAGTTTTTTTTTTAAATTATCCTATCCGAAATGCTTTATAATACTATTTGAGTTAAGAGTTAATCAAAAATATAAAACTAGCTTTTGTCCTCGACTTAGTCTACGTTTCAATATATAAAGCCTCTAAATTGAACACGCTTGCCCTCTAACTATTTACATATCAGAGAAATACACAACACCGCTAAAGAAGTTTTCGCTTAAAAAATAATTATGATAGAATTACTATCCGCGTTTGTTAGAAAAATCTATGTGTGTGTGTAGGAACACAAGTACTATACACATTCACTGCGACAATTTCAACAATTGTTTCGCCCCGTATCCTAAGCTTCATCAGGAGATAGGCTCCATGACAAAATCACTGAATCGCGTTGAGATTTTCTAAAAATTACATGTACAACAAAACTCTTGCTTCATTAAGGCTTGGAAGAACAACAAACCAAGGCACTCTCTTATAATACTTTCTTTTAATATGTAAATATATAGATAATAGAATATGTCGGAAATTTAATTCTAGTTTCCTTTATTAATCCCTTATAAGGAAAAATTATTGGTATTATATTTCATAGAAAATATTTCATCATAATGCCCCTTACAAGTATTACTTAACGGGGATTTACGCGTTCCGTTATATTTATTTCGGTTTCATCCTTTACACAACTTATTTGTTGTAAACAGCATTAGGTTTCTAAGACGATTAATTAGTCAACGCAATAAACTGTCCGTTCGTGGTTTTGGAGGAAAACTTGGCGACTTATTGAGAATCTTTATTTAAGCTTTTTAGTAGTACTAGCTTTTACTCGGAACTTCGTTTGCGTGGACTGTTGTCGCATGAAAGATTGATAATAGATGGCGCTTGAATTTCATTCTATTCCTGTAGAATTAACAGGATTTCTAAAGCCTGTATGTTATTCCGGTGTATAAGGAATAATTGTGCCAAATTTCATCGATATTGGTTCAGCGGATTCGTTGTGAAAGATAAACAAATGTACATCCATACTCACAAACTTTCGCATTTATAATATTAGTAGCAAGTAGGATACTAAAATATTTATATGTATTGTCAACAACCACTTTATCCAAAATTATCCATATTGTGATTTTTACATCGACAGTGCTGTATCCATAATCTTAAGATAAGAATTATCATTTTGTTGCTCTTAGCCCACTCTAAGTGGGGTCGGCACAACATGTTTTAAACATATTGTTTCATATCTTGGCTATTTTACGACCGGCCGTCTGTTTTACGTCAACTTACCTTAGTCGCCTCTAACGACACGCTGCTGAGGAATGAGGATGATCTATTCTACTCTGCCAGGTACCACACGGCGGAACTTTAAAATTCGATCCTTAGTACTTAACACTATGTTCCCTGCATAATAGTTACTAAGCGTCGTTTTTATAGATAAGGAGAAATTTAATTCATTAAATTAAGACATTTGTGTAAGGTGTGTAAGGTGTATTTTAACACCTCACAAATGTCAAAATTCAAGTAAAGATTATTAACTGCTCAACTTATGCTTGTAGTCCTTAAATGTACACTCTCATTTTTGTCTGTGATAATATGGTCACTAGGTATAATCTACAAAAGATATATATCAACACATTGCTTCTATTTATGATTCACTTTATCAATTTTGACGTGCGTCACATCTGTTATAATAGATAGCGGCTGAAGTGTTCCATGCTGTTACATCAGACTATTGAATATTATCACATTATATAGTTTCTTTTTGTTCTTAACCTGGTTACTATCCCGAATTTTTCAAGAAGCTTCCTACTTTATGAGTGCTCCATTTTAAATATGGAGAAATCTGGTTTGTTCCCTACGATATTTGTTCTTCGATAGGTCTAACTATAAGTAGATTCTTCTTTTCCTCAATTGATGAGACATATCGCCCTTGTATCCATTCCATCTGAAGAATAAAGTCACATTTCCTATGCTTAAACATGGGACACATAACATTATTCTTCGGATAGGGCGATATGTCTATTAAACAAGGCCATACGATCTTGTGTGCTTTTGACTTTCTGACCTTTTTGATGCCCTTTAAATCCTTTTGGGGTATTTACCATCGATTCGTCTTCCCATACCGGGGCTTCCCATTCTGGTAGCCTGTTATTCCTACGCTTTAGGGCCCCAATGTCAGTTCATGTTACGAAATCTTTGCTCTTGACTTATCGAACTATAACCGTTTCTAAAAGATTGTGCCGACCTCACTTTGAATGGATAAGGGCTGGAGCATTATACATCTGTTTAATTTGAATTCTCTTCATCGCACGATTTGCGCAATCCCAACATGTCCGATAATTTCACACTATTAAGTGTTGGTGAGAAAATTGATGTGTTTGATTCTAGTGATTTTGTTTACAGTTCGATTACAAACTAGCGTCGCTTTTTGTACCTACAAGGTCTGAATACAGGGTCAGGTATATTATCACGTTTATATCTGTTATAACTTTGTAGGGCTCAAAATAATTGTGGTTCTCATCCGGGGTTTAAATAATGCTCGCGCTAATTCTCTATGTATAGAAAATTTTTAGAAGTCTGATTTATAAAAGGTTTAAAGAAGTACTAAAATTACGGTTAGTGTGGAAGTTAGTAAGTGACATTACATTTTATATATCAGTAACTATAAATAATCAGTACGAATGGTACATTTGCTTTATATTAAAAAATGTTAGGAAATGTACCAAATATGTGACAAAAATTATTGGCAAAAAGACTTTCATATCAAGAGATTTTCCATAAAATTTCACTGTGTGTCCATTACGGCGTTAACTGTATAATTATAAATCCTTTAATGTATGTTTTTAGATAAGTTTTAAAACTAATCCTAAACAATGCCACATTGTTCCTTATAATTTTTTTGGGTAATCAAAAAGTTATTCGTCAATTATAAATTGATAATGAACAAAATAAAAATATCATCATCATCCTACTGCGTTCTAAGTGGGGTCTGAACAATATATTATGAACATGTCACATGATTATACCGACGTAATTTACGACCGACCGCCTGAAGTCAACGGACATCAACTAACCTTAGTCGCTTTTTACGACACCTCGGTAAGAAATGAGGGTGGTCTATTCTGCCCATCCGGATATCACACCTATGTGAACTTGGCAGCCAACTTTCGAAAAAATTTTTTTTGAAATTGCCGTCGGGTTCTGCATCGTTTGTACCCGTTTGTACCACTTTTAGTTTCGTTTGTACCTCAAACCAAAAAAAGTTACAGAATTTTCAAAATTGGTCCCGCAGCCCACTTTAGAAAATCATAATTATTTTAACAGGGTCTGATTCGGGGTCGTTTGTACCCGTTTGTACCGCCTTTACTTTTCAATTATCTGAAAACCCAAAAAAGATACAGCGATTTGAAAATGTTGAAAACCAAAGATAGAATATTTCCGTTAATTCTAAAGATATTACAATTCTGCAAACGGGGATCGGTAGGCACCGGCGCCGTGAGGATTGTACCGACTTGCGTTTCTTCCGAATCTCAAACCGAAAAAAAATTAGAGCATTTTGAAAATTTGAAAAAAAATATTTTTTCCAAATTTTTAGAAATACGAAAATCTGAAGACGGGGATCGACGCGCAATCGTTTGTACCCGTAGAAATCACTTTCGTTTTCGTTTGAACCTCAAACCTAAAAAATTTAAGAGCGATTTCAATTTTGAAAAACCAAAGACAGACTATTTTCGTTAATTTTTGAGATATTTCAATTCTGCAAACGGGGATCGGTAGGCGCCGGCGCCGTGAGGATTGTACCGCCTTGCGTTTCTTCAGAATCTCAAACCGAAAAAAATTAGAGCATTTTGAAAATTTGAAAAAAACATTTTTTCCAAATTTTTGGAAATTTTAAAATCTGAAGACGGGGATCGACGCGCAATCGTTTGTACCCGTAGAAATCACTTTCGTTTTCGTTTGAACTTCAAACCAAAAAAATTTAAGAGCGTTTTCAATTTTGAAAAACCAAAGATAGAATATTTCCGTTATTTTTAAAGATATTTCAATTCTGCGAACGGGGATCGGTAGGCGCCGGCGCCGTGAGGATTGTACCGCCTTGCGTTTCTTCAGAATCTCAAACCGAAAAAAATTAGAGCATTTTGAAAATTTGAAAAAAAATTTAAGAGCGTTTTCAATTTTGAAGAACCAAAGATAGAATATTTCCGTTAATTTTTGAGATATTTCAATTCTGCAAACGGGGATCGGTAGGCGCCGGCGCCGTGAGGATTGTACCGCCTTGCGTTTCTTCCGAATCTCAAAGCGAAAAAAAATTAGAGCATTTTGAAAATTTGAAAAAAAAATTTTTTCCAAATTTTTGGAAATACGAAAATCTGAAGACGGGGATCGACGCGCAATCGTTTGAGCCCGTAGAAATCACTTTCGTTTTCGTTTGAACCTCAAACCAAAAAAATTTAAGAGCATTATCAATTTTGAAAAACCAAAGATAGAATATTTCCGTTAATTCTAAAGATATTTCAATTCTGCAAACGGGGATTGGTAGGCACCGGCGCCGCGAGGATTGTACCGCCTTGCGTTTCTTTCGAATCTCAAACCGAAAAAAAAATTAGAGCATTTTGAAATTTTGAAAAAATTATTTTTTCCAAATTTTTGGAAATTTGAAAATCTGAAGACGGGGATCGACGCGCAATCGTTTGTACCCGTAGAAATCACTTTCGTTTTCGTTTGAACCTCAAACCAAAAAAATTAAAGAGGTTTTCAATTTTGAAAAACCAAAGATAGAATATTTCCGTTAATTTTTAAGATATTTCAATTCTGCAAACGGGGATCGGTAGGCGCCGGCGCCGTGAGGATTGTACCGCCTTGCGTTTCTTCAGAATCTCAAACCGAAAAAAATTAGAGCATTTTGAAAATATGAAAAAAACATTTTTTCCAAATTTTTGGAAATTTTAAAATCTGAAGACGGGGATCGACGCGCAATCGTTTGTACCCGTAGAAATCACTTTCGTTTTCGTTTGAACTTCAAACCAAAAAAATTTAAGAGCGTTTTCAATTTTGAAAAACCAAAGATAGAATATTTCCGTTATTTTTAAAGATATTTCAATTCTGCGAACGGGGATCGGTAGGCGCCGGCGCCGTGAGGATTGTACCGCCTTGCGTTTCATCAGAATCTCAAACCGAAAAAAATTAGAGCATTTTGAAAATTTGAAAAAAAATTTAAGAGCGTTTTCAATTTTGAAGAACCAAAGATAGAATATTTCCGTTAATTTTTGAGATATTTCAATTCTGCAAACGGGGATCGGTAGGCGCCGGCGCCGTGAGGATTGTACCGCCTTGCGTTTCTTTCGAATCTCAAACCGAAAAAAAAATTAGAGCATTTTGAAATTTTGAAAAAATTATTTTTTCCAAATTTTTGGAAATTTGAAAATCTGAAGACGGGGATCGACGCGCAATCGTTTGTACCCATAGAAATCACTTTCGTTTTCGTTTGAACCTCAAACCAAAAAAATTAAAGAGGTTTTCAATTTTGAAAAACCAAGATAGAATATTTCCGTTAATTTTTAAGATATTTCAATTCTGCAAACGGAGATCGGTAGGCGCTGGCGCCGTGAGGATTGTACCGCCTTGCGTTTCTTCCGAATCTCAAACCGCAAAAAAATTAGAGCATTTTGAAAATTTTAAAAAATTATTTTTTCCAAATTTTTAGAAATACGAAAATCTGAAGACGGGGATCGACGCGCAATCGTTTGTACCCGTAGAAATCACTTTCGTTTTCGTTTGAACCTCAAACCAAAAAAATTTAAGAGCGTTTTCAATTTTGAAGAACCAAAGATAGAATATTTCCGTTAATTTTTGAGATATTTCAATTCTGCAAATGGGGATCGGTAGGCGCCGGCGCCGTGAGGATTGTACCGCCTTGCGTTTCTTCCGAATCTCAAACCGAAAAAAAATTAGAGCATTTTGAAAATTAGAAAAAATTATTTTTTCCAAATTTTTGGAAATTCGAAAATCTGAAGACGGGGATTGACGCGCAATCGTTTGTACCCGTAGAAATCACTTTCGTTTTCGTTTGAACTTCAAATCAAAAAAATTTAAGAGCGTTTTCAATTTTGAAAAACCAAAGATAGAATATTTCCGTTATTTTTAAAGATATTTCAATTCTGCGAACGGGGATCGGTAGGCGCCGGCGCCGTGAGGATTATACCGCCTTGCGTTTCTTCCGAATCTCAAACCGAAAAAAAATTAGAGCATTTTGAAAATTTGAAAAAATTATTTTTTCCAAATTTTTGGAAATTCGAAAATCTGAAGACGGGGATTGACGCGCAATCGTTTGTAACCGTAGAAATCACTTTCGTTTTCGTTTGAACTTCAAATCAAAAAAATTTAAGAGCGTTTTTAATTTTGAAAAACCAAAGATAGAATATTTCCGTTATTTTTAAAGATATTTCAATTCTGCGAACGGGAATCGGTAGGCGCCGGCGCCGTGAGGATTGTACCGCCTTGCGTTTCTTCAGAATCTCAAACCGAAAAAAATTAGAGCATTTTGAAAATTTGAAAAAAACATTTTTTCCAAATTTTTGGAAATTCAAAAATCTGAAGGCGGGGATCGACGCGCAATCGTTTGTACCCGTAGAAATCACTTTCGTTTTCGTTTGAACCTCAAACCAAAAAAATTTAAGAGCGTTTTCAATTTGGAAAAACCAAAGATAGAATATTTTCGTTAATTCTAAAGATATTTCAATTCTGCAAATGGGGATCGGTAGGCGCCGGCGCCGTGAGGATTGTACCGCCTTGCGTTTCTGCCGAATCTCAAAGCGAAAAAAAATTAGAGCATTTTGAAAATTTGGAAAAAAAAATTTTTCCAAATTTTTGGAAAAACGAAAATCTGAAGACGGGGATCGACGCGCAATCGTTTGAACCCGTAGAAATCACTTTCGTTTTCGTTTGAACCTCAAACCAAAAAAATTTAAGAGCATTATCAATTTTGAAAAACCAAAGATAGAATATTTCCGTTAATTCTAAAGATATTTCAATTCTGCAAACGGTGATTGGTAGGCACCGGCGCCGTGAGGATTGTACCGCCTTGCGTTTCTTTCGAATCTCAAACCGAAAAAAAAATTAGAGCATTTTGAAATTTTGAAAAAATTATTTTTTCCAAATTTTTGGAAATTTGAAAATCTGAAGACGGGGATCGACGCGCAATCGTTTGTACCCGTAGAAATCACTTTCGTTTTCGTTTGAACCTCAAACCAAAAAAATTAAAGAGGTTTTCAATTTTGAAAAACCAAAGATAGAATATTTCCGTTAATTTTTAAGATATTTCAATTCTGCAAACGGGGATCGGTAGGCGCTGGCGCCGTGAGGATTGTACCGCCTTGCGTTTCTTCCGAATCTCAAACCGCAAAAAAATTAGAGCATTTTGAAAATTTTAAAAAATTATTTTTTCCAAATTTTTAGAAATACGAAAATCTGAAGACGGGGATCGACGCGCAATCGTTTGTACCCGTAGAAATCACTTTCGTTTTCGTTTGAACCTCAAACCAAAAAAATTTAAGAGCGTTTTCAATTTTGAAGAACCAAAGATAGAATATTTCCGTTAATTTTTGAGATATTTCAATTCTGCAAATGGGGATCGGTAGGCGCCGGCGCCGTGAGGATTGTACCGCCTTGCGTTTCTTCCGAATCTCAAACCGAAAAAAAATTAGAGCATTTTGAAAATTAGAAAAAATTATTTTTTCCAAATTTTTGGAAATTCGAAAATCTGAAGACGGGGATTGACGCGCAATCGTTTGTACCCGTAGAAATCACTTTCGTTTTCGTTTGAACTTCAAATCAAAAAAATTTAAGAGCGTTTTCAATATTGAAAAACCAAAGATAGAATATTTCCGTTATTTTTAAAGATATTTCAATTCTGTGAACGGGGATCGGTAGGCGCCGGCGCCGTGAGGATTGTACCGCCTTGCGTTTCTTCCGAATCTCAAACCGAAAAAAAATTAGAGCATTTTGAAAATTTGAAAAAATTATTTTTTCCAAATTTTTGGAAATTCGAAAATCTGAAGACGGGGATTGACGCGCAATCGTTTGTAACCGTAGAAATCACTTTCGTTTTCGTTTGAACTTCAAATCAAAAAAATTTAAGAGCGTTTTCAATTTTGAAAAACCAAAGATAGAATATTTCCGTTATTTTTAAAGATATTTCAATTCTGCGAACGGGAATCGGTAGGCGCCGGCGCCGTGAGGATTGTACCGCCTTGCGTTTCTTCAGAATCTCAAACCGAAAAAAATTAGAGCATTTTGAAAATTTGAAAAAAACATTTTTTCCAAATTTTTGGAAATTCAAAAATCTGAAGGCGGGGATCGACGCGCAATCGTTTGTACCCGTAGAAATCACTTTCGTTTTCGTTTGAACCTCAAACCAAAAAAATTTAAGAGCGTTTTCAATTTTGAAAAACCAAAGATAGAATATTTTCGTTAATTCTAAAGATATTTCAATTCTGCAAATGGGGATCGGTAGGCGCCGGCGCCGTGAGGATTGTACCGCCTTGCGTTTCTGCCGAATCTCAAACCGAAAAAAAATTAGAGCATTTTGAAAATTTGAAAAAATTATTTTTTCCAAATTTTTGGAAATTCGAAAATCTGAAGACGGGGATCGACGCGCAATCGTTTGTACCCGTAGAAATCACTTTCGTTTTCGTTTGAACCTCAACCCAAAATAATTAAAGAGCGTTTTCAATTTTGAAAAACCAAAGATAGAATATTTCCGTTAATTCTAAAGATATTTCAATTCTGCAAACGGAGATCGGTAGGCGCCGGCGCCGTGAGGATTGTACCGCCTTGCGTTTCTTCAGAATCTAAAACCGAAAAAAATTAGAGCATTTTGTAAATTTGAAAAAAAATTTTTTCCAAGTTTTTGGAAATTTGAAAATCTGAAGACGGGGATTGACGCGCAATCGTTTGTACCCGTAGAAATCACTTTCGTTTTTGTTTGAACCTCAAACCAAAACAATTTAAGAGCATTATCAATTTTGAAAAAACAAAGATAGAATATTTCCGTTAATTCTAAAGATATTTCAATTCTGCAAACGGGGATCGGTAGGCGCCGGCGCCGTGAGGATTGTACCGCCTTGCGTTTCTTCAGAATCTCAAACCGAAATAAATTAGAGCATTTTGTAAATTTGAAAAAAAAAAAATTTTCCAAGTTTTTGGAAATTTGAAAATCTGAAGACGGGGATCGACGCGCAATCGTTTGTACCCGTAGAAATCACTTTCGTTTTCGTTTAAACCTCAAACCAAAACAATTTAAGAGCGTTTTCAATTTTGAAAAACCAAAGATTTTCGTTAATTCTAACTTTTCAAACGGGGATCGGTATGTGACGATGACTCCAATTTATATTTTGACAATATTTAACATAGATCGTCTTATTTATTTTAAAACTTACCATTTTAATCCATTCCTTTGTCATACCACATTTTTCCTCATTTCTTTGATTACACTCACATTAACTATTTAATCATGAATCTTCCGATCTTTTTCACTGACTCAATACATGTATGCACTCGATTGGCAATTAGTTTACACATACGGGTAAAATGACTCGCCCCTTTCACGCGAAACTCATTAAATTTATTGCTGATCATTAGTTTCGCAGAACTCACTATCTTATCACGTGCAGCTGCACAATTTCCATTGCACGATGACGATACAACCCCACCGCAAATCCAGCCTCTTGATGCCTCTCGATCCATTTACCTGGACACTAGTACTCGCCTCCTCTGTTTGCCAGATTTCATGACTTTTCGGCAAACTTGTTTTTTAAACATGCCAAATCTGCATATACATTTTCATCTTTGGCTTACATAAATGGATAAATTTCATAGCTCTCCAGTCCGATGAGGTTCACATGCAAGCTGGCCTGCACATCTGGTGATTCCATTATTGCCACCAATGCCTTGAGAAATATAGTGAATTGTTTAATCATTTTGTCCACATGACGGTCTTTTCGGCAGGACTGCCATCAATATCCAATTCAGATGTTGGTCGTAAGTTATCCATCCATTACAATTCATTTTTTTACACACCGCGTTATTTTTAAAAATTTTATTTTATTTTATTTATTTATACTTTATTGTACAACACTTTTTAAAAATATAAACATTTGATTAAAGCTAAACAAAAATATAAATTTGTACTGCACAAAAGGTGGCTTTATCGCTTATAAGCGATTTCTTCCAGACAACCTATAAAATAGGAAAACTGTTAAGCACATTAACATTAGTAACCGTATATTCCCTCTTAAATAACAAAAAAACTTATGAAGTTCGTACACCGCTATCACCACGTAATGAATCGACGCTTGCTTGTTTGTGACTGACTTATTATTTGCTTACCTACATAACAGCTTCATACACTCAGAGTCATAAAAAATAAATGTTTCTGTTGTCTAAGCGGCTACGCAATATTTTACTCATAAAAAATAAAGATAAAATATTGCCGGCTGAGGATTCCCTATCACATTATTGTTTTGTTTTTTTCTTCATATATTTATTACAATATATACTTATTATAAACAATGTCCCAAAATAGCTGTCTCTCTATATGTGATCGATTTTCTCATAATATATTGAACAGATTTTTGTACGGTTTTTACTAAAAAGGTACAGAAAGTCTTCCGAGAGATTTAGATTGATGATTTTATTTATTTGTCGAAACAATAACTTTTTTGTAAATTTAGAGATCGCGCATTTTTGAAATTAATCGCCTGCTTGATGTTTTAGGCAAATGATTAATGTTTAAACCAACAGAGGTATATATACTAAAGGAATTTACTAGAAAATGTTCACATAGTTCTAATCTTACAAAAATGTCCGTAATGGCATGTTCTATCTCTTATGATTACCTGAAAATAATTTCTTTTATGTAAAAAAAAAATAAGTAAAATATATAGCTTTATTTACATGGGAAAATCTTTGTGACACTAATTTCTAGGCGGGCGAAGCCGTAGGCGCGCCTAAAATTACCTTATTTACAGAATTAGGCGTTACTTTGCGGAGGTTTGTAATGCATGTGTTTTTTCGTATCCTGCAAATATAATTTTATTCTCACTTCTGTACAATTGCAAACACTTTCTCTTCTGTACTGTGTGTTATTCCACCCAACAGCACCTCCCTACTTAAACTATAAGTTCGAGTTTTTAAGACCTTGAGTCAATGCAGTAAGATCCGCTCGGAGGCTAAACCTCGTATTGCCTTCCCACAAGACATCCTTTTTTGGACAAGGGTAAGGGTATCCTTTTTTGGTAAGGATAAGGGAAGCTAAATCTTTATGCAGTTTTAAAAGAATGCTTAAAAACTACTATCTGTCACTATCTGCTTAGGACGACCTTGCTTAATCCTGATGCATATATGTATTTATGTATATGTATTTGATATATATTTTGTATTTATTATGGTATATGTGTAATGTTTTTTAATTTTATATATGAATATATATAATTTTATATTTGTATATATTTATTTTAAATATGTAATATGTATTTGTATATATAGTTCTTGCACCACCCTACCTTCTTTCCTTGAGTTGTGAAGTTCTCTAGCCCAAAGGTTGCCTGGAAGAGATCGCTTGCTAGCGATAAGGCCGCCTCAATGTATCCCGCAGATTATATTGTGATTCTTTTACTTAATACTATTGTAAATGTTGTGGTGTACAATAAAGAGTATTCTATCCATCTATCTACAATAATAGCCTTAATAATTTACTGAGAATACTGGTTTTAATGGAATATATTTCAAGATTGATTAGAAGAAATATGAAAGACTACTAGTAGCAAAAAGCGCTGCCTGCAGGGTAATAAGACGTGGAATTTGTTTTACTTTCTGTAGCTCTTATGAGTCATACGGAAGGCTTAGTGACGCACCACTTATGTATTGATAATATTTGTAATATTGATATTGATCGATTTTTATGTTATGAAAAAAGTAACAACGTAAAATAAAACAATGATTTATATAAAATAATTAATCGGCAACATCCAAATGTCAAATGACTATATAAAAGCACATTAAAACATATATTTGTATTTATACCTTCTTAACTAAATTAATAAATGAATGAGATCTCGATAACTTAAAAACCTCAAAAAATAATCTGTTCCTTCCCCTCAGATCCCAAATCCTCTAATACAATAAATATGCAACCAAACCTATATCTAACCTTTATAATGATTTCAATTTGTTTCTCAATTTCTGAAATAAATGTTTCGACGCACTATTTTGCAGATAGTTTAATTAATTAAACTATCTGCCATTTCCAGTTATTTCGAATGGAATGTGCAAAAAAATAAACTTCGGAATTTATTACTTACACGTGTTCACCAATTGTCTAAAAGATACTTAGTTTTAAGGTGTCTTGAAGCGGCGGCGGTAAGAATCGATTTTTAAGATTCCTCAATTTTGTAAAATTAAATCGGTAGGTGACAGTGATGTGGGGTTTGTAGTACGACAGAGATTACAACAAATTTCTTATTTTATTACACCGCGGGAAGCGCTTCTTGTTACAAATAGTCTCTTAAATTCCTTCTATTCGATCTTTACAAATGTTCCTTTAAAATCAGTAATCTCAATAAATTTGAAGGCTTATAATGTATAAAACAAGAATAAAATTAATTTGCTATAATGGGCGATAAAGTAAATAGAAAATATATACATAATGTAGTAACATGTAGAGTGGACTATCCGTTTTCAGACCAATACATGCAGGAGAAAAATAAATACACTACAAACCTCCGCAACGTAACGCCAATTCTATACATTAGCTAATGTAATACCTAATAAGTATATATCAGAAAAGAAACCAAAACAATAGGTTTGAAGTAAATCCTGGGCCGGTATTATTGTTTGTCTTCGTAATGCGTAAAATATTGCATGGCTGCTTTGACAACAGATGTCTTTATTTTTATGACTCAGAACGAAACTGATGTTTTGACGTAAGCAATTAACAAAGCTTGTTGATTTTTTTAAACAAACTCGCTGCTAAAGTACCTTTAGAGTAAGTAGGTACAGAGGGGATACAGCCGACTTGTGTACATAGTTTTGCGCTGACTGCTAACAGCGAGTGACCACCTTGGAACTTATAGCTGCTCTCGTGAGAAAAATGTTCAACTTATTAGAACTTTATATGTGAAAATGATAAAAATAATTCACTATATTTCTCAAGGCATTGGTGGTGATAATGGAATCGCCCCATGTGCAGGCCGGTTAGCTTGTGAACCTCATCGGACTGGAGGGCTATGAAATATATCCGTTTATGTACGCCAAAGGTGAAAATGTAGATGCAGATTTGGAATGTTAAAAAAACAAGTTTGCCGAAAAGACATGAAATCTGGCAAATAGAGGATGCGAGTGCTAGTGTCCAGGAATATGGATCGGAATGATAAAGAGGTGTCAAGAGGCTGGATTTGCGATTGTGGTGCACCATCGTCGAGGCGGCCGCAAGGGCTCGGCAACCGCATTGCTGGCGGCATGCCAGTGTGCCCTGTGTCTGTGCCCAGTATGTCCAGTGCGCCCCGTGTGCCACGCGCCGCCATGCAATGGAAATTGTTATCACGTGCATAACATAGTGAGTTCTGCGAAACTAGTGATAAGCAATTAATTTAATGAGTTTCACGTGAAAGGGGCGAGTCATTTTACCCGTGTGTGTAAACTAAATTGCCAATCGAGTGCATACATGTATTGAGTCAGTGTAAAAGATCGGGAGATATATGATTAAATAGTTAATGTGAGTGTAATCAAAGAAATGAGGAAAAATGTGGTATGACAAAGGAATGGACTATAATGGTAAGTTTAAAAATAAATAGACGATCTATGTTAAATATTATCAAAATAAGAATTGGAGTCAACGTCACATGCCAATCACCATAAAGTGATTTCTACGAGTACAAACGATTACGCGTCGATCCCCGTCTTCAGATTTTCAAATTTCCAAAAAGTTGGAAAAAATATTTTTTTCAAATTTTCAAAATGCTCTAATCTTTTTCGGTTTAAGATTCGAAAGAAACGCAAGGTGGTACAATCCTCACGGCGCCGGCGCCTACTGATCCCCGTTTGCAGAATTGAAATATCTCAAAAATTAACGGAAATATTCTATCTTTGGATTTTCAAAATTGAAAACCTCTTAAATTTTTTTGGTTTGAGGTTCAAACGAAAACGAAAATGATTTCTACGGGTACAAACGATTGCGCGTCGATCCCCGTCTTCAGATTTTCAAATTTCCAAAAATTTGGAAAAAATAATTTTTTCAAATTTTCAAAATGCTCTAATTTTTTTTCGGTTTGAGATTCAAAAGAAACGCAAGGCGGTACAATCCTCACGGCGCCGGTGCCTACCGATCCCCGTTTGCAGAATTGAAATATCTTTAGAATTAACGGAAATATTCTATCTTTGTTTTTTCAAAATTGAAAACCTCTTAAATTTTTTTGGTTTGAGGTTCAAACGAAAACGAAAGTGATTTCTACGGGTACAAACGATTGCGCGTCGATCCCCGTCTTCAGATTTTCAAATTTCCAAAAATTTGTAAAAAATAATTTTTTCAAATTTTCAAAATGCTCTAATTTGTTTTCGGTTTGAGATTCGAAAGAAACGCAAGGTGGTACAATCCTCACGGCGCCGGCGCCTACTGATCCCCGTTTGCAGAATTGAAATATCTCAAAAATTAACGGAAATATTCTATCTTTGGTTCTTCAAAGTTGAAAACGCTCTTAATTTTTTTTGGTTTGAGGTTCAAACGAAAACGAAAGTGATTTCTATGGGTACAAACGATTGCGCGTCGATCCCCGTCTTCAGATTTTCGAATTTCCAAAAATTTGGAAAAAATAATTTTTTCAAATTTTCAAAATGCTCTAATTTTTTTTCGGTTTGAGATTCGGAAGAAACGCAAGGCGGTACAATCCTCACGGCGCCGGCGCCTACCGATCCCCATTTGCAGAATTGAAATATCTTTAGAATTAACGGAAATATTCTATCTTTGGTTTTTCAAAATTGAAAACGCTCTTAAATTGTTTTGGTTTGAGGTTCAAACGAAAACGAAAGTGATTTCTACGGGTTCAAACGATTGCGCGTCGATCCCCGTCTTCAGATTTTCGAATTTCCAAAAATTTGGAAAAAATAATTTTTTCAAATTTTCAAAATGCTCTAATTTTTTTTCGGTTTGAGATTCGGAAGAAACGCAAGGCGGTACAATCCTCACGTTGCCGGCGCCTACCGATCCCCGTTTGGAGAATTGAAATATCTCAAAAATTAACGGAAATATTCTATCTTTGGTTCTTCAAAATTGAAAACGCTCTTAAATTTTTTTTGTTTGAGGTTCAAACGAAAACGAAAGTGATTTCTACGGGTACAGACGATTGCGCATCGATCCCCGTCTTCAGATTTTCAAATTTCCAAAAATTTGGAAAAAATTTTTTTTTCAAATTTACAAAATGCTCTAATTTTTTTCGGTTTGAGATTCTGAAGAAACGCAAGGCGGTACAATCCTCACGGCGCCGGCGCCTACCGATCCCCGTTCGCAGAATTGAAATATCTTTAAAAATAACGGAAATATTCTATCTTTGGTTTTTCAAAATTGAAAACGCTCTTAAATTTTTTTGGTTTGAAGTTCAAACGAAAACGAAAGTGATTTCTACGGGTACAAACGATTGCGCGTCGATCCCCGTCTTCAGATTTTAAAATTTCCAAAAATTTGGAAAAAATGTTTTTTTCAAATTTTCAAAATGCTCTAATTTTTTTCGGTTTGAGATTCTGAAGAAACGCAAGGCGGTACAATCCTCACGGCGCCGGCGCCTACCGATCCCCGTTTGCAGAATTGAAATATCTCAAAAATTAACGAAAATATTCTGTCTTTGGTTTTTCAAAATTGAAATCGCTCTTAAATTTTTTTGGTTTGAGGTTCAAACGAAAACGAAAGTGATTTCTACGGGTGCAAACGATTGTGCGTCGATCCCCGTCTTCAGATTTTCGTATTTCTAAAAATTTGGAAAAAATAATTTTTTTCAAATTTTCAAAATGCTCTAATTTTTTTTCGGTTTGAGATTCGGAAGAAACGCAAGGCGGTACAATCCTCACGGCGCCGGCGCCTACCGATCCCCGTTTGCAGAATTGAAATATCTTTAGAATTAACGGAAATATTCTATCTTTGGTTTTTCAAAATTGATAATGCTCTTAAATTTTTTTGGTTTGAGGTTCAAACGAAAACGAAAGTGATTTCTACGGGTTCAAACGATTGCGCGTCGATCCCCGTCTTCAGATTTTCGTATTTCCAAAAATTTGGAAAAAATAATTTTTTCAAATTTTCAAAACTGCTCTAATTTTTTTCGGTTTGAGATTCGGAAGAAACGCAAGGCGGTACAATCCTCACGGCGCCGGCGCCTACCGATCCCCGTTTGGAGAATTGAAATATCTCAAAAATTAACGGAAATATTCTATCTTTGGTTCTTCAAAATTGAAAACGCTCTTAAATTTTTTTTTTGTATGAGGTTCAAACGAAAACGAAAGTGATTTCTACGGGTACAGACGATTGCGCATCGATCCCCGTCTTCAGATTTTCAAATTTCCAAAAATTTGGAAAAAAATTTTTTTTCAAATTTACAAAATGCTCTAATTTTTTTCGGTTTGAGATTCTGAAGAAACGCAAGGCGATACAATCCTCACGGCGCCGGCGCCTACCGATCCCCGTTCGCACAATTGAAATATCTTTAAAAATAACGGAAATATTCTATCTTTGGTTTTTCAAAATTGAAAACGCTCTTAAATTTTTTTGGTTTGAAGTTCAAACGAAAACGAAAGTGATTTCTACGGGTACAAACGATTGCGCGTCGATCCCCGTCTTCAGATTTTAAAATTTCCAAAAATTTGGAAAAAATGTTTTTTTCAAATTTTCAAAATGCTCTAATTTTTTTCGGTTTGAGATTCTGCAGAAACGCAAGGCGGTACAATCCTCACGGCGCCGGCGCCTACCGATCCCCGTTTGCAGAATTGAAATATCTCAAAAATTAACGAAAATATTCTGTCTTTGGTTTTACAAAATTGAAATCGCTCTTAAATTTTTTAGGTTTGAGGTTCAAACGAAAACGAAAGTGATTTCTACGGGTTCAAACGATTGCGCGTCGATCCCCGTCTTCAGATTTTCGTATTTCTAAAAATTTGGAAAAAATAATTTTTTTCAAATTTTCAAAATGCTCTAATTTTTTTTCGGTTTGAGATTCGGAAGAAACGCAAGGCGGTACAATCCTCACGGCGCCGGCGCCTACCGATCCCCGTTTGCAGAATTGAAATATCTCAAAAATTAACGCAAATATTCTATCTTTGGTTCTTCAAAATTGAAAACGCTCTTAAATTTTTTTGGTTTGTGGTTCAAACGAAAACGAAAGTGATTTCTACGGGTACAAACGATTGCGCGTCGATCCCCGTCTTCAGATTTTCGTATTTCTAAAAATTTGAAAAAATAATTATTTTTTCAAATTTTCAAAATGCTTGGATTTTTTTTCGGTTTGAGATTCGGAAGAAACGCAAGGCGGTACAATCCTCACGGCGCCGGCGCCTACCGATCTCCGTTTGCAGAATTGAAATATCTTTAGAATTAACGGAAATATTCTATCTTTGGTTTTCAACATTTTCAAATCGCTGTATCTTTTTTGGGTTTTCAGATAATTGAAAGTAAAGGCGGTACAAACGGGTTCAAACGACCCCGAATCAGACCCCGTTAAAATAATTATGATTTTCTAAAGTGGGCTGCGGGACCAATTTTGAAAATTCTGTAACTTTTTTTGGTTTGAGGTACAAACGAAACTAAAAGTGGTACAAACGGGTACAAACGATGCAGAACCCGACGGCAATTTCAAAAAAATTTTTTTCGAAAGTCGGCTGCCAAGTTCACATAGGTGGATATCACACAGCATAAACAAAATAAAAACATTTCACTAATAATCCAATGGCATAATTATGAAATAGCAACTAATACCGAATCGTATAATTTATAATGAAAATCCAAATAGCTACGTGAAACATATCTTCAAAGACATAGATGTCAGCCCGTAATCCTATGTTAAACATCGTGGCAAGATAAATTAGCACTATTAAACGGTGCTGCTCCAAAAATATATAGCTTGGTTTATTTGGCCGGTCATAGCGTAGTTTAAAATTTGACCTATATTATTCGTTGTAATGATAATAGTGAAATTAATTGGCATCATCATACTCCTGCCCTTATCCCACTCTAAGTGGGGTCGGTACAAAATGTTTTAAACATAGTGTAATATATTTTGGCTTTTACGACCGCGATAAGAAATTAGAGTGGTGTTTTCTACTCCGCCGGATACCACACGGCGGAGTGAAATTAATTTTAATATGTATTATTTGTATGTATCTCACATTATATGCCGTCTAGAATCCGGCTGAATAGAATAGACCACCCTCATTTCTAACCGAGTTGTATAAGGGGACTAAGTTAAGTTGACCAGCCTTGTGGTTTCCAGTTGAGTAGCGTAGACCACCCATATTTCTACCAAAGTGTCCTAAAAGGCGACTTAATTGATATAATAACTAGCCAAATCATGTGACAACATGTTTAAAACATGTTGTGCCGGTCCAATTTAGAGTGGGATAGAGGCAGGAGAATGATGATTATGTATTGTGTGTATGTGTATATCTCGCAACACCACCTTCTCTTTTTGAGTTGGTAATCCCTAGCCCTAAAGTTGCCTGGAAGAGTTCGCTAGTTAACGATAAGACCGCCTTATTGTATACCGCAATTTATATCGTACGGAAAAATATCCATATGTATAAAACGAAATTCAATATATATCATAGACATATGAGGGGTCACAAAAAGCTTGTGATGCATGAGTCGCGACTCAGCCGGGTTAGCAACTCATTCGATGGTCTCGGTATTCGCTTCTACAATAAAATTCTGCAATCCGTACTAGACTAGTCTAGAGAAAGGTAAAATTAAGTATAAGAGATACTTATACGCAAAGAATATTACAAAATTGAAGATTATTTGGATGATAAAAAAGCCTGGATTTTCAAATCCTTACAGCTTCATACAAGACTTTAGTTTAATAATGTAAAATTGAAAATGTTTAAAAGATTGTCCGCCGAGTTTCCTTCTGGTTCTTCTCGGTAAGAGCAACATTCCGGACTAGTTGTAGTTTCATTAATCATATTGATCCTTGACGATTCAAAAGTGCTTGAAAGAGCTTAATTTGATTTGATTTTTTTTATTTTGTCGAGTACTATTGCCAATTGTCTGGTGACAATTGTCTCACAAAGAGTGTTCTTATTTCTTCAGATTTGTATCACGTAAATGAGGGTCTAATGTATACATAACATAAATTTGAATCTCCTGTACGTAAAATTCGATTGCTGGAAGGAAGAAGAGGTTGTGGTCTTAAGAAGTCTTGTCCGTGTAAACTAAATTTCACGTACATTTCATAAAGTAAATTTCACGTTTTTACGTTCTCGTTGAAATTATATCTTAAATATAAACCAGCGCTTTCATATTGCTATAAATTGCTGCATAATAGACCTGCTGATATATTTATAATGAGATATGTGCTACTTATAAACAGTACCTCTGTTTCCTTGTGATTGACTATAATTGGATATTTAATTGGAATAAATAGTAGACAATACATGTAATTGATTCCATTAGTACTTTGTACTTATGCTTTTATATGATCATGAATGAATTTGATCACGGAAATGTAAACAAATTTGATGTTCGTTGCGTAACTGTGAGGTTTCTAGCCAATAAGAAAATGAGGTCAATAAAAACAGAATTAAGCTTCACGCACATTACGGTAAATTTACTAGTTTACTCTGGTCTTAAAAGATTAAAAAAAGGAGTTTTTATATGAGTTTTCTGTTTTATTATATGTGTTTTATATATGTTTTCATACGTTATGTGAATATTAGAAAGATAACTACGATAAATAATGTATTTTGTCATTACTACAAAGTCGCCCATAGCATTAGTTTTAAAGCAAATATTTTTATTTATACATCACACACATATTCCGTTATCATTTTCGCACACATTAACTAGTTGTGTACAAGGCGCCAGAAAGACTCGCCTGTATTAGCGTATTATCGGCGAGTACTTGTGTATTATCACACAAACGCACACACATATTATTGGTCTATGATTTCAATATTTTGTTCGTTATTCTTTTTTAGAGTTTAAACTATAAAAAAAATTAAAATAAAATACCGACCGTTTCAATTTAGAAATCGTCTGCATTTCACTTTTAAAATTACATTTCTTGGCAGACACGTGATGTTACGTCCACGGCAGCCCGTACTTGACCCGTCTACGAGTATCTCAAAGGCGAGTACTTAAGTACTATCTGTCCTCCCTTGAACTACGGTTTTCGATAAATATATCACTATACAATACAAAAGATATAGCGTATTTGTAAAAAGAAATATTTTTATTCCGCCAACACAAATGTCTACGACTTTCCGTTTACAAAGAGCTGTATTAATAAAAAATAAACTAAAACCTAGCATACCTTTATAACAAAACGACTACTCATTATGATCAAACTTACCATGAGATTTCTTGTTTCTATAATGTTCTTCTCGCTTATAAGTGACACGGCATGGGGTGTTGGTAGATTCACTGCGACCAGCATGTTTTCCTGTAAAGTCTATTTTTCCAGTGTAATATTTTTAGCAGTCTATGATTTTTGACGTTGTAAATGTAACACGGGCAGACTATTGTTCTCTGCATGTAGCGTATTATATATATCGAAGAGCGATACTTTTGGACTTTATCCTTGAACCCACCCGTAGTATGTGCATGCCTTATAACGCTAATAAAATTAAGGTCACTCTGTACTAAAGAATTTTCCTTATAGCTTTAATTTGTTTGTTTACACTTCTATTCCTCATTGATTTGGAGAGAAATAGGTGCAGTTATCAATTAATATTAGTTTAGTCGTAAATTCTGTTTTGTTTCGTGGCGTAGTTGTCATGATCAGACAATTCACGAGCTAGATGTTTTTCTAATTTTTAGTTGTTTCAAAAATAAGTCTATTTCCCAAAATATTGGACCGGTTCTTGTAGATTCTCCTTCAAGGTTCAAGTGTTCATTAACTTTTTTTGTAAGTAAAACGTAAAAGTGTGGTATGCGGCTGAGTAGAATAGACCACCCTCATTTCTTACCGAGGCGACTAAGGTAAATCGAACCGCCGTGTGGTATCCGGTTGTATAGAATAGACCACACTCTTTCTTTCGGAGGTGTCATAAAATACGACTGACGTAAGTTGACGTCAAGTGAGATAAGGGCAAGAGGATGATGAGAATTCTCACATTAATTAAGACTTAAGTTCTAGTTACTCCAGGACAATAGATTTATTGCATGCATTTATTGAATATTATACATTTATTGCACACTATTATTATAGTTGAATGTTACGTCTGACTGCCACAGATCATGTTTGTAACCGACACCAACATTCTTGCAAATAAAGTATTATTATGATAATTTAAAACAATACAATAGGTGCCACGTTTCCGTCGCATTTTTGTCTTTAATATATCAGCAGTGTAATATGATTTGCCGTTTAATCTTTTTTTATACGTCATGTCTCAATTTATGCAGAGGCAAGTGTTTTGTGGAATTTTCTTATAAATTCGTAAACACGACCTGTGCAATGTACAGTGTTTATTTTCAGCTAACTGGTATTAAAAATTCGTTGGCTTTAAATTCTATTTCGAATTTTTGATAATTACAGACAGTTGTTTTTGTTATTTATGTGTTTTTGGAGAAACTTATTCGTCTTTTCAGAGTTTATAATTAATGTGGGAAATATATGGGGTGTCTAGTACAGTGTTTCCCAATGTGGAGTCCACGCCCCAAAGAGGTGCAATGTGATTTTTAAGGTGGGCAATACGAAAATTAACTTGACGCGAGTTTAACCCTTCCGCTCATGGCCATTTAAATTCAAAACTATTTTGGTGCTAAATTTAACGAAAAAAGCAAATTCTTCTCCCTAAAACCTATCATTTGAGTTTCTTATGTGAAAAATTCAATTTTTTAATATTAAAAGTCATGTCTGTAAGGAGGGAAATAAGAATTGTAGGCTAGGGTGGGGCATAAAAAGGTTGGGAGACACTAGCTCAGTATTAAAAAGGTGCGGGCAGCGATGGCTTCCTTCTGCGAGGACGTTGTCTCGCGGAAGGAGTCGGCGGGGTGGATCCGGGAAGTCGAGTCCTTGGATCCGATCCGCCGCAGGCGAGCAGGGCGCAGGCGAATCTCCGAAGTCCGTCGCATGCCGCCCTAACGGGGACCTTCGAGCGGTCCGAACGGGGTTTATCGGATGCTCGCTGGAGTTAGGTCCCCGAGGCGGTCGATGCATCTGGTGCTCCCGATGCATCGTCCAGCGGAGGGAGGGGCCACTTTTAGAGAGGCCCCGACCCAGAGGTGGCGCACTGTGGGGCACAGAATTGCTGCTGGCGGGGATGGGGGTAATGTCTTCATAGGTACCCTATCCCCGCCACCAGCAGCGTGGAGCACACAGGTTATTTTAGTCGGTGCGAGTTCGACATAACCGTCACCTGCCCCGTGACGTGATGATAAGGGCTTTTTTCCTGTTATTAAAAAAAGGACCTAAGTGTTGAACTGTAAGAGTAGAGCGAATTGCATTCGAATAACAAGATACTGGAAATATGCTAAATCTATGGGAATTAGAAAAGATTCATGAACTATGTTGTTGAAAAAAAATTTATCAAGAAAAAAACCTAGAATAATCTTAATTCTGTTATTTCATTAGTCATATGTCTGTGTATTTGATAATCTTGTGATAATCATAAATAAAAATTATATTATACATTGTATAATTTATTCTGAACCGTAACAAACGTTTAATAAAGATATTATGAATACAATTAGAGTATCCTAATTCGTATATGATAAACACGAACATGCTAGAGTGACAATAGTTAATATGTTGTGAAGTTCCAGAATATTCTGGAGTTCATTGAACTATAAAAGCCGGCCGTGTTCACAATGATTCGGAACATACGGACGCGTATGTTAAACAGGTTTTTTAATTGTTACAAATGTTAATGTAGTGGTAATATAAATTAAATGTTTATAGTGTAATTTTTTTTATAAATATTAAAGAAACTAGGTAGAATGAATAGTTATATTTATTAGTTGTATTAAAAATACTAAATCGATTTTTTTTTAGACCAGTGGCCAACGTGGGGATCACGCTCCACATTCGGGCAATTTCAATGTTGAGGGGGAAATTCGAAACTGGAGTTTTACTCAAGGCCTATTTGAATGCAATGCCAGATTTCGGTGTCAAATTTAATGAAAAAAAGCGAATTCTTAATCCGAAAACCTATAATTCATGTTTCTTAGTTAGAAATTCAATTTTTTTATATTAAAAGTTATGTATGTTACAAAGGTTGGGAATTTTTGATGTGGAGTTAAGCACGATAAAGTTTGGGAAACACTGCTATTGAACAAGCTTATTAATCTAAAAATCTAGGTCAATTTTTTACATTTAAATAATGTTAAAGATACTTTTATTTTGATATACCGACATTGAAACGAACTTATATCACATGACGTCCGATGAGTTATCAGTATGTGTAGAGAAATCTGGTGGAAGAATTTTATCCGTTATCCGATCCACGACGATAAGATGTTTTGAATATATTACGCAGTTGGGAAGATAGTACGTGTATTTCTATTGTATTATTCAAAAAGAACTTCAAAAAAACGAAAATCTTTCTCCCCGTGTTTTGTCAAGAATTTTTCGATTTAGATTTTTTAGACAATCTATCTATATTTCAAAATTAATAATAAAATTATATTGCTATAATCCGTGATGAAGTAAAATAAAAAATATATATATGGCTAAATGTAGAATGGACAATCCGTTTTCATACCTGATACATGCAGGATTCGTAAAAACACATGCACAAACCTCCACCACGGCCACCACAATACATAAGCATTACATACGTTATGGATCGCCGCAAAGTAACGCCTATTTCTATAAATTATCTATCTATACTTATTATAAAACAAAGTCCCCAAAAGCTGTATGGCTGTATGTGATCGATTTTCTCAAAAAAAACGGATTTTTGTACAGTTTTTGCTTAAAAGTAGTGCAATTCTTCCAGAAGGTTTAGGTTTATGGTACATTAGGATCTAATGTAAATTAAAATAGGAAAAACTTTATGACATACTGATTTCCTAGCGAGCAAGGTCGCTAGGCACAGTTAGTATTATTACGATGGATACAAATTTTTCTATCAATTTGTATCAAGTTTGTACCGATATCAAATAGCTGAGGTAATGCGTACCATTAGGCGTACAATTAAATTTTATCTGTTTATAAATATCAATAATTATGCCAATCATCGTTATTAAACAGAAAAAAAATTGCTGATTTTTTTTCTGTTGAAGCAATATAGCAAAGTCACTTCAAATTTTTAAACCTTTGTTTCTGTATGAAATAAGATCAAACATAAAATACAAGCCCATGATATCTAATGACATGAACTACTACATGTTGCCCTTCGTAACTTGAAAATTTACATAATTTTAATAAATATCAACAACTACTTCATGGTAAAAAACATAAGACCCTACAAGCAAATGTATAAATTTTATTAGTCTTATTTACATTTTCCGCTACTACGGTATTACTTAGGAATGTAAATTAAACGTCCTGAACTTAATTTAGTCCCAATTTTGAGTATTTATGTAACAAAAACGACCTCAAAAATGTCGCAGAGAGCTGCTAAACTCAAGTGACACCATTTTATTACATTTATAGATTTTTAAGAGATCTAAAATTAACAGTAGTATGAAGAAGGAATCAGTTATCCTCCTGCCCTCTAAGTGGGGTCGGCACAATATGTTATAAACATGTTGTCACATTATTTGGCTATGTATTTTACGAACGGCGTCAACATACCTTAATCGTATTTTACGACACCTCGGTAAGAAAGAGTTTGGCCTATTCTACTCAATTTGATACCACATGGTGTGTCAAATTATCTTAGTCGCCTTTTACAACACCTCGGTAAATAATCAAATTTCATATGGCATATTTAATTCTGCAAACTTTAAGAAGGTAATAAGTTCGTTGTTTTTTTGAACTTTGCATTATTGACGATCTTCGTAAGTAAGATTTGTTTCAATTTTTAAACTTATATTGCCACTAACTACTTAAAAATTAGTATAAGCCGTTGACGTAGTTAAAAGGGGAAATTAGGTTAACTGTGTACTAAATAGAGTTAAGAACGTTAATATGCATTTAAGATGTTTTGGCGTCTAACATTTGATGCAGTGTTGCTTTTATTTTACAGATCTAAATATAGAATAGTCGTTATTTACTACTATTTTTCCACAAACCATACATAGTAATTTTTTATCGGTCATTTTTAAAAGATACAAAAAAATGCAATAATAAAAAAGAAAAAAGCGCCATGTGAGAATCGAACCCAGGTTTCGAACTTTTTTGGTTCGCGCGTTACCATTAGGCGATTACAGCTTTGCATCAATTTTTTTATTTTTTTCAAAACTACTGAATTGATTTTCAAACAGTATTCACAAATAAATAGAGAGAAACTGATAGAGATTGAACTTAGTACTTGTTAAGATTTTGTGTAGTTTGTGTAGTCAATTGGTTCAGTTAGTTAAAATGCTAAGAAAATTTCAAGCTGCCGAGGTCTTCATCTTTTTTGGTGTGCATCAATAAAAGCGTATCTCAAAGTTTTGCGTAACTCTATTTTTTTTTGCCCTTGTATCCTTTTAATTCCGTTTGCAAAGATTTAAATATGCTGTGTTCAAGAAAACCTTTCTTAAAAGATTTTACCGATACCAAAATAGAATTTAAAAAGTTTTTAAGATACATACACTTCTTGCTCGATAAAAACAATGTAATATTTTATAATTAAAACGTTCGGAACATATTCATGCATGATGACATTTTATCTTTGCGTTATTACAATGAATTTATCCTTATCTCATCCGCTGTTCATCTAAGGAGAAAAATATGAAATATTAGTTTTTTGTACCTATTTATCCAATTTTTTCATTTCAACTTATGTTAGATTAATTAATAAAATTTGGAACGACACTTTGAGAACTGTGTTTTAATTAAGAACTCAGTTCATATTTCAAACTATCGTTTACATCTATGCTTTTGAAATAACTTTCTGTACAAAATGTCTTCGGTTAGATAAGCATAGAGTTATACTAGAGTAGGTCAGCCAGCTTAATGTGTCTTTAAAAAAAAAGGGAAAGCAAATGATGAAAAAGTTGTGGCTGTCTTTGATCTCTCTAGACTAGATTAGACAAAGAAATATAAGTCTCATATTCCTCTCTTATTATTTGTTACAACATTCACTTCAGCTCTTCCTATAGTTACCGTTCTCTGTTATAATAACTCTATGAAGATAAATTCGCAATTTTGCTCAATCTATGGAAATACCATTATGCTACAATAAACTGTCTAAATACTATGAATCTATCGTGTCAAAGCTGGTTATTACTAATATTTTCAGCAAAATCCTATAAATATTTTTCGACTTACATAATTTATTGTCTTAAATATTGTCTTATATATATTCTACGATAAGTATCGTATAAGTCGATGTATAATATCTTGATTGCTATTAACAGATAAGAGCAAACTCTTTGCCAAATTGTAAGATTTGATAGATTCAATTGAACCTTAAGTGCACATTTATTACATTGTAATTTGCTTATTGTCGAGTATTGCACTTGCTAAATATCACATACAATGTATTCGTCAGATAGGATAGAAATTAATCCTATGTCGCGTTATCTAGCTACTGTAGGTATAAAATTTTGCTACAATGCGTGTTATAACGGGCAAGATAAGCACATCTTTGGCACTATCAGTCGCTCGTTGATTATGTAGTCCGATGGACTGTTTTATTAATCTATAAATGTCGAAATCAAACTATTATGTTGGTGAACGGTGAACCCCTCACACAGCGGTGCCCAGTGGTAGACGGTTTCGAAGAGACGGGATGGAGTCTTCAGTGTCCAATGGCTAGTCAGTGGTCTAGGCAGCCTGTGAAAAATTTGTGCAATTTGAATAGTTACAATGGCTTAGGTGGATTGTCAATGCAGTGCTACAGGAGCAATTATGTTCAAGATACACCATATCAACAGCATTATCAGCAAAATGTTATGTATACTCCAGAAATACAGGGATTTCAAGCGAATCTGCCGTGCCAACAAAAGCCGGAATGGGATTACAGTAGTATGTGCTACAATGTTGATGGACAACCATGCCAGTATACAACTATGGTAGATCTGGAAGACTTCATGTAAGTATTCCGAAGTTTTGGAAGGATTAGATTAAACTGAAATTGAAATCAATTTTTCATTAATGTGTCTAGCGCAGATTACTATGTCGATCGCGGTTGCAAGTTTGTCGATTCCCCTATTAATACACTATTCCATTCCGTCATCGTAAATCAATTAATCCAAATGATTTTTTTTCGCATTCATAAATATATTATAAGTTCAAGAACTCAGTACTTTCAAATACTAAATATGCTTATGAAAGATCCTTAATAAGTTAATTAACGAACGTTAATTTGTTTATATCTCTAGAGAAAGGTCAGTAACAACGATTGAGTGCGCCCTATATGCTGGACACCTAATAATGGTCTTAGTCTGCGTTCAGGACGACTGACTCCAAAGTTGCAAGCTCCCATATTAAAAATAAATAACTGACTGTCTGATAAACCCCACTTCCACCGTAGAACGACTATTTATGAAAACACAAATATTATTTTGATTATTTTCAAATCCAGCATGCAGTTTTCTATTCTAAAAAGATTGTTTTTCTTATTTGATGAACACTGACAATGCTTATAGAATTGTCTAACCATTCAAATCAAACTTCCAAAAGAGAGCAGAATTGACTTACTATAAGGCGTGTAAAATTAGTTGAAATTTACTGAAATGTGGTATTTATTATTATTTGTACTATCAATAAAATCTGAATTCTGTATAAACTGATTTTTATTTGAATAGTTGACCGGTCTATAAAATACTCCTATCAATTTAATTTCGTCACTGAATTAGATATTTAAAGGTCAATTAGCTAACAGCTGTGTTGTATAACAGACCAATAGTTCGCAAAAGATAAAAACAATTAATCACATTATTCCATAAAACAATGATAATATGATCCAGTGCTACAATTTAAGTCCATCGAAATATTGATATAAATTTAATTATGATTATTTTGAATGATAGGTTTTAATCCCCGTCTAAGAAAAAGGTTGTAGTTTTAATAATTGTCTTACTTTAGACAATTGGTTGTTTCGTAGGGTTTTTGGAGACACATGCCTTCAATAATAGACTAGTCTTATTTTGGTTTTATTTTATCCATCAATCCATCCATCCATCAGCCTATCGCAGTCCACTGCTGGACATAGGCCTCCCCATGTCTGCGCCAGACATCCCGGTTCTCCGCAATGCGCATCCACCTGGCCCCGACAACCTTCCTGATGTCGTCGCTCCAGCGAGACGGTGGACGCCCTACGCTGCGTTTGCCAAGACGCGGTCTCCACTCCAGGACTCTTTTG
Source organism: Morpho achilles (assembly GCA_947086495.1). Taxonomy (NCBI): domain Eukaryota; kingdom Metazoa; phylum Arthropoda; class Insecta; order Lepidoptera; family Nymphalidae; genus Morpho; species Morpho achilles. The sequence continues at coordinate 5,252,027 of CAMTZB010000001.1, forward strand.
CTCCAACGGCCATCAGTCCTGCGACAGACGTGACCGGCCCACTGCCACTTCAGCTTACTTATTCTGCTAGCTACGTCGGTTACTCTGGTTCTCTCGCGGATAATCTCATTTCTGATTTTATCTTTGAGAGATACTCCGAGCATAGCTCGCTCCATAGCACGCTGAGTGACTTTAAACTTGTGGACTAGCCCCGCCGTCAGTGTCCATGTCTCGGCGCCATACGTTAACACAGGCAAAACGCATTGGTCGAAGACTTTGGTCTTCAGGCATTTATTTTATACTTCGTATATATTATATTCGTATGTATTTTTATACTATACCTACTCGTACTTTAAGGAATATTATAAAAACAATTAGCGAAAACGGTTCAGCTGCTCTCGTGATTTGAGCTTAGCAACGCATTCAGCGATTCATTTTATAGATTATAGATAAAACATTTAAAGTGTTAAAGATTAGTTTATAATTAGGTAGTACCTGAGTGGCCGAGCCATGCTGGGTAATTTTTTTAATTATAAAAAAATGGAAAAAGAAAAAAAGCAAAAGAAAGGTTGGTAATAACAAGGGCTCGATCTCAGGTATTTTGACTTCTTTAGTCCACCGTTACCTATAGAGCTATAACAACTTTACAAATGACGGCTAAGATATCATTTGATTTCTATTCAACATTTTAGCATTTTTTCAGTGCACGAAAATGTAGAGAAATGCAGGGATAAAGCGAGTTTTTTTTTAAATTGAAACCTAGCTAGATCGATTTATCCCGCAAAAGCTATTTCCGAAGTTTATTCAAGTATTAAATTGAAACTCATTTAAATATTAAAGATTATGTTGAAATGTAATGTATGATGTAATCACCGCCATCTTTGTTGTATTATTCATTATTTGTTTACTTTAATCGATAACTTCTTTTATTTGTGCCAAACGCATTTTTAAAGATTTTTCAGTTTCCAGGTTGTAAATTGCGCTAATTTTTGTATAATTAGAAAAAACTAAAATATCCCGCTTTTTCAAGCCATACCTCAGGCTATTACAATTGGCACAAAAGTCCCCATTTGCTTTCTATAGGATTTTTAACCTGCTTCCCTCTAGGACATACTAGCAAGAGTCACGTTGTCTAACCGTTCGGCCTTCCATACTGGGCTACTGGCAAATAGATATAATTTTAACATTACAACTTTCTAAGTTTATCTTATCGCCGCAAGATCTGGTATTACTCATAGCTTAAATTTAAGTAAAATTTAATATAAACATTTGATACCACTTAAATTATCACGCACGTAGATCATGCATCTAAAGATAACTACATACATGATAACCTTTGCTTTACGGTTGTATTTATATTTTATTGCCATTACGAAATGCTAATCGTGTCCACACATGTAATTTACCAGGTCAGTGTTTAATTCCTTATACTATAATCTTCCTAAGATGAAGTAGAAGCTAGTCGTGATATAAAAATAATCTTAAGACTAGTTTCTTGCTGTGACTTGTGAGAATGAATTTTTAATCATTTTTTGTATGAAAAAATTTATATTCTTGTACTCTAGTCTTGTATAATTCCGGATCCTTGAGTATGAATTAACGCAATGAAATGAATAGCATAATATGTACTACGACTCGAACATAATAAATAAATAAAATAAAATAAATAATCACTGCTTCGATCTTCTGGCAGAAAAGTATCGCTGCCTTTTCATTGAAGAATTCCGCGCTGACTGAATTATAATATGGTTCTTAACGTGACCATTTTACTGAAAGGTCGGCCAACGTCGCATTCGCATATCATTGACCCTGAATCTTCAAATTTAATATTGGTGTCTAGATCTATTTCTTCTGAAGTGGACAAATTTCGCAAGTTGATTGATGCTACACTGAGCATGTAGGTTTATCGAGAAAATTTCCTCTTCGATTTATCCCTCATGTTTTTAATATTCGGAAATCTACTCCTAGTCATAACCAGTTGTAGCTTCATTAAATCTAATTAATAGTTGACGATTCAAAATTGTTTCTAAAAAAGGCTTATTTGAATAAAAATTATTTTGATTTTGATTTGATTTGATATAAATAATCAGAGGCGATACATTGACAAATTGTTCACAATCATCCATAATTGTTCTTATAACCTCGCGATCTCGTGAGCTCTCTGTTTCATCAACATTTTTAAAATACCTATAATATTACCAGTAACGTCTGGAAGATCGCCAGACGCTTCATGTTTATCAGCTGATTAAACCACGTGAAAGATTTCAAACTTGCAGCCGTGTGATTTTTCTTCACAAACCAAATGACACACCCTGTTTCAATTAGTCCAAACACAAAATAGATCCAGACACGGCGCGACAAAAACAACGTCGTTCAAGGAAAATTATTTGTTGATTCAGTCCGTCTGGCGGTGTTTGCGTTGATTACTTAATCGGCTTTAAAGAGTTCGTGTATTAGTGGAAACAACATAACCACAAGGGTACCGAGATGATAACCTCGCTCCTTAACAGCACGAGGTACGTAACACGACGTTGATAACATGACCGGCTATTATGTTATCTACTACAAACTCTAACTACCATATATGTACGTTTACATAATTGATAATGTTGCGAGTACACCAGTTTTTTTTTGTCCGAACGAACATTTAGGATATTAAAATTTATATCAAGCAGCTCTACAAAGTTCATCTTTTGGCAAAATTTTTATAGATAACTGAGGTTATAGCTCTCTTAAATTAATTGAAAGCACATTTTATATCCATACTTAGAATATTTTGATAACTATATCTTATTCTTTTTCTTCAACCGATGAAAATCGTGAGCATTCAATGACTTTCCAAAAATTCGTAATAATGTATTTGGCTTATTTTTTAAAAGCTTTTATTTGACTTGCCGTGTATGTTTGTGAATGTAGAATTTTGCAAGTTAAATTTAACCCACTCTCCGATGTCCGATTAAGCTAAAATTTTACTAGTACAGTCCAAATGTCAATGCATGGTTATGATAAGCATGACCTGATTATGATGTCGGGATTGGCTCCAAATGAGGGAATTTCGCAACGGTTAACAGAAGGGACATGAAATTTATCAAAAGCTTTTATAATGTTTAACGAATTAAATTTTAATATTACCCGACACTTTAATACGCCCGATAATTTAGAAATGTTTATAAACAGTTATTAGGCGCTTAATAGACAGTACCTGGGTGACCGAGCCGGATGGGGTTTGCTCCTAGGTATTTTTACCTCTCTAGACCGCCCGTTCCCCAAATGAACTACCATGACTTTACGTTTGACAGCGAAAAATTGTGATTGTGTTCAACGTAAATTTCAAGAAAAATTTAGAGCCCGAAAACAGGCATAAAAAGACATTTTTTTTTAAATAAGACTTATCTAGATTGATTTTTTGTCCCCCAAAACACCCATACATGCTGAATTTCAGGTAAATCGTTGGAGCCGTTTCCGTGATTCTGAAAAAATATATAGGTACATATATACATACAAGATAAACACATTTAAATATTAAAGAAAGATACATAATCTACTATTAGGCTGCATCGTTCGTTTTCCATCGGAGCGTTATCTCAGCCAGGCGCCTAGTCTTTTACGTAAAAAATATCCACCATGTTGGACAAAAATCTCTTTAAAGACTTTCTACGAATTACGCTTCAATTCAGTCAGTCCTTTTTAAAGGATATTTAGTGAACTAGTGTATGGACACTGTTGCCGCCGTGTGGTATCCGGCTAAGTAGAAAAAACCACCCTTATTTTTTACCGCGGTTTGGTATAAGGCGACTAAGATAATTAGGCGTGAGTATTAAAATAAATAGCCGGTACATTTAACTGCGTCTTTGCAACTTCGTTCGAGCTAATTTGAGTATTTAAGTATCCTTAAATAATTCAATATGTGTATTTTCTCTGATCCCTAACGGAGAAACTAAGAAAAACGGGATTTCATTTATTCTATATATAACTCCTATGCAACTTAGTCTCGCACTTCTCATCTTTTCTGTAATGAGAGCAACTTTCAGACTTCCCCTAATATCCTCATTGCGTATTCAATCATGAATACGCAATGAAGCTTTTATGAGCTTAAATTGTGCCAAATGTCAATACTGGTCCACTTTATAAGCCGTGACAGTTTCGCGTTTATAATATTAGTATTTATTATGCTTTATATTAAGGTTTTTAATCGTGGTGCGATATAACTTGATTGAATACGCAATGAGGATATTAGGGGAAGTCTGAAAGTTGCTCTCATTACAGAAAAGATGAGAAGTGCGAGACTAAGTTGCTATCGTCATGTAATGAGGAGGGATGAAAATCATGTGACCAAAAGAGTTTAAATATGAATGTGGATGGTTGTATGGCTAGAGGGAGGCCGAAAAAAAGATGGATGGATTGTGTGAAAAATTATATGCATGTTAAAAGAGTGGCACCAGAGTTGACGAATGATAGAGGAGAATGGAAGAAGAAGACATATTGTGCCGACCCCACTTAGAGTGGGATAAGGGTAAGTGAATGATGATGACGATGATATTAAGGTTTTTATTGCAATAAGAAATCTAAATACGTAGAGAGGTTAATCGTATGTCTGAAAACCTAAACATATATTTAACGTTAAAGTATCGTGAATATAAATTTGTGCCACTACTCATTTGGATTAATTATCTTTTAAGCACTTTATAATAGCGGCGTTGACTCTTAAATGACTTTTTCGTAATTGAGGAAAATATAGCTTCCCATTTGTGTATTAGATGACTGGTATCTAGAAAATATCATTCATTCTCCTGTTCTTATCCCACCCTAAGTGGGGTCGGCACAACATGTTATAAACATTTTGTTAAATGATTTGGCTAGGCATTTTACGACCGGCCGCCTGCCTGACATTAATTAACCTTAGTTGTATTTTACGACACCTCGGTAATAAAGAAGGTGGTCTATTATACTCAACCGGATACCACATTACGTATCGACTTACCTTAATCGCCCTTTAAGACACCTCGGTTACAATTGACGTTGGTCTATTTTACTCAGCCGGATACCACACGGCTATTAAGTTTTTTATTATACTATAAGCAATTTAGAGTATTCTTTTTATTCTAAAAATGCGCTTATTTAATAACAAAAGTATATTTATGACTGGATACTTTGTCACTGGTGCGTGTTTATTATTTGATTAAGTTATCTTGTTTCTAGATGGTTTCTACGAAGTAATTTATTCTTATTATGTTTATATTTATTATAATTTAAACAATTGATCACTTTAATTCCCCGTAGAGCCCCAATTAAAAGAAATATGATTTTTTCTTTAGTTTCCGAGAAAAGTTAATGGAATCTATTCAATCATGTAAGTTAACTGCAGAGATATTTAAAGAAAGAATAACGGTAGTTGATTATTCCACGGGTGGGCAAAGGCATCCTTTATCCTTAGACAGAGTGATTAGGACTAAGAGTACTATGCTCCAAGAATGTGGCTTACCAAGTTGCATATATCCCAGGAATTAACTAAGAATTAGCAGGTTTCCTCACGTTAAATTTCGAATTACATTATTTACGATTCTTCATAGGATTACGAGAAGAAAGCTCTCTGTATTTCTATCAAGAATCGTAAATATAAATCAAGTATAAAATTAAAAAAAAACTTATAGTGTTTCTAACACTGCGTTTTTCTGCATAGGGTTTACTTTTCAAAATTTCCACTTTAAAAATTTTTTGAACCCAGCGTGCATTGGCTTATTCAAATATGTGCCTCGTTCATCTTTAGTCACCCACCAGCCTTCGGTACCACTATCTCGTAAGCGCCGTAATATCAAATGCTAAAACGTCATCAAATAAGCCAAAAGATAAATATTTTATGCCTAGAAATCAGTCATACTAACATCATAAATATCGGGTTTGCCTGAATGCTCTCAGTTTTCGTCGCGACATAGACGCGGATGAGTTGAAAACTAGTCGATATTTATGACTCGAGTGTTGCTGGATTTTAAATAAAATATATAAAAGTAACCATAGTCTAAATTCTAAAAAAGAGAATAAAATTTACTTATCCATCGGAGTAAAGCTCGAATTCTCGTATTAAGTTTCAATGTATATTTACATAGAGTACATACAGTAGCGTAAAATTAATACAATTTTGGGTACGTGTAGATATCGTCAGATAATTCATTCATGTCCCCACCAAGGTAGGAAAACGTTCGTCACTCGGTTAGAACATAAAAGAACGGACATACAAATTTGCCGATGCGCGTCACAATTTTTATCTATGATCGAGCGGGTACGCAATTATTTTTTACAGTCACATCCAATTGTAGTCACAAGGTTATAAATTTAAAATTGCTGTGAAGTCTATTATTCACTTTGTGTTTATATAATGTAAATACTAAGATTCTGTAAATGATCCGTTTTCTTTAATACCACAAAATTGACAAATTTAAGCCAAGGCTGCCTTGATAGAATTTTACTACAGGCCTCGCACTGGCTAAATTGTCAATGATTGTTTCTACATTTCAAATATCTATAAGAATTATTTTTAAATTGTTAGTAAAAGACATTTAGAAGCTCAACTCATGGAGTCCAAAAACATCCTGTCTGTATCTGAAACTATTTATTTATTTGACTAACGCATATAATAGATAAATTATTTTTAAAGAAGATTTTTAGGAGGGGCATAAAATAATCAAAGTATATATTATGCATGCTTGTACGACGATTACAGGTCGTACTGAGGAGGCCATTATTGCTAATAAGTGGTTCCTTATTTGATAAAATACATGTTTGTTATGTTTTTTTCCGTAACAACTTAATGTAAGTCGTTATCTACGTAATTGATAGGAGGTGAAAATGTGTTTAAATATGAAAAACAGAATAAAACATACATTTTCTTAAAAAGTGGGCTAAGTTTATTTGGGGTCATTGTTCATCTAAGTTACGTCAAGCTCTAACTACTTGTTAGAAAATCACTTTTGTCAAACTAGCTTTCGCTTGCGGCTCATACGTTGGTATGAGCCGCTCCATCCAAGCCAATCCAATGTTTCAATTAATATCAATGTTAAAAATTCTTTTTTGAAATGCTCTCATACAAAATGACTACCTATGATAAAATATGGTTGTAATGAAATACTTCGAGAAAAAGATAAAAAAAATAAGAAGTTGAGTTTTAATATTTATGGTAAATATACGCCTCAATAACGGTTACATAAATTTACAAGCGAACGTCATAGTAGCTCAATTGCACGGAGGGATCTATAATTTTCGCAATTACTTGCAATTGTATACGTGCGCGTTAACCTACCACTTCTTATACTATGTATGTAATATGTAATGGACTATGTATTTCATTTATGTGCAAAATAATAAGCAGTTGAGATTGTGCAACAGAAAAGAGGATGTGTAAAGGACTATTTAGCAAACTAATAAGATCAAGGCTGATTGAGTTATTGGGTTTTGGCGTTAGTGGACAGGAAAACGTAGCATTTGTAGAACAATTAGGTTTTTAGGTGGCGTCAAAAGATAGTATTGCATGTAAATTACATGTAACTATGGACATCTATATATAAGATGAGGAAATAAGGCTATGTATGGTTGATATAGAATTTTAGACGCACGTATTAGGATTGTTAAACAGAACGAAACCATGTCCAAATTGGTTATGAAAATGGTTTGTGAGTTAAAAGGACATTTACAGAATTACTTGAAGATTCGCTTTCATAGAAACAATTGAACTTTGAATTTGCCGCGGATGTTAGGCAGTTAATATGATCTTGCCTATAATGGATGTATTTGGCTTAATCAGTACGATATACCACCTTTAATTTCTTCTTTCCTTCAATCTTTAATTTCACCTTTAATTTATCAAGCATTGAGTGACATAAGTGCGATATGGATATTAGTGATCGAAATTTTCTTTTCACTTACCAATCTCGTTGCACAAATAATGAAAGAAATTGCTAATAGATTAGGAAAATTTTATATATATTTTTTTGCGTTGTATCATCATCAAGTCGAGAAAAAAGAGGTTTTTTTTTATTCCAACTATTTCTAATGACTTAACCTTACAATATTGCAGTAATCTGTGGTCACATAAGTCAATATTAATAGCCAAGGTGTATGGATTTTCTCGAAAGAATATTTGTGGTCTATGATATGTTATGATGTTTGGGTTTGTCCATAATTGCGGTGTACCTATCCTTGATAATAACATTGCGCCCAGCATTTTTTTCATGGCTGTAAAACAATTCAGCCTTAACATAAACGGATGCATTCCGTAACCTTCCAATTAAAAAAACTTAAAAAATTTTGAACCAACATAACTACTATTTCTGTTTTTAATTATTAAATCAAAATATAGTAGAAGTTATGAACTTGTTTGCCGTAATTAAATAATCCGTTTGCATGTATTTTTTTATTGTTCTTACAAGAGTTTTAGGTACTTTTTGTTCTCGAAATTTCACTGCGATCAGTTTTAAAAAACTACTGACATTTATAAGATTTCGTCATACATTTAATGTTAAAACAAACACAGGCGTCCATTATATTCATGCTGTTATGTTCTCTGTAAATATCACCAAATTCGCTAAACAAATGTTTGCTTGGCTTTCTATTTATAATTATTTGTCCCATAGTTTCAACATATGTCCGGACTTATGCATTTGGAACTTTAAAACTGGTTGGATCACAAATACGATGAGTCCGTTGGCCCTTAAGCTTTCATGGACCGAAATCGACTGGCCACTTTTTTTATTTTGTTTGTAACTCAAGTTGAAATTTATACTATGGGTATTGTCGGTTTAATTTTTCATATGAATTCATTATGCAATCTAGAGGGTTATGAGTTTTGTATTTTATTTTTATTCATTAAAGTGATATGATTAAGTTTTTAAAATTCAAGTATATACTATACAATAGTAATATAGCAATTCATAATTATTAAATTAAATTTTATAATACACGCCGTCGCTCCTGTATATGTTCATTATTTTTTTAACACGTTTTTCAGTTTCCATTACTTTTCAATTTAGACTTATTAATTAATTAATTAATTAATTAATAATTAATTAATAATTAATTATAACTTTATATTCTTAAATGGATGTTGTCTTAACTATAATTAATATAGTGTGTCATTGTGCGACTCTTTCGATGGGGTCACGGGTTTAAACCCCAGCAGATGTCTAATTGACAATTGCAATTTATCTCACGCTTTTTTTAAGTGAACGAAAACAACAGAGGAATCCTGCATATCTCTAAAGAATTTTCGGGATATGAAACCTACCGATGCGCATTGGAGCAGCGGGTTTGGTCTTAGCTCCAATCCTTCTCTGCAAAAAGATTAGGCTCAAGCCCAGTAGTGGGATAGTAACAAGCCGTTACTCTAGTTTTATCAAGGCTTTAGATTTTTCATGTTTCACGATATTGTTGTTAATTTTCATGTCGTACCAATGAAAAATTAAAATAGACAAAAATATTTAAGCAATCAATAAAGAATGTTGTCTAAAAGTTACGTTAAGAATTTATACAAACATTCCATTTAACACCAATGTGATAAAATGCATTTATTCTATTTGCAATGTTTTCGGTGTTTGCGCTCTCTATACCTACCTACGCTTTCCAAGACAGTTTGATAGATAAGGAAGCCATATCAAGATTCTTGGAAGATTCTTTCTCAATTTGTTTTCGTTAAATTAACGTTGAAAGAGCGATGTTTCTATGTTGTCTTTCTATTTTATTCTAAATGTTTATTGGTGCTCGGTATTTAATAGTGACTCGGTTATCAAACATTTCATATTATTCCAGCTATATTTTCGGTCGCACCTAGTACAGAATTTTGGAATTCCATATGAACTTTTGAAGTGGTTTCAGTTCTCAGCCTGTGCTTCGTGTGTAAACGACTTAATACTGCTTTTATATCGTCGTTATATCAGTTTTATAACAGTTTTAAAATACATAGTAAACTATGTAGCTTAAAAGATATTTATATTATATATTTTTACTGATTAAGTTAAGAAGGATTTGTCACCATACAATTGCAATAAACGTTGTATTTTCAAAGTTGTTCTAATTTTCACTAGGCACATTTACACATGGGACGACTTATGTTATGAAAAAAATGTCAAGGGTTACGCTATATATATTTAAGTCCATGAAACACATTATTTTTCTATGAAACTCATAAGGGTTTGAGCACAAAAAGCCTTGTTATGATCCATTACACATTCATCGTTTCGACATAGATTTAATCTCATTACTTTTTAAACTACCGGAGAAAGCTATTCTACAGTTCCGATGTTAAAATTTCAACCATTAAATTATATCCAAGCTTGGAACAAGCTCCACAAGTAGATGGGAATTTTTATGGTAAAATATTACGGACGGCATCGTAACGGGAGCGTATGATTAAGAACCCCGCATTACTTTGAAACTTGAAATTATCCGTAGTTCTAAGATCTCACATTTTAACCGGTACATTATTAATGACGATTTTTGTACAAGTTTTATTTAAAATTCAATGACTTCAAAAGTTTAGTTCAAAGGTTGATTTAGTGGACGTTGATAGCGTTGGTGGCGTTGATTTGGTGGGGTTGATTTATTTATTTTCATTTCTAGTGAAAACGAATATTATTTTGACTGTATAGTAAGATTTTTATAGATTTTTCAAACGAATAAACTAGCAGATAGGTTACAAAACGTGACTAAAACTAACTGAGGTCATGTGTCATGGGAAAAAAAGTTATTTCCGTCTGGAAAGAAATGTTAGCCTTTGCATTTTGAATAATCCAATACCTACTTTATGTGAGCCATAGAGTAAAATTGTTTTACTTACACTTTTAAAATATAGGGCCCTGTACAATGGGACGCGAAATAGCACCCAGCACCGAAATGATATGAATGATGAATATCATAGAATATAGAGTAGCTAAGATTTGGGTAATAGTATCGATAGAAGAAATTTTTTAAATTGCTTTTAGAAATGTTTGTGAATTGAGGAACTAAAGCTTGGCTTACACTATGCGATTCAACTGTACCGTATCATCACAAAAGTAACAGCCTGTTACTATCCCAATGATGAGCTCTCTGTTTTTGGAGAGAAGGGCTGGAGCTAAGATCTACCACGCTGCTCCAATGCGCATTAGTAGGTTACACATATCACCAGAATTCTGTAAAGATATCCAGGTTTCCTCACAACGTTTTTCTTCATCAAAAGGCGTGTGATAGATTACCATAAGTCACAAGTTTTTAATAGAAAAACTCAATGGTACATGTCCGGGGTTGGAACTCGTGATCCTCTCGAAAGAGTCTCAATATGTGTGGGCAATGGAAGTAACTAGCATCGGTACTCCTATCTATCTTGTATTAAAAATGCATTTTCTACCTGACTACTTAATTCCTGATACCCAAGCGGCTTGATAAAGCGGATTAGATACGTATACAATTGATGGCTCGCAACATTGAAAGAGTAATGAATATCGAATGGCATGTTGTGGTGGCTATTGACGCAAAAGCCACGGGACGTGATCGGACTAATGAGCTTTAGACTACTTAAGAAGCATTGTATTCGGGGCCCGGTGAGAACCATTTGAAAAATAACCGCTCAGTATATTATAACATTATTCATAGCCGAGCCATCATTAATCTGGTTGTTTTTTTATTATTTACGCGCTCATCAGACAAAAAAATACGAAGGATGGAGTGATGAATAATCGATTGAAGCATTTTATAGCACACTTTCAAATGTGTGCATGCTTTGTAGTGTTATGGATAATGAGCCTTATATATTTGTTGAATAAGGGTTAACTTTATTTTTAATAACCAGTGACCCGTGATTTTGGTCCCGCCAACTTAAGCGTTTGTACAAGTACCTTCAAAAAGGCCGAGTAGAATATACGACCCTCATTTCGTACTGTGGTGTCGCAAAAGGCGACTAAAGAAAGTTGACGTTAGGCAGGCGGCCGGTCGTAAAATGTGTTGACAAATCATATGATAACATTTTTATAACATGTTGTGCCGACCTCACTTAAAGTGGGATAAGGTCTAAGGGCAGGAAGATGATGATAATGAACTATACATTTAGTACTTTTGCATTTATAATATTAGTATTCATTAATTAATGCGATAACTTCATTAAAGCATTAAGTATTTATGATGTTTACCGTATAAGACGATCGCCATGAACGCCCGAAGCCATTTTATCTCACTGGCTTCGATAATAATACTCATTAAAATTCTGCCGTTTTTACCGTTGCTTCATTCATTGGAACATTATTTTCCTCAATCCATCCCACTCGAATCTATCTGTCCTTATCAAACTTACACCGAAAAGTTTTCTCTTTCCCGAAACTAGATTGCATCGACATCTGTAATCTGTTTAAAAGTTTCGTTTGTTTTAATCTCCAATGCGTGAAAACAAATTTTTTTCTTTAATATTTAAATGAGTTAGTCTTGTATGTATATTATTTTTTTTGTATATCTGAATCTGGAAAACGGCTCCAATGATTTTCCTGAGATTCAGCGTTTGAAAATCGATCTAGCTAGGTTTTATTTTTAAAAATTTCGGTTTATTCCTATTTTTGGGCATTAAAAAAATACTAAATTCTAGAATTGTAAGTAAAGGATAATTTTAGCTGTCATACGTAATGCTGAGATAGCCGATGGGTAACAGGCGGACCAAAAATGTTCAAAACCCGACTTTGAATCCCACATGTCATCGTCGCCTACTTTTTTTTATATTTTTTTTACATAGGTATTTTTTTGTCTTTTTAAAAATTACCAGGTACCCAGGTACTGTTATATTTAATACGGTTGTATTTTCTATTTAAAAATAGCTTTAAAGTTTGACAAAACTGAACTATTAGAAAATTGTTCCAATTAAATACATAGTAATTTAAATATATTAAAGCTACCTATGTACTCAGCTGCCGCTGAGTAGAATAGACCACCATCATTTCTTACCCAAATGTCGTAAAAAGCGATTAAGGTAAGTCGAGGAGGTGGCCGGTCGCAAAATACCAAGTCAAATCGTGGTAAAACATGTTTATAACATGTTGTGCCGACCCCACTTAGAGTGAGATAAGGGCAGGAAAATGATGACAAATTATTTTTAAACTTAAAACTTTTTTAGTTTTTTTTACTATAAATTATGCAATCATAAACTTTGGGTAAACATACACCATAAAAGAGTAATTTCACATCGCATTTGTTGACGCATTTGTTAATTATGCTATTTGGAGCAGCCGATAGAATGTACCTACTGTTGTTTAAGAGCTAATGACAAATTAATGGAATAAACTTTGTAATTGCAAGCCATACTGTTCCGTGATATGAAGGGGGATTGACTTGTTCAACGCAAATGTGTATTTGTATGTGTTTAAAATTTCATGTCTTTTAGTTTGGATGATCTTTTGATGGTGATCAAAATTAAACTTATTTTTTAAATGATATCTACATTCTTAAACAGTTCTGTGATTTGGTATTGTAGTGTTATTGTGATATTTTATGTTTGCATGGAATCAGTTATATTATATTAAATGAAATAAAAGACGTTAATTTAGGTGTTAAAGATGTGTTTACCTGGAGTTTCCGAATTAATTACTAACAGAGACAAAATTTGTACAACAATTAAAAGGTAAATGTCAATGCACTTTTAAGTAAAACACTGTTCGTGTATAATTCACGTAAATTGTATTTCACAGTATAATATTTCTAAAATCTTTTTTTAAAAGTAATGAGAATATTAGTTTGCTTTAATCTCTCATGCACAATGTTCAAAATCTCATGCACTACCCGACACCGATGACACAACAATACACAAACACTGCACACATTCACCACAACAATCTCAACAATTGTTTAGCCCCGTAACCGAAGCATCGTCAGAAGATAAGACTCCACGACAAAATCGCAAAGATTTGCGATTTTGTTTGCATGAGTTCTTACAAATTCTGCATGTATCAGGTATGAGAACGAATAGTACACTCTAAATTTAGCATTAAATATATTTCCTTTTATCGCGGATTATAGCAAAATAATATTGTCATTACTTTTATATTATGGACCTCCGCAAAGTAACACCTAATTCTATAAATTATTTAAAATCTTTTTTCTTATTATTCTTCTTATCTTTCTCCTTTTTATATTTTTCCAAATAACTCAGTCCACCGATTCTTCAAGTGTAAGAATTCTTTTTTAATTTAATTATTTTGCTATGGTTATGTAATACGGTTTTTGCAACAAAATAATTACATCATAACTATTACCTACAAATCGTGTTAGGCTTAACAAAAAACATTTTGACTGGCCCGTTGGCAATGACCCTGCTTTCAGCTCCGCGGGTCGCGGGTTAGATTCCCATCGAGGATCAACATTTTCTAAGAAGAATTTGTTGGTTCTTCAAGTCTGGGTGTATATTTATATTTAAAAATGTTTTTTAAATTATATATATGCATCTATTTACCAGTTGTCCATTTTCCCTAATACAAGTTTTAAGTGACTTTCTTTGAGGACGGACAGCCGTGTGTGTAAATTGTCCCATATATTAATGTATCTTTAGTAAGCTTTCTATCTTAATATATTAAAATTAGAAGTTATACAAGTAATAAGTTACATGTGTGACCCATAATAACCTCTATGGCGGGTCTAAGATCGCTTCTCGGCCTTTTGGCTAAGATCAAGTGTGTAGTTACCTACCTTTGGTCTGCCAAAACTTCGCAGTGTCTTGTTACGTGTGTCCCGTCTTAGAACTATTCAGTCCCCATTTTCCATTCCCGGTAGCTTCCCCCGACCATCATGGGGGAACCAGAGACGAAAGTGATCAGGGAAGGAGAAAACACCATCATTCTCCTCCCCCTGCGAAGCGAGGAGGTGCTGCGCTGTCCGGTCTGCGCGAGCGGTCGGTACGCCGGGGTTCGCAAAATCGAGAACCTGAATCGCCACTCCAAAGAACATCATCCCGGCATCGGTATCGTCTACCGGTGCTGGAAGTGCGCGTTCACGGCCCCCGAGGGTAAACGCTACCCGAGGAAAATCGTGACCGCGCACTGTGGCGACTGCGTCCCCGACCTGCCGATGGTTCCCGCGGGCCGAGCGGACGGCGCCAGACGCCAGGCCATCCGGCAAGCCATCGGCGCGGAACCCGTCGCAAGCTCGCCAGAACATCGGCCCCCGACCCCTCCCGCGCGCGTCGTAGCTACACCTATAGTCGCGCGGGGGGCCAGTCGGGCGGAGTCGTCGTCGTCGTCCTCGGGTGGGGTCTTCGTGTCCCCGACGGCGTCTCCAGAGCCGCGACGGCCCGTGCCAGCACCTCCACGCACGCCCACACCACCACCACCAACACCGGTGACGCCGCCAACCAACATCCCGGCGGCGCACACGAGTCCTCCGACCTCCCGGGGAGCCCCGGGTGGACAACGGACCGCGCAGCGCTCCCCGCAACAACAGCAACAATCATTGGTGGAGCGCCTGAACGCGGTTGCGAGTCCCGAGCAACTCCAGCAGCTCAGGGACCCAGTCACCCAATTCCTGGGCAGACTGTCCACCAGGGGTCCTCCCCCCCAAAGGGAGGCCAGACCAGGAGCGCAGAGGAGAGATCCCCCCAGTGCGCGGGCGCCCGATTGGATTCGTGAGGCTACACGGCTTCAGCGTCTCTATAGACTTAATCGCAAACGGGCAGTCCAGCAGGTTCTGGCGGGGCCCAACCGGTCCTGCCAGATACCCATTGCCGAAGTCCAACATCATTTCGAGCAACTGGCTGCCCCCAGAGACGGTGAAGCTGACTGGCCCGAACGCGTGTTCGAGGGGGAAGAGCCCACGGCAGTGAGCAACCAGGAGCTGTGTCGGCCCTGGCGCGACGCCGAGGTCCTCCAGTGCCTCAAGCGCCGTTCCAACACGGCGCCGGGACCGGACGGAGTGACCTACGTCGGTCTGCTAAAGGCCGACCCGGGCGCGAAGGTTCTCACTGCCCTCTTCAACACCGTGATGCGCACTGAGACGTCCCCTTCTTGGTGGAACGACAGCAACACCATCCTGCTGTACAAGAAGGGCGACGCGGGGGACGTAAGTAATTGGCGACCAATTACACTTCGGGACTGCGTCCCGAAGCTTTTCACGGCGCTCCTGGCCGAGCGGCTAAAAGGGTGGGCCGTTACCAACAACCGGTTCAGCAAAGCGCAAAAGGGTTTCCTGGAGTACGACGGCTGCTTCGAGCACAATTTTGTGCTCCAGGAGATCCTGCGCGACGCTAAGGCTCGGAGGAGGGAAGTAGTGGTGACATGGCTGGACCTTACCAGCGCGTTCAACTCCGTGCCCCACTCCTCCATATTCCGGGCCTTGCAGAACCACGGCCTGCCCGGTAAAGTGATCAACACCATCAGATCACTTTACGCCGACATGAGGACTCGTGTGAAGACGGCAGATGGCCAGACCGACCCTATCCGCATCCAGTCGGGGGTCCCGCAGGGGTGCCCCGTCAGTCCCGACGTGTTCAACCTGACCCTGGAGCTTATGCTCCGCCTCGTCGTGAGTAAGGGGGAGGGTTACACGTTAGAGGGCGTACGCTTTTCCACCTTTGCGTACGCCGACGATGTTGCCCTTGTGGCCAACTCACCGGCTGGAATGCGGAGACTGCTTCGAGCAGCTGAGACGGGGGCTCGTGCTGTCGGCCTGACTTTCAATGCCAGAAAATGTTCCACCCTCCATCTGTCTGGCGGCATTGAGAGTCCGGTCCGGCAGACCGAGTTCTCCATTCAGGGGTCGCCGATCCCAGTGCTAAAATCCGGAGAAGCCTACAACCATCTTGGCGTCCCCACAGGATACCAAGTCAAGCAGACCCCAGTCACCACCATTAGGGGTCTGATAGAAGACATCCAGCGCGTTGACCTCTCCATGCTGGCCCCGTGGCAGAAGTTGGATGCAGTACGCACCTTCTTCCTGCCACGCCTGGACTTCATCTTGCAGGCGGGCTGCGTGGAGAAGGAGTACCTGAACGAGGCAGACAAAGTCATCAGGAGGCATGCCAAAAAATGGCTGAGTCTTCCCCAGCGAGCCAGTGCGGAGCTTGTCTATCTGCCCACCTCTCAGGGTGGTGCAGGACTGCTCCCGCTGGCCGATTTATATGATCTACTCACCGTGGCGCATTCATATCGATTACTATATTCAAAAGACGCCACGGTGAGCAACTTAGCAAACAGTCTTCTGGGGAAGACCATCTCGGAGAGGTTGAAAAAGCGGGCGTCCAACATCGACACAGCCCGCTACCTCTCTGGGAGCCTCGATCTGCCTCGTTCCTCGGGCCTAACGTCATTCTGGGCCCAGGTACGAAATGCAGGCCGACGAATGAACACCAAGTTCGGCCTGCAATGGCGCTGGATGCCAGACAGCGAAGTTTTCGCTCTATCCTGTGGAGATGCTGACGTGGATGGTGACTCCGGAGGCGTTGTCGTGCCGACCAACAAGACCGAGGTCGTTCGGAAATTGCGCCAAGGGTTGACGGACCATTATGCGGGTTGTCTCCTGTCCAAAAAAGATCAGGGCAAGACATTTGCGGTCCTGCGGAAGAGTAATCACTCAAATCATTTTCTCCGCACGGGCCGCAACACCCGCTTCTGCGACTGGCGATTTATACATCGCGCTCGCCTCAATTGTCTCCCCCTAAACGCTGCCAAGCGGTGGCAAACTGAGGGGGACAAGCGATGTCGCAGGTGCGGGTACGTCCTGGAGACGATCCCGCACGTCCTCAACCATTGCACGGCGCACTCCGACGCACGGCAACGCAGGCACAATGCCATCCAGGATCGGCTGGTCAAGGCCATCTCCCGAAATCCTGGGACAGTTACGGTTAATCGGACCGTCGAGGGAACTAGTGGTGCGGCGGCGGCTCTTAGGCCAGACATCGTCGTTAGAGACGAAAACCGTCGCCGCATAGCAATAGTCGACGTCACGGTGTCGTTTGAAAACACCACCACTTCATTCGACCAGGCTCGTCAGGAAAAGATCGACAAATACCAACCTATAGTCGATCAACTGACGGGTCGGGGATACACCGTTGACCTCGACGCCTTTATAGTTGGTTCCCTTGGCGGCTGGGATTGCCGTAACGAAAAGACCATGAACACCCTCAATATCAACAGAGTCTACGCTGTGATGATGAGGAGGTTCATGGTCAGCGATACCATCCGCTGGTCCCGGGATATTTATGTGGAGCACGTGTCGGGGGCGCGGCAGTACACCGTGCCTTAGCGCCCCCTCGTTTCCCCTTTAAAAACTGTGGTCTCGTTACCACCCTCCCTCTCTCTTAACCCACTCTATTATCCCCTTATCCCTCTACTGTACACCTTCCCCAGTGCCCGTCCGCCAGAAGGTTCTATGTTTAAGATATAAGTTTAACTTGTTCTTCAAAGATACCCCCTTCGGGTGGAAGTATCCTTAGATTATTTATAAAAAATAATCGATTACTTATCTTCTGAATAAATCACGAAGCTTGATGGATTAAGCCTAGGTTTCTAAGAGAACCCGAAATAAGTTTTAAATTTTTTAAATTTTTTAAATTAATTAAATGAGTTTTAAATTTAAATACTTGCGGAATTCTATACCAGGGCTTCTTAAACGGTCGCGACCCCCCTGGGGGTCTGACTACTGAAAGCAAAAGGCGGCGCAAAGATCTGATACTTTTCAATCATTATTGATACAACTACATGGCTGCAGCTGTCCTTTAAAGAACTTTTCTAACAAAGATTTATTGATATTTCTCCTCCTAAGTTCCTTCATTACCCCTTTTCATTAAATTTTATTAAATAGATTTTATTAAATTTATGATTGGTTAGTTTACAACAATTATAAATAAAATTTTAAAATTAGTATATACACTACGTGCAAAAATAATTACAAATAAAAATCATACAAAATACTATTGTAGTTTTATTATAACTATTTTTTGAAAAAATTGGCAATGCAAAACTGTTATTTACACTGTAAAATAGTGCGACATTACATCTACATCGACGGTTAATATATATTTTATTATATGGAGGAGGGGGTCGTTTAAAATTTCCTAAGCTTGAAGGGGGTCGCTATATAAAAAAGTTTAAGAAGCCCTGTTCTATAGTACAAAATGATAAATCAAATCAAATCAAAATAATCTTTATTCAAGTAAGCTCTTACAAGCACTTTTGAATCGTCAAGGATCAATATAATTAATGAAGCTACAACTAGTTCGGAATGTTGCTCTTACCGAGAAGAACCAGAAAGAAACTCGGCGGTCAATCTTTAAAACATTTTCAATTTTACATAATCAAACCTCAGTCCTGTATGATAAGATTATTTAGCTGTTCGCTATCCATTTTCAAAACTATAATATACTGTATGAAAACATGTAATGGGTGTATATTTATATTTAAGTAAGTATTTAAAAATTATATAACTATATATTCACCAGTTCTCTGTCTACAATAACACAAGTATTAAGTTACTTACTTTGGAGGCGGACGACCGTGTGTGTAAGTGTCCCATATATTTATTTATATATTTTTCAAGATTACCTAAATAATATAAATAAGTATACGTTTGAGTTATTTAAATATACACATTTCTGTGTGTGTGTGTTATAAAAAAATTATTTACTCTTGAAACTTGAAATATTCACCATATAAATAAGGCAATTCTTATGTCTATTATAATAAAACATATGAAGGACGTAAGTCGATTTGTTAACATATTCACGTCTAATACGGAAATGTTAAAAGTGCAATCGGTATCGCTGTTAAATTCGAATATTACATTTTTATAAGGCTGTTACTTGATTAAATTTCTTTTTCTTATCAGGAACAATGAGAAGCGTAAGGAAAAGTCACGTGTCGCAGCTCGATGTCGACGCACCAAAGAGATGCAGATCTTCACCGAGCTGACGGCCGCACTTCCGGCCAAGAAGGAAGACGTGGAGCAACTTGATAAGGCTTCAGTAATGCGTCTCGCAATCTCATATCTACGTGTGCGCGATGTTGTCTCTATGCGTAAGTATTTTATCTTTCTCTTTCTAGTTTATTTCAAATTCTTCAATAAAACTAAATTTAAAACATAAACGATTTATAGTCATCATTATATAAAAATATACGAATAACATTTGGATAAAATCGAGTAACATTTATAGTAACTTTAACGTAGATTTCTTCTTATTGTTATAACTTATATAGACTCTACTCTGCCTACATCGGATCAACAAAAAAAGATAGAGTTTTAACATTGACAATCCGTTGAAGCAAGCATAGATAATCCTTACTAATATTATAAATGGGAAAGTCTGTCTGTCTGTCGGTTCCGTTTTCACGGCCAATCCACTGAACCAATATCGATGAAATTTGGCATAAATATTCCTTATATACCGGGGTAACATATAGTCTATATAAATCCTGTTAATTCAACAGGAATTAAATTCAGGAGCAATTAAATACGATGACATTCTAAACGCCATCTATAATAAACCTATGGAACTAATTTTTATTTACGATGTGTCAAAATCAAGTCAAATCTGTATTTACGAAGTATTTAGATTCCAAGTTTTTCTGCTTACGTCAAAAGAGTTATCTTTAAAGAGTATTTATATTTTATTTTATTCGTTTACTGGACAAATTTAACTAAGAAAATTTAACATTGTAATAACAATGGATTAATAATATAAGTAATACGAGTTGTTTAGTAAAATAAATAAACTAATAATATTATAAATGCAAAAGTCTGTTTGTAACGTTTTCATGGTCAATTCGCTGAACCAATATAGATGAAATTTGGCAAAATTAATGTTTATATACCGGGGTAACGTGTAAAAATCATAAAAAAAGTTATTATTATTTTTTTTTAATATTTCGGTTTTTGTTTATTTCATAAACCGGAGACAAATATTTAATAAAAAAGAGACCGCCAGAATGATGTATGTAACATCTTTTGGCCCAGACCAGAGTATTAACTTTAGTGTTGTTAAATAGAAAAATATTTATTATCTTCGTATCAATTATTATTTTATTTAATATTTATTTATTATAGTTTGAGGTTATGTACATGTACAATTACTAGCTAAATACCTTAATAACACATTAAAAAGATAGGATTTGTGGCGAAAATATAACAATAAGCTATAATCATTTAAGTTCAAGTAAAATTTAATCATATATAATTTTTGTTGTCAAAAAAATAGACGTTTCAAGAAAACGCATTCTTAAACGGTCTTTAGTTAGTAGTCTATGGCAACAAGTACGAAATAAATGACTATTAATTGACATGTATTGGGAAGTTTTATTTAATTAATTTAATTAAAAAATATTTTATTTCTAAACACCATTTTTAATATTTGAAAAGTCATTACAGTTAATAAAGTCAAGTTTAATATATTTTCCGATACCTATTTTAAAATATTATGTTAACAAAAACATAATTTAAATTTAATTTTTCGTATTTATACTAAAAACGTTGGAATCCAGCGCCATACGTATAGGTAATTAAAAAAAAAAAAAACAATTTGACAGTTGATTCGTTACGTTAAATGTTATTATTAAATAAATTTCTAACACGTTTCCAAAGCTTATAATATTTATAGAGATATTTAATTCCAGAAAACATTATGAATTTTTCATGTATATAAAGTTTTTGTACTCCTTTTACTGCGCTATTTTAAAATATATTTCATGTAAGTACGGGTTATTTACTAAAATTATCATATTAAGCTCTTGATCAAACAATAAATCCCTCTGATTCATCCCGGATCGATCTAATTTTTGTGATTGAGATATTTGAAGGTTTGGATGGTGACAGAAGCCACTCCTAATTTCAAGACTACAGTCCACGCGAACGAAGTTTCGCGGGTAAAAGCTAGTACACGATATAGGATAGAAGCAAGGCTTTATAATCTTACTTTTAAACGCTTGTTCATCTTTGTGTTAGGATAATAACCTTTTGTATATCGGATAAAAAGCCGAACAGTACACAGGAATTGTCGCTTATAATCGTGGTGGATTTATCTTTTTTTCTTTTTTTTAAATAATAAACCCCAGAAGGAGTAATGTTAGTGCGTATATTTAACTGAGACTACGTTTTGATATGCAGTTTTACATTGATTTTCTCTACATGAATGGGCGAACAAATCAATTAGGTTAAACATATTTTAGTTTACGATTATTATCACACAAGATTTTATCTTAAAGATAGTTAGTTTATCTTAAAGATGCTGTTGTTGTTGTTAATGATGCGTCTTAATTCTACATAACATTAACATTAAAGAAAGCTAAATGTGAATAATTTTTCAATTAATAAGTAAGATAGGAAAAGGTGTTCGGAGCACATTTTAGGTTCCAGCAACTTTTGGACATTTTGACCATTTTATCACGCTAATCCTAAAGAATTTAAAATGTTGTCTTCAATCAACTCCAGGTGATTTTAACTACAACTATCCCAAAGTGTTAACAATGTTGCCGCCACTTCAGAAGTTGGGGTGCCTTGTCGCCGCAGTGGCGACAACGGAATCAGCTATAATATGTCTTGCCACGAATTACAAAGAGTTACTAGTGGTAGCCGTAACTTCGTTCGCGCCAACTTAAAAATTAGCGTTCACCATAATGCAATATGTGTTTTCTCCCTGTTCCCGAAAGAAAACAATTTTTTCATCCCATAGTTGCCAAAGCCAATTCAGTATGTGCTATGTTCCATGTGAAAGCGTAACAGACAGACTGTCGCATTTATACAATTGGTATGGATGTCTTAAAGACCCATACAAAGGCCAAATAAAATTTTACTTTGTAGAATAAAGAGCATCATATAGTGGTATAAATTTTTATCACGCGTCTTGGTTTTCATATATTATAAAACTCCATTTAAAACGAACCCCACTCTATCTATCTATCAACGCTACACATTCATTTTAACTAAAGCATGTAGTTGTGTAATTTAACATTCTGGTACCGACACGTATATAAGCTTACATAAAGTATCGGCCTGTTGCTATCCCATTGCTGAGCGTAGCCCTCATTCCCTCTTTTTTTGGAGAGACATGTCTGAGCTTAACCCACGCTGTTCCAATCTTAATTGATAGGTAAAAAGATATCCTAAAAACTATCTGAAGATACGCAGGTTTCCACACTATGTTTTCCTGCACCGAGTAGGAACTGAAAAACTCATTGGTGTTTGATCCCGTGACTTTGGAAAAATGCAAAAGAATTTAAAAGCTTATACAAAATAATAGTTATAATTCCTGATTACGATAAAAAAATGTATGCCATTAATTTTTATAGATTTTCGCCAGTGTTTGATAAGCGAATGGGTAATGTGATATATCTATGATATAGGCGGATAATGTGCCAATCGTGCTATTTATTATCTGATAAAATGAAATCTGTTTCTTATTTAGGCGTTGTTTCCAATTGATTTTATCGCCAATAAAATATATTTTATGCAAAGGTTGATGTTAAAATTCCATATTTTTTATGTTATCAACAATAAACATCGAAAAATACGAGTGAGAAAACTCTGGTGACGTTTGTTTCAGAAACTTAGGGTGACTGATTCGATTCTTGAATGGATGGAATGATCATTTGCTAATGATAATAGCCGATATTTTGCTCCACAACCTCTATCGTCCAGTGAAAGTCCCATCACAATCGGTTTAGTTGTTCTGAAGAATATTCTATGTTGTTTTATTAACCTTAACCTTCCTCGTACGGTTTAGTCAAGACCGTACTGTAAAATCCCTTTAGTAGATTTTGAGAAAATCGGTACATACAGACAGAGTTTTTGGAGACTTTGTTTTATATGTATAGATAAGAAAGCCTGTTTTTTGTCCTTTTTTTACGCCTGAGTCAAGTCGAGACCTATGTGATTTTTAAATGAAGTTAGTTTATAGGGTGGAAAGTTACACATTTATTGTATGTACGTGAGGGCTATGTACTAGTAATGTAATATTTCTATATCTATATAGGAAGAATCTAGTTTGTAATAAGTGTGATAAAAAATATATATTAATATTGTAAACGAATATTACAAGAGGTTGCTGCTATCGTGCGTATTATGAGTGCAGCTGACGGATAACGAACTCACCGCGACGCCAGAAAGCAATTATAGAGTTCCCTGTCACCGAACGTCCTACGCACATAGCCGATGACTTGCTCGGCGTAAAGCGTAACAACAACAAATGGCGGTTTCGATGAGAACGGAATATACAAGCCTTCTGGTGTGATCTGACATTTGGTTTGGAAATGGGATAAATCACGAGTGCGGGAATACAAGTTGAATTATAGTTTCGGGTTTCATTATTACTCGCTTCTGATCGTTCTTAAACAGTATGTTTTGTAAAAATTAAAATATATATCGCCCCATTATAAGAATAAAGTTACATGCTCTATGTTATAAACAGTTGTTCGGATAGGGTGATATAAGTAACTGAAAGTAATAATTACTTTAGGTGAATGTTGTTTTCGTGTTGCATCCGTCGGCTAAATTTGTTTGCAGTTAAATATTCGGAACGTTGTCTCAGTTCCGTATTTATAAGTAGAGTTGTTGACACCAACGTGAATTTTTAAAGCTTGCACTAAAAATGAAGACATCTGCAAAAGCTCTGAACGTATTGTGAAATATAGTTATTTAAGCACAAGGAAATAGATTTGGTATTGGAAATAAGATTGAATATATATAAAAAAATGGGAAGATTGGATTTTTGGAGATGTGTCTGAGTTATTTGCTTACGTAACTCTCAAAAAATTGAGGATCTAAGAAATATCCCCTTTAGGGATATTATCAGGTTTGTAAAACAACCGGGAGGTTAAGACATGTAACACTGTCGGGACAGCAGGGTCTCAACATGGGGAAATGAGTGGAATAGTCTCGAATAGGAGTTGATCACTCGTCCTGCACCGACAGGCGTCCCCGAAATTAGATAGATAAATAGATAGAACTCTCAAAAAACATTTTTGTATTAAAAATAAACTTAAATAGCTGAAGTTTTTTCTTCTTTTATCAACACTTCTTTTAGCTGGTATAGCAGGCCTTGAGTTGGAAAATGCTAACCCCTAGTAATGTATGCCGCGTTTTATCTTTTAGTGCAATTCATTTCAAATATTTTATCAGGTCATTGGAACTCAGCTTTATAGTAGTTATAGGTACAAATGACATTCTTCGTAACTTCGAAATACCATCTTTAACTCACAAAAAGTTGCTCGAACATTCCACCTCTGACCCAAACGATGCGACAAGTGAACAGAAAAATAAAAGATATTCTGGGAAGTTCATCGACTCACAAATTTGTAATTTTCAAACCGCGCCTATTGTTAATCCATGGACTTCTCATATATAACTTCTATTGTATGAATATTCTGCATGAAAAATCTATATCTAGGACTTCGTTAGTGTACAACTTTTTGTACAATAGATTGTACAAATTCTCTAGCTGTCAAATAAAAAGGTGTTTTTTAAAATCTTTTTTCATATTTTGTGTATTAATATTATTGGCGATATTTGTATAATCAATAAACAACCTTTAATAACAACAACGCGGGGCTAAAATCGTAAAAGATTGCCCTCTAATTTAATCTTGTTGATCCAAAAAATAACAGAGTTGTAAATACAAAATTAGACATCTTACTGAATATGTTGTTTTTTAACGAATATTTTTTTTTCTTAAATCATATTTTATTTCAGTAAAAAAAATAGAGCCATTCATCTTTCCAGCTGTTACACCACTAATTATGAAACCGGTGTTCATATTAACACGTGTCTAAAATAATTATGTACAGTACGCTTTCTTTTTAATGATAATGTAATATAGGTCTGTATAGAAAGGATCGTAAGGAAATTCAATTGAAGTATCGACCTGTATGTTTTATTAATAAAAGTGGTGAAAGAGCTAAGCGTTATTTGAGTTTTTTTTTTAATTGTAGCGGCCTGTTCTTATCCCACTGTTTAAGTAAACGGCTTGTCTCTTTGGAGTAACAAGCTTTTCTGTTGAATATTTTGTACTTTTTCTATCTGTAATTGAAAAAAAAATATGGGGTATCAATTTCACTCATGGGCTAGATGTTGATGAACATGTTTTGGACTAGATGAAAATGTTAAAATTACACATTATTTTCTGCAGCGACACCGGCAGAACTCATAATTCAAAATACGGCCGTTCGTTTAAGCAAACTAAAGCATTTTCCTTAGCAATGAAATTTTAAAGCATTTATCTCAAAATTAATTTTTTTGAGTTGTGCTACTATTGCAGTCCGTGGGCTATATATAACACATTATTTTTTTATGCTGTTAGTTCTAATGACTTTTAGCGTGTCACCGGACGAGATTTAACCAACAGAACAAGAAAAGGCCAATTTTAAGATTCATTTATCAAGGAAAATAATACTCGTAAGAGTTTTCTTTAAGTATTGGGTTCTAGCTGTTCTCAACCTTTAGTATCGTGACGCGCTCTTTATTGTTTTTTTTACGAATATCCTTTTTGTATCTTTGCTTCCAGTGCCCGAAGACAAAGAAGCGCCCAAGTTGCTAAGTCCCAAAGGCCTAGAAGAAGTTCAATCCGAGCTGTCATACATGAAAGCTTTGGACGGTTTCGTGTTAGTGGTGTCGCAACAAGGCGACATTGTTTACTGCAGCGAAAATATTGCAGAGCATCTAGGCGTGTCGCAGGTGAGTGTACTTGTAGACTTAGATGATCATCAAAATTATTTCTGAAAAAGTAATTTATATTAACATCTATACTAACATTATAAAGAGGAAAAATTTGTATGTATGTCTGTAATGTTTTCACACAAAAACTACTGGACCGATTTCAAAAATACTTTCACCATTGGAAAACTGCATCTTTACTGAGCTAAAATATATGTAATAATAAATATAATAATATAAAAAGAAAATATACCCATGTAATGCTATGTGTAGAGTGTATCCGTTGTATTTAGTATTAGTTCTCATACCTGATACATGAATTCGAAAAATTCATTAACAACCACCAATAACACAACAATACTTGCGCATTGTTTGTTATTGGTAACGTACACATTCACTACCATAATTTCAATTATCGTTTCGCACCGAAGCCGCTGGAAGCGGTTTATGTTTTAATTTTCATGCAAATTAATATTTTAATAACTTTTGTATTTTGGATGTAATAAGTTATGATCAGTTAGACATATACCATGGTATAGAAAACACACAAGTTAAAACAAGTCAATCTCACGCATTTCTATGGTACAAACACAAATAGACCTATCTAAAAATATAACATCTCATTTTTTTTTAATAAAAAACAATACCTAGTACATGAGTAAGAAGTATTTTTTGTAATTTATTTATTAGGCTAACAAAATTAACTGCAATGCATTACATTAATTATATAGTTAGATAACTGACTTCAGTTCCATATACTAAAAGAATCCCCTTATTCTACGCCGCAAAAAGTTGTCTTGCACGAGGAAAAAGCTCGTTAAAACAATAAATAATTACTTAATGAGCACATGGATTCATCATGTTGTTCAATTTCGTGCTATTTCGATAATAATTAAGATCCTATATTTTCCTGTTGCCAAATCAAAAAATTAAGGGGTTTAATACCTAAAATATCCTTTCATCTTCATAACTGCGGTCTAACAATATAATTTGAAAGTATTTAAAAGACTAGAAAACTGCGCTGGCTTCGCTCGCGTGTTAATCAATGTGTCCCACGATTTGTCCGCGTAAATCCTCACCCCGCAGAATTTAACCATAATAATAAAACTTTCTCAAAAATTATACTAACTTTTACTAAAAACCGTACTAAAATTCGTTCAGTACTTTTTGAGAAAATCGATCTTATACAGACAGCTTCTGGGTACATTGTTTTATAATGTGTTTAGATTGACCGCCGAGTTTATAGCTGGTTTTTCTCAGTAAGAGCCTTATTTCGAACCAGTGGTAGCTTCATTGAATCTAATTGATCCTTGACGATTCAAAAGTGTATTGCAAAAGGTTACTTAAAAAAAATTGCCAATTTACGCTAAGATACATATGCTAATCCGAGTCTCTGAAATAAATTTATTACAACGCTCTCTAACCATTTTGTGGTGGTATCTACCACAATAAATAAGGATAATGGTAATTATCTAACTAAACACAATGATAAGTTATAAATTATAAATTATTTATAGTGAGGTAAAATAACAATAAAGATTTATTGAACATCGAAATATCATCATCATTCTCCTGCCCTTATACCACTCTAAGTGAGGTCGGCACAACGTGTAAACATGTGACATGATTTGGCTGGGGTATTTCACGAACGGCCGCCTGTCTTGCGTCAACTTACCTTAGCCGTTTTTTGCGATACCTCGTTAAGAAAGAGGGTGGTCTATTCTATTCAGCCATTTTAATAGCTTGATTGAATTAAAAAATGTGTATTAAAAGATTGATTTCTTACTCCTGTCTAAATATACTAAATTATTTAACTAACTAGAACTTATAGGAATATAAGCTTCCCCATATTACAGTCGAAGCTTTCGGGACAGGTCATAAAACATTACATTATTGAGGCTACTTAAAAGCTTAAGTAGGCGCCAACGAAATTACGGGTACCATTACTATGGTTATACAAATACTTAGTACCTGGGAATGAGCTTTGTTCGGTGTTTTTTTAGAAGATATAAAAAAGCTGTTATATGAAAAAAAGGGGTACGAGATAACTGGACTCAAACTGGCGTCTTTAGGGGTATTATTGGCTAAGGTTTACCCTACTGAAATATCACAACTTTACAAATAACAGTGTAATTAGCCTATGGTTTCAAACAATATTATAGTTGTTTTCAATGCCTGAAAACAGGGATAAAACGACATTTTTTTAAAATAAAATCTCGCTAGATCTATTTATCGCTCCCCAAACTCCCTACATACCGAGTGTCACGGCAATCGTTAGAGCCGTTTCCGAAATTCAGTATGTCCAGTCCTATATGTACGTAGCACTTAACACTTTCAAGTGCATACTTGACTTGACATATTTGTTACAGTATATTTATTGACTGTATAGCGTAGCCGCAGCCTAACTCATTTAAATAAGATATAGCCTTTTGAAATGGGTCCTTATTACTAGATTTAGCATATTACATGGTAAATAAGCCCTTGTAATAATTTCTAGAATGTCTTATTTATGCCACTTATTGAATTAAGTTGACTGAGAAGACCCTCTTGCGGTTACTTATTCCGCACGCTTAGTGTTCGGAAACTGATCGATGTTGTGCATTCTAATTATGTGCATTGCGTCAATGTGTTGTGGTCGTATAAATTTGGTGGAAAAAACTTATCTATGGACCTGAGGTACTTGAATGGCGTATGGGTTTTCAACCTAACGTGATTGAAATATCGTAAACGTGTGCGAAATGCAACGCCAATTTATATCTCAGACGTATATTTGAGGTGCTCGTGGATGTGAATAAAGAGGTTTTTGGTAAATAACCGCGTTTCAAATTTAATTATATCGGCGAGATTGCAATGAGTTCTGGCCTTTTAGACAATAAAAAAATAAATTAGAAATGAAGGAAATTTAGGAATTCAATATTTAAACAAGATAAATAAATATACGTGTTTATGCCATTGCCAAAACTCAATAAAGTAAACGATAGCTTTGTTTGAGATGTAAGGGCGCATCATCTTATAAAATCTTATTAAAACATAGTAAAAAATAGTGAATGGTTGAGAAGTTGAGAAGACAAAGTATCTTTTGGTGTAATGCTGCTTATATTAATCAATGACCATGTATAACTTGTTGATCTTACAGAAGAACAAAGTCACATTTCCTATGCTTATATACGGGAGATTTGACTTTGTTCTTCGGATAGGACGATATTACAATACAAATGATTAACTATAATATAACATTACATCGTTGTAATACAAAATTATACGCAATGTAGGTTAGATGAGTCAGATATATATCATCATATATTGCTACGTATAAAAAGCGTTATATAACAAAATATTTGTTAAGTAAGCATTGTATTGAATATTCTAAATATCCTATGCAAATATGGTAATTCCGAAACTGATTGTGCAACTTCCTCGTACACGCATTTACTAAGCTCTCAAAGCAAAATACTCCTATATTTATTTGCCTTAGCGTATTTAGAACATGTCATAAAACAATGCTAAGAGATTATGATAATTATTATGCTATGTACATTCTTAATTAAGATTAGGCGTTCTTGTAATGTCAAAGATAGAATGGAATGATATATGAATGAAATATGGAGAGATTGGGTCTCAAGGTGTTGGGGTCTTCTGTCGCTGACAGCAGCAGCTGCGATAAGCGTCAGATCATAAGCTTATAAGATGAAAGAAATGACCATCGCTTCGTTCATCGTATGAGTTACTCCTGATCACTTTAGCGTAGCGATACTTGGCGATTTAATCACTTTAATTTTTAGGATCTCATATTTTTGACTAGCAATTGCCAGCGGCTCCGCCCGTATGGAAAGCCATAAAACGATAAAAAGTATTATAAACTTTAAAAGCTAGACATATGCTTTCGCAGACTTTTATTTAGATCTTTTAGAGGGGAACAATTTTATAATATATGATTTTTGAATAACTTTCACCGTTTACTTAGCGCACGCAAGGAATGCATTAAATTTTGCCGTATCCGTAATATTGTTTATTGCTGCTCCTTTCCTATTCATCTAAACGTGATGTTATAACGCCTATAGCCTACGGTCCAGTAGTGCCTGAGATTAGCGCGTTCAAACAAACAATCAAACTGTTCAGCTTTATATGTTATAATGGATTAGATATCGTACAGATATTTCAAGCATGGCTAATTCCCTCGCTCAATGAGCTAGCTACTCTTGAGTTACTTTGTGTGGTCCCTTATCCCTGGTCGATGTGTGGTCATTGGAAGAATACAGGTGAAATTGGCTACCATGTTGGGCTTTGAACTTTCGTAGAATCTATAAGGAAAACGGCGCTTCGTAGCTTTTGGCGTAACATCCTATACGGGAGCGGTAAAAAATAAGTTTTTTTCCGTAAGCATTTACATATAACGGAGTATCTAGATTTACGTAATTTCGCTACATATTGTTCTGTCATGCAGAGTAACTTATTTTTAATCTATACTAAATATAGCTCCTATGTGTAATAAATTATATGATAGAATCAAAAAAACCATCTTTATTATTCTTATCTTCTATAAACACTTATGGCACAAATTCATCCCATTACATTAATTTAGTTTTTGTTAATCGTACATGTATGTCACATATTGTTTTTGTTATATGTTCTTCACGGAAAACAGTTTAATACTGCACATTCAAATATCGTACCGTTTATTATATCGGTATGTATTAAAACACTGCAATTAATAAATGCCACGCAATGTTTTCCTCCTTAGTAATTTGTTTTCGAAACTAAATTAAACATTATTCTAGTAAACTTCGCAGAATTTAGTTTTAAAGATTTACGAAGAACCAATTTTCCTAACTCTTAGAATTAAATAACAACAATTTTTTTGTACACTTTCCTAAGTTAATAAAATAATATTTGAAGGAAAGATATATATTTATCGGCGATTTGTGATGGTAACTCATTTCGACCGGGAGTTTACGAAAAAACGTTTTGCACACAGAGAGGTTTGCATTAGTTAAGCACATCCTATAATTATACTACCTGAATATACATTTATTCTAACTTTCTTTGCCTTTATTCAATTGACTTATTCTCTATAATAGGTATAGGTTTCTTCACGCTTTGAAGCTATATGAATGATATTGGGCAGCATACGTTGAGCTTATATTCAGCTACTCCCATTCATTTTCTAAAAATTCTTTGTCTGTCCGATTTTCGGATCGCCAATTTATACATTGAGGCTCAAGTTTCTTAAGATGTCATTGTTGTTATTTAATCAAGTAAATTTGATTTTTTATTCTTTCACAAATACAGCAAATGAGTCGATAGGTAGTACTAAAAATGTCGCCCGAACTATGTGAGTCATAACATTTATCTTTTTATGATATATTTAGCTGACACTTATATCATATTTTAATTTGTGAGCCAACTGTTTGTTATATTTACCTGTTGTTAACTTCAATGATAAACTTCGAACATTAATATTCCGTATCGATTGAAAATCCTCAGACTAGTTATTGGGTTCTTATCACGCAATTATATTTATGCGATTGCTTTCATTCATTTCAATGTCGAATTCGTAATCGGCGATTGCAGTTGGCAAGCAATTATGTAGACTGTAGGACTCAGTACTTACATAGTACTTTAAGGCCTGCTCCACTCAGTGTTCGCGGCCATTATGTAATTTTCAAAAATTGGATATTGTTCAATATGTATTGCCACTTACGATTAATTATCTTACATATACGAATTTTGCATGTTGCAAATTATTATGACTTCCTTTTTGGAATTTTGTTTTAAATTGTATGGAACTCAAGAGGGAAACCTCTTGAGGTCCATCCGTACATAATGATGTATGGATCAATTGAAGTCGATAGTCTACGAAGTCAATAAGCTAATCCAAGTCAATAATCTTAATATACTTAATTAAGTTAATGTAAAAAAAAGTTGTATATACTTGGCTAAAAATATTTTGTGTAGTTTGGTACATCTTATTTGAAAAGAAGATTAGAGCATAACGTAGTTAAATTATAGTTGTTCAGCACTTTTTTAATGTTTATTATTCCACGGAGTCAGGTTACAAACTTCGGCAAAGATTTGAAAGTAGTTCATTAAATATTACTACTTATTCGTAGCATCGGATAAATGCGATTATAAGTTGTAGAGAGTATACAGATTAGGTACATTTATTCTGTTGGATCCGTGTTTTCATAGACAATTTAGTGTTACCAGCACAGTTTAATTTGCTATTTCCCTTGATTATGTTTTTTTTTAGCTCGAAGCACAAATGTATATCGTGTTAATGAATAACCTATATATGCGCTTGGGACTATTTTATGTCCTTTTAATTTGGATTTGCTATAGATAACAATGTTTCTTACTCGGATGATGGGATATAGTTACTGTACACGGCGCATGCGCATCTGGAGAGGTTAATGATTTTAAAAATTTCTGGAATTGCATTAATGATTCATACGATTAGTTAGAAAAACTTTCCCTTAATGTACTTTCTCTTTTCGTGTCAACATAGACAAATAATAGTTATTGTATAGAACCGGCTATACTCACGTCTTATTCTATCGGCTTAGCCCAGGTTCTATACATTAACTATGAATACTACTCACGATAGTTTAAATTTAAAAATAGACAATTAATTATTTTTAAGCACAAACCTTATCTTTAAAATCCGCTTACTAACACTGAGGGTTGTTTAATTACGTTACATTTAATGAGTACATTCATCTGCATGAAGTTTAGAGTTTCAACAATATTATGACAGCCTCTGCCTTACTCATTTATGAATAAGACATACCATGAAAGAAAAAGAAACACGTTCTCAAAAACTAATAGATATAAGAATGACACGTACGATAAAACAGTACGAAGCATAATTGCCAATATACAAATTATTCTTACTGTAATGAAATTATTGATCTTTGGCACGGCGATTTCATCATTCATTTTTAAAAGTTTAATGACTTATTATTCTCATTCCTTTAATGTAAATGTTGTCTATTAAACGAAATATAGACAATTGTATCGTATTGCTTGCGATGGCGCTTTTTTGTCTTTTTGCTATTTATAAAATTACATCTACATATCGTTTAATTGTACGGCGTAGTATGTACCATTTTTGCGGTCAATGAACTTTTTCTTTTTCAAAATTAAAAAACAAATCTAGTATTTTGTTTTTAATCAGATCTAGTCAGAAAACAAATCTAGTGTATTTGTTTTTTAATCAGATAAATCATTAGATTTGTTTTTTAATTTTGTTATTAAAAAAACAAAGGAATAAAATATTTTTTTTAATACTAATAGTATGTCACCTAAAATTTACTTTTGTTTATACAAAATAAGTTTTTTCTTTGTTAACACGTTTCATCTTTAGTTCCTCCCTCGACATATAACTCTTCTAAACTTTTGTATATACGTCGACCTTCTGTCGACGTATGGCGTGCATTAATTTTGATATCGTGTTCTCTTTTTAAGTTAACTTTTAAAGTTGCAAAACTCGTTAATATATCATGTTCAAATGTATTCCAGATGGAGATAATGGGGCAAAGTGTGTACGAGTTCAGTCACCCTTGCGACCACGACGAGATTCGTGAATCTTTACGTTCAGGCAAAGATGGGAGGCGCGATTTGCTGCTACGCCTAAAGTGCACTCTAACCAGCAAAGGAAGAAATGTCCATCTCAAATCCGCTTCTTATAAGGTAACGTGTAAATGAAGGTTCTAATTGACGTCCTTACTAAGTAAGCTGCTGATCATGTAAGGTTATTAAATATTATGAACCTTTTATACCCTGATTTCTTTGTACCAGAGTATCTAGGCCAAATAAATCTATATGTAAACTAGCTCTGTTCCGTGTGATAAACGGTTGAGTAAAATAGACCTTCTCTTAGATTTCTTCCCGAGGTGTCGTAATGAACGACTAAGTGCCGTGTGGTATCCGGCTGAGTTGAATAGACCACCTTTATTTCTTACCGAGGTGTTGTAAAAAGCGAAATGTGAAAATTAGTGTATTTATACGAATTCAAAAGTCAACAATTCATTAATCAAAAGAGAACTTTTGAACGTAAAGTAGTAATTGTAAGTTAACGATAAGAGATAGACATGCTGTCGCGAAATTTTAGTAGTACTTTTGTAGATCTACAATTCTGTAAAACACTATTGTATCGCTGTTATTAGACGCGGCGCACGCGTCTAAAGTGCTCAGTTTTTTAACCTACTCGATCGTGTTAGCGTAACGCAATTTGTATGGCGCAATTTGTAATATGTATTAGCAATCAGTAGATGTCGCTGTTGCAGCGTCATACAAATTGGTGTTACGCTAACGCGATCGAGTAGGTTGAAAGAACTCGCACTACGAACACAGAAAGTGAGATTTTTTACAGCCGCCTGATCTCTTTTGGTCCTGTTGGTCCAAAACAGATTGGAAAGTTTTATTCTAAAATTCCCCCTCACTTTAAAAAAAAAAAAGGATCCAAGAGCCCTTGGTAAAGATTATGCAGTTCACACGTTAAGTATTTGCTGTCAAACACCTTATTACTTTATATAGAAACACGCTATTTTCAATTGTGAACAACATATTGTATTATGAGCTAATTACAGTTAGTCTCAAAACGCGGCGCCATTCTCGGAAATGACTAGAGATCTAGTTAAACTGACGTCACCTTAATGGTTCTAACCATTTTCCTTGAATTCCGTCGCACCAATATCTTGAAATTTGGTAAATAGAAACTTTCTAAATATTATGATTTACGCAGGTTTTGGTAGCAAAGTTATCATACTAGAGTAGGGTAGCCATAGACAGCCCTGTAAGTGAGAGTGTCACAATAAATAATGAGAGGGAAGACGAAACTCTTATACTACATCTTTGTCTTATCACTACATAGTATAAAACATAGTCACTTTCCGTGTCTGTCCCCATGTCCTTATGTTTCTATATCTCTATGTATGATTAAATCTTTAAAACTACGCAACAGATTTTGATGCGGTTTTTTTTAATAGATAGAGTGATTCAAGAGGAAGGTTTATACGTATAATAACATTTAATACGGAGTAGAGAAATCCTGTAATTTTTGAGGTTTCTGTAAATTATTACATTTTTTTCCGCTTACATTGCAAACGCTGGCTAAACCCTACGAGATTTATCAAAATGATGTACTAAGTATTTGTACACCTTAAAAAGGTCTACAGAAAAGTCCGCGATGGTATATGTCTATCTCTTATGGATAATCCACTATAGCATTTTTTGTCATTTACTTTTTACGACAAATAATGCCTTATGTTCAAAGCAATTTATATACAATACAGCATTAATCCTTATCCAATTAAGTAACATAAATACATTGTTGATTTAATATATACCAATATGGCCGTTTACAGCATATAATTTAACTAAACATTTTCGAAGATATTACAGATTTAAACTGCCGTGAGGAGGGCATCGAGTGACTGAGTTCACTGAGTGACATGGGCTACATATTTTATACCCGTGCGAAGCCGGAGCGGTCCGCTAGTCACACATAAAAGAGAGACAGATAAAACCTAACTTGCTTTCTCTTTATGTTAATATGGCACATTTTAGACTTCCCTACTCTAGTATAATAACTTATAGAGTTATAGCTCTATAAGGTTTTATGTCATAATGACACGAATGTAATTATATATAATCTTTTTTAAACTTTAATATTTAGTCTCCAAATAATGAAAATGTCAGCCTTGTCGGAACTTAAACTTGCAACGATTAAGTTGTTTCGTTTAAAAATGTAACATATGGGTATTTTTAAACACAGTTTTATATAGATTTATTAATATTCACCGATCACTTGGTTTTGTAGTATGAATTGTGTTATTTTGTATGTTTACTTAACCATATATTAAAGACAGACAAAAGTAATAATAAAATTATTTTGCTATAATCCGATATTAATGTTAAAAATTAGTTGTTCCTTATATTATATGAATGAGAAATACTTTCATACAATCTGTATCGCAGTTAACTCTCAGTTACATGAAGTCGAAAATAAATTTGCGTCAGCCCCATAAGTAAACGAGTGAAATCCTTGACCCGTGCTCAACTAGGTTAGGCGTTTTCACACAAACCATCCGATATTACAGCATCTTATATATCTTTATTTTTATTAAGAGACCAATAATCATCATCTACCCTTATCCCACTCTAAGTGGGGTCGGCACAACATGCTATAAACATATTGTCACATGATTTGGCTACGTATTTTACGACCGGCCGCCTGCCTGACGCCAACTTATCAAAGTCTATTTTACGACACTCAGCAAAAAAGATGGTGGTCTATTCTACTTAACTGGATACCACACGGTGGGTCAACTTACCTTAGTCGCTTTTTACGACATCTCGGTAAGAAATGAGGGTGGTCTATTCTACTCAGCTGGATACCACACGGAGGGTCGACTTACCTTAGTCGCCTTTTATGACACCTCGACAAGAAATGAGGGTGGTCTATTCTACTCAAGCGGATACCACTCGCAGGATATACTATTATATTTTACCATATAAATTAATAATTGTTAAAATTGTAAGGAGACAAAGTTATATTGTCAGTCACTACAAAAATAAAGCGTTATTTACGTTTCCAAGATAATAATCTAACGACATAATTATTTAAATTACATTTGATTAATGCAGCTTCTCGGTCCACTTAAAGTAAACAATATCAGCAACACAAATGACTATATACAATAACTTAAACGTAGTAAATTATCCATCAAAAGTTTCCATCGTTTGTTCTGGAGCCTAGTTGTTCTAAGCTTTTTGAATATGAATAATTAGAATAGAACAATTAGGATTTCAGAAAAATATGCCAAGTCTAATACTGAAATAAAAAAAAATATTTTTTATATTATTTCATTCGTACACCTTCAATATAAGTTTGTACGATTTACTTTGTCTATGTCAGTTATTCAAAATGACGCTTTAAAGATATTATGATTATCACACGACAACAGTCCACGCGAACGAAGTCTCGGGTAAAAGGAGTACATAATATGTTGTGTCTTTATTTTCCTAGGTGATCTATGTCACCGGCCACATGTTAACTTCTACCGAAGATAAGTCTAAGGATCAAGAAGTAAACTCAGATTTGGACGAAGATAAGAAAGAAGCTACTAAGTACAGCAAAACAGGGGCGCTTGTGGCCATCGGGAAACCGATACCTCACCCTTCGAACATAGAGACACCTCTGAACAGCATGACTTTCCTCACAAAGCATAACTTGGACATGAAATTCACTTATACTGATGAGGGGTAAGTTATTATTTTACCTATGAAAAAGTTTATCCTTTAGTTATAGTATATTGGAACAACATATTAACTATGGAAGCGTAACAGAGAGAGAGAGAGAGTCTCGCATATTTATAATATTGGTATAATGGAGAAAGTACATGATGCCGTTGTAGTATCCGGCTGAGTAGAATAGACCACCCTCATTTTTTACCAAGGTGTCGTAAAAGGTGACTAAGGTAAGCTGACCCACAGTGTGGTATCCGGTTGAGTAGAATAGAACACCCTATTTCTTATCGAGGTGTCGTAAAATACGAATAAGGTAAGTTAACGTCAGGCCGGCGGCTGGTCGTAAAATACGTAGCCAAATCATGTGACAACATGTTTATAACATGTTGTGCCGACCCCACTTAGAGTGGGATAAGGGCAGGAGTGCTATTTCATCGTTTAAAAATACATATCTAAACTTGTTTTCTATTATTGATTTATCTGCTTTAGTCTGCATTCCTAATCATGCATTATATTCTTATTATTGTACAAAAAATTGTTTTTGGTAAATTAAAGATTTTTATATTTATATTTAAAAACTAGATGGAAACAATGCAATGGAAAATACAGAATAATTCAGCGAAAGTGCTATTTCCTAACATTATCGCTCTCTAGCATGATACACTGCATATATGTGATAAGTAAACAAATTAATTTCAAAATATTCAGTTAATTGTATTGTTATTCACTTACTAAAATAATAAACATACTGACAAACTCACTTCAATAGAGGTTTCATCAATAAAATTTAAGTTCATTTGTTGCCATCTGTAATGATATTAAAACGTAATTAATATTTTAATTTCTAAACTGGAAACGTGTACCTATATAAATATATAAATCTAAATCGGATTATACAAAAAATTCTGTTCCACCTGTTGCCACCTTTTCTACGTCAGTAAACAAACCATTAAGTATACGTAGCAGTTCCGTACGTTCGTAAAAGATGGCGTTAAACAATAGAGCATCTATATTACCTGGCAAAATTTAGGTAACGCTCACACAGCCACAGTTTGACCTTCACAGCGTCGTATCCAACTTGGTAGTATAATATCAACAAAAATATCACCTTCAAATGTATTTTGTAGGTTAAACATGATGTTATTTCGCGGTTTTGTACTTGTACTCAGTACGCGATAATGTGCGGATGTTTAATAAATTAGTGAAAGTTACTAAGTGTTGTGTTTGTGTTTAATATTTATGGTGTTGTGTGATCGTGGTTTTGGGAATATATCCTTTTGAATTCGAGTTTTAGTCAAACAAATTAGGACGGATATGGCGGGTTT
Source organism: Morpho achilles (assembly GCA_947086495.1). Taxonomy (NCBI): domain Eukaryota; kingdom Metazoa; phylum Arthropoda; class Insecta; order Lepidoptera; family Nymphalidae; genus Morpho; species Morpho achilles. Next base: position 5,291,200 of record CAMTZB010000001.1, read on the forward strand.
TTTAAAATCCGTAAGTGTTAAATTTAAATAACTTTCCTCCAACTAAATTTAATTTTATTTTTCTGTCTAGGTATTATTTATACTATGTATTGTGATGTGAAAATCTATGACTTGTAGTGAAAGGTTTGATCCAAAAGGCAATAGGTCATTCAAGGTTAACTTCATACCGGTAAACATTACCTGTACATAAGGACTCTAGGTCACATTGGGAATGACCTCTGTAGTCATAAGTTTGATTATTTATTTTGTATTTAATAAACATTTTTTTTAATAAATATATTCAATATGAAAATCTAATAACCATTTTTTTTAATAAATATATTCAACATAAAATTATCTATAAAGTAATAATTTATAGAATTAGGCGTTACTTTGCGAAGGTCCATAATATTATCAAAAAATAATATTCTCATTAGTTTTCTATAAAGTAACGTTACCTAGATTTATTTATTTTCATTTTCATTTTGATTTCGTTTGTATAGCACTGAAGTAATTTAAGTAAGACATAATTTTTACATTTTTGGTGTAAATAATTAAAAAAAAACGGTTTTGAAGTCCAAATATATAAAAATAAATTGGACTTCAAAAACGTTTTTTTTTTAAACTTCTTGGAAAAATAGGATAGTTTTTTCATGCATACCTTTGTCATTAATTTTTTGATTTTTAATTTTACATTTAAAAACATTCTTTATAAAACAAAATAATAAATTAGTCCTAACGTTTTGAGTTAAGAATTTTCAAAGGGCTATTTTAGGTATAGTTAGGCGAATCTAAGATGTTCGCAACTTCATTACAAACGCGTTCATTGCTAAATAAGAAAACGATATTGCCCTCTAATTAATAGTAAAGTACGACCCACGAAAATGTGCCCAAATTAAGAATTTAAATTTATATTATTAGGTAACAAGAGAAGTGGAGTCTATCTTCTGATGATACTTTGGTTGCAAGGATAAACGATTATTGTTTGTGATAGTGAATGTGTGTTGTGCTTGTTTATTGTAGTGGCGGTGGTGGAGGTTTATGCGTGTGTTGTTACGAATCCTGCATGTATCGGGTATGAAAACGGGGAAAACTTCGATACTTACTAATATATAAAGCTGAAGAAATTGTTTGTTTGATTGTTTGAACACGCTATCTCAAGAATTACTGGACTGATTTGAAAAAGTCTTTTAGTGTGAGATAGTCCATTATCGAGGCAGGCTATAGACTATATACCATCACGCTAATATGAATAGGAGAGGAGCAGCGATAAAAATATTGCGAAAACGGCAAAATTTAAAGCTTTCCTTGTGTGCGCTAAACGGTGAGAGTTATTAAAAAATCTCTTATAACTCACGTTAACTATTTTGAATTCGGGAAAAAATATGTCACACACTTATTTCCATGCGGACGAAGCTGCTGGCACAATTATTTATATATATTTTCTATTTTACTTTGTCGCGGATTATAGCAAAATAATTTTATCATTATAGTATGGATCTCCGCAAACTAACGCCTAATTGTATAAATTATTTATATGATTTCTTTTCTTTGTTGTAGTCTAATGAACAGCCTGGGATTTGAGTCCGAAGAACTTGTTGGTCGTTCGCTATACGACTACCACCACGCGGCTGACAGCGCTGCTTTGGCACAAATATTCAAGTCACGTGAGTTTACCCTCTATTAAAAATAATCTATATATGATTTATAGAAGTCTATTTTCCATAGCACTTTTGTCGTGTGGTATCCGGCTGAGTAGAATAGACCACCCTCTTTCTTACTGAAGTGTCGTAAAATATGACTAAAGTCAAGTAAAAGTGATGTCAGACAGGCGGCCGGCTTAATAGATTAGTAACACCCTCATTTCATACCGAGGTGTCGTAAAAGGCGACTAAGGTAAGTAGACCCGCCGTGTGGTATCCGACTGAGTAAAATAGACCACCGTCATTTCATACCGAGGTGTCGTAAAAGGCGACTAAGGTAAGTTGACCGACTGTGTGGTATCCGGCTGAGTAGAATAGACCACCCTCATTTCTTACCGAAGAGTTGTAAAAGGCGAATAAGGTAAGTTGATCCACCGTGTGGTATCTGGGTGAGTAGAATAGACCACCCTCCTTCTTACCGAGGTGTCGTAAAAGGCGATTAAGGTAAGTCGAAAAGCTGTGTGGTATCCGGTTAAGTAGAATAGACCATCCTATTTCTTACCAAGATGTCGTTAAATACGACTAAGGTAAGTTGCCGTCAGGTAGTTGATCGGTCTTAAAATACGTAGCCAAATCATGTGCCAACCTCACTCAGAGTGGAATAAGGGCAAGAGGATGGTGGTATTTTCCATAGTCATACTTTAACTGCAGGATAACAATTTTAAGACATATTCTCTCTTTTTCGATGATCAACACATCAATCTAATCCATTGTCTTTAATTCTACAAATTCTTATATGATCTGCAAGATAAAGCTTTATATTCTTCAAAGATAGTTTTGGCTTAGATCTTTACAGATGACAACACGTCGTATCGTCAAAACGGTGGTGTTGTGTAAGAAAAATATTTAAAGAATTAAATTCCAGTTAGAGTCCTTAGTAGTTAGAATGTGATACGAAGAATCAGAGGTAGTAAAGCCAACTACTAGGTGAAAACACGACCTCAAAATATTCAGAGGATATACTTCTTCAAAATATATACTCCATATTAGAAATTGATAGAGTAAAATAGAAGAGGATTTATTAGAAATGAAAATCCTATTATCAAAATCGTCCTCCTTTTTCATAAATACATAAAAAGTTAAAGATTTTACTCATTCCTGTATGAAAAGTAGTAATAATATATGTATATGTTAATAATGACACTTTTAGTAATCATTTGCACATAAAAATAAATCCTAATCTAGAGAACAATAGTAAAATATATGTAACAATAAATTATACCCCAATGGTCTGTGAACTTCTGTAGACTTTGTATCATAGGTCAAAATAATTTGATGTTTCGCTCAGATTAATTATTACATTCCATTATAAAAATAGAGCAATTTTTGCTTAAAATGTATAACGTTTGTTAATATCCAAAGCTAAAATTGATGTTTAATCTGTGTTTGTAGTCACAGGCGCCATCTTGACGTCTTATATCAGTCCGACGCGTATTAGAGTCAGCTGCTTATAATAGATGGCAGCACATTTACCTACTAACAATGCTTGTTAGTACAAGACAATTTATTTTGGTATCGTAATCTTGTTTTCGGGAGCGGCTCGAAAGATTTATTGGTATTTATAAACGCATCAATATTTATTTATCCCAAGCATCAGATATACCCATTGTAATGTCGCCATGATTAATGTTTCTATTCTGATTTATGACACACGTTTCGTGCACATCAGAGGATGTTTCAGTCTTTTAAAAACGTGTTATATTGATTTAATAAAGAGTACCGGGTGACCAAGGTCTCTTTGGCAATTTCTTAAAAGATATAAAAATGAAACTAAAAAAAATAAAAAGGATTATGATTTGATCCCGGTTATTTTAACATTTTTTAGTCCGTCCTATTCCACTGAACTGTAACAACTTTACTAATGACAGCAAAAAGCATCTGTTTCTACAGTTTTTTAGTACCTGAAAATGGGGATGAAAGGACTTTCTATTACCACTAATTCTCATGAATATGGTCGTGGCCGCTTCCGATATTCAGAAAATATACATTAATATATATATACAAGATTAACTAATTTAAATATTAAATCTTTATTTTGATGGTTATATAATATATAATATATTATAGTATATAGTTAATGTATAGAACCGGCTATACTCACGTGTTATTCTATCGGGTTTGTTTCTATACATTAACTATGAATACTACTCACGATAGTGTAAATTTTAAATATAATAATAGTATATGTATAAAATTTTCAAAAACTTATACGTAGGTAATCACGAGGATGTCTATAACCATAAAGCTACTGATAGATTGTATATATTACACTCCATTTAGCGTCACCACTCGGACTATATATCGGTAATTTTGGTTCTTTTACCGATCGCCTAGTTTCTGATGTGATACTAAACTTTTTTATTTTTTAAAATGTTTTAGACTTCATATATGTTAAATTTGCCTTTTCGTCTAGTAATTTAAATCGTTCTTGTAAATCTAAATAAAAATCCGTATCCAATTCTCAAATTTCTGTGTCATAACAAGAGACCGTACATACGCTAATGTAACAGGGCATCAACATTTATTTTGAAACCAGATTAGTTTGCACTTGGACATCAGCCATAATGTCTATAAAGTTTATACTCGTAGCAACGGGGAGCGAAGAACTGATGCTTGCAATGTTTATGTTGTTGCATTCTTCTAGTAGATAGAATGTGCATTTGGGCCAAGTATTCATATTTATTACTCGTAAACGTCGATTATGTTTAATATTAACCGATGTAACTTTGTGTATGCCGTGTGGTATCCGGCTTGGTAGAATAGACCACGTCATTTATTACCGAGGTATCGTAAAAGGTGACTACGGTAAGTCGACCCGTCGTGTGGTATCCGGTTGAGAAGAATAGACCACCCTGATTTCTTACCCATTTATCGTAAAAGGCGACTAAGGTAATTCGTCCTGTCGTGTGGTATCCGGTTTAGTAGAATAAACCACTTTTTTACCGTGTCTTGAAATCTTAAAATCTTGAAAGGACGCTGTGTGGTATCCGGCGGAATAGAATAGACCAACCTCATTTCTTACCGAGGTGTCGTAAAAGGCGACTAAGGTAAGTTGACCCACCGTGTGTTATTCGGTTCAGTAGAGTAGACCACCCTCTCTCTTACCGAGGTGTCGTAAAATACGACAGAGGTAAGTTGACTAGGCAGGCGGCTGGTCGTAAAAACGCAGTCAAATCATGTGACAGCATGTTTATAACATGTTCTGCCGACCCCACTTAAAGTGGGATAAGGGCAGGAAGATGATGATGACCAAAATCTTGAAAGGGTTTTCATTCTACCCTACCTGGTTTTCTTCATGTGCTCGCGCTTTTCCGGTCATTTGTCCCGCTTGCCAACTCCGTGACGACTTTTCTATTAAAACTTTTACATAGTTACTTATTATCACAGTATAAATACTTTTAAGACTTTACCATAGTATATTATTATTGTTATACTGTGATATGTATGATGAAATAAGAAAAAAAAGCTCCTTACACCTTTAAAGTTATTCTCAACACGAACCCATTTCCATAACCTGTAAAAGTTACCCCCGACGTAATTTTATAGGTGCTTTAGTATTGTCGCGCACAAGATAAGCTTATGGATTTTTTATCCGTATTTAGATAAACATAGTCGTCTTTCGTCTTAAATATTTAAATCGAGCAAAAAATATTTGTATTTTACTAGAAAAAGTTTATTGTATTTTAAAAGTAAAGTACTTTTCTATTTCTAATTTCTGTTTCTTTGATAGTTTTATCAAAAATTGCAATTTCCATGAAATGGTATTCACTATTTACCCTTAACTACACTACTTACTACATATGCCCTCAAAATAAACAGTAAATTAACATTTGTGGTCACTTTAATAATTAATAGAAATCGGTGTTACTTTGCGAATACAAAAGGAATAATAAAAAAAAAAACAATCAAAAAAATCTGTAAAAAATATGTGGTTACATTGATATTGACTTTATATGGTCACCAATAAATAACTTAATGGTGACCATATAAAGTACTGTATACACTACAAAGTAAAATTAAATAGTGGGGTTTGGTAGTAAGTGGGCTGTTGTAGATAAAAATATAAGGAACAATAGAACGATAAGTGAAGTGGATAGAACGATAGGTGATGTATATAATAGACAAAGTACAAACCGACATAAGCTTGCGGCACCTGCTTTGCGCCTTGCAAAGGTACGAAATTCGTTTGTGGGTTTGGGTATAAGATTCTATAATAAAATTCCGCAATTAAATTTAGCTTTGCCATTACAGCATTTTAAAAACACTATTAAAGAGAGGCTGATACAAAAAGCCTACTATACTTTTAGGATTATTTAGACGATAAGAACGCGTGGATATAGCTACTGACCGACCCTATACAAGATAGTAATGACTTAATAATAATAATCGTTTATTGCTTAATGTAACTAGTTAGAAGTAATATGTTGAAAAGAGCAACCACCTAGTTTCTTGCTGGCTCTTCTCAGTAGGAACAGCTTTTCGAACCAGCAGTAGAATTGATGATTCAAAAGCACAAGTTTATTTGAATAAAAAAAAAATTGAATTTGAAAATACTCAGATGTGATTATGAATTTATTGAGTTAAACCATCAGTCAAATTCAGCTTTGTGTAATAACCATTCGAAATCATTCTCAGTGTATGACATCATACAAATGTGGTAATAGAATTGGTCTAAATTTTATTCTTCATAAATTATAGCACTTATTTAATAACACTGCAATGTATTAGTTTATAAACCGCTTGGTTTTTAACTCCATTTACTTATGACGCAAGCTACTTACTATGATACTTAATTAGAAGTGAATAAATAAATACAGTCATTTTCTAAAAGTTAAACATCCTGACATTCAGCATGTAGAGGGTTTTTGGGGTGAAAAATCGATCTAGCTAGGTTTTATTTCAAAGAAATGTCGGTTTATCCCTGTTTTCAGAATTAAGATTCCCGGGAACAAGCCCTAGATATTACTATTCCTCTTCTGCCATTTTTATTTGCCTTTTTTGATCTTTAATATATACTTATTGCATATGGTAAAAATGATGCGTTGCCGCGTGAGTAAACACGTTGCGCTGGAATAAACTGTGGAGTGACTATGGCCTACTTGAATATCAATTACGTGCCAGATAAATAATGTTGTTTTGAATCCTAAGGAGAATGTATGAGCAATGATAACTGTTATATTTTGTTTTTGATGGTTTTCTTACCGAGGTGTCATAAAAGGCAACTAAGGTAAGTTGACACACCATGTGGTATCTGGTTGAGTAAAATAGACCACCCTCTTTCTTACCGAGGTGTCGTAAAATAAGACTGAGGTAAGTTGATGTCAGGCAGGCGGCCGGTCGTAAAATAAGTAGCCAAATCATATTACAGCATGTTTATAACATGTTGTACCGACCCTACTTAAGAGTGGGATAAGGGCAGGAAGATGATGATGCCTGTATTTATTTATTCAATTCTAATTAAGTATCATAGTAAGTAGCTTGCGTCGGAAAATAAATGGAAAAACAAGCGATTTACAAATTTATTTTACAGCTTAGCCCGCATGGAAATCAGTGTCACAATTTTTTCCCTAATTGAAATTTTGAACATAATAGTAGTTATCGTGAGTAATAAGAGATTTTCGAATAACTTTCACCATGATGTAGGAAACAACGAAACCTGGTTATCTTTTTATAGGATCGAGTTCGATTAGCGTTTGAGCTGAATGAAATTTGTCATTACATCAAATATATTAGTTTATGTAAAGCAACTGTCGACACTCACGTATTAGTCAGCGGCCGACGGGTTAACCTCTTAATAATGGTGAAAATGTGTTTCTTATGGGAAGTTTTAATTGCGCCTAAATACGTTCATGTAGATTGCAGAATAATAATAAAAAGCGACCAAGGTAAATTGACCTGCTGTGTGGTATCCAGCTGAATAGAATAGACCCTTATTTTTTACCGAGGTGTAAAAAGCGGCTAAGGTAGTTGACGCCAGGCAAGCGGACGAGCGTAAAACACGTAGTCAAGTCGTGTGACAACATGTTTATACGCCAGGCCTCTTTCAGTTTAATCGCATCTCCAACTAAGGTTTCATTGTCATTTACATCAATCAGATTGACAATTCAAACAGTAGTTTTCAATATAAAAAATTCGAACATCGTTAATAATGATTCTCTTTATATAGACCGTATAGGAGAGGAATAAATCAATTTGTAAATATTTAGGATGTCAAGCTTCAATTGAATGCGTTCGTTCGCCCGTATAACTAACTACACTTATATCAATCATCTCATATTGTTACGTCTTTTGTCACACTAACGTGAATATTTTACTATAACTTATGATATACAGCTGATTAGAATAGATCACCCTCATTTCTTACCGAGGTGTCGTGAAAGACAAATACGGTTAATCGACCCGCCGTGTGATATCCGGCTGAGTAGAATAGACCGCCGTCATTTCATATCGAGGTGTCGTAAAAGGCGCCTAAGGTAAGTTGACCCGCCGTATCCGGCTGAGTAGAAAATACCACTTACATTTCTTACCGTGGTGTCACAAAAGGCGACTAAGGTAAGTTGACGTTTCAAAGTCGCATATTCATTCATTTATTCAAAAGTTTTAGTCAGTTATTTTTTATTCTGTGTGCATACAAATAGTAAAGTAATAATTTGGGTGTAGTATATGGTTGAAAAATTATTCCATTAGTCTATCTTTGGTGCTAGTGAAGTGAAATTAAAAGTATATATCTGCCACCCGATAGCCGTGTGGTATCCGGCTGAGTAGAATAGACCACCCTCATTTCTTGCCGAGGTGTCGTAAAAGGCGACTAAGGTAAGTCGATTCACCGCGTGGTATCCGGTTTAATAGAATAGACCACCCTCTTTCTTACCGAGATGTCATAAAATACGACTGAGGTAAGTTGACGTTGGGCAGGCGGCGGGTTGTAAAATACGTAGCCAAATCATGTGACAACATGTTTATAACATGTTGTGCCGACCCCACTTAGAGTGGGATAAAGACAGCAAGATGATGATATCTGTCACCCGAGTTTATGCGATTAATGAACTTTCCCTTTCTTCATTAAATGTTTAATTATTTAATGCTACAACTAACATGAGTTTCCAATGTTTCCAATATGAGACTCCAAATTATTTTTGTGTTAAAGTATTGATTGAGCACAGATTATGAAGACTAAAAATGGCATAAAGAAGTTTATTTTTTGTAACAAGGACCTATAACGGGCTTAGCCTTAATGCCACACGTAAGCGGCACGTCCAAAAACGTAATATAATAATAGACGAGTAACGAATCCTATTATCCGCCGAATGACTATAACCTGGTTAGGAGCACGTGTATAAGTAAGTGTTCTTAGGCAACTTACTCTGTAAACTTGTGAAAGATGGTCAGAAAGAGATTATGCAAATTTATGAACATTAGCATATTTGAGCATTTTAGCATTATGAACATTATTTGTAACACATATTATATTAAACATATTTTTTTTATTCCGATATTCGTTTAATCTTTAATCTTGTGTGTGTATATATATATATATATATATATTTGTGACCCGAAGAAAATATGTGACGCAAACGTATGAAGTAACTTTAATATGATTTTTTTTTATTTGGTAAGTCACATACGTAAATAATGTTATATATCTTTTTTTGGTTCTTATAATTCCAAAATAAATTCCGCAGACTTAAAGAAACATATTAGAATCAATGTGTTCAATAATTAATTTTATTTCTTATAATTAAGTTATTTTAAGTTAAAAGTAGTTCGTTTTTAAATTCAATAATGATTAATTATAAAGTATTAAAGTCCGATAGTACAATATCCTTAAATACATTTTTTAAGAATATTGTACATTCCTTCAGAAAAATTTAATATTCTGATGGTATATGAAAACTTGGCATACGTTTGTCTGAATGGGCAAATATCGGCGTGATCTGTTTCGCCTACAAATATATTATTTATAATTCAAGGCTTATATAATATAAAAATTCTTTAAATAATTGTTTTGTATGAAAATATATTTATTGTTTAAAAGAATTTATAAATAGGCGATGTTGATTTATTAGAACAGTTTGTGTAGGTCACGGTCGAGGTTATTAAACGCACGCCACGGCGCGTCGCACAGCTGGTTAATTGAATGAAATTACACCATTTTTGTGTTATATAATATCTATGTGGACAACTGTCCACTAGTTGAAGTAGGTACCTACTATGGAGATTCCGAACGGCGAAGTAAAAAAGGCATCATAATCCTAAGCTTTGCAAAATTTTGAATTCGGACTTATTCATCCGATGTTATGTTAAGGTACAATATCACTTGCAACTGAAAAGAAAAATTACCTACTGTACAATATGTTCTATGAAAGCTTCGCGCACTTTTCAATCAATTTGTTTATATTCCAAAGCCTTACTAGATAAAATGAATTACAAGCCGCGCGGTATCCGGCTGAGTAGAATAGACCAACCTTAATTCATACCGAGGTGTCGTCATGTGACATGTTTATAACATGATGTTGTATCGACCCCACTTAGAGTGGGATAAGGGGAAGGAGAATGTACGATGATTTGACATATTATCCTAGAAATCTAAAGGTATTTGTTGATTCGTTACGGTAGTCGTACAAATTGAAACTCTCATTTCCTGTGCATATTAAAAATGAATGGAAAATCATTAAAGCAGGAAAATCGTAAAAAAAAAATAACCATTGTTTTCTCAGATCATAATTTACATCGTATCACGTGCGTTACAGCTGATAAATAGTAGAAATGACATTGTCGCCCGCTAAATAAAAACTGGTGTGACGGCCGGCTAACTAGGAATCTTGCCGAGTTGCCAAATTTTCTATTGGCTTATCACTAACGGCTTGTTTTCACCAAACCATTGGTAACAGAAGGTCAATCAAGTAACCGTAAATAACCTCGAATTTAGTTTTCTTTTATGTTACTATATTACTTTTTTGTATAGGAACGGTGAATAAACATTAAATTTAGCAAACTTGCATATTACATAACAGCGAATAATACGGTGCTTTTTTTATCTTTCGAAGTCTTTTTCCACTCCTCTCCAGCAAGTTATGTACGAAAATTTCTGGTCATATTTCATTCCATTTAGTGATTAAGCTAGAATACAAATGCAATGAGTGATGCTTGCAATACAATGATTGATTTTTGTCAAACATCGCTGAGGTTTTAAGAAGATTTAAATTTAACCTAGTGGTCTTTCAAACTTAAGTTTAGTTTGAAAATTCTGGGCGCAGTACTTAAACGAGAGTGTTATGTGTATATCCATATTATTAAACAAAGTCCCCAAAAGCTGAAAACAGCTGTCTGTTAGTGATAGATTTTACTTAAAAATCAACAATACCTATTTTTGTTCTCATTTTTACTAAAAAGAGAATGTATTTCTTGGGAAAGTCATGTTTAATAATCAATTCCCCGGAACTGCATAACTAATTTGGATGGAATATTCACTGGAAGATAGGGACGCCGTGTGGTATCCGGCTGAATAGAATAGTACCACCCTCATTTCTTACCGAGGTGTCGTAAGAGGCGACTAAGGTAAGTCGACCCGCCGTGTGGTATCCGGCTGGGTAGAATAGACCAACCTCATTTCTTACCGAGGTGTCGTAAAAGGCGACTAAGGTAAGTTGACCCACCGTGTAGTATCCGGTTTAGTAGAATAGACCACCCTCTTTCTTACCGAGGTGTCGTAAAGTACGACATTGGTAAGTTGACGTCAGGCAGGCGGCCGGTCGTAAAAACGCAGCCAAATCATATTACAGCATGTTTATTACATGTTGTGCCGACCCCACTAGAGTGGGAAAAGGGCAGGAAGATGATGATTCAGTGGAAGATAGGGGAAGTTGTGTAGCATACTATTCATATACTGACATCAACAACATCAAATATTCATTTGAAACGCTTTGGGTCTGTAGGATCGATTATGAAAACTAGTTTAGTTGCCCAGTGTCTTATACAATATCATGTGGCAACCGTTACAGGTAACTGATACCTTTTTTCATGGCATATCTGCGCCTTAGTTCGATGTACAGTTATGCATTCTAGAATAGAACGAGCTTCTCTAGATAATCTTATTTATTTTTCTTTTGGTAGATTTACATCGGTGTACCTGACGAACAAAACGCACGCTTAGTAGTAAACTGAACGAATCCATAATAAGTTAACGCCGTGTGGTATCCGACTGAATAGAATAGTACCACCCTCATTTCTTACCGAGGTGTCGTAAAAGGGGACTAAGGTAAGCTGACTCACCGTGTGGTATCCCGTTTAGTAGAATAGACCACTCTCTTTGTTACCGAGGTGTCGTAGAATACGACAGAGGTTATTTGACGTCAGGCAGGCGGTCGGTGGTATAAACGCAGCGAGATCATGTGATAGCATGTTTTTAACATGTTGTACCGACCCCACTTAGATTGTGGTAAGGGTAGGAAGATGATGAATCCATAATAAGTTAATTAAGTTAGATCCATTGTTGTCCTTATTTCATTGCCACTACTATTAAAGGTATTTAGGTTTAAAACAACTATCAAAATAGTAGTGTTCTATCTCTTCCAAGTTATGGGTCAACGTAAAACGTTAAATGAAATAGTGATCAATACATCGTATCTAGGCCTACGAACGAAGACAAATTAAAGAAATACCGAAATAAAAACAAATTTTGTTTAAGATTTGTCTCTCTTTAGTATAAATATTTAAAATAAAATGTTTACTTCGTCAAGACTATGACGTCGATCAGGTCTTTAAAATGTATGAATAAACCTGTGCCAAAAAACTCACCACTGACACATCCGTGATGTGTTTATAGTTTATGCAATAACTACTAAAGTAGTTGAAAATACTAAATTCAAATTCAAATTAAAAATATTCTTTATTCTAATATACCTGTCACCAAGTGATTTTGAATCGTCAACTCTACTACGGCGGTTGCTCTTTTCAAAGTATAATTCTTACTACTAGTTACATTAAGTCATTACTGTCTTGTACAAGGTTGAAGTTTTATCCAAACATTCTTATCGTCTAAGTAATCCTTAACAGTACAGTAGGCTTTCTGTATCAGCCCCTTTTTAACGGTTTTTTTGAAATGCTGTAATGGCAAAGCTAAAAATATAGGTAATATAAATGATATTTTTATCAAATCGATATTTAAAAGAGAATATTATATTATTTATTCGGATCTCCAACAGCATTGCATCTTTAATATTTAAATGAGTTAATCTTGTATATATATAAATATATATTTTTTCGGAATCTCGGAAACTGCTCCAACTATTTTCCTAAAATTCAGCATGTATTTTCAGGGGGTTTTTGGGAAGAAAAATCGATCTAGCTAGGTTTTATGCAAAAAAAAATCATTTTATCCCTGTTTTTGGGCATTAAAAAACACTAACATTTATATTAAATTGAATTTTCGCCAAAAACTGACAAGTCAGCGTATTTTATTCGGGGAACGGGCAGCCTCGACAAACGTAAACAAATAGGATCGATCCCCAAATAAATAAATCTTTCTAAAAATAATAAAGAAAGATAAATAAATCTTTCTTTTTTTAAGCTATTTTTTTTTTAATTGCCGAGCAACGCTCGCTCACCCAGATATTATTGAATTAACCAACAAATATCCTATATATATATTTAAATTAATTGCAATCCATTCATGCCAATGCATTGCTGCTATAAAAAAGTCCTGTCATACATTAATCAATCACATTATTTTGGTTCTAATTGTTATGCAATTCTCATTGAAACTGGGGAAATAATTTTGTTCCGTAAATATTTGGACCGGCTTCCGCGGCAGAGCCTCTCTCCATAGTGCTCGATGGTGCAAATATTTGGTTAAGTTAATGAGTATTTACTCTGTCTTGTAGGTAGTCGATGTTGAGTTGTTTTTCCTTATTGATTGTCCCAGCAACTCGAGTCGATTGATTCAAACGTAGAATATTCAATTTAATTTCAAAAATAGAACTGTTTGTTTTTAATTTTATTTACAGTTAATAAAATAAATTTATTGCCCAATTAGAATGATTTTTACCATTTAAAAATATAGTACATACCTAAGAGGCTTATTTGGTATTTTTACTATTCATGCGAGTTTAGATTTACGAGAACTATTCACATGTAGGATTAGTCAGGCTCATCCGATAGAATAAGACGTGAGTATAGCTAGTTTATATATGTAAATTAACTAGGAAATACAATAATAAAACCAGTGATAAGTAAAGCCTTGTGGTCTGAGTGGAATATACCACCCTCATTAATTACCGAGGGGTCGTAAAAGGCGACTAAGGTAAGTTGACCCGTCGTGTGGTATTCGGCTGAGTAGAATAGACCACCATCTTTCTTACCGTAAAAGACGACTAAGGTTAGTTGACATCAGGCAGGCGGCCGGTCATAAATACCTAGCCAAATCATGTAACAGTTTGGAACATGTTGTGCCGACCCCACTTAGAGTGGGATAAGGGCAGGGGAATGACGATGAAACCAATGGTAAGTACTAAGCACCCTGTAAGGTATATGGCAAAATATATCTCCGCGATTTATAAAATTATTCACTCAAATGTCCAGATCGTACGCACATACTGAATTTTAGAATGTCTGACGGTCACGTGCGCGTCGCATTTTTTCCGTAGCCACCTTGAACTTGAACGTCGAATTACCGCAATATAAATAGATTCACTTATGTCTGATTCATTCGTAAATCTTCGGCTATATTGTATAGTTGTTGAGAAATTTTCATGCGTCTTACATTTGTTTTAGTTATTAGAATTGAAATAAAACACGTGATGATAGAGCTGCCAATTTATTAGAAAACATTTTTTTTTATGAATGATTTCAACTGTATCCGTGGCCAAAAGAGATTCTTTGCGAGAGGCTGTGCGTGCTTGTGTCCTAATAACATAAATGCGAAAGTTTGTGAGTATAAATATATGTTTGTTACTCTTTCACGGCGAATCCGCTGAACCAATATCGATGAAATTTGGCACAATTATTCCTTTTACATCAGGATATAGGCTTAAGAAATCCTGTTATTTCTACAGGAATAGAATGACATTGTTAAACGCCATCTATTATCAACCTATCACGCGACAAAAGTCCACGCAACCGAAGTTGCAGCAGGGGTCTTCTCACTCGCCCGAAGACTGGTGTGGTACGGGCTTCGAGACGTACCTCCTTACCCAGGCCATTCCTCGCAGGCCTTAAAGCCTGGTTGTTTGTTTAGGCCTGTTGGCCTAGGCTCTGGCCAAATGGCTGGAGCCTGAGGGGGGTATGTCGTTTTCTTTATTTGAACGGATGAAGCGTTGTGTGCTCTTCATTCTAGTCCGTGGGTTGTCAAGTTCGGTGCTGAATTGCTGTTACTGCTGCGAAGTTGCGGGTAAAAGCTAGTAATAATATGTAGGTATTTTCAGTTTCATAAATAAATTGCATGCAAGAATAAGATATTCGCAGCCGGACGATATAATGGCTTCAGCGGAAATGAACGTTTCCGCGCTACTTGTATGCAACATCAAGTGATCTGCACTGACGTCGTTCTGAGAATTCCATCTGATGAGATATTGTAGTTGCGAAATAATATGTTATTCTGTGATTGTTAATTATCAATATCAATTTGTCTATACTAATATTATAAATGCGTAAGTTTGTTTTATGATTATACTCTTTTAACATTTATAAAGGATTGATGTTATTTTTGTTTTAGTTTAAGTATTAGGAATGCCTAATTTATATGGTGATTTAGATGATTTTTAAATCGCACATACAAACTTGTGAATATTTAAATAAACGTATAATAAACATAAAATTCTTAGTGCGATTTTTTATAACCTACTCGATCGCGTAACTCCAATTTATATGACGTTGCAAAAGCGACATCTAGTGCCCGCTGTTGCAGCGTCATACATTGCGTTACGCTAACGCGACGAGTAGGTATGAAAAAAAATTAAAAATTTATTTAACTTTTTGAACGCATTAAAGTATTCACGCCTGGTACGGAATTAAAGTTGATACATACTAATTTTTCATTGTAGTCATGTTATTTATTTCGTCTGTGTTTTTAATTATATTTTATTGAATCCTCTCTTAGCTTCAATTTTTCATTATTAAACTTCTATTTAGATGTTGGTTTTTTTTTTCATATTTAGTTGACTCTTATCAGAATGTATTGAATTTGCAGCTTGAAATGTTCATCGTATTTGTAAAATAATTTTTATTTAAACTCCAAATATGGATTATTTAAATATCTTCATTCGTCGTTTTTTCAACCCGCTGGTCGTGAGAGTTGTTCCGAAAAAACCTATTGTATTATTTGAACAGCGCTTGAGAATATAAAACGTGCCCACCCATAAGAATCTTGCATTATCCACATTCCTCTCACAATGTTTATTCAAATTGATCTTTGAGGGTACATCTTGGTCCGATATGATAAATATCGGACCAAGATGGTTTCCTCGAGATCATATTTTGTATTTGTATAACTTTAAATGCCATATAAAATAACACAGAAGTTTAATCTTTGTTCGCTTAAGTAATTGGAGTACAAAATTGTTCTGAAGTTTCTCATTTAATTAACGCCCTTTACAATATTTAAATAAGAAGAAGCGCTTCGAAACAATTTTAAGATTGATTGTTAAAACGATTCTATAAAGCATTAAATTGCTATTAAACTACCAGGACAAGAAAGCCCTAGAGTTTGTTTTAACTCATGCTATAACTTGATCATACCGATGGTCATTATCAGACCTATACAGAATATCTTCTTCTTCTTCTTCAACCGATAGAGGTCTACTGCGCGACAAGGTCTCGGGATCTTTTAACTATACGATCTTGTGCCGCTTGGATCTAGCGGTTCCTCGCGATCTTTTTGGTTTCGTCTAGAGTAGAGTAGACGGTCTACCGATGCTGCGTTTTCCGGTGCGGTGTCGCTATTCAAACACATTCACATCCCCACGATCATCGATTTTCCGGTCCATGTGCCCCGTCAATCGTCATTTCAGCTTCGCTACCCGGTGAGCTCTATGTAGGTGACTTTGGTTCTTCTACGGTTGTCCTCTATTTTGATTTCATCACGTAGAAATATTCCAAGTGCAGCTCGCTCCATCGCCAACGTTATTTGAGAAGATGTGATTATACCGAATTTGTCGTATATGTTTAAGTGATTAGTGGATTCATTTAGTGTCGTATCTTTGGTATAATACTGTATTTAACTTGGTAATAATCGTTTAAACTAGTTTTTCTAATACCGCATTGTACACAACCATAAAAAAAACTTGAATAGGTATAGTAAGTTATTTGTAAAAAATTGATATCCCATCGTATATGAAATAATGTTTTTTCATTTTTGATGACAACCTTAAACGTGTTGATATAAATTTATTACTCGGCTCACGAAAAGTCGGCCATCTTACAACTCCCTCGCTAGAATTTCAATTCGCTTATAATGCTATTCATAAAGTCTCGCTCGGATGAGAGACGCCCTAACTCTAGTTAAAAGTGAAATTTAAGTTTAAAAGTATATTCTGTAGACCTAAAAACATGGCACTGACCTATTCTTGTACATCAGATCTTGTAAATTCAGATCCGTAATTTACGAATTGTCTGTAAGAGATTGTGTAGTTATTGTAAGTTAACCATAAGAAATAGAGACGTGCTGTCGCGGACTTTTGTGTAGAATTGTTGTAGATCTACAAGTCTCTATTACATTACTTTAGTGTATCTCTGCTGGTTAATCAAAGCTCCTAGTAGATGGGTTATTTATAATTGTGCGACCTCTTCAACATAATTTATCACAAATTGTTATGTACTGTTAACTTAAATCTTCCAGAAGAATTGCACTACCTTTTAGTAAAAACCGTACGTAGATTCGTTCAGTAGATTTTGTAAAAATTCGATCACATTCAGACAAACAGCTTTTATTTATTTACTTATTTTATTAATTTCTTTTTTTACATATATTTAGAATAGAGAAAGAAAAATTAAAAAAGCACATGTCAAAAGGCGGACTTATCCCTAAAAGGGATCTCTTCCAATCAACATTTGATTAACAGAATGAAAAGGACAAGAATTGAAGAAGAAAAAGAGTACGGGTCATATAGAGAAAAAGAAAAAGTTTAAAGTTTTTAGGGATTTTGTTTTATAATATGTTTAGATATGGATACCGGCAAGAAACCAATGTTCTATGATGTATTGTTGATATTATGATGGTACGCGGAACAGTCGCCATAATTTTGTTATATCTGCCACAGTCGAGATAAGACAAGCGGCGAGTTTTACGACCGCCCGCGATTTGTTTGTCCTT
Source organism: Morpho achilles (assembly GCA_947086495.1). Lineage (NCBI taxonomy): Eukaryota > Metazoa > Arthropoda > Insecta > Lepidoptera > Nymphalidae > Morpho > Morpho achilles. The sequence continues at coordinate 5,309,188 of CAMTZB010000001.1, forward strand.
AGATTTATACTCCCGAATCTATCCTGATTTTTCTAGATGTTACAACATTTAATATTGTCCCAATGTCGTTGAGCCGTTTCAGTTTTATGTTCTGTTTCATAAAGCGTATCTGCATCTGTTTCTCAGTATTATAAAAATTCATATTGATATGTAGAAACCGGTTATATACAACATGATTTTGAGTTTTTTAAAACACGCTCGTACTAAATATCACAGGCTATATTTAATTTTCAAATTTTTACTGACGATCTCTACACCAAAATGCCATCGACGTGTTTGACAAGCAAAGAACCGACAAATTATTAAAACACAAACTGTGGTCGTTTTTAATTTAGAAGTGGATTCTCAACGAACCAACATGTTTTTAAGGAAATGTTGTCCATCAGCGGGAATCGTTCCCGTGACCGCGGTGCCTTATTTATAGAGGTATTCGTTACTTTGCAGAACTGCACAGTACAAAAGGAGGAAAATATGGAATTATTTTGCTCAAAATTTTTTGTTTTCTAATTTTTGTTTGTGTGAATACAAACGCAGATTGTAGCAAAATAATTCATTAATTTCAACGTTATTTTTGAACTTAATACGAACCTTGGGTTTTTTAATTATTTTGTTTGTTTTTTGATTTTAAACTGATAAATTATGATAATGTTTGAGAAAGTTACCTTACTTTCTTAAATAAAACTATATCCGATTAACATGCATCTGAACCTATAACCTGTGAATAACATACCGAAGTCACAATACAATTGTACTTGTATACGTGATGTAATCCTGACGTGAACTATACCGCATTTAATCCACCCAACCCATGAGTCGCGTGCTGCAACGGAAATTATGTTAGCTATTCCCACAAACATATAGTTTCGAAAATTGCAACGCAATATAGGCACTAGATTGTATTTTTCTTTTTGAAAAATTTGATACCGTGCTTCATAAATAACTATAGGTGTACTGTACTTGTAAAAAATTTAATCTTTAATATTTAAATGAGTTAGGGCCTCTTTACTGATAAAGTGTCGGATAGGTAACCGACAAATGAAGTAAGTAGGAAATAAATATCTCTAAAAAGAGACTCTAAAAAGTGAAAAATTTGAAACAGAATATCGCAGCCATTTTGAAATAGGTATTTGCTATCCAGCAGATAAACAAAATAACAGCCACATGATCTACCTGTTAACTTATTAGCGACTTTAAGGGCTGTATAAGCCTATCCGAAACTTGAGAAACTCAAAATTTCGAGATATGTGTCAGATATATTCCGAAGAAGCTAACAGACAGTTTATTTGGTAACTTGTGAAACAGGCCCTTAATCTTGTATATTTATATTTTCCGAATTTCAGAAACGTCACCAACGAGCTTTTCATAAGCATGTAGAGCATGTAGAGGGTTTTGGGGGGAAAATCGATCTAAGTAGGTTTTATATTTTAAAAAATGTGGTTTTATCTCTGTTTTCAGGCACTGAAAAAATGCTGAAATGGAGAGTAGAATATAATATTTTAGCTGTCATTTGTAAAGTTGTGATAGGTCAGTGGCGAACGGAAGGACTAAAGAAGTGAAAAAAATTGGGGTGAAGCCCTTGTTATTACTAACCTTTTTTGTTTTTTTTTAGTTTTTTTTCATTTTTTTATAATTAAAAAAAATATCAGGTACTATATTTTTTATACGCACAAATTTTATTTTTCTCAACTCTTTGCATCCTCCTGCCCTTATCCCACACTAAGTGGGGTCGGCACAACATGTTATAAACATGCTGTCACATGATTAGGCTGCGTTTTTACGACCGGCCGCCTGCCTGACGTCAACTTACCATAGTCGTATTTTACGACACCTTGGTAAGAAAGAGGGTGGTCTATTCTACTAAACCGGATACCACACGGTGGGTCAACTTACCTTAGTCGCCTTTTACGACACCTCGGTAAGGAATGAGGTTGGTCTATTCTACTCAGCCGGATACCACACAGCGGGTCGACTAATATATGATATGAAACCTCGTGATTCTCTTAGGGAAAAGTTCAAAGAAATTGGCGTTATGACTGTAGCTTCACAATACATCTACAGTAATATACTATTTGTACGTAAAAATATTCACTTGTATAGTAAAAATAGTGATAGGTATGACAGACATACAAGAAACAGACATAAACTAATGACGCCTAGATTACGCCTCCAAAAGGTCCGAAAATCATTTGTCGGTCTCGGTACACGTTTTTATAACAAAATTCCTCAACATTATCTGGACTTGCCTTTACACAAGTTTAGAAATTATCTCAAAACGATGTTGCTACATAAAGCTTACTATACTATTGAGGATTATTTGAGTGATAGCTTATCACTCATAGTCAGCTACGCATCCAGCTGCAACGATTATCTTGTAACCATCAAATTGTAATAATTTTTAAAAGATTAGCCGCCGAGTTTCTTGCTGATTCTTCTCGGTAGGAGCAAACTTCCGAATCAGTGGTAGCTTCTTTAAAACATTTGACGATTCAAAAGTACTGTAAACAGTCCACTTGAATAAAGAATATTTTGAATTTGAATTTGAATTTGACTTACCTTAGTCGCCTTTTACGACACCTCGGTAAGAAAAGAGGGTGGTACTTTTCTACTCAGCCGGATACCACACGGCGATTTTTCTCAACTCTTTATGAACTTTAATTATGCCAAATCTCTATGAGCGAGTATTGTACGAGTTTATCGTGTTCTTCACGTTATAACGTAAACTCTATATAAATATCGCATAAATCAGCACAATCACTTGCCTTTTAATGTTACAGTCCCACTTTTCAGTATCAAAGAAAAGTTTTAATGGCAATATAAGAATATCCGAACGACATCTTTATTGTTGGACGAAATCTACGACACTGGCACATAAACTTATAATGTCTCCTAACAATTGGGTATATTTATCGTTTTCTTAATAGCCTTGACTTGATTCACTGTTTAACTGCTCTTGACCAAATTCATTTCATATATGTATCTTAGACATAAAGTTGGTTCGCCGTGTAATATCCGGCTGAGTAGAATAGACCACCCTCATTTCCTACTGAAGTGTCGTAAAAGGCTTAGTCGGATACTTAGAATATAAATTATTTCTTATCGAAGTGTCGTAAAAGGCGACTAAGGTAAGTTGACCCGCCGCGTAGTAGCCTGCTGAGTAGAATAGACAACTCTCATTTCTTACCAGGGTGTCGTAAAATGCAAACAAGGTAAGTTGACCTGCCGTGTTGTATCCGGCTTAGTAGAATAGACCATCCTCTTTTCTTACCGGGTTGTCGTAAAAGGCTACAAAGTTTACATCAGGCAGGCGGCTGGCCATAAAATACCTAACCCAATTATGTAACACCATGTTTATAACATGTTGTGCTGACCCCACTTAGAGTGGGATCAGGGAAGGAGAATGATGATCTTTGACATTAAATTGATTGTTCTAAATCATCAACAAGAATATTCGCTTTACCGCTTTACAAAATGTACCGGCTTTCTGCATGTATAAGGTATGAGAATGCTTTGGTTGAAATCTTTGTAATGCAAGTGTAGGGAACACTTGCATTACAAAGATTTTTTGTAACAAACGCGGATTATAGCAAAATAATTATATCATTACTTTTGTGTTATTGATTTCCAAAAAGGAATAGTTGGCGTGCGATTATTATCAGTATTCGCAGTTATTTTCGCCCAGCGTCAATAAACTGGAAGGAGCGCGTTCGTCCAGTATTACAGTATTTGACCTAATTTCGTGTTCACGTTACGATGAAAGGCACAAGCACTGAGTCTTGATAAATGATTATAAAACGAAAACGCGTCTTATGTTCTCTTTTTTTAATATATGGGTTAATTACACATAAGGTGTCATATAAAGAGTTTCTTCCCTGCCCGTTTGTAAGTTTATATATTTCATATTTATTTTTCTTATATTTTTATTGATTAACGTGTAATTTAAGTTATATGTATGTACCATTTATTTTTAAAGTTTTTTTTTCTGAAAAGACTTTTTTGGTTTATATTTTTGTTTTGTTTCTCTTATAATTATGTATTGTATAACTGTTTGTCTTCTAAATAAATTAAATTAAAAAAAAATACGCTCTGCCGTTCCTAAAGTAACTAAATTAAGGATAATTTAAACTGTGATAGCCTATCGGTGAAACCGTGCGACTCTCTAGAGACCACGATGGATTCAAACTCCAGGTAGGCATAAATGAGTTTTTCTATTAAAAACTTGTGTCTTATTTATAACTAGCTTTTGCCCGCGACTTCGTGCGCGGGAACCTCAGTCCCGGAATAAAAAGTACCCTCTGTCAACCCTGCAAATATCTCCATCATTCTTGGGGTTAATTTGAATGATGCCTGTTTTAATAAAGCCATGGTCATATATGACCGAAACGTCATTAAAAAATTTTACACTTCATATTATGAAACAATGTCCCCGCAGCGTCTGTCTGCTTCCAATGAACTTAACAACTAATTTACGGGTTTTATTCAACAGAAAGAGTGATTTATAAAGTAGATTTAAAAGTTTAATTTCATCGCGGATTATAGTAAAATAATTTTATTATTACTTTTGTTAATAAGGTTTTTTGTAAATTTATAGAAAATGACCATAACTGTTACTAAGTTTCTACTGGTTCTATATACTCCCCTAATCGTTACTAATATTATAAATGAGTATGTCTGTGTGTCTGTTTGTTACGTTTTCACGGCGAATCCGATAAACCATTATCAATAAAAATTTTCACAATTCTTCCTTATCCACACGGGTAACATTTAGGCTGTAGAAATCCTGTTAATTCAACAGGAATTGAATGACATTGAAAAACCCCAGTATTATCAGTCTATCAAAGTTTTTTTAATCGCGATTTTTTTTTTTATCAAAGTCAAGTTGAATCTGTAATTTGAAAAAGGTTCTATATCAAGTAGTTTGGCTTACGTAGATAGTAGAATTTAAAGAAAGTTTTTATATATTTTGGATTCTGTTTACTGGATCAATTTAACTGAGTTATCAAAATGTATAATTAATATTAGTCATATGGGTTATTTACTAAAACTCCGTGTGGTATCCGGCTGAATAGAATAGTACCACTCTCAATTCTTGCCGAGGGGTGACTAAGGTAAGTCGATCCGCCGTGTGGTTTCCGGTTGAGTAGAATAGACCAACGATGAGGTTGGTCACGACACCTAGGTAAGGAATGATTCTTACCGAGGTGTCATAAAAGGCGACTAAGGTAAGTTGACCTACCGTGTGGTATCCGGTTGAGTAAAATAGACCACTCTCTTTCTTACCGAGGAGTCGTAAAATACGACTAAGGTAAGTTGACGTCAGGCAGGCGGCCGGTCGTAAAATACGTAGCCAAATCATATGAGAACATGTTTATAACATGTCGTGTCGACCCCACTTAGAGTGGGATTAGGGCAGGTGGATGATGATGGGTTATTTACTAAAATAAATAAATAACTAATATTATCAATGTGAAAGTCTGACTGTTATGTTTTCATGGTCAATCCGATGAAACAATATTGATGAAATTTAGCACAATTAATGGCTATATGCCGAGGTAGGTTCTTCTCTTTATATCCTGTAAATTAAAGAAATAGGTTATATATTAAGCTGTTTACAACGTCGAAAAAGTTATTTTAATAAAGTTTTTATATGTTTCGGTTTTGTTTGGTCGGCACAACATGTTATAAACATGTAGTCACATGATTTGGCTACGTATTTTACGACCGGCCGCCTGCCTGTCGTCAACTTATCTTAGTCGTATTTTACGACACCTCGATAAGAAAGAGGGTGGTCTATTCAACTTAACCGGATACCACACGGTGAGTCAACTTACCTTAGTCGCCTTTTACGACACCTCGGTAAGACTTGAGGGTGGTCTATTCTACTCAGCTGGATTCCACACGGCGGGTGGACTTACGTTAGTCGCCTTTTACAACACCTCGGTAAGAAAAGAGGGTGGTACTATTCTATTCTGCCGGATACCACACGGCGGATACATATCCCTATACATTTTCTGGAATATGTTGAACCTGCCAATTCGCATTGGAGTAGCATGGTAGATAGGTCGCCTTCTTAAGGGAGAGAGAAGACTTTGCTCAGAATGGGAGATATGTTACTCTCTCCCATTCTTTACTTACATAAATAATAATTTTTTTTTTTAATTGTACGTTACTTCATATAATATTACTTTTTCATTTAAAATTTCAAATAAATGCCTTCAATGAATAAAAAGTTTCAAACAACTTGGAAAGACGAAATATTTACTTTTGCATCCTACCTGTTAGTGTGACTCACTATTCAGTTTTGGTAGCCCGTGCATGAATAATGACTATCGAAAAGTGAAAGTTACACTATTGTTATGCCTAAAAAACTCAAATAAAAATATGAAATTTTTCAAAAAAAAATCAGCTCCAGACAGGCCTAGTTCTCATAAAAATATTTGTACTACTCTTAGATATGGTAGTATATGTAATCCAGTCGCTAATCGCTTCAGGAACGGCGAGAAACGGAAAGAAATTCAAGTACCAGTATCATGGTATTCGACCTTTCAACTTAAAATTGACATATCTTTTTTATTTGCTGACCGATTGAAATAAATTATACCCTATATGTTGAGTGAGGCATTCTGCTACATATAAGTGAAAACAGTTTTCAAATCGAATCAGCGGTTTCTGAGATTAGCGGGAACAACCGCACAGTGTCTAAAAAACTGGAATAAAAAATATGAAATTCTTCAAAAAAAATAAGCTTCAGACCGGCCTAGTTCTCATAAAAATATTCGTACTACTCTTAGATATGGTAGTATATGTAATCCAGTATGAAAATCGCTTCAGGAACGGCGAAAAACGGAAAAAAATGCAAATATTAGTATCGCAGTATACGACCTTTCAACTTAAAATTGACATATCTTTTTTATTTGGTGACCGATTGAAATAAATTATACCCTATATGTTAAGTGAGGCTTTCTTCTACATATACGTGAAAACCGCGTTCAAATCAGATCAGCGGTTTCTGAGATTAGCGGGAACAAACGCACAGACATACAGACAAACAGAGAAACAGACAAAATTTTTAAAAACTATTGTTTCATGTTTAGAAGCGTGTTTTGAGACGACTACACTAATTTTTTCGTAAAAATATCAAATGTACAGATTTTAACACCTCTACGATTTTATTATATGTATTGATTGCAATTTATCACAGGCTTTTCGGTGAAGGAAAACATCGCGAGGAAGCTTGCATATCTTTTCTTTCTAGATAAAAGCTTTGATAGCCTTTTCTACGAGAACATGTAGATCCAACATGTCCACAATAATATAAGAAATGTTCACCAAACAAACGGCTCTATTTCCTTTGAAGTGACAGTAATGTCCGCCATAGATAAAAACATATCACTTGATGACATTTTATCTATTAGTTTAGTTTTTGAGTGGATATTTATACAATTTATAGAGATTATTGATAAATTTTCAATTGGATATTGAAACGTGTTTTTGTTTAGATTAAATCATGTTTTACAATATATAACTTGACTTACATATAATTAGAGTCGAAAAGTAAAATATTTCTTATATACTCACATATTTTGTGTTAAAAGAACAAATATGAAGAAAACGAGCTATTTTATTTAATTCAGCTGAAATCAGTCAATATCCTCATGGCGTTTATATTTTTTCTTATTAGCGAGACGCATATTAATTCCCGTGAAGTTTTCTGTATAAATGATAAATGTTATTTACAATTTATCCTGTATTTCATGATGAAAGTAAACAGCGTGAATAAAATTATACATCGCTTGAAAATGTCTAGGATACCTTATTTTAACCTGTTATTAAAGTGATAGTTCTAAGTATCATACCTTATCCTTTTTTCCAAAGTGTATATGTATGTGTTCACTTGTTTTGTATTAATATTTTCTTGTATGAAAATAACTCAGTCTCAAACAAGCACTAACAATTAACAAAATTTCACGTCCACTCTCACCAAGAGGTTCTTGTGTACTGACGTGGTACGTTTGAGACAGTGTAATTTTTAATTTGTACTTTAGTATTGGAGTGTGTAAGTGTAAGTATATTCATACATTATACGTGTGTCTTGTATATTAATATACAACGTGGGATACACATATCTCAACCCTTATACACAACCCAAAGGGCAGAAGTCCTTTTAGTTAGATTCTAAGGAATATTTTTGTTAATGTTCTTATTTAAAATAATATTTTCCTATTACTTAGGAATAATTAAATGTTAGAAACTAACAGTGGTTTGCTTTTATTATATTCTAATGGAACTGAAATAATATATGTACTTTATATAACTGTAAAATTACAGTTGAGAATAATTGTCTAATACATTTAAGTAATTAAAAAATAGCCGTAGTTTAAGATAAGCGTACAAGTTTTAAATATTTCAAATCAAATGGAGCAACCGTTATTTATATTTGAATTAACTATTATAATTGTATTCTATTCATGATTAATTTTATATCCGGTTTTCTCCAATAAATAGTGATACATTAGGAAGGTTTAGATGTATAATATTTCAAGGTTTTGTGTAAATTGGGGAAAGGTATTTAAATAAATGATAATGGTACAAATAATCGAAGAAATAATCGGTTACGGGCGAACCAATTTTTGACATTGTGGTGGTGAATGTGTGCAGTGCTTCTGTATTGTTTTGTTATCGGTGTCAGATAGTGCATGAGTTCTTACAAATTCTGCATATATCAGGTATGAGATCGAATAGTACACTCTACATTTAGCATTACATATATTGTCTTTTATCGCGGATTATAGCAAAATAATATTCTTATTACTTTTATAAACTAAGTTCATTTAATATACTTACTGTATATAAGTTAACTCTCAGTTGGTTGCCTTTTATACTATAATCAGTCTAGAAACATCAAACGTTATATTTTATGTGTTAATAATGTAACAACTTGGTAGCTTAACATAAAAGCAGAAAGGTTTCCATAAAGATGCCATTGCACGTTGAATGAAAGAAACCGATGACCACTTAACCTAAATTGATTGCTTTTGTACTGTACTCAGAACTACTACTAGAGACTTCTACTTTAACTGTAGTCACGCGACTGCTAGTAACTGATAACGGGTTTTATTAAATCTATTATTGTCATCATAAATAACGTTCATATCAAGTCCTTAAGGTGTAAAGGCTTAAGAGTTGAAGCACGTGATCCGCACAAGTAGATTTTATCAGAATATTCCTTCATTAACTCGAGAGTTAGATGTTCGTCATTCAATGGTTTTAATACCAATTTCTTTGATAACTTACCTTTGGAGACTTAGTTTTGTTATCTGAATCTTTCATTTACTTTCAAGATTTTAATAGTAAAATATTACCCATTGTAAATAATGAACACGTTATCTTTTTAGGAATAATGATCTCTCTATCTTACTCTTTTATTTTTTGCCATTTATTAACATTGGACATAGAACCCCACCAAGAGAGTCTAATGCTGTACAATCCTTTGCAATTGAAACCGATGGGTTCCCTGCAATCTCATTGAGGTCAGCTTACATTTAAGTAATTAAACCAACTTAGTTAATATCTAAACTCAAAAATAAATCTATTTGCTCACGTAGACAAAGTAGCTAAACCAACAGTATTTTTTAATTTCACTTCACCAAGTAATTTTTAGGTAAGTAAAAACAATGATGTAAAAGTATATAAAGTGTAAGTCGTTAAGTGTAGTAAGAGTTAAAGAGTTGATTACTTTTTGACTATAAAACGTTGTATGTAAGCTAAAACAAAAGGTTTAAAGGATAACAAAATTAAATTCAATAATGTGCATGTATTTGATCGTAACAATAAATAGTGTTTCTTTTACAGTGTTCTCAAAGGGACAATGCGAAACAGGACAATACCGCTTCCTGGCCAAGTCTGGTGGGTACGCCTGGGTCCAAACACAGGCTACCGTCATCACCGACAAGCAGCAGAAGCCGATCAGCGTGATCTGCGTGAATTACGTCATCAGGTAGGTTTAGATATAAGAGGAAATGTTTTATAATTTATATGTATGCGACTTGTATATTTCAGGATTTCTTTAAATAATTTCATTTGAAAACAATATCAATAAAATATGAAGAGTAACGGTAAGTAATATACTATTTTAATTTTATGAATATAAATATTATAGTTAATATGGCCTACCGTTTTTATGTCCCATAGAATACGATATATCGCTTTGCAAATCATATGTACTAAGATATCTATAATATTCTTCATATTTCATATTATATCTGTGAAAAAGTGTTTTTAAATACTTCATTATGCACTCTTATAATCTTATTCAGTGAATACGTAATTAGGTAGTGAAATGTACTTGTACTTTGAAAAGATGCTATAGAATTTATGAGCAGGTGTTATTAAACTTATTGAACCGATAACACGCTATGTTTACAATTGATTATTGCTTTATATTTTATGTATTTGTATGATAGGATATTACAATTTCATTATGTGAATATATTTACACGCATTACCGCCGTGTGGTATCCGGCTGAATAGAATAGTACCACCCTCTTTTCTTACCGAGGTGTCGTAAAAGGCGACTAAGGTAAGTCGACCCGCCGTGTGGTATCCGGCTGAGTACAATAGACCACCCTCATTCTTATCGAGGTGTTGTAAAATACGTCTCAGAAAAGTTGACGTCATACAGGCGGTCGGTCGTAAAATACGTAGCCAAATCATGTGACAACATGTTTATAACATGTTGTGCTGGCCCCATTTAGAGTGGGATAATGGCAGGAAGATGATTTACACGCATTACTAAACAAATCATCCCGACGTGGAATGGTCCTTGCAATGGAATATTGGCAGCTTTTCCGCGTAGATTCTGTACGAAAAAGAAGCCAGCCTTTTTGACATCTGAAGATTTAATAAGGGAATTAGGTTTTACGTTCTGACGAACTGCAAAACGTTATTTAATAACATAATAAGAGACTTAATTACAAAATAGCTCCGAAATCTCTTCACAATTTATATTTCCTTAATAAAGAGATTTTAGAACCCTTTGGAGTAATAAGTATAAAGTACTGTAATTCTTTTGATAGCACGCTCTGGCTTCCTATATAGCAATTTGCCCACAGGGTTTTTCGTTGAGCTGATTCGAGACCGCCACTAAGCCTTTTTGTCCACTTTTATTACTTCCATTTTCTGTTACGGTCACTAGTCGAGTCCCCTGTTATACTATAGTTGATAAATCGAGTTTTCTGTATTCATTCTTCATAGCAAACTTCATGTAATCATGATAAGTCAATATTCATATTAGTTTTTGGTTTTTGACGTTTTTTTAATTTTTTTAATTTTTTTAATTTAAACAAATTCTTGATTTGAAGCGTCTGTTTAATTTATTCTCTTTTCTATCTTTTTTGCCCTCTCTTATATCTTTACTTTTATGTGTTATATCTTTTACATCTTCGTTGCTACTTGAGTGATGCATACATATATGTATATTACTGCTTCTTCTCGATTGCATCTTGTATAACGAACTTATTTACTTAGTATTATTTTTTTTTAGTTTTAACTAAATTATTAAAAGGTTATAAAAATTTAAATACTATTTTTATTATTTTCTCGTTATTTGCTTTTGGACCTTTAAAAATAAAAATATATTTAAGCCTTTACTTTTCGACCTTCTAAAATAGCATCCCTTCGTAACATCTATTTTTAATTTTTCGTTCATTTCTGAAACTTTTGTATAAATAAACAAACAGAATTTCGTCGAAGTTTCGTGTTACGTAAACCTTTTTCAATATTATAAATTTAATTTCCTTCTCAAGCTGTGTTAACCCATACTTAACTACTATATTGGCCACGAATAAAATTGCTTATTTGCAGAGGTCACGAATAGAATTTTGTTTTACGAACATAACAACTTTTTAATGGAAAATATATTAAAGTATATAGGTATAGTATAATTATATATAGTATATTTTTTTTTATTAAACAATTATAATGGGTATATGGAAAACTTATGTCTGGGCTTAATTAGATTACGACTTTTGATAATTTATTGCTATCTATCACGACTGACGAATTTCCGCTTATTTAATATTCTTTGCTTCATGATTTTTTCATGATATTCATCAATGGAATTTTAGAAATGCTTTTTTAAACAAATCTGAAAGTTTGCATTGAGATTAAAATGAACCAATACTTATACTTTACTTTATACTTACTTTTTAGCTGACTAGACCTAGATAAATTGTTGGAGAGTGCCATAGTCTACTATTTATCTTTAGTCCATGAAGACGAAGTCGCGGGAAAATGCTAGTCTTTTCAAAATAGTCCATTACGTTATGCATTTACATAGAAACGGTAAAAAATTGGTACAGAATAAATAAATACGAAAACATCCCGTCGCTGTTTATACACGAATGTCGTGGTTAACCGTAACGTATCTAGTTAACTTTGTACGTCAGACCCGTGATTCCTTTGGCCTCAAAGAGGTACATACATAAATCATTCATGAAATCGCCCGCTTTTTACAAACGAAGGCAATGGTAGCGCTCCGCAACAAAATTACTTTCAAAATATTACCAGCTTAAACCTTACACTATTGGTCATTTGTTCCATTAGGATACATCATCATTTTCCTGCCCTTATCCCACTCTAAATTTTCTAAAAATCATTATTTATACATGTTAAATGATTTGGCCAGTTATTTTACAACCGGCCGCCTGACTGACGTCAACTTATCTTAGTCGCCTTTTAAGACACCTCAGTAATAAATGAGGGTGGTCTATTCTACGCTGCCATCAAACGGCAGTGTTCCATTAAGATGCTTTATTACAAATTAATACTATTAATTTGTAATAAATAAAATTAATATATAATAAAATTACGATATTACCAATTCGATGGCCCATCAAGGAACTAGAAGTGAAATAAAATATACTTAAGAAACATTTCCAAAAACATGCTTACGCTTTCATATACTGATCTTGATCACTCGTCCCCATATTTAGTATTAGAATTCAGAGACTTCAAAAGCATAAAAATATTTACATATACGTTAGGAGTACTATCCTATACCATTTTGAGATAGATATATAGTTTAATAAAAAAAGACTTTCCTATTACAGTTTGTCAAGTAACAGATATGGCACAAATTCTCAGGTACGATACCCGCCAATTGCTCGGATCAAGCTTTACCAACTAAAATTGGTTATACACGGACAGCTTGAAGCAGGCCATCCTGCTTCAAGCTGCGACTGCACAGTGAACTACAGACTTCTATGTACGTAGATACACGAACCGCTAGACTAGTTGCACCTGCTTCGGTTGGCTGGCAGCACGTTTTCGAGCAGTTTGGTTCACTGCACGCGATGATTCAGTTGATGCACAAGAGACACTGCCCTCTAGACACGGTTATCAATGGCAGCATCAATCTCTTGATTCTGACGTCCGTGTATGTTGATCACTGGCTAACCACTTGAGCAGTCCATATATGACCGGCCTTAGTCTTTTCGATTTTATAACGGTAAAGAAAAATAGTTATTAAGAAAAATATTGATAATAGAAAAGCTCTCAGACAAAGAAGTCTACGATAGAGCGAAGAAAGACTGCAATTTTCTTAAGAAACTATTTTAAGCTGAAAATAATAAGATTTATTATAAATAGCTTTGACCGCTTTAATGCCGCATTATTAAAGTAGCGCGCGCAGTAAAAGTTATATTAGTGCAATAAAATGTTGATCTTCACTAAAGTTTTTTGCGTGACGAACTTTATCGTTATTCTTCTTGTCGGCTCCAGACTGTAAAAGTTTTATTTTGGTGTTACGTTATACAATGGGCTTGCTCAGCAAAACGTATGTATTTTTGCAGTAAAGCTAAGTTTTTACTTCTATTTATATATCTTTATTTATAAAAGCGACGAAATAAAATCTGTTTTCAACAAAAAAACAAAACAAAAAGTTCAAGATTTAACTGATTACAATGAGCGAAACATGTGCGTGGCTGGAATGACAACTCATGGGCAGCCATCAAGAAGGTCAAAGTCCATACAGTTGATTACTCTAAAGCTCAACGTTTTGATAAAGCGCAAAGGGTTAACATGTTGAATAAAACTGCCTTTGACCGATTGCAATATAAACTTTCAGCCAAAAATCTATATCTGTTCTAAATTTTAATCATGATTTGAAATTTATGGTATTATTAACTTTTACCCGCAACTACGTTCACGCGGACTGTTGTTGATAATTAGGTTAGGTTGATAATAGATAGCGGATTTTAATGTCATCCTATTCCTGTAAAATAAACAAGATTTCTATAGCCTATATGTTACCCCGGTGTATAAGGAATAATTGTGCCAAATTTCAATATGGGTTCAGCGGATTCGCCGTGAAAGATGGACTTTCACATTTATAATATTAAGTAGGATCTTATACTTAAAACTGCATCCCGACCTATATTAAACTTCGCGATTATATGTCTAATCTAGCTGACCATATTTTATCCTTACCTCATTTGTATACCTTTATAATATGTTTTCATTTAATCCCAGTCAATTTTGATTAGTGTCTCAATAAGTTATTTTCCGTGTCATTGTGGTAGCACTTGAGGATAATCGACGACGTGATCCTGTTGTTACTTCTCATTGTAAATCATCTATAAATAACAACTATGTATGACCGTTAATAGGGAAATGTTAAAGGAGGGTTTCGGAACTGAATTAATTAAAATGTCAGACCAACAAGAAAAGAAAGGGCTGGAAAGCATTTTTAAGTATTGATGCGCGTGTTGCGTTGTAGTGTTATGTAGTAAGCTTTATATATTTCGAATGTTATATATATTTTTGGCTTAGCTCACTGTATCCGTATACAAAAAAAAGGTTTCAGTATGTTTCTAATATAAAGCCGATAAATTTGCTTCATGTTCCTTGTACTCCACGTTACGCTTGCATTGCTGTTTGGATTGGATTTGGATTTTTTTGGCTTATACTTTGGGTTTTTTTGCCACCTTGGTTTGCACTTGCTTGCTTGTTTGCAAGGACAATCAGTGCTAATTTATTTAGAGAGTATCTTATGCTGCTATTTATTACATAATTTATTTAGTGTGTTCTTTTGAAATTATAGAGGAACGTAAGTATCATAGCTGGCCTTCTATATGTCAACAAAGAAAGTGACAAAAAAACTGTTTTTTATTGTGTTACTTAAATTTTTCATCATCTTCCTGCTCTTATCCCACTACAAGTGGGATCGGCACAACATGTTATAAATATGTCACATGATTTGGCTTCGTATTTTACGACCTTTTACGAAACCTCGGTAAGAAGTAAAGGTGGTCTATTTTACTCAGCAGGGTACCGAACGCGAATCGATTTACCTTAGTTGCCTTTTACGACACCTCGGTAAGAAATGACGGTGGTATATTCTATTCAGCCGGATACCACACGGCCTTGTTACTTAAATTTGTGTAAGTTGCAATCGTTTTCTAACGATAATCCCTAAAAAGGATATTATCTCGACAATAATGCGTCAATTTTTTCCTGTTTGTCGTAACCTCTTTCTGTGGCTAATGACGGATTGTCGTGTAAGCTTCGTATTTGGGTTGCATAAAACACTTATCATGTATGCAAATATACATCCTTATTTGCGGTTTTGAATATAAAGGCATATGTCATTTATCGATCGTCCAAGTTTTTCGTTTGGGTGCCAATTTTAATTCTTCTTATTTTTGTTCTTGGTTTATAATAAAAACTATAAGTTTTACTTTTCGAGTGTAGTTGTATTGGATTGATGAAGGTGTTTCGCATATTACAAGTGGCCTTAACTCAACGACGTTAAAAGAGTAAACGTAACTGGTTAAATTAATAAGTATCCAAGTTTTTGCACTAAGGAAATTGTAATCTTCTAATAGTTTCTAACAATTAACATAATCGTGCAAACTTCAAATAGATAATTAATTAATTAAAGATGCGTGGAGAATTAAGAAAGTAAAATATTAAGTAACCATATATATTGTTATGAATTAGGTTTACGACGACGAATTAGAAAAGTTCAATTGTACATTTATATTAAAAAATTATGTATGCATGCTTAAAGTAAAAAAAATCACATAGCATAATTAAATCCTAACATCAATTTTGTGCTGACGGAACAGTAACTGGTGATTTCACCGAGAAAAATATCGTAATTAATCTATGACATTAGCAAATCAATGTTACAACGCCTTATCAAAATCTATTTATGATTGAGCCGTAGGAAAATTTATCTTATCTATTGTTTTGTTGACTTTAGATAACAACTAATGCATAATGACAGTAGATGTAACCAAAGCCAATGGGTTATCTTAGGTAAAATAGTTACTAGGCTTATGCAGTATTTATACATAATGCTGAGAAGGAAATCAAATGTAAGGAGTTAATCAATTTATTTGTTTCTGAGATTTAGAATTGTGATGTTTAATAAAATCAAAATTATTTTAAAAATTATTTTTTCTTTGAAGTTGATAAGTCTTTTTGAACAAATTAAAAAAAGCGCTTTTGAATCTGCAAGAATCAATGTGATTAAAGAAGCTACCGCTAGTTCAGAATGTTGCTCTTACCGAGAAGAACCAGTAAGAAATATGGCAGTCAAAATTTTTAATAATTTCAACCAAGCTGAAGTAGTGCGAAGCTTGACAGATTTTGGAGTGTAAGCATTATATTATCTTCAATGAAGATTATTTAATATTAAAAAATGTTAAATAAATCATGAAACATCAGATACAATATGCAAATAATTAATTTCTTTAATGTGAATTCGCAGTAACTGTGGAATGTTTTATTAATGATAGTAGAGATTAATGACTGTATTGACTGCGGGTCGCTCGCAAGTGTCGTTGTGATGCCAATGCCGATAACGATGTTTCTATTCAAATCCGAATCACTCGTTTCGATAGTTATTATCACTGCTTTATTTCATGATTATATATATTTTACTTATTTCGGTTCAGCGATTACTATGTCTGCTTACATCATCACACTGTTCCATTTTTTCTTATACAAGTAGCTGTAAAATTTAATTCGATTCAATATCTTAATATATCGATCGAATTCAACCAAATTTCGCCCATGTTATTTTTTTAATTATATAAGTTAATTTCACTTTATTAAATTAAATGATATATTGTTTGTTACTTGAGCAACAGTAAGGTTTTTCATGCACATAGTTCTTTGGTTTCAATTAAGTAACATCTTGTGTTGAATCGAATGGTTCCCTGCGACAGATCATACTATCTAGTGAGATGTTTTCCCTGTTAAAGGTTAACATTCAATCGTTTTGAAATATCCGAATTCTCTCACTTGTCAAAATGACGTGATCCGTCCGTTACCACCTTTAACTTTTCAAACTAAATCTTAATGTATGCTAAGAAATAAGCATTTTATGATTTACGTTTTAGTAATATAACAACATCCATAGGAAATTGCAACTCATGTAACCCTGTACTCTAACTTTAAGCTCCTTTCCATCCGCGCTTAGATACTACCTATTCACTCTATTTGGCAGCATAAAAGTGCTTATCACGCTGTTTTAACTATTTCGCTAATCATTATATTATAAAACCTTTGCCACGTGTGATTGTTCGCGATGAACTGCTATAACGACCGCAGGGTTTTTCTTGTGTATTTCACCAACCGATAGTGATTCACGAGGAAGATAATATTTTTTTTAACTTTTGGATAAATTTATTGAAATGTAAAGATAAATTTTTAAAATGTCGCAAAAAGCCTAGCCACCTGAAAACCTTCATCGATTACGCTTATCTAATCCTTTGGAATGAAACAATGCAATTTATGGTCAGGCATTCTTAGGTCTTCAAAAAAGTCTTTCTCTTAAGGATAGGATTTAAATAATGGTCACGTAAAATTACATAAATGGAAATTTGTTTCAACAAATTCAGAATATTAATGATTGTCAATTTTAATAATGTAGTTACCATAAATCTAAATAACTGTCCTTAGGAGTTATTGCAAAATAAAGACTACTACAGCTGGCCAATTTAATATATAATCTAACGAACTCGAACATCAATAATTGCTTTTATAATATCAAGTTCGTATACTACATTTTCCATTTCACCCAAACTCGGGTGTTTATAGCGATACTTTTATGGGCACGGCACAGACGCTGGTAACGCGATCAATAGTGGGCGAATGAAACGCGACTGATTGTTTAGAGGTCCAATTTCAAATTGTCTTTTTTCCAAAATCAAGACCAAAAGGTTTTTTTTTAATTAATCAGCTACATACTGGACAAAGTAATAAGTTTTAATTTTGATATAAATACGACTGTCGATATAAATATAAGTGGCTAAAGGATATGGAATAAAAACCTGCTTACATTACATTTATTTTACGACTTTACAAATCAATTACAAATTTGCAATTGTACAATATTAACAATTGTAATTGTACTATGTAGATTACATAATCTAGTGTCGAAAGATCCGGCGTACGGAAGAACTCTTGAGTTTTTGTCTACTAATAAATACTTTGTAAATTTTAAATATTTGTACATTTCATTTGAAATTTTAAAAGAACAGTTTTAAATAAAGGTGTACAATAAGTATATCCGAAAGTACAAATATATAATTGCATATAAGTTCTTTAACGTTAAAAGGACAATAACTCTTCTTTTTCATAATACGTGGTATACAATATAGTTATAACCGTTACAAAGCAGTAGATAATCTTGAGTCACGAATGCTCTGTATCTCAATGTTATAAAGATTCATGTCAAATACACATAAAAAATTATAAAGTATTTACTTTTAACACTTTTTTACGTATTTGTCGTATTACATTACCCCAAAGTAGGAATAATGTGACATCCACCATTAACAGGTTCAGGCGCCGATATTTCTGATCTTTTCCCTCTGCCGGTAAAAAGCGGTCGCTATCTCAGTATGCGATTATACGCACCGCTTAAGGCGTCTCGCTTTTGCATTATTAAAGCTCATTTAAAATTATTTGGTCTACATTAATTCAGGTTGCATCTATCTTTATAATACTGTAATACTGTCAGTCCTATGCAAAGTGTAATGACGGTCCCAAGAGATCAGCGCCAGTCTCCATGGTCCGGGGTCACTCTTAACGTATTAAACTGCCAGCGGTTTCTTCAACGCTGACTTAAGTAACGGAGACTAAAAATCGGCTATATTTCTCTCCAGTCCTTCACCTACCGTAACCTTCGTACCTAAATCATCGCTTCTATCCGTTCTATCCGTAAGAACGTGAAAGAACCAAAATCAAACTAAGAAACTTTCACTTTTTTACTTTGGTATGGAGTCGCCAATAAATCTGGAGTCTAGTAAAAAGTCGGTGACCTTGCCATGTTCGACCATGAACTAATATGTCAATGTAACTTAGTTGTTGCATGTCTAATTAATGTATTCTTTTAACTTCTTATCGAAATATATTTTGAATACGTTAGTCACGTAATTTACTGCTGATTAATTTTTTTTAAATCATAACTTAGTGGTGTTAATTCTTGGGACGATGACGCTTACGGTGTAAACGAACAAGTACGCACGAGAACGTGTAGTCTGTGAGAAATGTGCCTCTTGGCGATTCCCCATATTTTGCACAGTTCAAATATTTTTAACCTTATTTATTATTACCAATGACAGTGGTGGATTACGTAACTTTGTTACTAATTTTGGTATTAGTCATGTACAAATGAAGACTGATTGAAGAATCTTATTGAATGAACTGTCGTGCGTTTTACATTTTTTTTAAATACTTAAATTATTGTGCATATCTGATGAATATATTTCTTAGACCAATGTCTTAATCTCAGAGTGTAATTATGAGTATAACTGTGTAAAATATAAATCAGATTTACCCTATCTACCCAAAGAATCACTTGTATACGACTCTTTCAAAGCTTTGACAAAACTGTGGTATGGTAAATTGTAATATTCTTATAATTTACTTTGTGGTTCATTATCCAAACAGATTCCTTTAAAAATAGGTTAATTATATCGACGGACTTAATCGTCTAGAGAATTAATGTTTTTACCATTTAAAATTTCTATTATATCTCGCTAACACTATGACCATCTGTCTAACGAGGGACAAAGTGGTGACACTTATGGAAAATGTAAATTGCATTACTTTTACTTAGTTAAGTTATTAAACCTATCATGTAGGTACTGTAAAAACAAAATAATTAACAAGATATCAATAAATACCCACGAACATTAAAGTTATATTATACTCAGTGAAATAATTTATGTAATGATTTTCAATGATAACTAACATTTCCTTACGACTGTAGATGATAATGATAGTATTGTTATGCTAATGTACAGCGGTGCGACCTTCGGAGATTTGCTTCTGACTAATTTACAATATGCATCGAGTTTTTTCGTGTTAACTCGTTTTAAATTCTTTGAATATGAATGAAAGAGGTTAAAATATGAATGGATAGATGTATCACTAGAGGGACGCCTTGTGGTAGAATAACCGGCTTATTAGAATAGACCACCCTCATTTCTTACCAAGGTGTCGTAAAAGGTGACTAAGGTAAGTTGACCTGTTGTTTAGTATCCGGCTAATGTAATAGACCACCCTCTTTCTTACTGAGGCTTCGTACAAGGCAGTTAAAGTAGTCGACTTCATAAAGGCGACCGATGGTAAAATAACAAACCAAATCATGTGACAACATCTTAATAACATGTTGTGCCGTCCCACTTAGAGTAGGATAAGAACAGGAGAATAATAGAGATTTCACTAGAGGGAAGTCGCAAAAAATATGGATGTATAGTGTGAAATATGAGATGCATATAAAAGGAATAGTGTCATGCCAGCCATAAGAAAAGGTGAAAACATATCGTACTTAAAGTAGGATAAGGCTAGGAGAATGATTACTAATTTTAAATTTACGGCTTAAGATAGATTTGCTAGCCATTTTGTTTTATTTCATGATTCCTCGATACCTATATCGGGGTAGCTTTTTAAGTGAGATATTCCTTCCTCGAATGTTACATATTTACGAAATAAATGTCTGATAATTGTAAATTAAACAATGATAAAGAGGGTAATTAGTAAGTTATTCGATCGGACCGATATTTAATTTCAAATTTTATTTATTTCAGCCAACTAATGGCCATAAAAACAACGTAACATTATATAAAAATATGTTATCTCATTAATTCTAAGACAGGACTGATTTTCCAGCTTATGTATCATTGCGCAATGATTCAAATGTGGACAATCGATCCTGTCAGCAAATGCTGTTGCAGCTTGCCCGTACTCTGCGCAGCAAAGATGTGCACCGGTTTTGCATGGTCATTCCCGACGCACTGCAAAATCGGGGCAGCCCCATCAGCATCCTAAATGCAATATTAAATTGAACGCTCAGGGTGTTGTACTGCTTTTTCGTATAATCCATCCACAGACTGCACGTATAAAGAAACGGACAGTACGCTCTGAAGAGGATTACTTTAGAATTACTATTTTATAATAATTAAACCAATATTCTTCTCTCAAAAAGCATTGTCAACAGTTGATCAGCTCTCAATAATCGATCGACTTCTTAACCCAAATTGTAATAAAGGTGAAATGACAATTTATTTGTATTAGAACTGATATCGCAAATACGATGTGTATAATATTATAAACAAACCGTGGTTGTACAACGGAAACATGTTTATGAACAAAAAATTCCACTAACGTAACAAAATTTCCACTTTTAATTACGAGTCTATCTTATGTCTTAACAGGATGATGAATTCGGCTTGCCTATTTAGCATCTAAACCATACAAGGACTATTGAATTGTGAATCACCAATATATTTCTCAAGTCATTGCAATCAACTTTCATAATATTTGTGGTATAAAATTCTATATCTTCTTTAATGTCACCAGACTTGTGATGGGGATAATATATTTATAGGAATAACGAGATAAGAGAATTGTGTATTTCAAGTTCTAATCTTCTTTATCATTCTCCTGCCGATTTCCGATTCTAAGTGGGGTTGGCACATGGTTTTCTTTTACTTTCTCTCCTATTCGTTAACTCTGGCACTACTTCTTTCATATGCATGTCCATTCACCTCTTTTTCGGCCTGATGCTAGGGTAATGTTAGCAAAATATGTGCGCTTCGAAGATGTTTTCTTAAATGTTTTGACATTCTTTCTGCGATTATCACCTATTAACCAAATAATGTAACGGTAACCGAAAATAACCTAATACTAATAAAAAGGAGGGCTTTATTAGTGCATTTACTTTTTATTTATTTATTTATTTATTTATTTATTTTCAGCTTATCACTATCTTTACAGGAAACCCTAATACAACAGTGAAGCGAAACTTATTTAATTATAACTTATAATATATAAAGCTACCCTAGTAAGTTCACTCAGAGAACTGAAAAATAAATCTACTTTAGTGGCACATACATTTATAGTACATATGGCACGTGTCAGTGGCGCGTGTTTCATTAGGTTTGTGTGGCTGCGAGGTACCACCAACAGTGATGGTCTCCGTCTCCGCCACACGTACCTATCTGGGACATGCAGCCAGATATATTGAAGCATATCAGCATTATGCGTTTTGCCTCTAACTATTTTGATTAAGTAAATAACGAGGGAAAGTTCCCTCCTTACCCTTAGCTCGTTATATCCGACCATACCTAGGACGAATAAAGTTGGATACATTAACGGATAGTACGGATAAACCCCGTACAATCTCAAGTACATATACCTAACAAACTTATTTTGTACGCGCTCCAACATGAGACTATACTTAGTTTCATGTGGAGCCCATATAACTGCATTTCCTTCCAATTGACTCCGAACTAGAGCGTTATACAAAGTAGTAATTGCTTTTAAATTAGTGAAT
This sequence comes from Morpho achilles, assembly GCA_947086495.1. NCBI lineage: Eukaryota > Metazoa > Arthropoda > Insecta > Lepidoptera > Nymphalidae > Morpho > Morpho achilles. Next base: position 5,332,040 of record CAMTZB010000001.1, read on the forward strand.
CCCTTAATTACGCGCAGCATAAAACCTAAATTTCTATATGCTTTTTTGCAACACTTCTTTATGTGGTCACGAAACGATAACTTTGTTGTTAACGTCACTCCTAAATCTCTGACCTCGGTGACTCGGACCATAGGTGTCCCTTTAATCATATAATTATATGTAATCGGGGTATTCGCACGAGAGAAAGTGATCGTAACACATTTTGAACTATTAAATTCTAAGAGATTTTCTACGCTCCATTTAACAACTCTGTCTATATCGTCCTGCAACCTTTGACAGTCGCTGGGGTTTCTTATAGTTAAAGATAGTTTAAGATCGTCTGCAAACAATAAACATTTTGCATCTTTTACTACCTTTGGCAAGTCATTTATCATTAATATGAACTGCAAAGGTCCTAAATTACTACCTTGGCTTACCCCAGACCAAGTAAAGTAAGGTTCCGAACGCTGTCCTTCGTATTCGACATACTGCTGCCTATCTCTCATGTAACTAACAAAGAAATTTAGTAAATGAGGTGTGAAACCAACGCCTGCCAATTTTCTTAGTAGTACATCATTATCAACTGTGTCGAAAGCCTTTCTGAAGTCGAAGTAAGCCGCATCTATCTGCCCCCCACTATCAACGGTAGGCACGACGTTCGCCATGTGACATAGAAGATTGCTGGTTGTGCTTCTAGCTGAATGAAATCCATGCTGAGCGTCTGTAAGTTGCGCACTCAATTGCATATAAACGTTATTATAAATAGCGGACTCCAATATTTTTGCCGGTGACGATAGTACGGCCACGGGTCTGTAGCCATCTAATCTTGTCTTTGAGTCCCCCTTTGGGACTGGAACTACCCTGGTTGTTTTCCAGATTTCAGGAAACACAGTTGCACCTAAACATAAATTATAAATGTGAAGCAGAGGCCTCGCTAGCACGGAACGACAGTCCTTAAAGATGAAAGGTGGAATGCCGTCAGGTCCAGCAGACTTTTTTGGTTTAATATGCCTTAGCGCATAATCCACTTCGTCCAGTCGCAACTGATTGAGGTGAATGCGCGCCGCGCCATTTTCTCCACCTGATTCTGCTATCGCCAAGCTCACATTCAATTTCGCTCTTTGTGTACTATACACTGACTGAAAATAATGAGCAAATTCCTGGGCACACCGGTCAGGACGCAACAGTACCCCGTCCTTCAGAATTTTTTCCGGAGTTCTACTACCTCTTTTTGATTTTATGTAATTCCAGAAGGACATAGGATCGTGCAGCAATTGATTTTGGATCCGGTGTTTGTAGTTATCGTGCGCGAGTTTGATCATATTTTTTACCTCTGCTCGACACCTAGAAAACTTATCGTAATCCCCAGGTAATTTACTTATCTTATAACGTCTATGAAGACTTGCTTTATGTGCTATGTTGCGAATTACTTCAACAGTGTACCACTCGGGGTAAACGTACCTCGGCGTTACATGACTTCGCTTTTTTTTTGGAACACAGTTATCTATAATTGAATTAAAAGTGTCATAAAAGTATTTTAGACTACTATCTAAATCTATCTGATACATGGGGGTCCAATCTACTCCCGCCAACGTTGAGTATAACAATCCATAGTCAGCTTTGTAAAAATTCCACCCACTAGGTATACACTTGCTCGAGTCGACGTCAGGGGGCGAGCCGATGTTAAGGCTGGATATCAATTTGACCGCCACCATAAGAGGTGGGTGGTGTACGTCCACCGGCACGAGTGGCGTCTCTGCGGCTTGCACTCCCAAACCATATTCTAATGTACTTAACACTAAATCTAAACAGCGATTGTTACAATTACGAATATTATTCCTCTGAGTGAACCTACAATATGTTTGAAAGTATTCAAAATAATTATTTACATTTGTCGAGCAAGAATATAAATTAAAATCACCTAACACTATTACCTCCCTATAACGGTTACAATATTGTTCAATAATCCTAAATAATACCATGTATTCATTCTCGCTACTGTTCGGCGGAATGTATACGACGCACAGCAAAAACAAAAATCTACCGTGTCTATACACCGCCGCACAAACCAATTCAAACGCTCGACAATCGATGTTGACGTCAATGTGTACTCGCCGTAGTTCAAGACGCGGTGTGGCCACGAGACACACGCCTCCTTGCTTCCGTCCATCCGCTCTGTCACATCTTAAAATTGTGTAGCAAGGTGAGATCATTTCAGCGTCCTGAATAGATTCATTACAACCAGTTTCAGTAATCGCAAACAAATCTGAGCTTGAAGATGAAATTCCTGTATAAAATTCCTCTAATTTAGTTCGAAGCCCTCTCACGTTCTGGTAAAAAATTTCAATAGACGAGTATTTATTCGTCTTTTTAGTCTTCAGATTTGGTTTTGTTGGAGAATCTACGAAACCACACCCAGTCGCAAAACTCAATATTTACAGCCCAATTTTCTGATTGACACAGTTTATCATATTTACTTTCCGGAACGCCAATAATAAATGAAGAATAATCTCTTTCCGTTTTATGTCTTATTTTTTCTACCTTAACTGGTATATCATTTCCACAAATATTCTTTACATAACTTTCTAAACTTTCTACAGTAGTTTCCTTCTGTAATCGCCAAACATGCATATATTTTTTCTTTTCCGTCCCTTGAATTTCTAACATACTTTTACTCCCTCCTCTCTTTACTTCCCTGTTATTATACTTATTTTTCGACCTATTAATAACTGTCCACTTTCCTTTTTCCTTTTCAATTATATTTTCCTTTTCTTTAATAGAATTTAACTTTTTTATATTATTTATCTGGCTTTGTTGAACTCCCTCTTCATTATTTATAACTTCCAGGGGTTTCGTGGCCACACACTGTTTACTCGAGTTTTCGCTGGATACCTGCTTTTGATTACGTTTTACTGCATTCCGATAAGATGGAATTCGTCAGAGGTGGCCTTATGCATCGTGTTTGTATTTTTATTAAAAGCTTTTATTCGACTTGCAATGCATGTTTATTGTAAGCATGACCTGATCCTGTTGCGAGGATTGGCTCCAGACGAGGAAACTACTCAGCGGTTATCAGTAGGGACATGAAATTTTATATACGGGTGCAATCCCAATGACAATGGATGTTTATGAGAAGCACGATCTGATGCTGCTGCCAGGATTGGCTCCAGATGAGAGAACTACTTAACAGTTAACAGTAGGGACATGACATTTTGTTAAAGGCTTTTTTTAAGCATTTTTAACTTCACTTGTTTGTTCTGATATTATTTTACTAAAATAAGAAAGATTACTTAAATAGCTGTAATTTCCAACGGCTTCGCTAAATTTCGAATCTAGAGATTGTCTTTTTATACGAGAAAACACGTGAATTTATAGATTATGGAGTCATAAAAAGCTCATTTTACCCTTACCAAGCCCTTACCGTTCTGTTATAACAATTTTATGCGGATATATAACGCCCATGACACTAAGAGACACCTGAGACAAGATAGTGGGTAACACCTGAGCGAAATCACGCGTTACACATACCGTTTATTTTGTCATATGTGGGTCAATGCAATTATATGAGAGAACACGCGCGCGTACGTTGTACACGTTATATTGCAATCGAAAGGCTAGCCGCTCGGCGTCTATAATAAGAACCCGAACGTGTCTAGGTTTAAACAAATAATATACATCTTATTTGTTTATTGGAAATCGATTTTAGCCAGCCGAATACAAATAGAAAAGGCATGTTTATTGATACAAGTCGCATATAATGATATTTATAACATGTTTTAGCGAGATCAGGCGTTGTAATAATAATTATAACTTCTTAATGGCTTATTATAAATTAAAAACAATTTTTTTGTGATTATGTAATAATCTTGTTTAAAACAATCGTGTAGGAGTTATGATGTCTTTTGTTACTAAGTGGATATAATTCTAATCTGCTTATTAGACTGAAAAAAAAGTAACAAATTATAAAAATCCATCAATTATAAAAATTAAGAGGAAGGTCTATTCTGCTTGTGCAGAATAAGACAACCCTCATTTCTTACCGAGGTGTCGTAAAAAGCGACTTAGGTAAGTCGACCCGCCTGCCTGACATCAACTTACATTAGTCGTATTTTACGACACCTCGGTAAGAAAGACGTTGGTCTATTCTACTTAACCGGATACCACACGGTAGGTCAACTTACCTAAGTCGCCTTTTACGATACCTCGTTAAGAAAGTGGTCTATTGTACTCATTCGGTTACCATACGGCGGGAAACGTTACATAAAATTAACTTTTAATTAATTAAGAAATTCTAATTATTCCAGTGTACAAATGGCGATCATGGCATCGCAATAGTATTGATTGTGTTGCATGTTAATAAAAAATAACAACGTATCGATATCTCATTTAAACAATAAAACAATAAAGAAACATTTTATAGGATACTCTGTATGAAATAGATTACAATACGATACAAAACACGTAAATAACCTGTCAGTATTCATAACTCGAATGAATACATTTCACACCATTCCTCCATATTTATTCATGGTAAAAGAAAAATACAATGCTTGTTTTTTCTACTGGTATTTTATAGCCAACTTATAAATAATACATTTAATATAAATTAAGCTGATTTTATTCTAAGACCTTTTTTTACACAGGAAAAAACCCTTTATGGGTACCGCCGCCCGACGGGGACAGACGACGGTTATGTCGGACTCGCACCGACTAAAATAACCTGTCTGCTCCACTACGTTGCTTGTGACGGGGATAGGGTACCTATAAAGACGTAACCCCCATCCCCGATGTTCGCCAGACCCAGACCTCTGAGTCGGGGCTTCTCTGAAAGTGGCCCCTCCCTCCGCTGGACGATGCGTCGGGAGCACCAGATGCATCGAACGCCTCGGGGACCTAACTCCAGCGAGCGTCCGATAAACCCCGTTCGGATCGCTCGGAATTCTTAGGCCTTACGTTATGATGAAGTGTTTCTATATATCTTTTTGTTAATAATATCATCCTGTCCTTATCCCACTCTAAGTGGGGTCGGCACAACATGTTTTTCTCTTCCATTCTGTCCTATCTTTCGTCAACTCTGGCGCCACACCTTTTATATGCATATCATACTTCACACATCCAACCATCTCTTTTTAGGCCTTCCTCTAGGCACATATCCATCCACATTCAAATTTAACACACGTTTGGTCACATGATTTTCATCCCTCCTCATTACATGTCCATACCATCGCAATCTTGCACTTCTTGACTTTTCTATAATGGGCGCAACTTTCAGACTTCCCCTAATATACTCGTTTCGTATTTTATCCAGTTTTGTCACACCACACATCCACCTCAACATTCTCATCTCATTTGCATGTACTCTTCTTTCATCCCTCCTTTTCATTGCCCAACATTCTGATCCATACAATACGACAGGTCTTATGATTGCTTTATAAATTTTTCCCTTAACTTTAAGGGGCATTCGAGGGTCACATATTGTGCCTGAGACCTGCCGCCACTTCATCCATCCTGCATTCATTCTTTTACCCACATCTCGATCTATTTCACCGTCGTTTTGAAAAAGCGAACCAAGGTACCGAAAATCAGAGCAGACTGGCAAAATGTTCCCATCCAAACCGATCGGGGAGAAATTGGAGATCCCACTAAAATCGTAGTACATATGTTCAGTTTTAGTACGACTGATTTTTAAACCGACTTTCTCCAACTGGTTGTGCCATTTCGCCAATCTGCTTTGGACCTCAGTTGCATTTTCTCCGACGAGTACAATGTCATCGGCGAATAACATGCACCAAGGAGCCTCCTCTTGAATGTTAGCAGTAAGTGCATCCATTACTAGAAGGAATAAAAATTCTATATATCTTTTTGTTATTTTCATAATAAGTACCATTTCGGAATCTTTTCGGTAATATAGAATCCATTTTACATGCCAATTAATTTCGATTGAAATTCAGTACATACGCAACTTTGATGGACAATACAGTATCATAAAGTTGATGTGATGAGAGACGCGTAACCTTGTGAAGTCTTGGCAAAATGAGATAACACTGCTGTATTATGTCTTGCTGACAAATGTTGAATTTGTATCAACAATTACTCTATCCCTATAGTAACTTAAATCTGTTCGCTGATCCGGATGTTGGCATCAGAATAACGATCTGTTACATTTTAAATGAGATAGACTACTATATCTCTAGATGATGGCCAAGTAGTTAGGAAACTATATAACTAAATATTTTATCTAGAAAGATTTATGTATGTATTAAGTAATATTCGCTTTGGGAACGGACAACAGTATGTCCCATATATTTATCTTTAATATTTAAATAAGTTAATCTTGTATATATATTTTTCTGAATTTTGGAAACGGCTTTAACGAATTTCATGAAATTCAGCATCTAGGGAGTTTTGGGGGATAGAAATCGATCTAGCTAGGTTTAATTGAACAAAATGATTTTTGCCTGTTATCGCGCACTTAAAAAACTGCTAAAATTTTATGAGAAAGCAAAGTTTAATTGCACTGTCAAATTTAAAGTCTCCATAGCTTATTTCGGTGACGGGCATCTCGAATTCAGTATACCAGGATCGTTTCCAGATAACGTTTTTTTTATTTCATTTTTATATATGTATAAAAAAATACCGAACAAGGCTCGGTTACCTAGGTACTTTATTAATTATATGAAAAGAAAAGAAATGGTCTGAAATACGGAAAGATCATTTTCTTTTGCAACTTTTCTTTCTTGTCAGTTGCAACGCTATCACTTGCAATAAAGCGCTTGCAATCAAAGCTCAAACTCAAAGCCTCAGATTTGAGTTTTTACACTGTAATTTATGTCGAATAGTAAAACGTGAAGAAGTTTTTCACGTTTCACTTCCAAACCAAATGAAATCTTTATATAATGGCTCCGTCCGATTCATAAAGTTTTCATCTCCGCTGCTACAAATTACATGATGAAAGCGAAATTCTTGTTTGTCATTTACCTCCCAAAGCATGAAGCGCGGTCGGGTAATGCAAGCCGAGTGCACTGCAAGCCCTCCCCCCTCGGTCGTTCACCCATTCTTCCTACTACCTACTCCAAGTAGAACATTGCAGTATTCGTTTCATACTGAATAGGTAGCGTGGGCGTGCTGGGGTTATTGTCCCGTTTGCTAGAAAATACATCTGAAATTATTCTTGAAGATTCTCCGCACTACATTACGTATTAGGTTTTGTTAGAAATGTGCATATTTTTACGCTATCAACTGATTTCAATGGAGCGTCGTGTCTGTAAATTAATAATAACACAGTATTGTTACAGTTTTTCTTTATACTTCAAAGGTCTGACTAACTTAATGAAAATATATTTGATTATTTTATTATCATTTGTGGCGAATAATCTAATTAGTCTTGAATTGTGGTTAATAATTTGTTCATTATATTCAAATTTAATATGTGTATAGGACACTTACACACACGGTCGTCCGTCCCCAAAGTAAGTAACTTAATACTTGTGTTATGGACAGACAACTGGTGAATATATACTTATATATTTTTTAAATACATACTTAAATACAAATATACATCCAGGCTCAAAGACCAACAAATTCATTTATAGAAAACGTTGGCCCTCAGCGGGAATCGGACCCACGACCCACGGAGCCGAAGGCAGGGTCACTACCCACTCCGCCAACGGGCCTGGCAATAATTTGTTCATTTATATTTACTCCGTGCAGCAAGCTGATTAAATGTGAAAGTGGGTGAAATATATAAGCCCATTTTGGTACTGAAAATATTTTAGCACCCTTTGGTTATTGAAAATTTCATACTTAATTCCAGAAGAGATTAAACAGTTCTTAGCTGAGAATAAAAAGGCGACCTTAGTAGAAAACTGGCTGTCTTAGCTTTATATACAATGGGATTTAAAAAAAACTACTTTAGAAAAGCTTTTAGTTAAAAGTTAAGAATTGTATACAAAACTAGATATCATCCGTAACCAAAGAGAGAGGATCATCATCCTCCTGCCCTTATCCTAAGTGGGGTTGGCACAACATGTTATAAACATGTTACATGATTTGGCTACGTATTTTACGACCGGCCGACTGCCTGACGTCAACTTTTTTTCTTATCCGTGTTACTTAATTTAAGACGGACGACCGTGTGTGTAAGTAAACGTCCCATATATTTGTTTATTGATTGAAATTTAATGAAATTTAATGCAATAAAAGTTTTAAATTAAATTTGGTGCTTATTATCTTATAATACGAAATGCACCTTCTGTGAAATTATAGTCACGTACGATAGTGGCGTGATATAATTTTGTTTAATATCAGTGCCGCGCGTCATTAATAAAATATTTCGTTACGATTACTGACTGCTAAATACCTATTGCCGCGAGGTCGTTGACACCGGTTTTATCGACCGACATAGCTAATTAAATAAATTTTATATCTTGTTCACCATTGAGAAATTATACTTCATTCTTTTATTTCGTCTAACCTAGGTGTGTGATACTTTATTTTTAATATCTAAATGAGTTAATCTTGTATGTATATATGTATATAAATATATTTTCTGAATCACAGAAACAACTCTAAAGATTTTCCTGAAATTCGGCACGTAGGGGGTTTTGGGGGAGAAAAATTGATCAAGCTGTGTTTTATTTAAATAAAAAAACGTTTTATCCCTGTTTTTGTGCACAAAAAAAAACTACGAAAAAAGGAATAGATAGCATCTCATAATTTGAGCTGTCAAATGCAAAGCTGTGACAGCCTAATGGTAATGCGCGGACCTAAAAAGGTGCGAAATCTAGGTTCGCTTCCCACACCCGGTCATTTTTTTGTATCTTTTAAAGAATTATCAAAAAATTATCGGTCACCCAGGTACTTAGTTATGATACGAAGCGACTATCCGTACTGATCTTATAAATGCAAAAGCATGTCTGTCTGTCCGTTACGCAGTCACGACTGATCCGCTGGACCAATATTGATATAATTGGGCACAATTATAGCTTACACAACGGGATAACACATTAGTAAACAATCCTGTTTCTCTTTCGGATATAGGGTAGAAAACATTACTTATTTATGGTACTAAAACGCTTAAGTTGACGCGAAAAAAGTCGCATTTACGACTAATATTACATACTAGCAATGGCTAGCGGTGCTGCCCGCGTGTTTAGATTAGAACCGTACCTAATATAAAAATGGTTAAAGTGGGTTAATCTTAAAAGCTAGACATATGCTGTCGTGCACTTTTATTTAGAACTTTTAAAGGGAAACTATATTGTATAACCGCTCGTTTAATTGCCCGCTACACCTAAATATAAAAGTGTCCGGCTTTCAAAAGAATTCACGTTATATTTTAGTTGAAAAACCGAAAATGCCGAGATATTTTTAACCTGTGTAAAAGGGTATAAAATGTCGCAAAAGGAGAAGGATACCTATCGTGCAAAATGTGAATGTGTGTAGTGAAATGGATGAATGGAAAATTTATTTATGTAACGATGGATTTTATCGATGTATATATAAATGATTTTATGTTTATATAATATACTCTTCACTTATCACTTCTCTCTTCTATGCATCAATCCTTGACCTACGGGTTAGCTGGAAGAAATCTTTGCGATAAGACCGTTTTATCGTACTTGAGTGATGATAAGTTTTAATATAATTTCTTACTCTCTATCAATCTATTAGCCGTGTGGTATCCGGCTAAGTAGAATACTACCACCCTCATTTCTTACCGAGATATCGTAAAAGGCGATTAAGGTAAGTCGACCCGCCGTGTGGTATCCGGCTTAGTTGAATAGATCACCGTCATTTCTTTCCGAGGTGTCGTAAAAGGCGAAGAAATCTCTTAAGTAAGCTTTAATATAATCAAGCTCTGATCATTCTAACGGCTTTCTCATAACAACTTCTTTTCTTATCCGTATTATATTTGTATCTTACATATAAATCGATAGTCCGTATCCGACCGTACGTATCCGATGGTAGATTTTCACCCAAATATTCAAAGTGAGCGTGTGATATGAAACGAACTGATCGATTTTTTCTCCAACCCACGTAAGCCTTACGTAAAACACGAATCCCTATACCAGGGCTTCTTAAACTGTAGATCGCGACCCCAGGGGGGTCGCGAGACTACTGAAAGCAAAAGGCGTCGCAAAGATCTGATACTTTTCAATCATTATTGATACAACTACATGGCTGCAGGATTTAATTAATCAAATCAAATCAAAATATTCTTTATTGTACAACAACAAAAAAAAAGTTAATAAAAATACATTATGTACTAAAGAGACATAATTTAAAAAAATTAATTAGATTTTATTACATTTATGATTGGTTAGTTTACAACAATTATAAATAAAACTTTAAAATTAGTATACACACTACGTACAAATATAAATACAAATAAAAATCATACAAAACACTATTGTAGTTTTAAAAATAGTTATTATAACTATTTTTTGAAAAAAGTGGCAATGCAAAACTGTTATTTACATTTTAAAATAGTGCGATATTACATCTACATCTACGGTCAATATATATTTCATTATATGGAGGAGGGGGTCGTTTAAAATTTCCTAAGCTTGAAGGGGGTCGCTATATGAAAAAGTTTAAGAAGTCCTGCCCTATCCCACGTATTATTTGTATATGAATTCGTGAAGATTGTCACGTAAGCTATGCGCTATGTCAGTTTACGTTTTCCTATGCACTCAGGGCACCGAAATAGCAATGACATGTACTAATCATGTTTTTATTGACCCATTTAACTTTAGATGTTATCTTGTTTGCAGTAATCGATCTGTTATGTTGACTCCGTAGATCTGTTATGTATTGTATTAATGTCCAGTAACATTGTATTATCGATTATAATACTGAACACTAGTGGCGACAATTCTCTTCGAATTTAGTATTAAAATGCCCTAAATAATATACTGTTTTTTCATATTCCCGAAGGAATGAAGGAATTAAAAAAAAAATGATAACGGGAATCTTATATGTTAATCTGGTGAATAAGTTTCAATTGTACCAAATTTCATATTTCTTGGTCTAACCGATAAATCGTGAAAGCGTTACAGACAGAAAGACTACGTATTTATAATCATCCTCCTGCCCTTATCCCGCTGTAAGTGGGGTCGACACAATATGTTATAAACATGTGTGTCACGTGATTTGGCTATATATTTTACGACCGGCCGCCTACCTGACGTCAACTTACATTAGTCGTATTTTACGATTTGGTAAGAAATTGAAATATCTTTCGAATATCACGGAATTAAATACGCGTAATTTGTTTTCCGATAAATTCTCCTCTAATTGATATTCCTTTGAATCCTTAAGAAGGGTTTGAAGTGTCGTTTATAAAATGAATAAAAAAACTATGAACAGGAAAATGTACATGTATAGATTACTATTAGTACAACTGCAGTATTCTTATCTGTTCCAGGTAAAAATCATATCTTGGACAGTGTCATCGTCTTTAGCAGTAATGGCAAAATGGGTGCTGATAAAGTTTTTAATAGTCAATTTCGCGAGCAGTAAACCAATAATATTAATACTAAAATTTATTTAATAGGCCACTTTGCTTAGGTAATCGCATTAAATGTATCGCTAAGCAGTGAGAGAAATTGAATAATACTTATCTATAATAATATTATAAAGAGGAAAAATTTGTATGTATATTATCACACGAAAACTACTGGACCGATTTCAAAAATTCTTTCACCGTTGGAAAGCTGCATCTTTACTGAGCAACATAAGCCATATTACATTAAAACATAGGGATCCGCAATAGACATGTAATAAGGTGTAAAACATTAGTCATAAAAATCTGTCATCGCATGCGCTGCGGAAACTATTGATGATATATATATTAACAAAAAAAAATCTATAGTCCGACTTAGTAGACTTTCCACTGCCATGAGATCGGTATGTACGTGGGTGAAACCGCGGGCTATTACTAGTTAGAATTTAGACGGCCGTGCTATAATATATAGTAAGTAAGTAAGTAAGTAAGTAACAGCCTGTTACTATCCCACTGCTGGGCTTAGGCCTCCTCTCTCCGTTTTTGGAGAGAAGGGTTGGAGCTAAGACCTACCACGCTGCTCCAATGCGGATTGGTAGGTTACACATATCCCTAGGATTCTCTAGAGATATGCAGGTTTCCTCACGATGTTTTCCTTCACCGAAAAGCGTGTGATAAATTGCAATTATCAATTAGACACATAAGTTTTAATAGAAAAACTCATTGGTGTCTGCCCGGGTTTGAACCCATGATCGTCTCTAGAGATTCACACGGTCGCACCGCTAGGCCATCACAGCTTAATAGCTATAATATATACATACGATAAAAAAGTCCCCAAAAACTGTCTATATGTGATCGATTTTCTCAAATCCTCCTTAGCGAATATTTCTACGGTTTTTACGAAAAGAAGATTTACGCTGAGAACTGCGGATTATCGCACAGAAATTCCCGCTGCTATAACGCCAAATAAAGAGCTCATAAATTATGTTTTAGAAACGGCTATGCTCGTGTTAACCCGAGTAGGGTTAACCCGATAGAAGCCACGAGCATAGCCGGTTTCCATACATAAACTTATATTTCTCCTGTTCCATATCTTTAATATATAAAATGAGTTAATTTTGTATATATGTATATTTATAAATATTTTTTCTGAATCTCGGCAACGGCTCCAACGATTTTCCTGAAATTCAGCATGTCGATCTAACTAGGTTTTATTTAAAAAAAAATCGTTTTATAATCCCTGTTTTAGGGCATTTGAAAACACTTACATTTTAATATAATATATAAAACCACTATTTTTGGCGAAAACTGTCAAGTCAGGGTAGCTTTTTCGGCGAACGGGCGGTCTAGAAAAATGGAAAAACCTAGCATCGAGCCCCACCGACCCAATAATTTTTTTCTTTTTTTTGAAGTTTTTTTTTATTTTGTAAATAACCTAGGCTCGGTCACCAAGGTACTGATATATATACAACATCAAATATATGATTACCCTTCTGGATGCCACGATATATTTATCACCATTTGGAGTAATTCGACAGCGCAGCATGTACAATTCTGCGTACATGTAAATGTGTTGCTAACGAGCAGATCTTGCAAATTTTTTACGTTTGTGTTGAACGTTTCAGAGAAATTTTTTTTGCAAAGGGAACAATTTTCATTTATGGGTCGTTGTTTTAAAGTTACAAGGCGTTTTGAAAATAAGTTTAATTGCTATATAAATGGCAAATATATAAAATTTCTGAACTAAATTTGTCAAGCATTATTGACGTGTTTGCTATAATCCCCTTTTATGCTTTTTGTTCAATGAAAACCCAGTCTTACAGAGTATTAATAAACTCAATTTTTATTAATAACTCGATACTTGTAGGTAATTATATTACATTTTTAATAACCGTTTCACCGCCGATGTAAACGCGTTGTGGAGTTATAAATATAACTCGTAAATAGTATAAATTAGTAACATCGCCTTTTTTAATATCGCACCCGATATTTACATTTTCTTTTAATCTTAAAATTAAGCATAATGTTGTAGTATAACACGGTGTAATGAGAAAACTTTACCAAAAGTTCAATGTGAGCAAAATTCAACGAAAATGACAAAAAAATTAGCTGTACTTTTCTTTGAAATGAGATTTTCGGTGGGATAACGAAAAGTGCGTTAAACTTTTAATCACGAATTTCATATCATCTTTAACAGATACAGATCTTTATATTTAAATGAGTTAATCTTGTATATATATATATTTTCGGAATCTCGGAAACGGCTCCAACGATTTTCCTGAAATTCAGCATGTAGAGGGTTTTGGGGGAGAAAAATCGATCTAGCTAGGTTTTATGTAAAAAAAAACCCGTTTTATCCCTGTTTTTGAGCATTTAAAAAAACTGGAATAGAAAGCAACTGGTATTTTCGCCATTAAATATCATCGTGTGATGGTTAAACGGTATAACTAAAGAGGATGAATTGATTGATATAGAATTCCACAGTTCGAACCCCAGGTATCTTATAATTTCTTTTCATTATTTTTTATTTATTATTTTTTTTAATTTATTATTTTTTTTTAATTGATTTCAATTTTTTTTAATTTGTTATTAATTATTAAATATATTAAATTATTTTTAAATATAAAAATTCAATATATTAATTTTAAAATTATTATTGGGAGCCTTTCATCAACGTATCTAATTCATAATTTATATATGAATTATATAATATAAAAATATAACTTTAAAAATAAGAGAGCTTTAAAAAAGCAAACGTTACAATTTATATTAGTAAGGAAACGGACATTCTGCAAAATTTTCAGGCTGTTCGCTATGTTTTGGTAATAAAAATAAAAGCCATTTATATTCTCTACGACTCTTCCTGACATCTGTTGACGAGTTATAATATTTTTATTTATTATTGCGAGCAACGAACTGCTTTAAGACCTTTTTTCATTACGTATAATAAATAATCTTTGTTTAAACCACAACAATAGAAGATGGCGTTGTTAAGCAAGACTAAGCCAATGGGAATTCGATTGTTTATTTCTATTACTGACAAAATATTATTTTTGACTTTATAACTCACCGGTTCGCTTAAAAATGCATAAAAGATATTTCAAGGAGACACTTAGGAAAAATTTGACTTCGCGAAGCCAAGACTCGTCTCAAGAGCATCTTGGAGAAAATAGTCTTCAAATACAAACTAGGCGAGCTTCTCAAACTTCGTGCAGTCAAGAAAACGCTCCTGAAAAAAATCAGGTTTTAGCTCGTCCCACACGTGTAGCTAAAGAAAGATGCTTGCAAAACTTGACGAATATTATACGAGCAGAAAAATATTATGACTTAGATGTTATACGAGAGCGTGCGGCGCTACGTGTGGATACTGAAAATGTCGAACAACGCGAGCGACGTCTTCAAGATTTGCGGCAGCGTGCAGCACAACGTGTCGCTACTGAAAACAATAAGCAACGAGAAAGACGTCTGCAAGATATGCGGCAGCGTGCGGCACAACGTGTTGCAACTGAAAACAATGAGCAACGAGTCCGACGTCTGCAGGAGTTGCGGCAGCGTGCAGCACAACGTGTTGCTACTCAAAGTGACCAACAACGAGATTCCCGTTTAGAAGAACAAAGACGTCGAGACGGAAGACGTCGTAGGGCTACTGAACTTAAAAATTATTTACCAACTTATAAATGTGCTATAACTGCAACCGTACAATATCATTCCTTGGGACGATTTGAAATTTCGTGTATCCATTGCGGTGCATTGCATTTTCCCGAGGAACGCGTTTATAATTCTATAAATATAAATTCTTTTGGAGACTGTTGTTTGCACGGACGAGTTTTAATAGATCAACCGAAATTCCCAAATGAATTGGTTCGTTTTTTTTTAAAAAGTCACCCACATTCGGAAGAATTTCATAAAAAAATAAGAAACATAAACGCATCGTTTGCTTTAGCATCCTTGTAGAAGATGACAGGACAATAAATAGCCATGGCATTTACAGTTTTATCGTTTGTGGACAAGTATATCATAAAATGAATATGACAGCTCACCCGACGCAAAATGATGTTGGTGTCTTTGAACGGCCACTGTACGGACAACTTTATTTTTTAGATCCTGATGACGCCGTTACTGAAAGAGTTAATCATCCACTTAATTCTAAAATTACTACCTCAATGATGAAGTTATTGGAGTTTATCATTCGAGCGCAAAATCTTTATGTACAGGGATATACAATGATGCGAGAAATAGAAGACGAAATGAATCGGTTAGCTTCTGCTAAAGGATTACCCCCACCATACGTAAAGCTTTCATTCAAACCTCCGGATCAAACTGATCACAGAAGGTTTAATATTCCTGCATGTAATGAGGTTTGTGCAGTTTTTACACTAAATGCTGATCAAAGCTTTCCAGAAAATGAAATGATTGTTCATCAGCGCAATAAAAACATTGTCTTTTTAAAGAATGTTGACAAGCGAGTCGAGCCATTTACTTACCCATTGTTTTATCCAGCCGGAACGGATGGTTTTAGCCCAGATTTGCAGCTACGAACGCCTTATGCCAGCCGAAGTCATTTAACTCGGCTTGAACTGGCTCAATACAGACTTTCGTTTCGACCAGAGTTTGGGAAATTTCTAACGGAACCTTTGCCAACAGACGGTCCCGATGTACGGGAACTTCGATTTAATGCACTGCATTTTGGGGGACGATTATTTCAACAATATTTAGTGGATACTTACATTCGTGTAGAGCGGGACCGTATTCAATGGATAAAATATAACCAAAATAAGATTCTAGCAGAACAATATATGGGAGTAACCAGTTTCATTAATCAACTTGCCGAAAAAAAAAATGCCACAATTGGTGAAAAGATTATTTTGCCTTCCTCTTTTCCTGGTTCGACGAGGTATTACGCGGAAAATTTTGAAGATGCAATGGCTATTGTTCGACGGCTTGGATCACCTGATTTCTTTATTACCATGACATCGAATCCTAACTGGCCAGAAATAAAACAGGCATTGCGAATAAATTTAGAAGATGGAACAATTTTGCAACAGTTTCCGCAGGATCGTCCTGATATCGTAGCTAGAGCTGCTAAGTTAAAATTTGACCAATTAATAGAAGATTTAGATAAAAAACAGGTCTTTGGAAAGGTACCAGCTTTTGTATACACTATAGAATTTCAGAAACGAGGATTACCACATATGCATCTTCTCATAATAATGACATCTGAGGACAAGATTCATCAACCAGAAGAGCTCGATGACTTGATTTCGTCCGAAATACCCGGAAATTATGACTTAGAGTTAAAAGAATTAGTACTCAAATGGATGATTCATAACCCTTGTGGTGACTTAAATCCCAATGCAAACTGTATGGTTAATAAAAACGGAAGAATAAAATGTCGATTCGATTTTCCAAAATCGTACCAGGAAGCTACATCTTTAGTAGACGAGGGTAAACCAAATTATCGACGACGCTACAATCCACAGTTGGATCCTCATAGTCCCCAATTTTCACACGAACATGCAGTTTATCGCAAAGACATAAACGGTTGTCGTATAACACTCGATAATCGTCATGTAGCCCCCTATAATGCATATTTATTGAAAAAATTTAATTGTCATATTAACATTGATTATGTAGGTAGTATTTTGGCTGTGAAATATCTTTATAAGTACATTTATAAAGGACACGACTGCGCATCGATCAAAGTAATAGAAGAACAAAGGACGCTGATTTATAATGAAGCAAATTCATACATTGAAGGACGTTGTGTCACGCCACCAGAAGCATGCTGGCGATTATTTGCTTTTGAAATTCAAAAAAAAAGTCATAGTGTCCAACGACTGGATATCCACTTACCAGGACAATATCGAATTTCAAACTTAGATCGAATCCATGAAGATTTAGTCGACATTGGCCAAAGAGGATCTACTCTGCAGGCTTATTTTAAGCACAATACAGAAATTAAAAGACATAATCAATCAAGCGATAATGTTTCACGTCAATATACTTTTTATTGGCAGATGCCTGAAAACTTTAAATGGATTGGAAGGTCTAGCAAATGGGAGCCAAGAGTTCGCCGTTCGCGAGTCATTGGTAGAATTCACAATGTGAATTTTGTTGCCCAACCGGAACTTTACCACTTGCGAATGTTATTATTTCATATAAAAGATGCAACGAGTTTTGAAGACCTTCGAACAGTCACAGGCATTCAATATCGTACGTATAAACAAGCCTGCCTAGCACGTGGCTTGACTTACGATGATCAACAATGGATAGAAGCATTACGAGAATCTGCATCATCTAAAATGCCTGTAGCAATGAGAAGCCTTTTTGTTCAAATTTTAATCTACGGATCTCCTGAAAATCCAAAACGTCTATGGGAAACGTTCAAAGAAAATTTGTCAGAAGACTTTATACATGCAGCCCAGAAAAATGGACAGGCTAGAGAAAATGCACTTAAATGCGCTTACAGAATTATTGCAAAAAAATTAAACACTGAAGCTACAGAAGGCCGAAATTTCCAACATTGGGTAAAAACTTTTGACTTGGAGGACATTAATAATAACGACCTTGAAAATAATCAAGAAAATTATAACTTGGATGAATTCGCAATATTAGGAGAGGAAATGTACAAGTTACTAAAAGGAAAACAGATCCAAGTCGTTGATTCCATTCTTCAAGCTGTAAATAATACAGCTCCTGACATTAAATGCTTCTTCATCGATGGTCCGGGGGGTACTGGGAAGACATTCATTTATAAAACTTTATACTATATGATGACTGGAAAACGATACAAAGTAAAATGTATGGCTTTTACCGGTATTGCGTCCATATTATTGCCTAATGGACGTACTACACATAAAACTTTTGGCCTAAAAGTACCACTGACAGCAGATTCAGTCTCAAGTATTAAACCTAACTCTGCTAAAGCGAGAGAATTAGCAGAAATAGATATTTTTCTTATGGATGAAGCTCCGATGCTTCCAAAATATGGTTTGCAGAATATTGATCAACTTTTACGATCCATTGGAAATCCGGATCTCCCTTTCGGTGGAAAAGTAATAGTACTAGGAGGAGATTTTCGCCAATGTCTGCCTGTACAGTCGCGTGCAAATAAAACAGAGCTATTAGATCTTTCTATAAAGCGATGCTCCTTATGGTTCCTTTTTAAGACTTTTAAACTAGAAGAAAATATGCGCGTTGATATAGAACAACGACAATTTGCTGATTATTTACTAAAATTAGGCAACGGCGAACTGACCCTAAATAATATGGAAGAAATTGAATTGCCACAGACTATTATTTCAAGCAACAATCTTATTGATGAAGTATTCGGGAACTGTTTAGCTAATAGAAATTATGAGGGTATGAAAGAGAGAGCAATACTGGCACCTATTAATAAAGATGTTGAAAAAATTAATGATGATATAATTTCCAAACTTCCTGGAGATTACCAAACATACTATAGCCATGACTCGATAAAAGATCAAGCTGATGGAGGGGTGGAATTCACATCAGAGTTTCTAAATAGTCTAAATATTTCTGACCTGCCACCACAAGAACTAAAACTGAAAAAATATGCGTTAATAATGTTGTTACGTAATTTAGACGTATCAGAAGGACTATGCAATGGTGTCAGACTGATTGTAACAGGTCTGTGCAATCACATAATTAAGGCAAAAATTGTTACTGGCGAACAATCTGGCAAAGAAGTTCATATACCAAGGATAACCCTTGACTCATCAAAAGGACAACTGGGAAGCACCATGCAACGCCACCAATTTCCCGTTAGAACTGCATTTGCCATGACTGTCCACAAATCCCAAGGGCAAACATTTGAATCTGTTGGGGTTGACTTAAAGTCCACTCCCGTCTTCATGCATGGCATGTTATATGTAGCATTTTCTAGAGTTAAGCGACCAACCACATTGAAAGTCCACCTTCCAAATGAAAATCCTCGACATACCCGCAATATAGTATGGAAGGAAGTATTAGGTTAACACTTTGAGCGGCGCATATGATTCTTCGAATGATTTGTTGTTTCGGTACTACATTTTTTCATACAAAAGAAATTACGATTAATTTACTGACGTGTGCAAAAAACTAACGTAGACCGGGGCTAAGAGGCCAAATACTACACAAACATGTTAGCGCACACTATATACAATAACAAGATATAATAGGAATACCACAATTCCCGTTCCGAGATGCACTTCTCTTGAATGACGAACAAAGACTGACTGTCGCTGAAACGTTTTATCAATAGGAAGACTCAACCGGACACAACACGTCACAGTGTTGGTACCATTTTAATCAAAAAGGGCGCGATACTCTTGTTTCATGACTGTGTTGTTATACAATACAAAGCGGAAGTCAATGGCGACAACATACAAAAAAATAATTTAAATTCGAATTAAAGTACTTTTTTGTTCTAATAAAAAAAAAAAAATTGCACTCGTGATTTTTATTTAAATACCATTTTACATTTTTTTACTATTATGTCGGTAAGATCAAAAATATTATGCTAATTTCGTGAGTATGCAATTAGTCTAAATATACAATTTCCAAAAACACGATTACCAAAAAAAATACCGAGCAAGGCTCGGTCCTCCCGGTACTCTATATATTTAAATGAGTTAATCTTGTATATATATATATTTTCCGAATCTCGGAAACGGCTCCAACGATTTTCCTGAAATTCAGCATGTAGGTGGTTTTGGGGGAGAAAAATTGATCTAGCTAGGTTTTATGTAAAAAAAATATTGTTTTATCCCCGTTTTTGGACATTAAAAAACACTAACATTTATATTGAATTGAATTTTCGCCATTTACTGTCAAGTTGGCGTAGCCTTTTCGGGTAATGGGCACCCTCGAGAAGTGTGAATGCCAAGGATCGATCCCCAACTAAATAATTGATTTTTTCTGTTATTTTAAGGTTTTTATTTTTTTTTGTAAAAAATTCCCGAGCGAAGCTCGGTCACCCAGATATTATATCTTTAACAGGGTTAGTTACCAAACGTATTATAAAACGCTGCCACCAAAAACCCACCACACAAGCACTACCCATATTAATTACGATAATTTCTACGATTGCTCCGCCTCAAAACCGAAGTATCATCAGGAGGATTTACTTCACAAAATCGTAATGCAATCATTGTGTGTGTGTTCGAACGTGCGTGCGGGCGTGCGTGCGTGCGTGTGTGCGTGCGTGTGTGTGTGCGTGTGTGTGTAAGTGTGTGTGTGTGTACACTTAGCGTTACATAAATTATCCTAACAAATGCAGATTATAGCATAATAATTCTATCATAACTTCTATACTATACCATTCCGCCAATTATCGCCTGCTTCTGTAAATCATTTAATAGATAACCAAGTTGTTCGATTAATTTGAATAGGTTTAAACGAGAAAAACCAGCAAGAAAGTACAAGACTAAGTTTCTCTTTTTAAATTTGCAGTAGCAATTTTAAATGCGAAAATTTTAACGGAAGTAGAAAATAGTTTAAATACTAAGTATAATTTTTTGAGTCACCAGCTCCTACTTACTAATTGCCGTAAATAAAAACCGCATTCCCACTATAATGAAAAACCAGTAACTTTTATAAGGTGATGTAATTTAAGATTGTTGTACGTTGTTAAAGTCACGTACTCTATTCGGAGCGAGTCGAAGACGAGGGTAGAAACAGGTCAACGAACGGGCCCGCGACCCTATGGTATAATTCGCATTTCACGAAGTGAATCTTGTATTACGTAACTGTCTGAGTAAGGCTTGCCACTTATGGCTCAAAAAGACGCAAAATTCAGAACTTGTGTCTTAACAGTTTGGACGCTAATTGACACAACGTTTTTACACGTCGGCTTTCTTTTAACAAAATTCATAAACGGCTGAAGTTTGTACCAATTCCTTCAAGCTACGTCATTGCGTATTCCTTTAAATTTTTGGACTGATAGCACCGATCTATGTTACCTAGTTTATTTTACATCCTGCTCTTATCCCACTCTAAGTGGGGTCGGCACAACGTGTTACAAACATGTTGTCATATGATTTGGCTACGTATTTTACGAGCGGCCGCCTGCCTGACGTCTACTTACCTTAGTCGTATTTTACGAGTCTCGATAAGAAAGAGGGTGGTCTATTTTACTCAACCGGATAACCGATAAAAGATAGACAGAACGACTTTCGCATTTATAAAATTAGTAAGGAAATCGGTACTGAAATTATATATTTGATTCCACTACGTAGTACGTAGTATTTTTTCGGCAAATCCTTTAAAAGATATAAACTTAGAATATAGGTGATTAGTAGTTGCTTCATGTTACCGAATATTTCATCAATTCATATTGTTACATCATCTTTCATCATGGCAGGACCTCGCATGTTTTCGTTAATGGGACAATCGTCTAGTATTTCTTTTAACGTCTGATTGGAAGGTTTACGAGTTTTCGCTTATAAATTATTATTGTACTACCGTTTAAGTGGTTGGAAATAGAGAATATAGTAAGTAGCAGTTATATAAACAGTATTATAAACTTATATTCCACATATTGTCAGGTTAATAAAGTTACATTCAATTTCTTATTTTCCGACACCTGAAATCTTTCGCTGTAAAATATGTTCTTAGTAGCATTTCTGTCCTCTTTTTCTTTTTGTGTTATTCTCTAGCTATTCATCTATTACCACTAAGAACATCTGTGGTTGTATTTAAATAAATAAAAAAACTATCGCAATCATATTTTAATTTTATGTTATTCGTCGTCCGAACGAGAAATGAAGACAAACACATGGAATTTATAAAATTAGTATAATATTATAATCAATTATTAAAAGTTTATAAAAAAGAGTAATTGTCTACAGTTTTTATTGGAAAGTAAATATTTACGTAATACTTAAATAAGCTCGTGGCTGCTATAAATTTTTTTGAAACGTAATTTATGATGCACTTAAATTTAGCGGGAGTTGATTCTTTTTATAATTCTCGAGGCTCATTTATCTTTGACTACAAAGAAAATCAACTTAAATCGTTGTCCCCGATGATTCGTATTGGCTTTTATTTTAATACCTCATTATTTTAATAAATACTTATGGATATCGATTCCAAGCCATGCAGGGTGGTCTTTGCTCAATAATCGCGTAAAATCGTAAGAATCGCTTATTAAGTTTTCTAGAATTAACGGCCACATGCAGAGCTTGCGCGATGGTTGGTTGAACCATTGCGCAAGAGCAGTCCCTAACTCGACTCCAACCGGTTAACACCTAGATATTATAATTACATAAGTTAATTAGTTAGATTATGTGAAAGTTCAGTAAATCAGATCAAATCATAATATTTATTCATATAAGCTCTTTCAAGCACTTTTGAATCGTCAAGGATCAATATGATTAACGAAGCTACAACTGGTGCGGAATGTTGCTCTTACCGAGAAAAACCAGAAAAAAACTTGGCGGTCAATCTTTTAAACATTTTCAATTTTACATTATTAAACCGCAGTCTTGTATAAAGCTGAAAGGATTTTCAAATCCCGGGTTTTTTTCGTCCAAACAATCTTCAATTTTGTAATATGCTTTACGTTTAAGTATATCTCTTATAATTTAAACCTTTCTCTAGACTGGTCTGGTGAGAGAACAGGCCTATTCTCAGCAGTGGGATAGTAATAGGCCGCTACTTACTTACTTACAACAGGCAGTAGTGCTATAAATCAAGGTCTAGATCTCTTTCCAGTCTTGAGTGATTACAGCATCGGCCATTAGCGCGCCGGATCGCGTTACGCGGCTGAATTGTGGAACAACGCGGCTCAATCATCCAGTAAATATCGTATGACGGTAACCTACTATGTACAATATTGAATGATATATATAGCATTGTGTATATCTAATCATTCTCCTGCCCTTATCCCACTTTAAGTGGGATCGGCACAACATGTTATAAACATGTTCAAGGATTTGGCTAGGTATTTTTTTGGCCTGCCTGATGTCAACTTACTAGTCTGACTAGACTAGACTAACTACTTAATAGTCGCCTTTTACGACACCTCGGTTAGAAATGAGGGTGGTCAATTCTATTGAACCGGATACCAATGGCCGGTCAACTTACGTTAGTCGCCTATCACGATACCTCGTTGAGAAATGAGGGTGATCTATTCTATTCAGCCGGATACCACCCGGCGGGTCAACTTACCTTAGTCACCTTTTGCGATACCTGGGTAAGAAATGTGGATGCTCTATTCTATTCAGCCGGATATTTCTATTCACACGGCGGAGCATTGTGTATATCCATGATATAATTTTGTCTATACGTATCTAACTTTATCCGTCTTCGTATATTATTATTATACAAACACGTTACCGTGTGTGGATTTGCCAAAATGACTCACTATATTCAGATAAGAAATTAGTTTCAAGCCACGTTTAACAATCATTGCTATTTAAATTTAAAAATCCTACTAGCTGTCTAGCCACGTGTTGCGGTGGCTTTGTCTGGTTTCGAATTCCTAAGAAACTGAACTCAACAGGTAGGTAAACAAAAATGCTCCGATCGCCACCAAACTCATTCTAAAGATTGACTGAAAATTACATTAAAATCGGTCCAGCTGTTTTGGAATCTATATAGGACATACAAACAAACGTTCATTTTTATATATTAAGATTAGTGTAACTTTTGACGTAATAATTTGAGATACTATCCAAAAAATTTTCTTTATCGAATTACCAAAAACATCTAAGACATTACCAAAATGTGGAATACCTACAATTATAAGAATATGTTTCATAGAATATAATGTTAAAAAATATATCTTTTTTATATATGTTTCTTTTTCTAAAAAATAATAGTACAAAATAATAGAACAGATAAACCCGACCACGCTTCGTTGAGGCTGATTTGTTAGGTAAGGAAACTCCCGTTTCTATAAAAATTTAAAATAATTTAAAACATCCTTATATATAAAAACAAAAATTGGATGAGATTTAAAGCAAGTAATAAACTATTCTTTAACATTTGCTGCGGTAATTTTTAAAAGATATAAAAAAATGCAAAAAAATAAAAAAGCAAAAAGGGGTGGTAATAAAAGACGCTTGATCCCAGGTATTTTCACTTCCTTAGTCCACCCGTTACCCACTGAGCTAGCACAACTTTACAAATGACACCTAAAATGTCGTTTAAATTCTATTCAACAATTTTCAGTGCCCAAAACAGGTATAGAACGATTTTTTTTTAAATGAAACCTAGTTAAATCGATTTTTCTCCCCCGCAATCCCACATGATGAATTTCATAAAAATCGTTGGAGCCGTTTCCAAAATTCAGAAAAATATTATACAAGATTAACTCATTTTTAATATTAAAGATAAATCATTCCTTTACAACAATGGCGCGCTGACAAATACGAATCTGTAAGAGCCAAGAAGGAAGGAAGGAAAAATTCGTCTCAGATCACGTGGTAATTTATACAAATACCCACCGCGGAATTTATAAGTATATATTTATAAACGGGATGAAAATTCCGGACGATTTTTCAATGTAACTTTAATACGAGTAAATATGGTCCGGAAAGCGAATGTAAAAATTCTTGCACAATATAATTTTTACACGTATGTTACTAAATTTAAACGTTCAACGACCTTTCAGGACATGCTGCCATCAAAATAGCATGTCAGTCATATATTAATATACAACGAATTCATAATGAAAACATGAATTGGCGTTGCTAAGTGTATATCTAAATAATGATATAATCGTTATTTATCGAGGTCGTTACGGTAAATAGTGGAACGCTTATCTGCCCACTGCAATAATAGTGGCACAAAGACCATGTGACTATCATTCGTTTGCAAATGATGTCGGCCTAACCTGTCCGTGATCGCGGCAGATCACCGGTGGATCGCGGGCTCTGTTATCTAGACGCGTGGCGGACGAATGAAGCGGCAACCCTCGAAAATTTATCATCGGGTTACGTAGCCGGAGTGTGCACTGTGTTTAGGTTTGGTCGCGTCACGAGTATCTCTAGTGCGCCGTCGCCGACAATCGCCGCGCGTATCATTCGCGCCACGGACTCCATAGAGAGCGTACACCCCATGCGTTCACCCTACCGGCCTATACAGAATATCACGATCTCGATCAGCTGTTCGTTTCACAAACTACGCACGCTGTTTCCCTCACGTACAATTAACCTGTAAGGATTTCGAAATTACATCACAATGGTAAGAATCAGTGGTAATATACTTGTGACAGTGTGTGATAGTGACAGTGCTAATAACTTTTTAATTAATATAGGGAAGGTAGATTGCAAACTATTGAGTAAATATAATCTTCGAAAATATAACCCGGCATTTACCTACAATTCGTAATAGTGTCCGATGTATGATACTAAAATATATGCAGTCTGCATTATTTTGTTCGATTTATCATACAAATGTGGTGTATTTGCATACCGCTATCGGCTGTATGTAATGGTACTTTAAAATAATCGCTCGCTTGTTTATATTTGTAAATGCAATAACATAATGCTGATTTATAGATCGTTACGTATTTTTAATAAGTAACAAGCGACACCGTCGAGGTGAGATTGTAAATTGAATTTTATTAGTTATATTGTATCTTGTTTTCGAGATGCTAAAATTAGCAGAGCAGCGTCCCCCGCTGTACTCAGGCAGCCATTACATAACCGCGCCACCGGTTCGGCCTTGACTCCCGCGCCGCTTGCACAGCCACTAGCCGATGCGTTGAATCTGATCAAACATTATTGAATTCAATTTGTGGGTAATAGATTTAATGTTATTTATTAGAATACGTATATTCGTTTGTGATATTTACAACGCTATATAATCGGTTACACAACTAAACATCGGATTATGTAAAGTTCGTGTCAATTGAGGCAGGGAAATCGCCAGGCGATCGGGATTTTAAAACCCCCGGTACCAATGGACTATCTATAAAAAAGTGTCTAAAGGTAACTTAATTTACAATTTATCAAGGCCAATATGGTGAGGGATACTGAATATCTTTGAAAAGTAATTCTTAGATGTATTCTACCTACCAATCTGCATTAGAACAGCGTTGTTGGTCTAAGCACCATTCCTTCTCTACAAAAAGAGACAAGGTATTGGTTCATTTGTCAGACTAGTTACTTACAGATTTGTCATATTACGACATAGCTTATTAATTCTAAAATTCTTATTAAGTCCAAAATCCTTATCAAACTGCACACATAGTTTGATGCTTTTCTATCGCCATAGTATACAATTTGTTGCATCTTTAGTGTTATTCTTGCATAATAGATGTTAAATTTTCCATTGTTACTCCACAATGCTGTTTAGTATCTGATAAATTAGATAATACAAATTTACCCTTCCTGCTAATTTAATGTCGTTTTTAGCCATGTGACGCTATAAGTTATCAGTGCAGTTTGGTTTGTGCGTAAATATTTATCGTGATATTCGTAGATTGTATTTATAGTGTGCCGCGAATTATTTCATAGTCTGGCTTCGTCATTCGCGCAGTTTACGTTTAAAGTCCCATGATAACATCTATGATTAATGTTATCTTTTATACTGTCATCCTTACATATGTTTATTCAGTTTTAATTTGTAATAATATTTGATTTCTGTCTCAAATCGTATGTGGTCGACTCTTTTGTCTAGCGAAAATAGTAAAAATGGCGACAATAATTTACAAAATATATAATTAATCTTCTTTTCTTAAATATATTCACTATTGCTATAGATTTTTAATGATTATGATCATTTTATAAATGACCTACTTACACGATAGCGTATAAAAAATATATCAATTTGAACTGCGTAAATGGTATTTAATGTCTGAAATTTATTTACAATTTCTGCTGATTAAATTAAGAAGTCAACCTGAATAATACATGCTTTAAGAAATAATCTGTACTTGCTTAAATGTCTGGACACTAAGTTGTTGGAACTTTATAAGAGATCAGCGATGACTTTCTCAACTAGTGACTCTGTAAGAGCCGATACGTCTGGTTTACATATTGTCATTTACGTTTGTTAAAAAAGGATGTTTCAAGTCGCTAATAACTTGAGGAAATTACAGAGTCTTAAAAAAAATTGAGACATGGCCTCACTCAAATGCCCTCGACCGTGTAGATATAATAGTTGAATTGCGTTCAACGGTATCACGGCCAAGGTCAGGAGCAAAACAGCTGCTTCGCTGTTATAGTTCCGCCAAGCTCCATCATTTTATATTTATCACTGCTTCTCGACGTTTTATTTTATTTTTATTTTGACAAGGTTCACCGTTATCTCTTTAGAAATTCGGAAATCTTATGGCATGTTACAAGTTACTCAAGGTATGTTATTCTATTTTATGAGGCAAAGGCAGACGAAGCGGCATCTCTCTATAGGCTTGTTAGATAGAACTACGGATCGCAATCTTGTTGGCAATCGATACGGGCTTCACCGCGTGGTGTACTGCGCGCGCACCCTACTTTCACTACAATCCTGGTGAATGGCCGTTTCAAAGAAAACATGGAGGATACTGGTAGGGGTGTGAGGCAAGGTCGTTAACAAGGCCGGTCGTACTACCGTCTGTACATCTCCTTCGTGCCTGACAGCCTCCTGTTCGACTGTCCTCCTCTTTTAATTTCATTTTCGAAGTACGGCGTGGATGCAACGACCAAAACACACCCCTCTTACGACTCGTCTGGCTGGATGAATTGATATTTTGGCAACGATTTGTTATTATTACGTCGTGCGTATTAATTTACAAACTGACAACATTCGCTTACTTTGCGCGTTAATTTTCTCTTTCTGTAATCTTTATTTGTACGTACAAATTCCTTTGTTTTTGCTACAGTTCGTCAAATTTTCGTTCTTTGTGTTAAAGGTTTATAAAAGGTATTCGACGGATTTAAATTTTTTTTTAAATATCTTGTTTTTATATATTTATTTAGTTTAATATCTTAGATATTATTAGACACATCGTTTATAAGTGTTATAGCACTTCAACATTGTAAAGTTGTTTACGTAACAGAAATATATGTATATTATGATTAAGGAAATAAATAATTCCATAATACAGCACTAATAATTAATTGATTGGGTTAATGAAAACTTGAACTGTACTAACAACAACATTCATTATCTTTTATCAACATTTATGATCGTTTTTACGTTTTGTAATAGTATTGACGCAAATGTATCCCTGAGGGACGGTATTCGTGGGTTATCTTAGTCGTTTGACTTTTCTTAATTAATCCCGTACTTTGTTACATATTGCGTTAAGTGTATGTTTTGTGTCACGTTTTTATCTATTCGTTTATATTTACTTAAATTATTATTAGACGCTCAACAATGTACTTGTTACAAGTTTGTTATAATGCAACATTGTTATATTTTACAGATTATTATAATTGTATCAAATAGTTCAGATATTATTATTCTTTAAGGTTTATATGTGTATAACAATCGAGATTTCCATCGTTTATTTCCATGTTATAAAAGTTAAAAGTAAATCAACAAATTGCTTCATTCACTTCTGTTGTGTGTATGTACGCGCTAATTTTTTTTATCTTATATTAAAATTAAATTATTTTCATTGCAAGGATATAACAATTAAACCATTCAATCAAAACATAATAAAATTGCGACATCCATGAACGAACGAAGTTATTATGCGATACGTGAAAAAACGTCGCTCTTCTAAACGTACCGGCCTTGAAGTATTGTTGACTAATTACTCCGCTCTTCACGTAACTAACACAATGACACTCAACTAACACCTATTTATGTATTTCTATTAGCATACGTTCACTTACAAACACAATTAACACCACAAATGTAAACATTCCACTACAGTTGCAATTACTATTAATTACTAAAACGGTAGACCATATATTGTTGTTTATCTAATTCTATTATATTGCTATGTTATCATTATTTGCTTACAGCGGTATAGAGTGCAAAGATGAGGTGTTTGCTGCACACCAAGTGCAGCACGCGGACCTGAAGCCGGTCCTAGCCTCAACCAAGTCAGCACCTCCACCACAAATCTGTGTGAGCGCTGAACCCGCTAACGGTGCTATAGTGGGCATCGTGATACCAGAAGAAGAGCGTCCCATACCCGTCACTGAACAGATATTTGTGCCCCGCAAAAAAGAAATGAACAAAGGATTTCTCATGTTCTCTCAAGACGAGGGACTTACAAGTGAGTGGCACTTGAACAACAAGAGCTTAGGTATCCGTTGCTTGCTTTAATAAATCAAAATACTAATGACAAGAATTTCTCTATAACTAATTCTTATTTCAGTGCTTAAAGACGAGCCGGAAGATCTGACGCATTTAGCACCTACGGCTGGTGATACTTGCATTTCCCTGGAAAACAATAGTCCTTTCGATATGTTCGAGGACTTTATGCTAAATGACAATTATTGCAGCCTACTTGGTGATGATCTTGCTAGTGGATCTCCTGTAGATTCTTTGATTGGTGATTCTTTACTGTCGTCCCCTGAACCACAAGTAAGTTTATTACTTTTATCTTATACCAGCTTTTTGTTTAATATAATATAATAATGGAATCGAAATAATCTAATATTTTTTCCAGGAAACTGAATCATCGTGCGAGCAATCATCACTTCTGACTGAACTTTCGTTAGATGCATTCGATAGTAATCGATCAGATAATGACATTGATGATGGCCATTCACCGTTTATCCCTACCACCGACGAGCTTCCAATTTTGGAACCAGCAGTTATGTGGGGGGTACTTCCGGATAATGTCAGCCAGGCAAAACCGCAACCTTCAGAACTGCAAACGTCAGCACCTGCATTGCAGCGCTTACTAGTGGCTCCTTCAACTGGGCCACCTCCTCATGACATAATAACAAATATATATTCAGACCAAGGTAACAACTACTGTAACAAGTCATACAGAATTTATGGTATTTTTCAATTTGTCAGGAAACTTAAATTTGGGTTTTGTTTTAGGACTTATACCTAGTAGAAGTATATCTTCGTGGGATGCGGGTGTAAAGAGAGTTTTGAAGCAAGAAGAGGAGCCGACTGCAAAACGTATAAAACGCAGTCCTTCACCAGTAGTTCCGGCTACGAGCACGCCTTCTTCAAGTGTCCTCATGAATCTCTTGGTGAGCGGTTGTGACGTGGACGCGGGCTACATCTGCATGGTGCAGTGCCGGCCACGCCAAAAAGCTAAAGCCTAAGATACCTCAGGATGTCTTAAGTGAAACTGTGATAATGAACGTCCAGTGATCGGTCAATAATTGCCTCTTGCAATTAACCGCGGCGCCCTCCCCACAGAAAATTCTGGATCAAAAACGAATTATCTTACCGGTGCCGTCAATATTTGTGATATTACTACCGCTTTTACATTTTCAATATCTCACTTAAAAGAATAGTCCAGTGACAATAAATATCAACACAACCAGAAGTTTATTGAGGCAATTAAATTGTCGAAGTAGTATGACGCTTTAAGAGGGACTGGCTTATTTAGGTATTCTTCTCTAGGCTTGTCGTCTGGAACTTTCAAACTTTATGTTAAATTTTTATTCGGTGTAGTGGACAATTTACACATCATAATAGTAAGCCATCGTTTTAGTCGTTATTCTGTAAGTAATCGTGTTAAGTTTTAACGAGCGCATATCGATATGGTTATGAACTATTTCTAGGTGTAGTATATTCTCATTTGCGTTAAGCACTATCAAGGCGCTCCAGTCTTATGTTTTTACAATCGTTAGTTTAATAGATTCAGATATTTTATTAGATTTATCTACAAATTGTCAATCGTTATCGCTATTTATTCATTGTAGTTAAGTTAGACGTAGTAAGTTATCTTTCTCTTGTTATTATTTTTTATATTAAAAATAGATAAGACTGCCAGTGGCGGTTAAAATATTGTAGTATGCTGGTCGTTATGTGTATTTATTCAGAGTTTATCTTAGAAAAAGGTTAGTTTTAGGCAGTTCGTAGACACGGTTTGCTAGTTTTTAAATTTTACTGTTGTCACTGCCAAACCAAACGAAGTACAATTAAGAACACAGATATGACTGATGTTGAAAGTTTTGTTCCCGTTTCACTCATTCATTTGTAGCTTTGGATTTTTTTCTTATATTATTGCATTGATTTTGTACTATATCATTAGGAATAATTAAGCAGCTACGAAATACTCGAATAAAGGAACCAAACAGTGTGCTTGATTGTCAAAGAGATTTTTAAATAAATATACACATTGAAAAATCTGATTATGTACGTAGAAATATTGAAATTTATAGTCTAAATGGCGATGTATCTTTCTCATAAGAAATAAGCGTAATGCATCTGACGAATATGTTCGACATTAAAAGAGATAAAAGTATAGGTGAAATGATGCACATTGATTTTATTTACCCTCCGATACCTTCAATCCCTTTTGTCCTTACTGAAGTATTTAGCTTAAAACATCAATTAACAGGATATGAAATAAATCCATTTATTTTGTGAGGATACGCCGAAAGTAATACTAAAGAAAAAAATAAAAGTAAGATTTTAATTAATAAATTTATTTTGCGCTTTAATCGAATAGATTCAGACCATTTTGTAGATAGATCTCTAACAATTAGAAGCGCAAATAGTGAGAGTGGAAAAGACGTCATTTGAACAATATATTTTTAAATTCGTCATTTAACTATATTTTATATAATAACACAACATTTTCGTGGCGTCTTTTTGCATTTACGACGTCCACTAAGTAAGATAAAGTAGGAAACAACTTAAAAGTACAAAAATTAAATTGCCCAGTGATAGAATATTTTTCATAGACTAACATTAAAAATTTGTAATTCTGCACAATTTGATTGTATGCATATTATATTTATATATTAAAAATTTCAAAGAGAAGAAAATATGATCAACCATAAAATAGACAAATATAAATGGCTACCTTTTACCCGCAACTGCGTTTGTGTGGACTGTTGTCGCGTGTTAGGTTGATAAAAGATGGCGCTTTTCAATGCCATCCTATTCCTGTGTAGAATTAACAGGATTACCTCGGTATATAAGGAATAATTGTGCCAAATTTCATCGAATTCGCCGTGTAAGAGTAACGAACATACATTCATACAGAAACTTTAGCGTTTATAATAACGTTTATAGTAAATAATAAGTAACATTATTTGCAGTCATTATGTAAGCTATACAAAGCTGTCAATTAGGTTTTTTTTGCTAAGACCTTTTATTAAAAATTGTATCAATTATAAAAAGGGCAAATTGAGTTAATGTTTTAAACATTATCGCAACCAGTTGATGATTTTTAAAATTCCCATAGTTGTTTTGTTAACACCACTTTTAAAAAAACCATAAATTAAATCTATATAATAAATCTAATTTATAATAAAATGAATTACAAATCCGATTGATATAAATATTACCTAAATTATATTCCTAAATAATAGCGATCGCATGCAAAGAAAATGATCAGAAATATGAAATTAGGAAAATGGTCGTACATTTTATATAATAAGTAATATTATATGTATTAAATTTCATATCGAGTTAACCACGAAGTGACCTGAGTAACAAATATTTTATCATAATAAAGATACAAACACCAACGTTGGAGAAGGTCATGACAGCAAAGATATAGCTTTTGTTACAAATTGTGTTATCTTAATGTGATTAATAAGTAGATATAAAGAATTTTAAACCTTTTAAGAGACAAGACAAAAATAATATATACCTGTGATTTAAAGTGGTCGAGATAGAGGAAAATTCATGATTATGCGATAGCATCTCATCTCCATGAAGCAAATATTTTGCATAAGGAAATGGTTTGCTGTTACCTTTTACGAAAGTAAAACACTGCGATATATTATAGTAGATATAGTCAAAAATAATAACGCAGTTTTTTATGCCTTGTATATAGAACAATCCATGATGCTATTTAAACAAAAGTAATCATAAAGGATAAATAAGAATAAATATCTGAATGAATTTCACGTGTGCAAACTTCAACACTAACACAGAGTATATAGATTAGGTCAGTGACTTGGAAACTAATTAAGAACTGGCCAAGAACTTTCGGAGTTTGCACGTAATGACTGTAATGTGGGCGACGGATATTTTCTCAAAAATATTAAAGCATAAAGAAGTGGTTCATAATATTTATAAGAAATTGCAGACCACAGATGCCTAGATGACAAATTAACGGCACGTCTATATACCGTTCGTAATATTGAACCAACTTCGTTTCTTATAAGGTTCCGCTTAGGTACATATTTTTTTTAATTATATGATAATAATATGATCTGAACACATTTTGTTATTGGTATATAATAGCTTACTGTTAAATTATGGAGTGGACGGGTAAACGCACAAATGTGAATCTACCTGATGTGAAAATAGCTCAGAATAAATACAGAACTGTCAAGCTCTTGTCTGTAGCAACTTTTGAAGTATTTTAGTCAATTTATGCGTAAGAAAGGTCTCCTAAAGCAATTGAGTCATTGTTGACAAAAGGGATTCATATGATTCGTATTTCTAAACCATCGAATACGTAAATGCGAACTCTATTCCTGGATATTACGTTATTCGATTAGGGGTCATAGTTTTAACGCAATTTTCTGTATTACTAAAATGCAAAAAATGTATAATTTTATCACGGTAAACCGAAATTCAAGGTTGAAGCTAAATACTTCATTATCCTCCAAAGTATTTTGTTGACACTAACGTCATTGTGCATCATAGATTAGACAATTGTTTGTTTTAATTTGGATCAAGGGATAGTTTTTAATATTGATTTTTCTGTATTCCAGGATATACAACGACAAACAAAGAATCAAATGGGTCAGCAGCTTCGCTCCAACTACCTATTTGCGAGTCCTCCGAGAGTATCGCCACAGAGTCCCGTCAATAAGAACATCCCGATTCCTGTTATAAACATAATACAATCGCCGCCGAATAAACAGATGATGCGTGCCAATACGCCGATACCTAATGCTCCAATTATACGTTCAAGCGTGGCGAACAGCCCAATGTCTCCGCTAAGTTTAAACGTAGGAAGTCCGATGTACTCGTTACCTTCAAGCCCAAACACTCCGAACTACAGTCCAGCTATGAGTCCAGCGCAAAGAGATCGCGTTCTAAGCCCATATTCCACTCCTCAATCTTTATCGCCAGCTAGTAGCTATCAGATGTACAGTCCAAATAGGCTTCTTTCACCCAACGGCGTCTTGCAAGGCTATGATCCGTATTTGAATAACAAGATGCAGACAAGTCCAGCTTTTTCGCTCCAATCGACGGATATGATGCTAGATTCCAACATGCCTCTGAATTCTACCGATTTTTGGCCTGACGCGGAGATGTTGCAAGGCACGAGCGACTTGCTCACAGCATTTGACGATGTTAAATTAGTTTAGGCAGTTTGAATGGATGTATTGAAGAGTGATTTCTCGTTTCCGTTGGATGATTGTGGGAGGATTGAATACCGTGTTCGGTTTATGTTGGAAGTTTTCCTATATTCGTTCTTTCCATTGTCGCCACTTCGTTTTATTCACAACTTCACACAAACATTCCGATAGAAGTGGAATTAGAAATATATTGCATGGTTCATATATTTCTGTCTGATAGAAATCACTCGAATGAATGCAGGGTTTGAAATATAACAGTAATCCCAAAGGATTCCACGCAATTTTCTCATAGTTACCTTTTTAAGCCAACGCGTTTTATGAGCACAACGCAGCCGACAATTTTTTTTTAATTAGATGAATGTTAACTTTTTTGATGAATTTTATATAGAATGTAGGTATATTTAGTGTAGGGAGTAAGTGTCGATTTTATATTTTCGAGTGGAATCCTCGGTGATACAACGATGTGGCTTAGCATGAAAATGGTTTAAAGTATACACGTATACTATAGATTATATTTTATATTAAAAAGCAAGATATATAGGTATGGGTGTAACTTAAGTGTAAGTGATGTTTAAATCACAATCCATGAAAATTCACTCGGACGCAATTTGTTGGAATTAATTTACATTTTATTGTTTATATTTTTATCAATTAACGCCTCGAAACGTGTTTGTTTCGTCCTTACAGAACATATCTTACCTTGGATTAAAGGAACTATTACAAAGGTCCTCTCTGAAAGCTTTTAAATATATTCGTGTTAAAAAAATTATGTTGTTAACTAATTTGCTGGTATAGTAAATGGTGTTTAAATGTAATATTTTATTTTATTTTATGATCAAATTTTATATACTCACCTAGATATAAGGAAACAAGTCATGGAAATTTCGATGGACTGACACAAGTCACCAGGACTAGAAAGTAGCAACGTTGAAAGCTATAGAATATAAAAAAAAATATTTGTAAATATCTCTTTATTGCTTTGAATTTTTTCGAAGTTTAGTAGAATACTTAAGATACATAAAAATAATATAATATATATTATTATTTTAGTGTTTTATTTCACGATAAACGTAGATCACATGTAATGCAATAGATTCAGAGTTTGTAACAAGCCTGTAGATTTCAACGTATCTATTTCTAAGTCCAATTGATTTTGACTAATAATTTAAGGCTACCTTACACTGTGACGGTGGATCTAATAAAGCCCAATAGCGACTATATTCGCAACTATCTACAGGATCATGTTGCGGTTAACGATATAAAGTAGCTTAAACGACATGTTAAGACAAAATTAACGAGTGTTTTAAAAGCATTTAAGTACGAGGCTCGTACTTAATGTTTTTAATTAATCAGCATTACTTTTTCTGTAACTCGAATAAATGTATTGCTTATTTTTTACTAATTTGTCTTGTAAGCTACGTGCTACTGTTATTTGGATAAATTAAACACCTTAGCCCATGTATCATACAAAAGACGTCATTAAGGATACACACACAGGCGCGTTTCCGTCACAAATTTACCTCAGAATCCATGAAGAAAACGAACGTGGCCTAAATAGTTATATTGTAACGTATCGTATTAGAATTAATTGAAGAGAATTACAGCGTTTATATCATGTTGTACACTTTAAGTACAATGTTAATTTATTCGTACCACAAAACGGCATAAATGGCGCTAATGCAATTGTTTTTTTATTAAAATCTCGATAGTTAATCTAATTTACACGTAAAAATTAGTTTTTATTAATATAGTTTGAGTTAAATAAGTTAAATGCGTTATCACTTGTACAGTTTTTGTAAGCGCTAAACGCAGATGCGCATCAGACAAGCAGATGCTGCCACAGCTCGTAAAAATGTAGGTATTCATAAAAAATTAGGGATTCATTAACAGTTTAGAACCTTTCAATATATATGAAAATTTCCTGTTTCTAAAATGATAATACTTTTCTTGGTTTGATAAGAAATCGTTTTAACCGATCTTACCTATCCTGACTTTGTAGGGATCGTTTCTTCTGATTAATCTATACTAATATATAAAGCTGAAGAGTTCGTTTGTTAGTACGCGCTTATCTCAGGAAGTACTGGACTGATTTGAAAAATTCTTTAAGTGTCAAATAGTCGATTTATCGAGGAAGGCTATAGACTATATAACATCACGGTAAGATAAATAGGAGGGGAGCGGCAATAAAAAATATTGCGAATACGGCAAAATAAAAACTTTGCTTGCGTGCGCTAAGTTATTCAAAAATCATGTGTTACAAATAATTTTTATGGCAAAACAACGTTGGCCCGGTCAGCTAGTGTAAGATAAACAGACGCGAATAAATCACCAACTATCAGGGAAATAGCGATTAATTGTAGTATGTTTGAAAAAATCATATTTTTTCAGACCACTACTACAAATGATTCTATTTCTTAGTCTTTCTTAAGTATTCTCCTTCTTACAGTATTCTCTCGATTTTAAAAATCAAAAAGTAAGGTAATGGCATGTTACTATCCCACTTCTGAGCAATAGGTCTCCTCTCTCCTTTTTTGGAGAAGGAATTAGGTTCAGGTCTACCGCGCTGCTCCAATGCGTAATATTAGTATATACATATCCCCTAAATTCCCCAGAATTGTTATTTGTTGAAATTATAATAGTTTTAAAAAGTCTTTTTGTTATCTTCTTTAAGGTTGACAGTCAGCTTTGCAAATGCCTTCATATTTGTGGGCTGATGGCCATTAACATGTTCCGCAACCCAGATTTCCTTCTACGACCAAGTTGAGGGAACTTAGTCGTCGAAGCAACCGTGAAAAAGGTGAAAAGTTGGTTCCAAGCAACTTTTCACGTCATTATTAGCTGTTTTAATTTAAGTTATTTGGAAATTAAAGCAATATAAAAAAAAGAGCGTACAAGTGTAGAGCCCGAGTTCATTTTAATCTGGACAATAAATGTTAATTATATAAAATTATATTGGTATACATAATACCGTCAAAATGCATTTTAGTTAAGTGAGTAGTTAAAATTACGTTAAATGTCTTAGGTTTTATGATTATTTTAATATTTCTCTTTAATATCGTACTGCCAATCGACTTTCCCATATGTATGTTATGATTTCTTAATGTTTTCAAGTCTTGAATATAAGTCGCTGTGCCATAGAATGCGTCAATCTTCTCTCAGCAACATACTATATGTATTTTGACTTGTATAATCGTATATATCCTTTACATATATATGGAATGTATTTTGTAAATACATAATAAATCAGATTCTTTTATATATTTTGAGATTAAATTTCTGTCTATATTATATAATGTGGTTTTACTTTTAACCCTTCCCCCATTTAATTGTAATACTTTGATAAAAGATATTTTAAATTATGTAATATTATAGATAATATTTATATATAATATTATAGTTACCTAATATTTATAGATATTTGATAATAATTTTTTTTAGAAAAGAAATATCGATCTTGAATGTTCAAAAATAAATGATGTTTTGGAATATTGTTAATTACCAATTATAAAGTAATAGAGAGAGATCCCGTGAGCGCCAGACCTTCGTAATTTTATAAAAGATTCGAAATTTTGCAGCCTTGAGTACCTCGTATCTCCCAAAGCCACTATGATCCAAATTCCATAATCTACCATCGTTCTTACCTGTGTTGGGAGCATGCACTGACAAAGTTTCAGCTTTTATAAAATTACGAAGGTCTGGCGCTCACGGGATCTAGGGCCATAAGAACATAAACCTTTTTTTTAGAATAGTCAAAAGGTTGTGATTTTTATCCGCCGTGTGGTATCCGGCTGAGTAGAATAGACCACCCTCATTTCTTAACAAGGTCTGGTAAAAAGCGACTACGGTAATTTGACATCAGGCAGGCGGCCGGTAGTAAAAACTAGCCAAATCACGTAACAACGTGTTTAAAGCATATTGTGCCACCCCACATAGAGTGGGATAAGGGCAGGATGATGATGATGATGACCTCTAACTCTTAGACCGAGAGGCCCCCCTAATGTAACAATAATATGCACTTTGTTATTGTCACTGGCCAGTGGTGGACGTGGATGTTCAAATACCTAAGTTAAACACCAAGTTTTGTGAGAATGTTGTTAAACTTATGCAGTATTAAAATAGACAATGATCGAAGAAAGCATTTATATTTTTTAGGCTAAGAACTTCTTTCGCCGTTATATTAAAATAAAATTTATAAAAATCTCAAGTTAATCTATAAAGTATACATAAAAAAATGAGAATCAGTTGTGAGCTTATGTTAAAGTATGTTACTTGAATCTTAAGATGGACATTATAATATAATTACTAGAATATCATATTTGACCTAATTTTACTAGAACCCAAGTATTCGCTTCGAATAGCTGTTTTTGTGACGCCATCTACTAGTGTACTAGTAAATTAAATCGTAATATTAATTTGTGTCTATGCTTTGTAATTTTTTGGATACTTAAAAATGTAAAATTAATATATAATATATAGCTTACACTTTTTTCTCTGTACGTCAATTATTAATGACTGGAGCCAAAACTTAAGAAATTATAAAATAGGTAATTAATATAAATTCTATGTAAAAATCAAAAAATATAACGTGCATCTTACGTGACAAATCGTACGGGGCATATTTTATATGACAATTGACAACGACTGTCATTGGTTTTTAAAAAATGACAAATGTCACTCATTGTAAACGAATCATTGGACTGTAGAGCCGTTTGAACAGAATTAATTTATGCAAGCTCCGTATTATTCGTTATTTGACGTAATTTTATAATTTTTTTAATAAAACGCGTCCTTTGTTGTGATGATATTTTTATACAAAGTACGACAATAAGTTGTCCGATTTCTGCGCGTTCATGGCTTCTACACCAAAACAAGCGAACGGCAAATTGCCATCCAACAACAACGGTTCCGGTGGAAAGCGAAAAAAATCACGCAGTAGCAGAGGATCCTACTTATCCAAATGGCTCGATAAAACAATGAACCACATTCAAGAATCCACACCAAGTTCAGAAATGTATGACACATTCATGTCTGGTAATGCGAATTGGCCGGGTGGTTCTCAGTTTGGTCCAGGATATGATCCGTGCAAATACAGTGTTTATAGTTGCGCGTCTGAACCTTTGTCACTGCCTTCGCTGCCTACATATTACAACCCAATGGTTCCGCC
Organism: Morpho achilles; assembly: GCA_947086495.1. NCBI lineage: Eukaryota > Metazoa > Arthropoda > Insecta > Lepidoptera > Nymphalidae > Morpho > Morpho achilles. The sequence goes on from CAMTZB010000001.1 coordinate 5,372,043, forward strand.
ACCTTATTCCGAATATCGTTACGTACACAATGAAAATAAGGGTGTCCAAGTGCAGAGGCCACGGCCACGACGACGGAGCGAGAACAAAGCTGAAGAGATATCTAGCACACCTGCGGATGCCCCCTCTATTAACCAAAATAATTACTTACAGCCAAAGAATATGTCAGACAGTCAAGACTTCGCGAGTCTTCCACCGATAGTTACATCGATGGCTGATACAAACTCCAATAGTGATTTGCATAATGATAAAGAAGATTCAAATAATGCTCGGAGATTCAGTGACCCATGTGTGAGAGGGTTACCAGATGTAGCTAGACCTGCTAATGGAGACGTAGATACTGAGTCTGAATCAAGTTCTGGTTTATCAGGAAGTCAAGTTGGCAGTCGTTTGCTGACATGTCTCTTAGATCAAATTTCAACTCTCAAAATTGCTAATGACAGACTGAATAAAGAATTACAAGAGACAAGAGGTGAGTTATAATTTTATTTCTGATTATTGACTAACTTTACACATAATACTATATATATATATATTCTAATGTAATAGGTATGTGATCTCATTTGCAAGAATATGTATTATATAAATAGGCAAATATAAGCTTTGGTCTTCCAAATAGATTTATGTTGTATAATATATTATTGATATTATAATGGTTGACTATAGAACAATGTATATAATTTTAAAAAATATTCTATTTTTATATTAACTAATGAAATGTGAAAGTAAATAGTAATTTCTCTCACAATGTTTATTCATTAATTTTTATTGGCTAAAGTGAAGTGTAAAGCATGAAGGAATGTTTTAATTTCATTTTAATTAACTGTGTGGAACACCATTGTGTTGTTTAAGTTTTCTAACAGTAATTTTATTTTTTGCTCATTGAATTTGTATTTGGATGCATTTGACTACATAAATAATAGATATTTATAATTGTAATTCTTAAAAAATGGAATAAAAGATCAGTCTCACCTAATGCCACTATCTAAAGATCTTGTTTCTGTTTCTGACACAAGGATAACATAGCACTTTGCCAATATAAGTAGGGACTTACAATATGTCTTCATCATCTTCCTGCCCTTATTCCACTCTAAGTGGGGTTGGCACAACATGTTATAAACATGCTATCACATGATTTGGTCGCGTTTTTAATACTGGCCGCCTGGCTGACGTGTTCTTACCACAGTCGTATTTACGACACCTCAGTAAGAAAGAGGGTGGTCTATTCTACTAAACCAGATATCACACAGTGGGTCAACCTTTACCTTAGTCGCCTTTTACGACACCTCGGTTCATATCACCTCTGTCATATGTTAACTCTGGTGCGACTCCTTTTATATGCATAATACTCTTCATAGATTACTCAACACATAAATTGTATAAATAAACATTAATTGTTTCAATTGGATTGCTCGACCAATTTGCATTATTCCAAAATTAATTATCATTTATTTTATCACTAAAATATAATTTGTAAGTTTCAAATCATTAATTGCATTTGAAATTTTTTAATTATGCATATTATTGCAATAGATGGTATTATATTGTATAAGTGAAGTAATGAAAAAGATTTTATATCAGCTTACCGATACAATGGAAAGTCGAAAGTTGAAACAATTACATAATTCTATGTATGCACAAGTATAAAAACAAGTAAAGAGACAAAGACTAGGTAGATAATCACCATAAACTGCACAAGACAGTTTTATTTGATCCTTATACAAATGCTTTTGACTGATCCATTGGTACAGTGGGTAGTGACCCCACTGAGTGCCAACATTTTCTATACATGAATTTGTTGGTCTTTAAGACTGGGTGTATATTTGTATTTAAGTATGTATTTAAAATTATATAAATATCATTTACCAGTTGTCTGTCACCCATAACACAAGTATTAAGTTACTTTGGGGACAGACAACCATGTGTGTAAGTGTCACATATATTTATTTATTTAGTCTAACTTTTTTTTTAAATATAATAAATTATGGATCTGATGATTTCTAAAACATACAGATGTGTCGCAAAGGTTAACTAATGGAAGTTGACCTAAGGCAAGTGGACGGTCATAAAATATGTAGCCAAATCATGTTACAACATGTTTACTAAATGTTGGGTGGACCCCACTTCAAGTGGGATAAGGGTAGGAGAATAATCTGACAATGAACAAACTTTATGCTATTCACTCTTAGTTACCACTACACCTCTACATTGAACTCTTAAGTTTAAGTTCATCAATTATTATGAAAACCTACACTGATCCACATTATAGGAACTAACAGTCCTAACAGTAATATTTTCTGAAACTCAAACTCTGTTCTTTTATATATTTTGAGTTTGGTGTAATGATTGATGTCTACTGAAAACCTAAGTGACCTTGGTGATATGTCCATATTTTTTAAGCCGTAGAAAAGACTTGATTTATTCACTATGTAGATTATCATTTCAACAGACTTTATAGCCACTCAAAATTCAAAAATATTTAAATCAAATAAACTTGTAAACAAATACTTTTGAATCGTCAATCCTACTGCTGGTTCGGAAAGCTGTTCCTATCGAGAAGAGCCAGCAAGAAACTTGGCGGTTGCTTTTTTCAACATAATACTTATAACTAGTTGCATTGTCATTACTATCTTGTACAGTGTCGGACAGTAGCTATATCCACACATTCTTTTCGTTTAAATAATCTTCAACAGTATAGTAGGCTTTTTGTATCAGCATCTCTTTAATAGTGTTTTTAAACTGCTGTAATGGCAAAGCTCATTCATTCTCTTGGCTCTTGTATCTAATTATTGTTATTATCGAGATTTACAGTTTACTACACTTTCATAATAAACTATATGCAATCAGGTAGCAACCTTGCCACCCACACCGAGGTCATTCATTGTGAACGTTCAAATGTCATATCCACCTACAGCACTGAGTGTCTCAAGGAGAATTAACTCATCATGTTACTTATCCAAAAAATGCTTAGAATATTTTTGATTATTTAGATTATATGTTAAATATGTTAGGTTAATATGCACTAAGCTGCAATGATTATCTTGCAACCATCAAATTGTATTTTTTTTGTTGAAAAGATTATCCGATGAGTTTCTTGCTTGTTCTTGTCAATAGGAGCACACTTCGGAATTAGTGGTAGCTTCTTTCAAACATTTGACGATTCAAAAGTACTGTTAACAGTCCACTTGAATAAAGAATATTTTGTTTAGTAATAGTAAATTAAATTTGTTTTAAAATTTGATTTTCTATAGCATATGAGACTTACATAAATATAATATCTGTTCAGCACTTGACTATTCTTTCTAATTATTGTAAGTAATTATGTAGCCAAAAATGTTAATAATAAGCAGCAGGGTCTTCTCGTTCACTCCCCGGGTGGGGGTAAACGGGGTGCGGGCCTCGAGGAATTCCTCTCTACCCGGGCATCTCCTCGCGGGCACTTAAGCCCGGTATGTGTTCCGGCCGTAGGCCGAGGTCACCTAGGTGACCCAAAGGTGTCGGTATTTGGGCCGTAAGCCCAGGTCACCTAGGTGACCTAATGGATGTCTTGTTCAGTGGGGAGGTCTGGGAATGGTAGCTCCCAGACCTCGGAATAATAAACAAAAAGGGTCTTTTTATGATTTATGGTCTGATTTTTCAATTGATTTCGTACTAGTAGACATGTGGTTATGATTTTCATGCCAGTGTTATGCCAGTTAATTCACCTGATTTTTATGATACAATACAACAGTTTTAAAGCACTGTTAAAAAGAGGCTGATACGGAAAGCCTACTATACTGTTGGGGATTATATAGATAAGAATGTAAAAGTAATAATAAAATTATAATCCGCGATGAAGCATTAAGCATTGTGATTATAGCAAAATAATTTTATTATTACTTTTGTATTATGGATCTCCGCAAAGTAACGCCTAATTCTATAAATTAGATAAGAATGTGTTTGACCCTGTACAAGATGCTAATAACTAAATAAAGTAATAAGGATTATATATATACGAGTTTATTTGAATAAAGAATATTTTAACATGAATTCGGATTGATGATTTAGAAAGTAGAAATAACGTATCAAAAAGGGAAGATTTTATTCACTGAGTCATACAGGATGTATAAAACATGGTCAAGTAAACATAACATCTGTCCAACTATCTTATAAATTGCAGGATTGGTTCTGCAACCACATATTACTTTTTTTTAAATATTAATATATGTTGTTTTTATCCGGCTGAGTAGAATAGACCACCCTCATTTCTTACCGAGGTGTCGTAAAAGGCGACTAAGGTAAGTCGACCCGCCGTTTAGTATCCGGCTGAGTAGATTACACCACCCTCATTTCTTATCGAGGTGTCGTAATAGGCAACTAAGGCAAGTTATCCCACCGTATGGTATAAGGTTGAGTAGAAAAGACCACCTTCTTTCTTACCGAGGTGTCGTAGAATACGCCTAAGGTAATTTGACGTCAGGCAGGCGGCCGGTCGTAACCAAATAGTATACGTAGCCTTATCACGTTATAGCATGTTTATAACATGTTGTGCTGAGCCCACTCGCGAGTGGGGTAAGGGCAGCAGGAAGAAGGTTTTTTTATATATTAATATAACAGTATATTCTTTCCTTTCAGCTGAACTTGAAAGTTTTCGACAGCAGAATAGCTTCTTCCCTAAAGGACCAAATAGCATGGGCGCTGTTCCAAATAATATCATCAATGGTAAATAATCATTTAAAAATCATTTTATGTCTTATAAATACTCATACGTATTCTGTAATTTTTACTAACTTACATCAAATAATCGATAACCCCATGTGGTATCCGGCTGAGTAGAATAGACCACCTTCATTTCTTACCGAGGTGTCGTAAAAGGCGTCTAAGGTAAGTTGACTCGCCTTGTGGTATCTGGCTGAGTGGAATAGATCTTTGTTACCTAGATGTCGCAAAAGATGACTAAGATAAGTCGACCCGCAGAGGGATAATCAACTGAGTAGTATAGACTACCCTCATTTCTTACCGAGGTGTTTTAAAAGGCGACTAAGGTAAGTTAACTCGCCGTGTGAAATCCGGCTGAGTAGAAATAGACCGAGGTATTGTGAAAGGAGACTTAATGAAGTTGACGTTAGGCAGGCGGCCGGTTGTAACAGTTAGCCAAATCATGTTACATGTTTAAAACACGTTGTGGCCAACCCACTTAGAGTGGGAGAAACGCAGGCGAATGAACTCCTAAAACGTACTTACTATGTTTTCATTATACCTAATGATGTAATCTTTTGAGTTTTTCGAATTATAAGGTAAAAGTTTGCACGTCTTTCGTTACTCGCAACAAATTAAATTAAATCAAAAAATCAACATTTTTATTTCATTTACTATTATACATCTTTAGTTTGTGCTGGGGCCCTCTTTTAAGTAACAAATACTTGAGAACGCCGCTCTTTCTGTTCAAAATCGACAATGGTTTTACAGTTTACAGCAAAATTTAAAGCTAATGACTGTTATATCTTTCAACCCGTGTGGTATCCGGCTGAGTAGAATAGACCAACCTCTTTTCTTACCGAGGTGTCGTAAAATACGACTATCTAAGGTAATTTGACGTAATGCAGGCGGCCAGTCGTAAAATACGGAGCTAAATCATAAAACAACATGTTTGTTACATGTTGTGCCGACCCCACTTAGAGTGGGATAAGGGCAGGAGGATGTATGACTGTTATATCTTTCAACTGTTATATCAAGGCACGCTATATCTTTTTTTTTATTAATGTTGTCAGTAATTATACTATTGCAACATACGTACGGCATAACAATAGCTTGTACTAACATATTTTTTGTTGGCTATACTGTATGTATAGTTAACGGAACAACGATGACGCAGTAACTTACATTTGTACTTATAACTTGTTACATATTGCTTTTTTGCTTAAATGAGCTAATCTTGTATGTAAGTAAAAAAAAAGTAAGTAACGGCCTGTTACTATCCCACTGCTGAGAATAGGCCTCTTCTCTCCGTTTTTGGGAGAGAAGGATTGGAGCTAAGACCTACCACGCTGCTCCAATGCGGATTGCTAGGTTACACATACCTCCAGAATTCTCTAGAGATATGCAGGTTTCCTCACGATGTTTTCCTTCACCGAAAAGCGTGTGATAAATTGCAATTATCAATTAGACACATAAGTTTTAAGAGAAAAACTCATTGGTGTCTGCCCGGGTGCGAACCCGTGATCGTCTCTAGAGATTCACACGGTCGCACCGCTGGGCCATCACAGCTTGCACAAATGCAAAGCTGTGACAGCCTAATTGTAATGCGCGGACCAAAAAAGGTTCGAAGGCTAGGTTCGTTTCCCACATGTCACCTGGCGCTTTTTTTATTACGTTTTTTTTTCCGAGAACGTCTCGTTCACCCATATATATACCATAATCGTATATTATCTTAAGCTTTCCATCTATTATTATAAAAGGCGAAAGTTTGTTAGTGTTGTATTGTTTTTTTTTTTGACAAATCCCGTAAATTTTGACTTCAATTTACGGAATAATATATAAGTTATGTTTTGCTTTATTATAATCCATCTTCCCAGAAAAAATGGAAATAATTCGTTCGATTACTAGCTATGATAATAGGTAGACTTATTACATAATTCTTGCTCCGGAGATAATGAATAGGGTATTTAAACGTTTTAAGCTGATGCGAAATGGTACATTTAAATAATAAGGTAGAAAGAAAAATATAAAATAATTATACTGCAAAACTGTGCAGATGCAAAATCTATAAAGAATTTGTTTATCTGTTATCGTTAACTTTGAATATTTTTTAAATCATGTTTTAACTTATTTAGACAAGTCCTTAACGAATTATGGACTTCAAATTTCCTCATAAATCACTGTCGAATACCGGAAGAAAATCCGTTGAGTCGTTTTTTAGTTTATCGCAAAGAGACAGATATAAAAAAGACGTGGCTGAGGATTCTTTTATAATAAGTAGTAATTTTTATTTAATTTCTATTATTATTGGTATAATTTAACTGTACTATTCCGTTTACTTAAATTTCCCACAACTTCTTAGTCTGAGGCTATTATCATTTCTAAAAGACACATCACTAACTTTTTAAGATTATTTGCTGTAATAAAGAGCGCGTCATATTTTCCATAATCACAACATAGTATAAACAAAGTCGCTTTCCCTGTCAGTCCTTATATCCCTATGAATGGTTAAATCTTTAAAACTACGCAACAGATTTTGATGAGGTTTTTTTAATAGATAGAGTGATTGAAGAGGAAGGTTTATATGTATATTTCAATATGGAAATATTTATATATTATATAATTCAATATGGAGTAGAGAAATACTGTAATTTTTTAGGTTTCTAATATGATGACGTAAATAATTACATTTTTTTATTTAAAATTTAAATACTTTATTTATACTATCAATTGAACAGCTATTACTTATTACACTGTCATTTTAATGTCACTCCATTTAATTGATAAGCCATAACTGGGGTTATAAAAAAGTAGTAGCTTTTTACTATTCCGTGGCTTGACAAATGCCTCCTTTCCCCTTATTGGAAGGACGTGGCAGTTGCAGATTAGAATTGTGGCCAAGCACTAATAAGTTTATTGTGGAAAACTTATTAGTGCCTGGGTTTGAACTCAAAACCCTCTTTGGTAAGATATCACGGTTTCACCATTTGTCCAAAAGGCTTTTACTATTATTATAAAGTAGAAATAATTTCTAAGAAACGTAGCTATGCCGTTTTAAAATTAAAATATAGGCTGACATGATCAATAAATCCTGTGGCAACTATAGCGCCCACTGGCGCCAGCAGCGGTGGTGCAAGGGGGTGCAATTGTTGCCCCCTGTCCGCAGAGAAAGTACCTAGATTAAAAAAAAATATAGATTTATATTTTATATTGATTATTAAGTATGTGTAGACGCAGATACAACTCTCTAAAGATAATCCTGGCGGTGGTAGATAGTTGCTAAATATCGATTGCTCGGAAAATCTTAATTACAGAACAATCAGATTCCCTCAAATCTGAATCGTCGCATTTATATATAAATCGTCTGTCTGCTAAGTACATTAAACGTTGCGTGATCCGTCTGACCCAGTCAGATAACCTCGTCGATTTTACACCCTGACGCAGAGGATGATTGATGATAATTTACAGCATTTACACCTTTATTCTTACATACAATTTAGACATTAAATCGTGTGTATTAATTTTCTCCAGTAACTTGTAGATACATCAGAAACAAATATGCGTGTTCAAGCAATAGGTCGAACTTGTCAAAACAAATCCACCAAGTGCTAAACTACAGATATGTGTTCCTAAATTAAATTAACAAATTTTATGTTGGGTTGCTACAAAATCTATTTTCTATCAATGGGAGCACGTAACCCGAATTAAGAACTTTTGAGTTCAAACCTAAACATATGAGGTTTCTGTTAAGACTTAAACGCTTCATTGATATTCACAAGACAACATGCCGTTTAATTTGAATTAAAATTTGATTGAAAATTCATCAATAATAAAATAAGTTTTACTTTTGTAGTCTCTAAGGAGTAAAGAGACTAAAAGCTTAACTGTCTTATCTACTTAAATAATTATATGTGGTTTAATTAAAAATAATTATGAGTAATTTTATTTTACACATTGTATAAACCTCGCTGTTGCATGAAAAGTTGCCTTACTGAATAATTCGCCCTATCCGAAGAATAATTTCACATGTTCCATGTATAAGTATAATTAATGTGACTTTATTCTTCGGGTAGGGCGAATTATTTTGATTTGTTATCATTTTATATCAAACTAGTGGCCCGCTCCGGCTTCGCACGGGTATAAAATATATAGCCTATGTCACTCAGTAAAAAAATGATTAAAATCTATCCAGCAGTTTTGTTTTATTCATTACTGCCCGTGGCCCACACGCGTCAAATTTGGAGTAAAACAATTTCCCTGGGGTGCCAAAGTGGTCGGCCTCCCCGTGGCGCACCCTGGGCAAGCTTAGTCTTGGCGAACGGACCAATCCAGTTGTCCTTCTGATTAGCAGAGGGCAATCTGGACAGGCCGGGGACTCCGGGGGGGCTGAGGTGGGGTTCCTAATTAGCGACGGGTCTGGTTGGGCTTACTCTAAGTCTAGCTGGACATGGTTACGGCCACCATCGGCGAAACCCGGAAGCACAGCAATGGGAACGGAGACCTTCGGGTTGCGAAGAAGAAAACCTCTATAAAAAATTACCCGGTGGGGGCGGAAACGCCCACCAAGGCGTTGTGGCCCCTACTTGGGGTGCGGTCTCTCCCTGTTGACCGTGACATAACAAACACGATGGTCAGGGAGAGACCGTGGGCAGCGATGGTCTCCCTTTGTTCTGCGGAGGGGAGTGAAGGGAGGCGGCGGAGCGGTTCCACGAACTGTTGTTCTGGATCCAATCTGCTGCTGGTGAGTTCAGTTGTTAGTGACTCGCCCAAGCCCATCGTCTGCCGCCCTAACTGGGGACCTTCGGGTGTTCCGAACGGGGTATATCGGACGCCTGGCTTACTGGTCCCCTAGGCGGTCGGTGCATCTGGTGCTACCGATGCACCGGTTAGCGGAGGGGGGCTTCTCTTTTGAGGGGCCCCTACCCGAAGAAGGTGTTTGTTCTCTGGGATCAGAGCTGATGGCGAGATGGGGGCAATATGTACAATGATACCCTGTCCTTGCCATCAGCAGCGTGGTGGAGCACACAGGTCGTTTTAGTCGGTGCGAGTCCGACATAACTGCCGCCTGTCTCTGTCGGGCGGCGGTACCCACAAGGAGCTTTTTTCTGTATAAAAAAAAAACAATTCCCCTTTCCCTATACCATGAAGATTCCCTGCTATCTTTGGAATATCTAAATTCATATACTACATTTTTACTTATGTACTTTTACATTTTCCCTGAGTATTTTATTTTTACAATTAATTACAGAATGTCTTTATATACAACATTCACAGCTTTTTTGTCATAAAGAAAGAATCTTCATTACACAATACAAACATGTTTTCTTTAGAGATTACTCTTGATAAAGCGACATATAGTCGGCCATGTGAAAAAAAACCCGTCCAATCGCAGCTAAATTCGAAGTGCTATAAGACAAAGCGCGCAATCGCTATACCCTGCATTTTAAATCTGTAATATCTTCGAAAATGTTCATTTAAATTACAAATGAAGAAGAAAATGTCAAAAAAATGCTATTGTGGGTCCATAAGAGATAGACGTAATATGTATACCATCGCGGAGTTTTCTGTAGACCTTTTCAAGGTGTACAAATACTTAGTACATTATTTTGACAAATATTGTAGGGTTCGGCCTGCGTTTGCAATGTAAACGGAAAATAAATGTAATTATTTACGACATCACATTGGAAACCTCAAAAATGATAGTATTTCTTTACTCCATATTGAATGTTTATAATAAAAGTTTATAATATGTTAGATTATACATATAAACCTTTCTCTTCAATCACTCTATCTATTAAAAAACCGCATCAAAATCTGTTGCGTAGTTTTAAAGATTTAAGCATACAAAGGGATATGGGGACATAGGAACAGACAGAGAAAGCGACTTTGTTTTATACTATTTAGTGACGTTTAGCTATTATAACTAACGACGATATTTCTCCTTTATTCTTATGCAATAATTAAAATCAATTTTCCCAAAGTCAACTCAAGTACTCTTTCTCAAAAACTACTCAATGGCACATATGACAGCCACAATGCATATTAATGTCTAACTCTGAAGGAGGTTGTAATAAAAACATGTTGTAACAGTCGACCATCCTGACAACATTTGCGACCCCGCAAATCTCATAAGCTGACTTCTGGGAATGAATCTACCACTGATTTGGAATGCTGATTGTACTGAGTAGAATCGGCAAGAAACTCAATACTTGCTCTTTTAATCTGTAAAAGAAAAATCATTTCGCACCTTAAGCTCACCCTCAATCACTGTCATGGCATAACACAGCTCAATAAGTGGCAACCAACTCAGCAGATACACACGTAAACAGACTCGCAAATGATAACGCTCAAAGAACAATCACCACATCTAGGCAGAGTCTAGCTGACAGTCGTTGCAGATGGCCACAGTCTAGAAAACAATCGATACAACTGGAACAAATCCAGAGAATAATCGTCATTCTAGCTGACAGTTCTATCGAACAATAGTCACGGGCGCGTCTATGGCCTCGCATAGCACATCGTCACGTTGATCTTACAGAGTTAATAAACCGAATACCAATTACCATCATAATATCATCATAATAATCTCTCCAATAAAAACTCCATTTTTTATTCCATAGCATCGCATATCACAACTATCTCTCAAATTATACGAAATTCGCACTCTCCGTGTTGTCTCAAGATATTGATCGTCATTTGTCTTTTCTTTAAACTCTTTAAATTTCCAGATATTCCTTTTGTCCGCTCTATTTGTGAGTTTAGGTTACATCCTCTTCTGAATATAATAAACGACGATATTTCTCCTTTATATTATTTTACCATACTTCACCAAAGAAAAATTACGTTTAGCTGTCATCTATGTTTTGTATTCCACTGACATTTGCGTTTTGTTATTCAATTATGACATTGAATCGTCGTTCTTGTAATACCACGATTTATAGTGTCTTGACGGGATAAAATATATGCGGTCGAACGGGATAAAAGGTATCCTATGTCCGTTCCCTGGTTCTAAGCAGCCTCTACACCAATTTTCGGCCGAATTGGTTCATCCGTTCTTGAGTTATAAATAGTGTAACTTAGACCAACTTTCTTTTATATATATAGATCTTTGCAGACTAAACATGTTAGTACAAATTCAATGCTTCCTTGTAACAAGTTGCTCCCATTAATGACACTATCTATTCCCATCCGTATATAGAAACATGAACCTCAATCCCACGTCTTTTGCGAGATCTTAGTAGTCGGTTTTTCTCACCGGAAATACTTGTGTTAATTTTAGCCTAATGGTTTCCGGAATCCTGTTTCCTGCCCATTTCCATGTTGCATTTATAAATACACGTTATTTCTTATATCCGTTTAATTCATATTCGTACATACCAGTGATTCAGTAATATATTGCACGCTTAGTATTAAACTAAGCCGTGTGGTATCCGGCTGCATAGAATAGACCACCCTCATTTCTTACCGAGGTGTCGTAAAAGGCGACTAATGTAAGTCGACCCGCCGTGTGGTATCCGGCTGAGTAGAATAGACCAACCTCATTTCTTACCGAGGTGTCGTAAAAGGCGACTAAGGTAAGTTCACCCACCGTGTGGTATCCGGTTTAGTGGAATAGACCACCCTCTTTCTTACCGAGGTGTCGGCAGGCGGCCGGTCGTAAAAACGCAGCCAAATCATATGACCGATGTGCCGGGATGTGCCGATCCCACTTAGAGTGGAATAAGGGCAGGAAGATGATGATGCTTAGTATTTTAAACTGACCGAATTCAAATTAAATTGTTATCCTCATTTCTATCCGATCTATGACATCACGTTACGAACTATTAAAAGTTTTCTTGTTCTTCCAAGTTATGAGTCTCTATAACACTCACGCGTTTTGTAGGCGCTACGCTACCTTTATTGATATTTGCCGCAACTTTTTTGAATTCGGTAACAATACTAAGCGTGCAATGATGTACTCTAATTACACCATACTATAGGGCTAATAAGAGAATTATCGGTCTGAATTTATCTCATATGTTAAAAATACCTACTTTAAATTAAAAAATATCCTTTATAGAATTAGGCGTTACTTTGCGGAGATCCATAATACAAAAGTAATAATAAAATTATTTTGCTATAATCCGCGATGAAGTAAAATAGAAAATATATATAATGCTAAATGTAAGTGGACAATCGGTTATCATACCTGATACATGCAGGATTCTAATTCGCTTTGCGATTTTGGTCGTGGAGTCTATCTCCTGACGATGCTTCGGTTGCGGGGCGAAACGATTGTTGAATTTGTGATAGTGAACGTATATAGTGCTTGTGTATTGTGGTGGCGGTGGTGGAGGTTTGTGCATGTGTTTTTACGAATCCTGCATGTATCAGGTATGATAACCGATTGTCCACTTACATTTAGCATTATATATATTTTCTATTTTACTTCTTCGCGGATTATAGCAAAATAATTTTATTATTACTTTTGTAAAAAATATCCATTAATATTCTTCTTCACCCATACTTGTTTATTGTTAGATAGGTCACATAGGTCATTTCACTTTGATCTATCGACCCTATGCGACATTGTTAACGTTATCTGTTCTTCTAGTAAGGGATCCAGTTACAAACTACTTTTCAGTTCGAGGACTCTCCTGTAGCGTCTTAGAATCCCAACGTCCAACAGCCTAAACTATATGCGTCACCCATTTTCAGCACCGCATACCGATAGTCCGCCTTACTCCGCGATAAAATGAGATATATAGGTGACTAGCTTTTACCCGCGACTTCGCATGGACTGTTGTTGTGTGATAGGCCGATAATACATGGCGCTTAACAATGACATCCTATTCCTGTAGAATTAACAAGATTTCTATAGCCTATATGTTATTCCGGTGTATAAAGAAAAATAGTGACATATTTCATCGATATTGGTTCAGCGGATTCGCTGTGAAAGAGTAACAAACATACATCAACACTCACAAACTTTCGCATTTAAAATATTAGTAGGATGTAGAATAGTAGGGTTTTGATTCCTCTACTTATCTCTTTATTCCGGATTTGATCATGAAGATATATTCCAAGCATAGCTCGCTCCATAGTTCACTGAGTGACTGAGCTTTCTTATGAGGACCAAAGTACCAAGTTTCGGATCCATAATCCGTAGTCGCCGAGTCTAAGAGCAAGTTCTTTTGATTTGATTGAGTTTCCCGAACTTCAGTCATCCAAGTTAGATGAGAAGGCAACAAGTCTACGACAACTAGTATACGAATTAGTATATGTGTTTGTATGTCTGTTAATACATTTTGTGGCACGTGGTGTGGAGAACAATTAAAGAGACCTACCTCCATCTGTGGAAATCTGTAGGATGAATAAGGAAAAGTGTTCTTACAAGATTTTTCATCTTTTTCGTATTATGAAGGTATATTTAATATTCCACGTCAGTCTTAGGTTATATTTGATTAATGATGACTATAATTTTATTTAAGAAAAACGTAGTTTTTTTTATTGAAAACATATGGTTGACCAGCTTTTACCCGCAACTTCGTTTGTGTGGACTGTTGTCGCGTAATAGTTGAAAAATAGATGGCGCTTTTCAATGTCATCCTATTCCTGTAGGATTCACAGTATTACCTCGGTGTATAAGGAATAATTCTGCCGATTTTCATAGATACATCCACACTCACAAACTTTCGTATTTATAATATTAGTAGGATTTTGTAAAGAAATGTTTAAATTATATTCTCCAGGTAGCGGGCAATATTCTCCTGGGTTCCTAACGGACTTGGTGCGCGAGATACGGGACGCTGCGCGCATGCGAGAAGACGCTATGTACGCACGATTGCGAGCTATGGTGTTGGAAAGGACCGACGTACGTATTCTAATTCTGGATAAGGGTCACGTGCTTTAATCATTGGGCTATTACGTACTCACAACATACTCCTATACTTATTATCCTATTGAAACAAAGCCCTCTGTCTGTATGTGATCGATTGTCTCAAAATCTATTCAAAGGATTTTTGTAGGGGTTTAACTAAAAGGTAGTCCAATTCTTCCGAAAGATTTAAGGTACATTACGGTTTACGTAAATCGTATTGAAGAGGTCGCGCCGGTGTAAAAAAAACTCGCCTGCGAAGAGATTCACTCGCGTGCACCGCGTGAACTAGCAGAGATACACTAAAGTAATGTACTAGAGAATTGTAGATCTACAAAAATACTATAGAAAAGTCCACTAGAGCATGTCTCTATCTCTTATGCTTAACTCACAATAACTAATTTATCGTTTAAAATTTCAATTTGGGAATAATTTTGTGACACACTGATTTCCACGCGGACGAAGTAATAATAAAATTATTTTGCTATAATCCGCGATGAAGTAAAATAGAAAATATATATAATGCTAAACGTAGAGTGAACAATCCGTTTTCATACCTGATACATGCAGGATTCGTAAAAACAAATGCACAAACCTCTATCACCGCCACCATTTGCTATACACGGTTTGTGTCCAAAATGCATTAATTTTGAACACAAACCGTGCAAAAAGCCGTACCTGGCACATGTAAATGCTAAAGTTCGTTAAGATCGTTTGCAATGCAATGGGAATAGGACAAACGCTTCCGTATTTATTTTGGTAAGTAATTTCTCATTAAGGCCTCCTCACACGTTTCGCATCGGAACGCTTTGCGGTACGAATTTGAATATTCCAATAATTTATACTTTATTTGTTTTAATGAAGAAATACTTTTCAATGTTACGGCACAGTGGTGTGATAGCTTAACGGTGACACCGCGTTTCTTTCGAAATTACTGTTTCAAATAAGAACTGCGTAATTATAATTTATTACGGTAATTTATAGATTAGGCGTTACTTTGCGGAGATCTATAATACAAAAGTAATAATAAAACTATTTTTCTATAATATATATAATTCTAAATTTAGTAATTTTGTTAAATATTTTATTATTATTTATTTACTACTCGCGACTTCGTTCGCGTCAAGGGGTTTTTAAAACACTTTCAATTATGAAATATCTGTTTATTTACCTTATATTATAGCCTGATATATAAGTTTTGTTCGTTCCAATTTTCATCAAATGTTTTGCCAGTGGATTAGCCGTGAAAGCGTAACAGATAGACAGACAGACATACTTTGACAGTGTTTGTATGGATTTTCAGATTTTTTAATATTATTCATTAATAATATATAGCAACGGCCTGTTACTATCCCACTGCTAGGCATAGGCCTCTTCTCTCCGTTTTTTTTTTTTTTGGAAAGAAGGATTGGAGCTAAGACCTACCACGCTGCTCCAATGCGGATTGGTAGGTTACACATATCCCCAGAATTCTCTAGAGATATGCAGGTTTCCTCACGATGTTTTCCTTCACCTAAAAGCGTGTGATAAATTGCAATTATCAATTAGACACATAAGTTTTACTACAAAACTCATTGGTGCCTGCCCGAGGTTTGAACCCTAGACCTCCTCGAAAGAGGCGCACGGTGATACCGCTGGGCTACCACAGCATCATTAATAATAATAAATATATTTGTTTCTTTGTTTCTGAAATTTGTAAATCTTATTAGTATTGTTTTATATCAGTAGCACTAAACCGAATTATATGATATGTATTTAACGATCGATATATCTGATTCTTATCAGCAATAAATGTAATAATAATATGGTTATGATTACATAATATAAGTAAAATTACGGTCTGTTACTATCCCTCTGCTGGGCATATGTTTCCTATCTCTGTTTTTTACTAGAGACTGGGTAGAGCTAAAACCTACAAAGCTGCTCCAATTCGGATTGGTAGGTTACACATATCCCCAGAATTCTCTAGAGATATGCAAGGTTCCGTGACGATGTTATCCACCTCCGAAAAGCGAAAAATTCCTAATAGCAGTTCTAAGACACATAAGTTTTAACAGAAAAACTCATTGGTGTGAGCCCGGGTTTTGAACTCGTGAACCTCTCAAAAGGGTCACACGGGCTCACCGCTGAGCTATTATAGCTTATGATTGCATAACACCTATTAAGATCCATGTATTAGGGCCTAGTTAACTGAATTCCTGACTTTATACCAATATCTTACCTATATTTGACCTTTATACCAATACTAGCTGTCCGGCCACGCGTTGCTGTGGCTCAGTCTGGTTTCGAATTGACTTGCTGGCTGTCTGGCCTGGTGTCGAATTTATATTATTACGGTATAAATATCGTAAGTTGGTCCAAATAATTATATGTATGTAGAATAGTATACAATAGTACTGTATAAATATCTTGGCGGTCATTCAAGAATGCACATATTGGTGTTTTCGTTTCACCGCTACTTTTCAGTAGTGACTTTTAATTTTTTTTTTAACTTTCGCATATTTTAAAAATTGTAGCCGGTCATGATAGCCGATTGTCGAGATAATTGATCTTACTTCTGTTCTATGTTTGTTCAACGTTTTTTTCCTTTTCCTGCCCTTATCAAACTCTTAAGTATGGTCATGTTTTCTTTTCCATTCTCCTATAGTTCGTCAACTCTAACGCTACGCCTTTTGTAGAAAGAAAGAAAAATGCATGTTCAACATACTTCACACAATCAATCCTCCCTTTTTTATCTCTTTTTAGGCCTCCCTCTAGTATCATATCCATCCACATTCATATTTAACACTCTTCATTCTTGAATACAAGCATTTATGTTTCAAATTATCTTCAATTGTGTAATATGCTTTACGTATAAGCATATTCGGATTGCGGAATTTTATTGTAGAACGCCGCGACTGAGGTGACGACGTATGAATATCTTTTTTTTGCGTAGTGTAGACCGCAAATGCTCTACTAGAATCGAGGAATGTCGTCTTAAGGGTGCCTTCTATGAGGCCGACCACTCTTAGGGCGACGTGTAGTGGACTGCTGGAAGTATAGTGGAGGGAATAGTATGTCTAACCGACTTCACAAAACAGGACCTTCTCTTCGCCGGCGAAGACGCTGTGTGCGTGTATAATATGTGACTATTTACGATCGTAATTTGATAGTCAGGGTCATACAGGACGCTTTTTGGACGCCTATATTTTCGGTGGGTATCATTATATCTTACGACATTGTTTAAGCGAAAGCGTAACAGACAGAAATGCACTTTCCCATTTACAATATTACTTAGGTTTGTAAAGTTTTAAATACTTAAGCCATAAAAGAGCTCCTATTAACGGCATACGAATAGTTAGTAGTTATTACAGAACGATAATCTCATTATTTCTAGATATCTTAGAAATACTATTAACGATGTTTTTGATGTGAAATATTATTACTAATTTTGACATTAATCGTCTCTCGTCTGAGCTCCGAATTAGGTGTGAAAGCCTTAACACAGAGTTGCAAGCTAAAACTCCAGGCAGAAATCAAGTTTTTTCAATAAACATATGTAATTGATATTTTTTATGAATTTCAAGCACTGACGGCTAACTTTCGCTAATCGGAGAGGCACATGAAGAAGAAGAGAATTGATAATTAGAATTTATCACCCAATTTTTGGCAAAGAAAAACGTAAACTTGCATATCGCTTGGCTATTCCTAGAATATGTGTTACCTACCAATCTCCAATGGACGAGCATGGTAGGTCCAAACCTTCTCTCCAATTAGAAAAAAGGCTTTACCACGAACCGTGCCACCTATTTCACACCTATGTTAATTGGAGCAGCGTGGTGGGTCTTTGCCGCCTTATTATTTCCTAGCAATCCTGGCGGCTCTGCCCGCGTGGAAAGATTAAAACTGTAATATAGTCTTTTGATAACCATAAAAATGGTTAAAGTGGGTTAACGCTAAAAGCTAGTCATCACACAGCATATGCAGTCGCGGAATTTTATTTCGGACTTTTAAAGAGGAACAATTTTGTACATGAATACATGATTTTTGAATAACTCAGCATTCACTCAGCGCATGCAAGGAAAGCTTTAAATTTTGCCGTTTTCGTAATATTTTTGATTGCTGTCTTTCCTATTCAGCTTGATGTTATATTGCCTATAGCCTTCCTCGATAAATAGACTATATTACACTTAAATAATTTTTCAAATCGGTCGAGTAGTTTCTGAGATTAGTGCGTTCAAACAATCAAATAAACTCTTCAGCTTTATATATTACTATAGATGCCTTTATTGTACACCACATAGAAAACATTAGGAAAGGTCTTATCGCTACGTAGCGATCTCTTCAAGACAAACAACCTTCTCCAAAAGAAAAGAAGGCCTTATATGAGCCGTATCAACAATTTTAAAATTTAATTTTCTATATTTTTGTGTTTAAATATATAAGATATAGAATTTGACCAACCATCTGGTTCACGTATCTTCATATCTGATGCTGATAATTACGCGTATACGCGATAATAGTTATCTGTGAATATCAAGGCCTTTAATGCAACCTTGTTGTACTGAACTTGAGAAGCAAATCGATAATTTCATAATGCTGCATTAAGTTAGTACTGGTTGGACCGCTCCATCTCCTAAGATCTATAAATTACTTAACCTTTCTTCCTTATTTCTTTCAAATACTTTATAATGTTATATTCATGCTAGCTTTGGATGGATATATGACTAAAATAGAGGAAGGCCGAAATAAAGTTGCTTAGGGCGGGATAAGGGTAAGAAAATGAGTATATATTGCTCCAATAAAGAAAAAATTGTTGTAATAATAATTTCCATATCCTAATCCTATCTTAGTATTAAAATTATTCTGTCTTCCTTGTTTTCCTTAATTTATATTATATTGTTACATAAGATACAATATGGTAATAACACAATACATCATTTGTGGTCTTAAAGTAATTATTATTAGCCCTTTTTTATTTTCAAAAACTTACTGCATTAAGAAAATTTAATAACAATTTCCTTATCTTGTGGTTCTTTGTTACCTATACCTTTCAAATAATTTTATAATACTGAATTAGGAAAGTACAAGAATTTATCTATTTTGGTCTTAAAATTATTATTTTTTTCCTCAATAATTAAAAAAAAAATACTTTATAATGATACATTAATGAAATATTTTGGAAAAAGCAATCTACATTCCCGAAGATCATACTTTTATTATTAGGTATTTCTTATTCATTCCTTTTAAATTATTTAATAATTCTGTATGAGGAAAATAATATCGTAATAAAATAATCCATCTCTTGTGGTCTTAATAGTTATTTTTGTTACATATTGCTTTTCATTTATTTTATAATTCTTCTGCATTAAGAAAATTATGTTGAAATGGTTGTGTCCCTTGTAGTCTTAAAACTTAAATTAATCTTTTTCTTAAAAAAGAAATAATAAATTCTCAAAAGGTGAGCGATCAGACCAAGGCAGACCTTCATTAAATGTTTTCCACGGTAGATAATCCTTTCCCATTTGGATCCAGCAGTTCCTTGTTTTTGGGTTTATTCTATATTCAATAGGGAATGAAGATTGCACTCATCAACTATTGCAGGGTAACTCAGTCCAGCCGTGGTAAAAAGTTGATAGTTAATTGATTAATAAATAGTAAAACTTTGTTATAAACATTTATTTAAGTAAACAAACTTACGAGTTTCTTCTCAATAGGCTCAATTTTTCGTACTCACGACGAAGTATACAATTACTTGTAAATTGGCTATTCCATGCTAAACAATCATTTCTTTACAGAGTAGTTTGGCTTCAGCGGAGTCAAAACTTGCAGAGAGGACGTTAGAAGAAATTAAGGTAAGAATAGTTTTATTAACAGAATATACACTCCTATCCTATGCCTATTCACTCTTTAAAGCAAGAGTGAATAGGCATCTTCTAGGCAAGCGCGCTCCATCTTAGACTGCATCATCGCTTACCATCAGGCATGATTGCAGTCAAGCGCTCGCCTATTCTGCAATAAAAATATAAAAAAAACAACTATTAATTCGCTGTTACAGCGCCATCTATATGACAGCTACAAATTTAATAAATTTAACATAGATGGCGCCGTAATAGCATGTTGAGATGAATGAATTATCATTCTAGTTTGTTGACTTTTATGTAGATGTCGCTGGAAGAAAGACGAATGACATGAAGTATGCGAAATATATTTACATATTTACTCTTTCAATAAGCGTTGAGTAACTGATACTGTGGGACAGTATCAGACAGTTACTCAGCATAGTCTTCTCTCCGTTTTTGGAAATAGGACCCACCACGCTGCATTATAATGATAAAATAAAACAATAATATAATTATAAAACGCGATTATAGTAAAACAATTCTATCATAACTTTGTACTATGGAATTCGGCAAAGTATGGCCTGCTTATATAAATTACATAAACTGCAGTTTACTGTTGAAGCTGTGATAGCCCAGCGGTAACACCGTGCGCCTCTTTCGAGGAGGTCTAGGGTTCAGACACCGAGCAGGCGCCAATGAGTTTCTATTAAAACTTATGTGTCTAATTGATAATTGCAACTTATCACACGCTTATCAGTGAAGGAAAACATCGTGAGGAAACCCGTCTATCTCTAGAAAATTCTGGAGATTGTATAACCCACGAGTGGGATAGGAACAGAGCGTTATTTTACTTATATTATGCAATCATAACCATATAGATATTACATTTATCGCTGATTAGAATCAGATATATCGATCGTTAATACAATACAATTATATTCCTATATCGTATATAGTTCTTCTTCTTGTAGTGCCTCTCCGATCATCGAAGGTTGCCAGTCAGCAGCGTATATTTCCGTTTATTTTTCGCGAGGTGAAAAAGTTCGGCAGCACTCGCGATTCCTGTCCACTCCCGGATGTTGCGTAGCCAGGATTTCTTCCTGCGACCGACACCTCTTCTTCCTGCTACTTTTCCCATCATGATCAGTTGAAGAAGCTCATACCTCTCGTGCCTAAACACATGCCCCAGATATGACACTTTTCTGACCTTGACGGTATTCAAAAGTTCGCATTTTTGGTTAACACGTCAATAGTATATAGTTAATACAATGTAATTCCGTTTATTACAGTAAGTAGTACTAAACGGAATTATATATTAGAATTATTATACAGACTTAGACCTTTTTATACAGTACTATAGTAATAGTACTATATAAAAAGGTCTAGGTCAGTGATTCTCAACCTTTTTTTTGTTGCGGCACATATTTAACGATTTCAAAATATGGCAGCACACAAAGAAAAACATAAAAATTATTTACTTGCATAAATAGTTTATGACAAAATTTTTAAATATACGAAATAAACTAATATATACTACAATAATAACTAAACGTTTATTGAGGGATTAATTACAAGCTAATAATAAAAATATTTTTCTTTTTAAATGATATAATTTAATAATATTCATCATCATTTTCCTGCCATTATCCCACTCTAAGTGGGGTCGGCACAACGTGTTATAGACATGCTGTCACATGATTTGGCTGCGTTTTTACGACTTGCCGCCTGCCTGACGTCAACTTATCTTAGTCGTATTTTATGACACCTCGATAAGAAAGCGGGTGGTCTATTCTATTAAACCGGATACCACACGGTGGGTCAACTTACTTTAGTCGCCTTTTACGACACCTCGGTAAGAAATGAGGTTGGTCTATTCTACTCAGCCGGATACCACACGGTGGGTCGACTTACCTTAGTCGCCTTTTACGATACCTCGGTCAGAAATGAGGGTGGTACTATTCTATTCAGCCGGATACCACACGGCGTATAATTTAATAATATTAACATTATTATAGATTTGCAAAATTTGGCGGCACACAAAAGTGCCGCGGCGCAGTGGTTGAGAATCACTGGTCTATTAGCTCCAATCCTTCTCTCCATACGCGGATAGTGGAGGTCTATGCCCAGCTGTGGGATACGTAAGAGGCCGTTACTTCAATGTTGAAAATACATCTTTGGAGGGAAAAATTTAGAACTACGCATGATCAGAGTGCGTCGGTAGTTTCGCGGGCAAACACTCACGTCCACGAGATGTAAGGTGTGACGTCAAAGAGCGTGGAGTGCACTCGAGGACCACCCAGCGAGCGTGTAAATAAACTTTAATAGCGCCGAATCGAAAAGACGCAAAAAAATATGGCGTCGATGTTGCTCGAGCGTGTTGTTGTTTGTTTTGTGGGTAGTTTGAGAAAAGTGCAAGTGATGTGACAACAATGCGATTTTATATGTACTACATATAGGTATTCTGTACGTACACTGTCGAAAGTGATATAGCCGTTTGGTATCCGGCTGAATAGAATAGTACCACCCTCATTTCTTACCGAGGTGTCGTAAAAGGTGAAAGGTGAAAGGCAATTCGAGCCGACGTTTGGCATCCGGCTGAGTAGAGTGGACCACCCTAATTTCTTACCGAGGTGTCGTAAAAGGCGACTAAGGTAAGTCGAGCTGCCGTGTGGTAAAAATCCGGTTGAGTAAAATAGATCATTCTCCTTCTTACCGAGGAGTCGTAAAATATGACTAACGTAAGTTGACGTCAGGTCATGGTCATAAAATACCTAGCCAAACCAACCAAATGTTTTTAACATGTTGTGCGGATCCCACTTAGAATGGGACAAGGGCAAGAGGATGATGACTATCGAAAGTCTCAAAAGCGGCGGTAGCGCATTCGTAAGGATAACGGACTTGTGATGGAGAGGTCTTGGGTTCGGATTCCGACCATTATACCTTTAGCTTAGCTGGAAGGATTACCAAGGGTCCTTGTAATTTGTAACCCAAATTGCTAGAAAACTTAAAAAAAAGTGATAATGTTCTGATTTTTAAGGACATCACTATCAATTTATTTATAACTAGTCATACCCGCTACTTCATTGTCATCGACTAAAG
This sequence comes from Morpho achilles, assembly GCA_947086495.1. Taxonomy (NCBI): domain Eukaryota; kingdom Metazoa; phylum Arthropoda; class Insecta; order Lepidoptera; family Nymphalidae; genus Morpho; species Morpho achilles. The sequence goes on from CAMTZB010000001.1 coordinate 5,395,495, forward strand.
CAAAGGTATGTTATTATCACACTGCTGGACTTAGGCCTCTTCTCCCCGTTTGTTGGAGAGAATGGTTGGAGCTATGACCTACCACGCTTCTCCAATGCGGATTGGTAGGTTACACAAATCTATGCCCGTCTCGGGAGATATGCAGGTTATCTCGCAAGATATTCCTTTACTGAAATGCTTAAAATATAACGCAATTGTCAATAACATACATAGGTTTTTTTTACATAAAAACCTTATTGATGCCTGGATTTGTAAACGTAACGAAAGAATCGAACTGTCTCGACTGGGCTATCACAGCTTTTTATGATTAACGCATAATTGATAGAAAATATCATCATATAAATAAGTCTTGAAAGAAAACGAACAGCTTATAAAGGGGATAAACTTAGAACTCTAATTATTATATATTAGAAAAAACATTTATGGACAGTTTAACAATGAGGCCTTCACTAAAGTCGCGGTTTCAAACCTAGGACAGGCACCAATGACTTTTCTACAAAAACTTGTGTAGTTTAAGTTTACAATTTAAAACCGCCATATCTCTGGAGAATTCCTATCATATGTGCATCTTAATAATTTGCAGTGTAGTGAGTCTAAGTCCAGCTTTTCTTTGATAAAAGAGGGAAGATGCTTTTACCCAGTTGTGGGATATTAACAAACCGTCACTTAACAAATGTTTTACATGATTGCGTCTTCCATCTAGATGTTTTATTTATGAAGTTTTTATTAAATAATTTTATTCAATGTACTCTCGCTTATATCTCTGGGGTTTGGCGCACCCGGTCGCACTGCGGATTATAAAATCACCGTGAGTCGGTAAAGAGCGAAACGCATCGATTCATTCGAATACGAGGGCATTCGTACGATCCAATAGTTTGACAAGGCCGCATATCACACCGAGCTGTAACTCGTAGTTCGAGTTTTGCCAAATATATGTGTATTTAATTTTGAATTAAACAAATAACAGATAAGTATATTTATTTCTGAAATAAATTAAATTATTTCTATATTTACATAGGTGTTATGTTAAGTATAAGATAATATTAGTACTGCAGAGACTGTAGCTGATATGTTTAAACACATTTATACTGTTTTTAAAGGTTTTATTTCAAGGAGGAAATTCTTTAAGAATTTTTATTATTAATAAGCTATTTTATTTTATTTTATTTTAAGGACTAAGTTATTCATCTTCCTCCTGCCCTTATCCCACTCTAAGTGGGGTCGGCATAACATGTTAGAAACATTTTGTCACATGATTTAGCTACGTATTTTACGACCGGCCTGCCTAATGCCTGCCTGACGGCAACTTACCTGCTAGATAACGATCATTTAATGAGTGTGGGTGGTATTATTGAAGTGATAAGTTTTATTGTAAAAATTATATATAGAGAGGCGATTTACTCAACAGTTTAAAATTATTCGCTGCCATTTGAAACCTCTCATGTAAAAGTTTCTGAAACTAAAAAATACTATATAATAACGCTTACTTTGTTATAATTTTCGAATGTATTCATCTTGAGTGGATAATACTTATTCATAAATAAATATATTAAAATCACACCTAGCTATATCCAAAATATTGTTTTATGTGTTCAATTCTTGGAGATTCGAAAAATTAAAAATTTTAAACACAGATTTAATTACTGTGAATTTAAGTAATGTCAACTTTTGCGTTTCCTGCAAACTGTAATATAAATATTTAAAAATTAGCTGAATTAGATTGTGACTTTAATATCTAGCTAGTTTTGATTCTGATCCTCTCATGTACTTTATTCTTCGGATGGGGCAATATATGCGCTTCGGTGTGACCGCGGGACGACTTACCCGGTATTTTGTAGTCTTTTACCGTCCCCCTGCTAGCGTTTGAAATATGAACGGGTGCGTAGGGAGGGGCGCTGGGTAAATATTGGCAGATGTGAGTGGATGGCAGCGTGCAGGCGCCACCCCTGCGTGACGTCACGGGCCTACCGCCGCCCGCTCGCGAACCGGGAATTTGAATCGTAACCGATGATTTACGGCGTCGTCTGTTACATTCCACTACGATTTTACCTTATTACTAGCTGACCGGGCCAATGTTGTTTTGCCGTGTAAATTATTTATAATACATGATTTTTTGAATAACTTTCACCGGTTACTTAGCGCAAGGAAATACAAAACTAATAAGAATATTATTTTGCTATAATCAGCAATAAAAGAAAATATATGTTATGCTAAATGTAGAGTGTACTATTCGTTCTCATACCTGATACATGCAGAATTTGTAAGAACTCATGCACTACCCGACATCGATGACACAACAATACACAAGCACTGCACACATTCACTACCACAATCTCAACAATGGTTTCGCCCCGTAACCGAAGCATCGTCAGGAGATAGACTCCACGACAAAATCGCAAAGCGAAGCATTACCCAAGCAAGCTGAGTTATATAGTAACGAGTTAAACCCCCCACTATTTAGTTGACTTTGTCTTTGAAGCAAACTGGAACTTGTAACGTTTATCTGTTCGTTAATTAGAAGGAAGGAAATCTCCTCGGTAACACATGAGGGTGGTCTATTCTCGTCAGCCGGATACCTTACGGCGATAATCTCATCATTTTTGTACGATAATTTTTTATCTTTTTTTATTATTTTAAAATTCCAAACTCGCATATGATAATCATGCGTTAACCAAATAAGGGCATACGTAGGCGAGCAGTGCATACAGCGTTTGCGCGTTTAATTAGCGCTCTGTACGAACACACCGATAGTAATAAGTTAATTGACGTGCAAAAACGCGCGGTTAGCACGGCAGACTAATGTTGGTGCGCGCTCAATGTGCTAACCAAACGGGTTAACTCTAAGGAATTGCATCCTGTATTATGTAGCTTGATCTACGCCGTGTGGTATCCGGCTGAATAGAATAGTACCACCCTCATTTCTTACCGAGGTGTCGTAAAAGGCGACTAAGGTAAGACGACCCGCCGTGAGGTATCCGGCTTAGTACAATAGACCAACCTCATTTCTTACCGAGGTGTCGTAAAATACGACAAGGTTAGTTGACGTCAGGCGGCCGGTCGCAAAAACGCAGCCAAATCATGTAACAACATGTTTATATCATGTTGTACCGACCCCGCTTAGAGTGGGATAAGGACAGGAGGATGATGATTATGTAGCTTGATCTATTGTTATTTTTAGAAACTTTTTATCTAACTTGCCGTGTATGTATGTGAAGGTGGAATCTTGCAAGTTAAATTTAACCCACTTCCCGGTGATTGATTCAGCTGATATTTTACATACTGGTCCAGTCCGAGCGTACATAGTGTTAGTTACAAATTACTTAGCCTAGGTTAGTACTTTAAAATATATATTTACAGAATTTATTCAATTGGATTTCATTCCTCCAAAGAGGAATCCTCCATCCTATTTGCAAGCAAATGTGCCTCGGATGGAGTTGGTGCTACCTATCATAGTAGCATAGTGCATCAGAGAAGCAGCACGTTTGCAGATGATAGCGTGGAAATCATCTATACGAGCATTATACTAGAGTAGGTGAGCCATAGGCAGGACTGTATGTGAGAGTGTCACATTGAATAAGGAGAGGGAAGATGATACTCGTATACTTATCTTTGTCCAATCACAAATAAAAATGAGAGACAGATAGATAGTCTCATTTGACTTCGCTTTTTGTAGTAAAAAAACTTTAAAAAAGTAAAAAACTTACCGTTCTGCTATCATAGCTTTTTCAGTATCCACTGAATAGAAAGAAATTTCCACAACATCTAAGATTAATTATCAATTTTGCCTTTGTTACTTTTTAACTATAGTAAAAGCAATACTATCAAATAGGTAAATGCTTTCACTGAAAAGAGAACCTGACGACGTTTAGCAAACCTAACACGTACAACAATTATTACAGGAAACGCTTTCCCAGAGAAATCTTTGGAACGTGACCGAACTCGTTTACAAGACGTCAGTCAGATGTCAGAGACTTTAAATGGCCATAGCAAACTTCCATAAACTTTAGTACAAATTTTTTATTCTACTAAATTTTATATACTTTAAAAACAACACAACGCAGGTCGCAGTTTTCCAGTGAAATTGCTCACATGTGGGTTAGAACAATCCAAAGTCAGTCTAAAGAGGTTTATCTGTACTTATTATAAAACAAAGTCCTTAAAAGCTGTCTACGGTTTTTACTAAAAGATAATACAATTCTTCGCCTGCTGGGAACTTTAGGCACCGCGTAAGCTATCAGAGATACACGAAAGTAATGTACTAAATAATTGTAGATCAACAATTATACTACAAAAAAGTCCGCGACAGCGTGTCTCTATCTCGTATAGTTAACTCACCTAAAATCACTTTAATGTTCAAAATTTCAATTTAATAACCTTTATTTAGGTAACTATATAATAAGCATACGAGTATATCTAAACACCATTTTTAATATTTGAAAAGTCATTACAGTTAATAAAGTGAAGCTAATATATTTTTCAATACCTATTTTAAAATATTATGTTAACAAAAACATAATTTAAATTTAATTTTTCGTATTTATACTAAAAACGTATGAATCCAGCGCCGTACGTACCTATAGGTAATTAAAAAAAAAACAATTTGACAGTTGATTCGTTACGTATAAATGTTATTATTAAATAAGTTTTGTAACACGTTTCCAAAGCTTATAATATTTAAAGAGATATTTAATGCAAGAAAAACATAATGAATTTTTAATGTATATGAAGTTTTTCCTTTCACTGCGCTATTTTAATATATATTTCATGTAAGTACAGGGTATCTAAAATTATCAAATTAAGCTCAAGATCAATCGATAAATCCCTCTGATTCTTCCCGGATCGATCTGATTTTTGTGATGGAGATATTGGAAGGTTTAAATGGTGACAGAAGCTACTTCTAATTTCAAGACTACAGTCCACGCGAACGAAGTTGCGCGGGTAAAAGCTAGCAGATATATATGGTTAAAGTATAATATGACGACGCAAACAAAGTCACTGGTACTGCTATTAAGTTAACACCAACGCCAATAAAGCTATAGGTCAATAATGGGTAACAAATATTGACACGAAATAATCTTTGTTATCTATTACATTTCTATACGTCTATGGTCAGTAACATAAGGGAACAAACAGAATTAGCCGGTTCGACGGCTGTCCGTCTGTTTGCTGTTCCCTGTAGACATACCTGCGTATTCATTCTCAACTTTGCGTCATGGATTTGTGGGATTGGTTAAAAGTAACGCCTGTTACTGTCACACTGTTGGATGCATACGCCTTACGCCTTCTTCTTTTTCTTTGGAGTTCTCTCCAAATAAAAAGGAGGAAAAGGAGAGGAAGGGGGTCTAAGCTCCAGCCCAGAAGCCTCCACGCTGTTCTTGTGTGATTTAAGTTACCAGTTAGGATGGTTACTCTCCCACTGTTGGGCATACGCCTCCTCCTTTTTATGTAGAGTAAGGCCGAAGCTAAACCTACCACGCAATTCCAGTGTAACTTAAATTAGGTTGGCAGGTTATCCCCTGAATTTTCTAGAAGTATGCAGGTTTCTCATGATGCTTTCCTTCAACAAATGGTTTTCTCTACAAGAGTAACGGTCTATTACTATTCTACTGCAGAACATATGGTCTGTTTGCCGTCGATTGGTCGTGGCTTCTCACCATAGGTCCTACGTCGTAATGACTTTCATACCATCAGCCTTCCACTACGCGTCGCCCTAAGCCGTGGTCCGGCCTTATACGAGGCACCCTTAGGATGACGTTCCCCGACGCTAGTAGAGCTTCTGCGTACTATTCTCCGCATTTCGCAACCCCAACGATGTTTCTGCGCTCGCCTTTCCCGTCCAGTAACGCTGTAAAAGCCGTTAGGGCTAACAGCATATACAGTCAGTTCGAAAACAAACCATATGCTTCCTTCGGCTTTGGATACAAATGATGATACACATATTCCCAGATTTCTCTAGAAATATACAGATTTCCTTAAAATGATTTTTCTTTAGCGAAAAGTGTGTGATAAATTGCAAATATGAATTAGGCATATAATTATTAAAGGAACTCTTTGGTGCCTGTCCGGGGTTAGAACCTGTGACACCCTCGAAAGAGTCACACGATTTCACCATTCTGCTATCATAGGTTTATTTTATCTCTATATAATGCGTAAATTGAAGGCTTCTCTAAAGGAGGTTAAAAGATACATGCGGTCAGCATAACCCGATCGTGTCGACGAATATATTAACTGTATAAACGCTTACAGAAGCTTTTGCGTTTGACTTTAGATGTGTTCAATGTCACTAAGCCTTCATTAAATATCATGAAAATAGTAAAGTAAACCTGTAGAAGAAAAAGTGAAGGGAGCAAGCGCTGCGCGAAATCTTAATATTTAAATGAGTTAATCTTGTATATATATATTTTCCGAATCTCGGAAACGGCTCCAACGATTTTCCTGAAATTCAGCATGTAGGAGGTTTTGGGGGAGAAAAATTAATCAAGCTAGGTTTTATGTAAAAAAATATTGTTTTATCCCTGTTTTTGGGCATTAAAAAACACTATATTTAATATTTATATATTTATAACATTTATATTGAATTGAATTTTCGCCATTAACTGTCAAGTCGGCGTAGCTTATGCGGTTAACCGGCAGCCTCGAGAAATGTGAATGCCAAGTATCGATCCCGAAATAATTAATTGTTTTTCTTTTTTTTAAGTTTTTTATTTTTTTGTAAAAAATTACCGAGCGAAGCTCGGTCACCCAGATATTATTTATAATTTGGAAAGTATATTGATGGGTTACATTAAAAAAATTACTGGCTCTTTGGCGCTGTTGGCACTGGTCGTGACATCAGGTCTAAAGTCGCGCGTTCGATTGCTTAGGATCATTTCTAAAAAAAATTGGCAGTTTCAGTCTGGGTGTATTGGTGTATTTAAATCATCATCATCCTGCTGTAATCCCATCAATAAATCTATAATTGGGATCGGCATAACACGTTATAAACACGTTGTCACATGATTGGCCTACGTATTTCACGGCCGGCCGCCTATTTTTAAATCTTTTCTTGCGTGCGCTAAGTAAACGGTAATAGTTATTCAAAAATCATGTATTATAAAATTGTTCCCCTCTAAAAGTCCTAAATAAAAGTCCGCGACAGTGTATGTGTAACTTTTTAGGTTAACCCACTTAAACCATTATTATGGTTATTAAAAGACTATATTACGGTTTTAATCTTTCCACGCGGGCGGGCGCTGGCGATTTCTAATATAGTTGTAACATGGAATTCTACACATAGTGTGCAAATGGATTTCTTGATTTTTGCGTTTGTTTCAGAGCTCTCTGCGTGCTTCAGAGGCTGACAAGCGACGTATGATGGATCGGATTATTAAATTGGAAGACGACCTTCGTGTCTACAGGCTCACAACTGGGTAACTCATGACTATCGATTAAAAATATTGTTGCGACGTGAACATATTAGATACGCATTATATTAACAGTTACTAGTACAAATGAATATTGCAAAACTTATTTTAATTATTAATAGAACATGGGTGACGATTTTTTTTTTAAATATGTAAAAATAAACAATTAAAAAAAAATGAAGTTACTTTCATTGTGCAAATTCTAAATTCCATTACTCGTGTGTTTGCCATTTTACGTGACACTGGTAGAGTGATTTGCGCTCAATTTGCGATGCACAGGCCATAAACAAGATAATAATAATAAGTAATTTGTAATCGATCCTGGTATATTGGTATTATTGGTAAGAGCTCTCCAAACCAGCAGTAGAGTTGACGATTCAAAAGCTCTTGCTTATAGGTTTATTTGAATAAAGAATATTTTGAATTTGAATGTTCAAATTTCTTAAATCGAACAGATACGAACCAAACGAATCCCGTCTGAATGGTAATGTTGAAGATGCCGAATGCGAAAGGCTGCGTCTGCGCAAGGAACTGGCTGACGCTCGCAGAGCAAAGCTAGTTGCTGAGGAGCAAGCTTTTAAGTAAGTCCACATCTATTTAATTCATTTCTCTGCTGAGCTTTAGCTAATATATGTATTTACTATTCTACTAACACAGCGAGTTAAGACTATGGCTATCGACTATAAGCCATGAATGAGAGATCAGTTCCATCGTGCAAAATTTTCTTTAGTAGTTTTTCTTTAACAATATTATTAGTGATCCCCACGATCGTTCTATGGTTGCCACGAGCGGCCTATGGTCGCCACGAGCCTCTTATGATCGCCACTAACAGTCTGCAGCCGCTAACGAGTGTCTGGGTTTGGTAGCCGCCACTATTGGACCTTGGACCTTTTGTACCTTAGGTACTGCGAGTAGTCTATGGCCTCTACGAATGTTATGTTGTCGCCACTAGTGGTCTGTTGTTGGCCACGATGTTAATGGTCGCCACGTTTGGTAACTGGTCGCCATAAGCGGTTTGTGAATTGCTACGAGTGATTGCTGGGCGCCACGAAAGACTTGTAGTCAATAGTTGTCCCGACATCTTATTATCCGCAGATGAATTTCTTTGTAACTACTTAACTAATACTATATATACATAAAAACTTAAAATTCAGTCAAATTTTATTCTAAGTAGTTAAATTTTATTATTGTCTTCAGAATATTTTTACATCATATCCTTTATTAGTTCTTTTATTTAGTCAGCTTTTTGGAAGTAAAACATTAATAACGGTAGGACCTTTGCATGTTACGTCTTGTAATACTAAATATTATAATTAATGTATGGAAACAGGCAATACTCACGTCTCATTTTATCAGATGAGCCAGACTAGTTTCAAGCCCATTCGGGGCTCTTATTCATGAGGTCTATGATAAAGAGCTCACGAATAAGAGCCGCGTATATATTAATTATGAATACCACTCATGATTATTTAAATTCAAAAACTAAATATGATAATTTAGTGTTATATCTTTACTATTTTTGGGTTTTGTTATTTACAATGAAGAGTATTCTATTCGTTTGACTATGTTATAAGGCTACGTTCACTTGCAGACTCGAGCGCCTAGTGACGCAGCTCCGTTCAAAATTCAACGGTCTACAGATCACTAACGGGCCCGATTCGCTGCCGAGCGACCACGAACACGACGCCCGCACTCGTCGCATTAGCAACTCGACCAACAATTCGACAAACAATTTGCCAAACAATTCGACAACCCCTACAACCAACTCGACTGTGGTCTTCGGACCAGTTACGGATTTGTAGCGAATGGAATTCGGGCATGTTATATGCTACGTCGTCACCGACTTCCTCAAATCTCTGAGGTACAGATTTGGCAAATCGAACTGATAAGCAATATTTTTTACTTACCTATTATAAATATGATTGTTCTAATGTTCTGGCGTGTTGAATTACTAATCAATGTGTTGGATGACATTTAAGTGTGTTTGAATCTCATAACTAAATTTAATAAAGAATTAATTTAATCGCGATATAGGTAATAATAATTATATCGTTTTATATCTGCAGTTACTAATATATTCTGTGGCTAATACAGAGTGGTATCGATGCACGGCCTTAAATTAAACAAGTGATTACTTAAACATATATAGTTTTTAAAATTTTGATAAATTTTGAAAAAATTAATTTATCAAAATTAGGAACCGCTTTTTTAATAGCTTCAGCGTTCTAGAAAAGCGCTTGCGCACGAGCTCGGTTTAGTTCAATTTTAATTATGTTTAAAAAACAGGACAAGACAATAATCTTGTTTTGGCTAACTCACACCTTACTATTTAGTTTTTAGGTCAAGTCATGTTTGTATTACATTAGAATGGCGTGTACGGTCATTGATCTTTAAAAACCGTGCTTCTTTTTCAGAAAACGTAATATACTTACTGTGTCTAAAACTATTTTACTGAATTAACTGCTTTTTATTTAGGGTGCTGAAGTGCACCTAAAATTAAAATTAATGCCGTACGGTCGATACCACCCTGTATAATAGTACGTCTCTCGTCTAAAACGGTGAATAATGTGGGTATATTCACTTAAAATATAAAATTATTCAATTCTAATTTGCCAGTAGATTTTTTTATCTCTCTAAAAGCAACACATTTGACATACGATCACGTATTATAAGCGATGAAAAAAGTGACCGAAAGTGTCATTTTATTATAGAATTTTCACTAGTATTTACCATAAATACCGTGGAGTAATCATACTATGTTTAATTAATATATTCTATATGACAATATCAATTCGTTTTAAGATGCTTTCGTTTGTACGGTAGTACTTTGTAAAATGAATGTGTGAATAAATATGTAATAAATTGATTTGGGCAGTTATAAGACCATATATGCAAGACTGTTGTATAATTAACAGTTATGTCCTAATTCAAGGGTTCCTTTTTTTAAACTTTTGCCACATTAGTCTCGAAATATTTATATTTAGTAACGGTGCTGCGTACTTATTTAATATGTGATTGAGAGAAATCAACGAATTTTGTTAACTGTGATTTATGTTATTGTATAACCACGTGAATAATGTTTATATTTTGATTATAACTATACTTTATAAAGTTTCTACCTTCGTAAAAATTATCATGAATAAAAGAATAATATTTTGCAAAATGTATAGTCTACTGTCAGTTTTCATATCTTATATATGCCGTATTTGTACAAACGCATGCACTAGAAACCTTCAACAACGCCATCACAACACACATTCACTATCACAAACTTAATCGTTTCTAACTGCAACCGAAGCATCATCAGGAGATAGACTCCACGACAAAATTGCAAAGCGATGCATCACTCAAGCATGCGTCAAATACAAGGTTTGTAGTACATGCATTTTTACGAATTCTGCATTTATCTTAGCATACATCCTTTGCGACAAAGGTCAATATTAACTTATCATTAATAAAAATAGATGTAACGCTTCATATGCAAAATATTAATAATGCAAAACATTATAAATAGGACATGAATACATGTGAATTGTGCGCAATGCTTATAATATTGCAAATCGAAGTTTTAACAGCTCGTTTGCATAATTTGTTCAGCGCAGTTGTTTGCCAAGACATTTGTGAGTTATTTATGGACAAAAAGGCTGCTATAGGTATATACATTTGTTCTTCAGAATAATTCACTTTCTGACACCTCGATTTTGGCCGCCGCGATGGCCTAGTAAGTAAATTGAAATTTATTCAATGCCCTGTCGATAATTATCTTTTTAAATGACTGTTTGGACGTTGACCCAACACATTGCTCTGAGTGCGCCATTTACTACACATCGCGGTGTTTTGGCTTCACCACAGTATATACCCATTTTTATCAGGAAAAAACCTCTTATAGGTGGGATGGACGGATGGGTCGCTATATCGGACTCACAACGTCTAAAATAACCTGAGTGCTCCACTACGCTGTTGGTGGTGCGGAGTACCGCCAATAGCAACTCTGAACCCCAGAGTGCGCCACCTCTGAGTCGGGACCTCTCTAAAAGTGGCCTCTCACTCCGCTAGACGTTGCACCGAGAGCAACAGATTCATCGGGGATCTTTTTAAATGGGCATCTGATAAACCCCGTTCGGAACGCCCAAAGGCCCAATACTCTTGGTACGTTCTCTATCGTTAGAAGACCTTCTACAATTTACCCGCTGAACCATATATTTATGCATTATTAATTACCAACACAATGACAAATAATAGAATAATCGTCTTAGACAATATTGTCATACTAATACTATAAAGTTTGTGTGACTGTGTGTATTTCTTTAAAAGAGTCAAGGGCTTGACGGGTTTGTACTAAGTTTTGCATACAGGTAGATTTGAGCATGGAATTACATTTAGACTTTTATTCCGGAAAAATCCACGTTCTAAAACAAAACCAATACAAATTCTATTTTGGTTTTATCGGTCTTGATACCCAAAGCACTTTCGATTAACACATCTTCTCAAAGTTCTCAATAGTAGATTCTATAAAAAGGCAATAGGTTCAAAAAACTACACGTGTGTAATGTTAGTATTCCACAGCGACACTTCTGTCAATGTTAGTTTAACACCGCGTTTATTTGCCAATACTTGTTATATTATTACCAAGTAAGGTCGTTCCGTTTTACGGTCACCGCGATTATCTTTAAATTTGTCTTTATTTGTTTTAATGGAGAAATACTTTTAAATGTTACGGCACAGTGGTGTGATAGCTTAACGGTGAAACCGAGTTTCTTTTAAAATTATTGTTTTGAATATAAACTGCGTAATTTATAGAATTAGGTGTTACTTTGCGGAGATCCATAATACAAAAGTAATAATGTAATCCGCGATTACGTAAAAATATATATAATGCTAAATGTAAAGAGGACTATTCGTTTTCATACCAGATACATGCAGGATTCTTAAAAACTTACACAAACCTCCACCACCGCCACTATCACAAACTCAACAATCAAAATTGAGGTCTGAGCAGGAATGTTAGGTAGAATGTATTCCAGATATCTATAGAAATTTGCACATTTTGTCCCAATACTTTTTTTTTAATTTACCGCAAAACATATAGAGAATTGTAAAATAACTAAGAATTTAAACCTTCTAGGTTTTTGCTCTGGTTTGAAACCTGTGGTCTTTGTAGAGTTGCTTGGCAGTACTTAGTTTTTGGTGAACTATCACGACACGATATTGTTGTATTATATGAAGTGGCCATACGAAATTCTCAAATTAATAAAAATACATGTTCATGTGCTCTCTTGATTAGCCAGTTAGTGTTTTATCATTTATTTTCACGAATCATGTGTGAATATATACAGAAGTTAATATTGCTGTTATCTAATGCGTTGACTAAATACTCAAATAGTACCTATTTATTGGTGTTTGCCTAACTTACAAACGTTGGCTGGCGATTATATTGAGACAATAGTGTACGAGGTATTTTGTAATACACTTTATTATGTAGCAATAGCTCATTTGTAATACGTTGATTTTGATTACATCAGACTTCCATAAATTACCTAGAAAATAGCTGTCGTAGAATGGGCTTTGTATGCTTAAAAGCTGTGTTTGGTCGATGATACTCATTATTTAGAACAAAACTTTCAAGCTTCAAACACGATTTCTTTCATTTAAAACCATTTTGTACTTATTGGTCTGTGTCTAAAATTCGGTGTGAAAAAAAACAGTGATAAAGCTTTTGGCTGTCCTTCGAGCACTATCCATCATCATCATCATCCTGACCTTATCCCACTCTAAGTGGGGATGGCACAACATGTTATAAACATGCTGTCACATGATTTGGCTGCGTTTTTACGACCGGCCGCCTGCCTGACATCAACTTACCTTAGTCGTATTTTACGACACCTCGCTAAGAAAGAGGGTGGTCTATTTTACTAAACCGGATACCACATGGCGGGTCGACTTACCTTAGTCCCTTTTACGACACCTCAGTAAGAAATGAGGGTGGTACTATTCTATTCAGCCGGATACCACACGGTGTTTCGAGCACTATTCATGTACATGACAATATTTTATAGTAACACTAGACGTGCTTGCGGCTTCACGCGCATGATACTCAGTATGTCACAAAAATTTCATTCAATTTACAAGAAACCGTAATACACTATTAACCTTAACCTGCCTCAAGAATTGAACTATATTTTAATAAAAACCGTACTAAAATGCATTCAGTAGATTTTGAGAACATCGATCACACACATACAGACAGCTTTTGTGAACTTTGTTTTATAATATATATAGATATATTACATACTAACCACCGACGTCACACATCGTAGACTGATATTACTAATTTATCTTACACATAAATAATATACCAAATGGAAAATTAATTGTAGGTTGTATGTTAATTAAGCAAAATATATAATTTATTAAATTATTAATACTCTAGAATATAATATTTAATTTAGTTTTTAACATTATGTGCATGTAAACATACTCGAACGACTAAAGTTATCTAGTATAGGGGATGTTCTGTTTTTTTATATAATAATAATTGTTACATGTAAGAATAATTTTTCTTAATATATTGATTTCAATCTAATTAAGTTGTAATATCGATTTCGAATTTAAGGTTTTTACCGTTTCCGTTGACATTTTTTTTTGTATTTTTGCCACATAACTATTATCAGCAAAAACTGTTAGTAAGTTTTACTACATAATTATTAAAATTATTATTAAAATATATATTATAATTTGTTTCAGATTTTTTAAATCATAGCTCTTTTAATTGTAATTCTTTGCGATATTTTATATTACAATATAATTTCAAAGCAAACCTCTTTATCAAGTAGGTCTGTTTAGTATATTCTTATAAACATTTTCATTTGTATTAATAAACTATAATGAGGCATGTTGCTTCTACCAAAAGAACATTTAATTATAATAACGCATAACGCATTAATCATATAATAAATAAAAAAGTTTTAGTTATGTTTTTTTCTGTAATATCCTTATCAGTAATACATGCAGCATTATAAAAAAAAAACAAATTACTACCTCTACCATACTAAGCATCGGACTAATTCAACGAAACAGACAATTTTGCTTCGCAATCGAATCATTGGATAAAGTGTACGCTATAAAATAGCAAACTAAACCATATTTTAGTATGTTATTGAAAATAAATTTTCAGAAACAATGAAAAAACAATGAAAGAAAAAACTACACGAAGATAGAGTACCTTAAGTCTTAAAAACAAGATAAATAAAAAATAAAATATAAATGGTGCAATGGAACGTCGAATTATTCAATTATTATAATTGGAATTATTAGGAATTAGAATTTAAATAATTGGATTTATTGAATTCTTAAGTTTATTTAATACCGATAGTACACAACTAAAGAAAAAAAACCGCATGTATATAGATTACACCTAATTTCAAAACGTGTTATAGGTACATATTTTAACATAAGACAGTCACAATTCTTACTTAGTTACGTGGTAGAGGCAACATTCCAATGCAAGTGGAGTTTAAATAGCTTTTTAATGTTTATATAAATAAAACTTTCTTAAGGTCATGTATATAATATAGTGCTAATGGTAAAGTAATAAATGACGGTGCCTTATACGTAAACATTTCCGCCCATGTACAGTTAGAAGCTGTTGTATATTTGTGCCATTCTTAGCTGTTTTTCGCTATATACAATGTGCTTATGAATTAACGCAAAACATTTATTTGTAGTGGCTTATTTGTTTTTAAATTTAATTCTAATTTTAATTACAATTAAAAAATATTTGCATTTGCCGAGTGCTAAGTGAATAAACGCTTTCAGATCATAGGGTGACCGTAACTTAAGATTAGAGCCGGACAATAATCAAAATCGTTCGTAATTGATATTTTATAATAAATTTGTCAATATTATAATTTTTTTTCATAACAATAAATACATAAACATTTAATATATTTATTGTTACGAAAAACGATACCATTCGATTCTGCTTAAACTTATTTTATTGTATTGCATCAATTGATTAACACATTGTATATATTTTTCATATATTCACTGCGCTTTTTAAGATCGCAGGACTCATCGTTTATACTGATATATTGCCAGCATCATTAGAAAATGTATTTGTAACACACATTAGTAGTATTGTACTGAAGTTAAATTTAAAAATGTCCATACACAAAATTTTGAAATATACGATTTTTCTGGCGCAGTCATTATACGTTTAAACTAGATTTTAATTATCAATGGTTCTATTAAGCTTAAACATGAGATACTTATAATACTTTATTTTATATATAATACGATTTTTTTTTTCAAATTGTTCTAGCTTGTTTTTGGTTTGATTGATTGCGTTACAATCAAGGTTTTAGGCTACATACATTAGTTAAACAGTTGGCTTATATAATAAACTAGATTAAAATTCAAACGGTCTCGTAGTTTTAAGTTATTTTAATTACTAGCGCACTACATAGCACATATTTAAGTATATTTGCGCACGGTTCATTTTATAATACTCATTTACCATGATTAATTTATTCGATTGTCACAATTTGTAATATACGACTGGTGTAAGGTTTTTAATAAATCATTACAACTGTATCGTGTCAAATTCTTAATAACCCTATAATAAAAGTATGGAATGTATAGTGAACATATTGAATGCGTGAATAATGAGTTCAATTGGTTTTTAACCCTTGTTGTTATATCCGCGGGGGCTATTGTTTCCATTATTTTGAGCGTTTTCAATAAAAACAAGAGTAAATGAGCAAGGGCAAGTGACACGTGCCGCCGCGCGCGCCGTCTTGCGTGATGGGTGGGAACTTCCGACCGATGGCGTCCGAGTGCGCTTTGTGGGAAAACTTGACAAGGTGGTACAATTTTTTTTTAATTATATCCACCCTATTGGTAATTAAACATTTGTCATTCGACAAACAAGTTTTTAATTTACACGTGAGAAGTAAAGGAAACGGTACTTCATATTTTACAAATTTTTCAGTAATTAAGAATAACCCTATTGGAATTTTTGCGCTCTTTCGATTATAGTACCTGGATGATTGAACCATTAGGCTTAATTTTTCAGTGCCCGAAAACAGGGATAAAAAGACATTTTTTAAAAATGAAACCTGGCTAGATCGATTTTTCTAAATCTATTCTAACCTAATTTATAATGAAGATTTTGTACAGACAAATTCTTTTTGAAATTCAAAACTACCTAATGAGATTATTATTTTGCTATATTACCGATAAAAGAAAATATATGTAATTATAAATGTAGAGTGTACTATTTTTCTCATACCTGATACATGCAGAATTTGTAAAAACTCATGCACTACCCGACACGTGTTGGTTAGTGCATGAGTTTTTGTGTTAGTTTTAGTGCATGCTAAATGTAGAGTACACTCTTCATTTAGCATTACATATATTTTCTTTAATCGCGGATTATATCAAAATAATATTCTGATTACTTTTGTATTATGGACCTCCGCAAAGTAACGCCTAATTCTATAAATTACTTTTTGAAATTCTAATGACATTAATAGCGTCTATGGTCTTTCTATGATATATTCCATACACAGAGGTTGTACTGATAAAAGGAAGTATGGATCAGGATTACTGAAGTAGATATAATTAGGTGTCTAGCGAATATATTACAAAGCACCAAAGAAAAGGGAAAGAAGAGCAATAAGATAAACCTAATAGACAGGGGCAAATATAAGAGGACAAGTAATTCTAGAATATGGTAAAACTGAATTAAAATTGACTGATGATACTTGATGCAACATAAAATTCTCCGTTTCCAGTGAATGTATGAGTTATATTATAATTTTATGAGTACTGCGAACTTTACTATAATTGTGAACCGACCGCATAATGAACGCTCGACATTTTCCACTTATAATTTAAATAATTAAATGTAACGTTACGCAGACAGATCAAATATTCAGGGGACCGCATCGCGACAAATTGGGCACAAATCAATGGCGGGCGGCGGGTTCGCTCGCGGCAAGCTAAAAAGCTCGACCTCATTATTGAACATGAATTAATCACACTTGTCGATTGTGTATAGTGTTGTGCAACTGTTGTATCGATAAGTTATAGATACAATTTCTAAAATAACATATATATACATACAAGAATATGAATTATGAATGCCTGTTTAATATCAGAAAGCACACACTTTAAATCTCTAAATTTGTAATCCGTATGGTATCCGGCTGGTACCCATATTTCTTACCGAGTTGTCGTAAAATACTACTACTGTAAGTTGACCTCAAGCAGGCCGGTCGTAAAATAGTTAGTCAAATCATGTGACAACATTGTTATTACATGTTGTGCCGACCCCACTTAGAGTGGGATTAGGGCAGGAGGATGATGATACTCTATGTTTATAAAGTTTTTTTTGATAATTTAATATGAACTCGCCTCTTAGTAATATTGGTAAAACAAAAAGGTAAGAGTGAGGTCGTAGAGGAATGGCGATTTTGAAACGGAGAACTCAGCTGTGATAGACCCTTTAGGTGAAAGTACTACCTAGCACCCTTAAACAGTTTGCGGGATGGCGCGTACAAAAGATTTATTCGGTTAATAAAGAAAATACTTAATATAAGTATTTTAAGCGTAAGGACATATACCTAAGTATATATCCTTACGAAATTGTTATTAGTAATACTAATATTATCTTATTGCAAAAAGGTTCATTTAAATCATGTCAAGGCTTTCATAATATGTTATATACATATAACAAATATTATAAAACAAAGCTAATTATGAAACAAAGTCCCTAAAACCTGTCTGCCTGGTATTTCATCAATTTTCTCAAAATCTACCCATCAGATTCTTGTACGGTTTTTACTAAAAGATGGTACAATTTTTTAGGAAGGTTTAGGTTACTAGTACATTAATTTTTAAAGGTTTTTTGTAAGTTGTGTTGAAGAGTTCGTTAAGTCGCGGGCGCGTAAACCGACAGATCAGCCAAGTATATCTGTCGGTTTACGCGGCTAGTATTGTATAAGTGGTTTATATCTACATTAAAATATGTACTCAGTATATCATAGTTCTTAAAATATTCGAGAAACTCACGGTCCATTTTATGACCATCATAAATTTGTAACGTGTTCCGTACTAAAATATAAACGCAAATATCAGCTGAAAGCTGCAAGCAAAATATCAGTCAAAATATAACAAGTACGCCGTGTGGTATCCGGCTGAATAGAATAGTACCACCCTCTTCTTTTCTTACCGAGGTGTCGTAAAAGGCGACTAAGGTAAGTCGACCCGCCGTGTGGTATCCGGCTGAGTTGAACAGACCACCCCCATTTCTTACTGAGGTGTCGTAAAAGGCGACTAAGGTAAGTTGACTCGCCGTGTGGTATTCGGTTAGGTAGAATAGACCACCCTCTTTCTTATCGAGGTGTCGTAAAATACGACTAAGATAAGTTGACGTCAGGCAGGCGGCCGGTCGTAAAATACGTAGCCAAATCATATGACAACATGTTTATAACATGTTGTGCCGACCCCATTTAGAGTGGGATAAGGGCAGAAGGATGATGACACTCTAATTTCGTCGATATTTTTTTATTGATAATTCAATATCAACTCGCCTCCTAGTTCTTATATTGGTAAAACAAAAAAGTGAGGTCCTAGAGGAATGGCGATTTTGGAACGGTGAACCCATTACTTATATATCCGGAATAAATTAAGAATTATGCTGGTACTAATAACTGGTAATATTATATTGTTGCAAAAGAGTTCATTTAAATCATGCTGCAAACAAAATAATAAACAAAACTAAGTTTGTCGATAGCTTGTAATCAATCACTACCAGATGAATATTGTATGTTGCAATTTGTATAATTTCATTAAGCCCACCTGTACAGACCGCACTTGGACGGGGTGTTTCTACATATGTATCGTCTACTTATTATAATTTTAATATACATAATCTACATCATCCTCCTGCCCATATCCCAGTCTAAGCGGGCACAACATGTTATAAACATTTTCGAACATGATTTGACTAGGAAAATTCCTTCGACTTTTCTAATGTATTCAAGTTTAGATATCCTAAATATAAATTGTCTAG
This sequence comes from Morpho achilles, assembly GCA_947086495.1. NCBI lineage: Eukaryota > Metazoa > Arthropoda > Insecta > Lepidoptera > Nymphalidae > Morpho > Morpho achilles. The sequence continues at coordinate 5,414,974 of CAMTZB010000001.1, forward strand.
TTCTAATAAGCTATTATTTCTTAATGCTAATTATAGGTCATATTTTTTCCTCATTCAAGTTTTAATATACTAGCGCTTAACTACATTAATTGACCTTTAACAAATAAACCTTTAAGTAATTTATAGAATTAGGCGTTACTTTGCGGAGGTCCATAATACAAAATTAATGAGAATATTATTTTGCTATAATCCGCGATAATTTTATTTTTTTTATTAATTAAAATTAATTAATTAAAAAAGTTTAAAAAAAATTTATCGCGGATTATATCAAAATAATATTCTCATTACTTTTGAAATAAACCTTTTATAGCAAATGCTCTCTATATTAGAGGATGCTTAAAAAAATGTATTTTTAAATGTTTATACTTACAGAGTATAACCATAAAAACCTTTATTTTGTTTAATAAATATCAAAAATCTAAACCGCCTATGAAATGAAAGAGACTCTCTCTACTTAGAATAGGACATTGAAAAAGAAAATGAACACAAATAATGACTACTATCTCAATTTGATCAATCAAATTTCAGATCTCAAACCAAAAAAATTAAGTGCTTGAAAATCAGTTTATTCGCTTTGAAAAAAATATTATGACTGAAATTGTAATTTCATTAATTTTATTCATTATATGTCAATATAAATGAACAACAACAAATAAATCAATAAAAAAGAATAAATTAATAAAAAAATGTCCCAACATCTAAATAGCAAATGAAGCATGATTTGAAATAACTGATACGATCGGTTCATTATCATCAACGCATTAAACACCACCTATCTGCCTCGCACACTTATTTAATCAATCACCCACCCTCGCTTATCACAAAACCCATCCCGGCAAATTACATATTAATACTGGCAACACTAAAAAGCTCACGTCCAACTGACAGTTATAGTTTACTACCCTCGGAAAAAAGTGCGGAAGTCCGACCACGCGCATATAATTATAATAATATTTTACGAGTACTGTAGGGTTGTGTGGGATACTGAGGGTTCAGGTATTGTTAAATGAGGGATGAGTGACGTGATGGTATAATATGCTTAACGATAGCCAGGTGGTTGACTTAAAGAGATTCGCAACGGCGGTAAACTGTGCGCTGTGACGTGATTATTGATGATTAATTTAGAGACCGATTATAATTTTTTAAGATTAAGACCATTTTATGTATTTTAATAGATAACTTAGTGTTCTGAGTCTTAAACCCGCAGTGTTAATAACGTTGAATAATCGATTTTAATTTTAGGAATTAAGTAATATAACATCAATTGTTACATACGAGTTTATAATTTAAAAAAAAAAGATCTTCATTTAAAAAAAAGATACAATATCACTGTTCGAGAAGAACCATGACGGAACTGTTAAAACTAAAATTTTAAAAGAGACCCAATAAATAAAGAAAATATATACGAAATACTGACAGTGAAAATTATTGAAATAACAAATTAATGGCAAATATATACATATATGACATACGCTTTACTTTTTTATATTAACTATTCAAATGTTTTTCCATGGGAAACTCAATTAAGTCACATAGGCTCTTCAGTTTTAATCAAAGCGTTAGTCATTATCTTCTAAGTCCCTAGTATAAACAAATTGCAGTTCAATTACGGCTGACCCTTTGTCCCGTTATTGTTGCCAGAACCGCAGTATTCCCAAGCGAAAAAAACAAGCAAAAATGAACTTTATTGAAATAGTATTAATGATCCGCAATTTTCAATGGCTTCAAAAATACTGTTTTTCATTGAAGTAATCGGTCATACGTGACCGTTGGAGAGGGCGCGTGGTTCGACACGCGTTTCTTTATAATTTTTATTTGGTTTTAATTTTATTAATAATGTTATGACTAATATTTTGTTTTGGTAAACTCATTGTAATAATTTATTATTGATTTAATCCTTATGTAATGCATGCAATTTTAGTTTCGAATCCAACTTGAGAGATTGTGTCCACATCGCTGCAAGCAATAGACAAGCACTGGGTTGTCTAAGTATTATTATGGCTGACAGACAACTGGCAAAGTAGTTTAAAACTATATATGTTTATATTTGCCGGTTGTTATACATACATATTTAAGTACAAATACACACCCAGGTTCGAAGAATCAACAAACTTTTTGTAGAAAAATGTTGCTCCTCGGCGGGAATCGAAGATTCGCAAGATTTTTTACCTATTTAATCTCATAAAACGCCTATGCCTATTAATAGTATAAGCCCATACCATAAACGAAAGCTTAGTCCAGTGAAATAGACACTATAATCAGAAAATAAGATAACATAATTACAAAAATCAATACTAACAACAAACCATAAACTATAGCAACGAAAATCATGTAAAATACCACAACCACACTTCGCATAGGTAAGCGATTTCATTCACACCAGATCTCTGTTGCAATAGGGACCACCCACGATCTATTTGTTCTGCCCCTGTTTAATTGCCAACACAAACATGTATAGTTTTCTTAGTCCCTCTTATCAGGGGTTGATTATATGGTCAGCTTTAATAAGCTAGCCTTTTTTATGGTAAAAGGTGAGCAAAGTTAAAAGTTGCGTGATAAAACTACAATAATTTCATCATCTACCTAACTCAGTAGAGTTAGCAACTCATTCGCTTCTACAATAAAATTCCGTAATCCATACTAGATCAGTCTACAGAAAGGTTGAAATTTATTATAAGAAATATGCTTATAAAAGTAAAGTAAGTAGCGGTCTGTTACTATCGCACTGCTGAGAATAGGCTTCTTCTCCGTTTTTTGGAGAGAAGATTTGGAGCTAAGACCTACTACGCTGCTCCAATGCGGATTAGTAGGTTACACGTATCTCCAGAATTTTCTAGAGATATGCAGGTTACCCCACGATGTTTTCCTTCACCCAAAAACGTGTGATAAATTGCAATTATCAATTAGACACAAGTTTTAACAGAAAAACTCATTGTTGTCTGCCCGGGTTTAAACTTGTGACCTCCTCGAAAGAGCCGCACGGTGCTACCGCTGGGCCACCACAGCTGATACGTAAAACATATTACATTATTGAAGATTATTTGAATCATAAACGCCTGGATTCAAAAATTAAGCTTCATACAAGACTGCAGTTTACTAATGTAGAATTGAAAATGTTTAAAAGATTGACCGCCGAGTTTCTTGCTGGTTCTTCTCGGTAAGAGCAAAATTCCGAACCAGTTGTAGCTTCATTACAATCCTTGACGTTTCAAAAGTGCTTATTTGAATAAAGATCATATTGATTTGATCAATCAAACTTAATACAAGAGTAACTTGGTGTATCCTTATAAATTACTGACTCTGAAATAAGCTGAAACCCATTTAGCTTTGACAATCCAGGGTATGTAACAGCTGTAGCATAAAGACATAAGAGAAAATTAAAACGATATTGTACCTATTGAAAATTGAAATATTATAAAAATTAAGCAGAAATTTATATGAAAATTAATGCTGTTTTTTTTTAAACAAGGCCACGCTATTGAATGCTCTTTCTTAAAATAGGACACTCAAATTATACAGTAGACGCACTTTAAGGTTTGGCGTTAACAATGTTTATATTTAAATATATTGACAACGTTTTAAGTAAATAAGTATGGAAAAGAACAGATTTCTGATTTAGTGTATCTACATTTAGAAGTCAGCGGTTCAATATAATGGACATTTCATTGGGTATAGGTGTTACAAAGGCTTTTATTTTCTAGGATATGAATTGTTGATCACTATGTGATACGACTTAGGCTTGTAATTAATCGTAGTGTATATCATTTTAACTCCACGTTCTTATTCATTGCGGTAATATTATATTAAAATATATTTGCATAAATACACAGAATATACATTAAATTGACATTATTTTGGTTCAAATGTTTTCTGTATTACGTTAGATTCAGTGAAGCACTTCTCTGAATATATTCTACTTTTGTGATGATATTCTATTTCACGGATAAAAAAACTTTAACATTTTTTAATATAACCCGAAGTACTACCAGAAAGAACTAGTGAAGAGTTTAAGAATACTTGAGCTCGGGTGGTCCGGTACAGACGCAAGGTATTTTGGATTCCACCAAAGTATAATAAGCTCAAAATATCGACGGATTCTTTCATGACTTACTTATAACTTGAATATATAGTGATATCATGAATAAGTTAAAAGAAAAATTAAATTTTCTTTTACTTCTTAGTCTATGTTGTGATTATTTACATTTTTTATTATCGTAATGACAAAATCTATAAATTCGGTACACATGTAAATGTTCACGCATAACGAAGACTGTGTACCATAAATATTACTGTAACGTTAGTAATTTTGATTATGTAGTTGGTGCTTCTCTAATATGTAAATAAATGTATTTACACAGGTCCCAGGCGTTATGTTAAATTAAAATTCCATTACAAAGTCATTCTTTATTTAAATATACTTGGAAACAAGTGCTTTTATATCGTCAATTTTATCGGTGACGGTGACAACTATCAAGAAGAGCATGCGGTTGCTCTTTTCAATATATAATTCTTATAACTACTTACATTTTGTCATTACTATCTTATACAAGGTCGAACAGTAATTTATATAATAATAAAGGTAGCTTTCAGTATAGGCATCCTTTTAATTGTTTCTTTAACTCCTGTAAGGGAAAAGTTAAGTTACAGATAAAGTTAACTTGCGACATTATCTACGTGTCCACTATTCCCTTTACCTGTGCCCCTTATAGCAAGACACAAGTTTATGATGATTTTACTGCGAGAGCCACTTAACGCCCGCCACGGCTACCGTGTACTTACCCTACCCCCTCCACAACCCCACCCCCCTTACACATCTACCTCCCTTTGATTAGATGCATCACCCCTACACCACCTACTAATGTATTTATTTCATTTAACGAGGTGTAAGATTTCGTAAGTTAGGTCCTAACATATATCAGACTATTGGATGTAGTGACTTTGTGAATGTAGACTCGTGAAGTTGATTCTAGCATTAATTTTAATTTAGAACTTAAGAATAAAGTAAAAATACTAAAGTAACGGCTTGTTACTAATCCAATGATCGACATAGGCCTTCTGTCTCCCTTTTTAGAGAGTATTGTAGCAAAGATCCACAAAGCCGTGTGGTATCCGGCTGAATAGAATAGTACCACCCTCTTTTCTTACCGAGGTGTCGTGAAAGGCGACTAAGGTAAGTCGACCCGCCGTTTGGTATCCGGCTGAGTAGAATAGACCAACCTCATTTTTTACCGAGGTGTCGTAAAGGGTGACTAAGGTAAGTTGACCCACCGTGTGGTATCCGGTTTAGTAGAATAGACCACCCTCATTCTTACCGAGGTGTCGTAAAATACGACAGAGGTAAGTTGACGTCAGGCAGGCGGCCGGTCGTAAAAACGGAGCCAAATCATGTAACAGCGTGTTTATAACATGTTGTGCCGACCCCACTTAGAGTGGGATAAGGGCAGGAGGATGATGTAGCAAAGATCCACAAACCTGCACCAATTAGGATTGGTAAGTAACACATTTTCGAGAATTCGCTGAGAATTCTCCAGAAACATGCAGGTTTCCCCACAATGTGTTCCTTCACCGAAAAGCGTGTGATACATTGCAAATATCACATAATATATACTCGTATGTATTTTTAACGTTTTAAAAATGCGGATTAATTAATTCTATCAGCAGCAGTAGCATCACAATATATAACTATATACAGCAATATTTTATTCGTACGGAAAAATATATAAGATATACGAGAGGTCACAAAAAGCTTGTGATACCTGGAAAATACCGACCCCTCCCGGTTTGTAAGACCGGGCGATATCACTAGTCTAAAATAAAAGATCTGTGATACCTGAACTAATTGGTGGTATTTATTGGTACTTGAACTGATTTGACCTGATCTTGACCTTACAAATTTGATCTACGGTCTTATACTAATTACATTGCACACTCAATAGCGTGGGCTTTAAATGTACAGCGCCATCTATCTGTCGACGAGTACAACATTAATTAATTAAATGTTCAATCGGTCATGAACAATACCTGTGTTGCGACTCAACAGAGTTAGCAACTATTCGTTGGTCTCGGTATCTACAATAAAATTCCGCGATCCATACTAGACCTGTCTAAAGAAAGCTTTAAATTAAGTATAAGAGATATGCTTATACGTAAAGCATATTACAAAAATGAATATTATTTGGATGATAAAAATGCCTGGATTGGAAAATCCTTTCAGCTTCATACAAAACTTTAAGGCAAGACAACATTTAATAATGTAAAATAAAAATGTTTACAACATTAACCGCTGAGTTTCTTTCTGGTTCTTTTCGGTAAGAGCAACATTCCGAACCAGTTGTAGCTTCTTCCAGTTGTAGTATGTAGCTTCATTAATCATATTGATCGTTGACGATTCAAAAGTGCTTGAAAGAGCTTATTTGAATTAAAATAATATATAATAAAAAAGTACTAACTTTTAAATAATTTTCTATTCACAATAATATTAATTAAGAATATACGGTGTATTTAACCACAGATTAACCCTATGGCAATTCAAAAACAGCAATTCAAAGGATCAGCGCCGTTTTATTTCCCCTTAGCCAAAACTGCGCAAACCATACAATCATACCTCATAACCACAAAACACTGTGGATTAGCGATACTTTCCTAGGGCGATCACAAATTAATTCCGCATTACGGCTGCTAAATATTCCAATCTGAGAGTCCCACAGTGAACCCTCCTGTGCGCTGGTACCTTAAGCCTCGCTACGCGGGAGTTAGGCGTGGGTTATAAAGTTCCCAGGGATCCCTTGAGGCGGCCACTTGTACGGGATTATGTCGTACTCGGTTTTGGTAGTCGCGAATCGACTATTCTTGCTATGGTTACATGACGGCGAATATTATTCTAATTGTTAAGGTCAAAATTATATCAAATTCATATAGCACATAAACTTTTAAATTTACATGTAGCTAATGTAATGTAATTGTAATGTACCGTTTACCGTACCATTAGATAACCTCAGAACCTAAAGAGAATTTAAAGGGTTATTTATTATTATTTTTTCTAGACTAGTTCGAGGGTTTTTCTCTCCGTAGGTTGGAATTACCGTATTGTTTTTGACCTCATCTTGGTGGCTAGTCGGAGATATTTTCCCCCGTGTCGATTAAAAATGTTTTCTTCGTTTTCTTATCAGTGACAAAAAAGCGGTAAGATGCTTCGGGTACGCTAGGTCCCGCTCCATCGAGCGTACTTTGGAAACGGAAACCGAATAGTCAAGTTGTAATTAATTTGGAATAGGAGATACGCGATTCTACTACCAGTTCGGAATGCTATTAAACACTGAAAGAACTGCCAAGAAACTTAAGTAGAATTATATCTACGAAGCGAAAATATCAAAAGAGTGATTAAAAATAATATTTCTAATTGTCACTACTTTGTTGTTTACACATCTTCAAATTTTAGTACATTATTATCTCTGTCCAAGCTGATAGAGTATCGGACCAACTAGTAGCAGTGAATCCATGTTAAAAAATGACTGTATTATATATGGAAACGCTATCATATAAGGTACCCTTCTATATTTTCTTAATATACATTTCTTTTTATAGAGTTATTTTGCTACAAACCGCAATTTTTACCTCATGCTAAATATAGGAGGACTTTTTCAAAGCTTTTTGCTTTGTCATGGACATACGTTGGTGTGTGCGGTTACTAATCCAGAAATTACGTCGTATGAAAACGGACATTTACATTCCGCATTAGCATATTACTATGGATTTTAGCCAGAAAATCCCCTTATTCTATAAATGAAATTAAATAAAAGAAATTATTAATGTTTCATAAATCTCCTCTTCCTGAATATATATTTCCGAATTTTTATGACGTTCATTAAAACACGTCTCTTGTTTTGATATGTATGTAACCCGGTCCTAAATAGAGGTCCATAACATCACTTTAATTGTTTTTAAAGTGCCTACACGCGGTCCCATACACTTTTTAAGAGGGTTTTACCATTGTGGGACTCTGAATGTACTTTATCTATACCCTAATAGTGGTGCTTAGCTTTAAAGAAGCAAACTATTGTAATGTCATAACGAAATATTAATGATCTTTAAAAGTCACTACTTTCATTTAAATATGAAAAAACTTTTAGTCATCTCACTTTGAACTATTTAAGAAAATATCAAGGAATCCTAGTCATAATATATCTACATATTAGGGTTTCAAGAAAATCATCATCATCATCTTCCTGCCCTTATCCCACTCTAAGTGGGGTCGGCACAACATGTTATAAACATGCTGTCACATGATTTGCGTTTTTACGACCGGCCGCCTGCCTGATGTCAACTTACCGCAGTCGTATTTTACGACACCTCGGTAAGAAAGAGGGTCAGGGTTTCAAAAACGTCTAGTTTAAAACGTCACGAGATATAACAGAATTTTCATATAAATAGAATGTTCTTCAAAAAAGCTTCAATTAATATAGGAATTATATATTTATAAAATGTGAATACACTACATACGCCGTGTGGTACCCGGCTGAATAGAATAGTACCACCCTCATTTCTTACCGAGGTGTCGTAAAAGGCGACTAAGGTAAGTCGACCCGCCGTGTGGTATCCGGCTGAGTAGAATAGACCACCCTCATTTCTTACCGAGGAGTCGTAAAATACGACTAAGGTATGTTGACGTCAGGCAGGCGGCCGGTCGTAAAATACGTAGCCAAATCATATGACAACATGTTTGTAACATGTTGTGCCGACCCCACTTAAAGTGGGATAAGGGCAGGAGGATGATGTGAATACACTACATATAATAAATGAATGTAAATGAAAATATAATCCATTGATCCAGATATAATTTTATATATGATATGAGATAATTTTCGTTAAAATTGTCACTTATCAAAATATTATAACAAATCTTTATAAAATAAACAAACTTGAATCTTTTTTCGACGTACCCACGGGCCCGTATTACCGTCGTTTAGACGAAATGTTATTTCATTATCGTCTGAAAAGGTAAAGGAAACAAGCTCTTAACTCTTAAGTCGGGGGGACGGGTGGAGGGGAGCTTTCATCGTACCTGTGCGCAGGCGCATCGTACCTGACCTAGGAAAGCATTTTGCGTCGTTAGCAATAGAGAGGACAGTCCTTATAGACACTATATGAGATAAATAATAATAAATAAATATATGGGACACTTACACACACGGTCGCCCGTCCTCAAAGTAAGTAACTTAATACTTGTGTTAAGGGTGACAGACAACTGGTGAATATATACTTGTATATTTTTTAAATACATACTTAAATACAAATATACACCCAGGCTCAAAGACCAACAAATTCATTTCTAGAAAACCTTAGCCCTCGGCGGGAATCGAACCCGCGACCCACGGAGCTGAAGGCACGGTCACTACTCACTGCTCCAACGGGCCAGTCAGATAATACGATACTTACTCTATATATATTATGAATCCTTCTACCTACTTTTTAAAAGCTTTTTTTTAACGTGCAATGTATTTATGTGAAGGTGGAATCTTGCAAGTTAAATTTGTACCACTTCCCGGTGTCCGATTGAGCTAAAATTTTACAAACTGGTCCAGTCCCGATGACCATGCATGTTTATGATAAGCTTGACCTGATGCTATTGCCGGGATTGGCTCCAGACGAGGCTCAATGGTTAATAGGAGAGACATGAAATTTTGTTAGAAGCTTTTTTGACTTGACTTGTCTATATTTTAATTAATTAATAATTTTAATAACTTTTAGCTTTAAAACTATTGTTTCCAATCTTTTATTTGGTTGTTTGGAAGAGATTCCGACTCTGAAATAAGCACACCGTAGTACCATTCTATTTGTATTTTTGTATTGTAATTTATATTACTTTAATTTAATCATTTTCTGTGTGCGCAATAAAAAGACTATTACTACAATTATTATTTGATTAATACATTAAATATAACACATATGTTTCTTTTTCCGGATTGGAGAAGACTATGTTCTGACTGTGATTTCGTCAGCATGTATAGCATAAACATGGGAGATAATAACTCGCTATAGATAAAATGGGTTGAGAAAAGTGATGTTACATTACAGGTTCACTAACTCCACTCCTATAAGCGTACTTCCGCTCTTAACGCAGATTTTATACCCTTGTATAGCTTCGGTAAGCTTTAGGTAAGATTTAAATAATTTCCTTAATGACTCCATGAAAGAATTGTCATTACTATTTAATATTGAATGTATACGATTTCCCATGCTTTTGGCGATTGCAATGACGATGAACAAATCCCAAGGCCAATTGTTGGAAGTTTCCATGTTTCGCGCAATCGACAGTGATACGTCGTGGGTTCGCGTATTGGAAAACTGTCATAGTATATTTACGCGTTGATAAAAAGACTGAAAATATTGTTTTTTTTTTGTTACCTGTTATCTTTAGTTATCGATCTTTGACAGATTATTAAACATTAACAATTAACAACAACATTAACATTAACATTTTTACATAGTGCATCTTATTTTACGTAATTGACAATACTGTCCTATCCTACTAATATTATAAATGTGAGTTTGATTATAAAGTTTGAGTATGGATGTATGTTTGTTACCCTTTCACGGCGAATGCGCTGAATCAATATCAATAAAATTTGGCAAATTTATTCCTTATATACCGAAATACATATAGGCTATAGAAATGCTGTTAATTCTACAGGAATAGGATGATATTTAAAAGCTCCATGTATGTACACGACAAAAGTTCACGCGAACAAAGTCGTGGGTAAAATCTAGTACATCATAAGTTTATTATTACTACACAATAAAATTAATAAAATAAACTTTTTAAACCTCATTTTGTTAAAATAAATAAGAAGATCCTTCTAAAGACATTCAAAATCAAAAAGGTAAAGGTATGTCCACAACTACCTTTACCTGTTATGAGTTTGATATTTTCATATTTTTGGTGGTATTTTTTGTGACACGCTAAGTGGCACGGTGGGGACCACCCACGGCGATGGTGGAAATGCCGGAAAGTTTGTATCAATGAACCTTGGTATTGAACTATTGTCAAAAATACATAATTTAATTAATATAATAAAGAATCCATAATTCAATTAGTGACAATCGAAAAAAAAGACAGTACTAAAAAAGCAAGACACAGTGCCAAAAAAAGGAAGACACCGTGCCAAAAAACTAAGTGACAGTGTCAAAAAAGGATGACACCGTGCCAAAAAACGGAGCAATTATTTTCAGCTGATTTGACAAGTAATAAACTTACTTTCTTTATGCACACAATACAAGCCGACTGCCATCATACAAGATTAGGTATTAAGGCCTATACAGGGGTTTATTGCAAGTAGCTCATTGGTTCAGGCTAAATAATTTGGTACTGAACTCAAATAAAACTAAATGTATAGAATTTGCATTACCTAATGCTGCAAAAACAGCAAATAGGCTCTCTTTAAATAATGTACCACTAAAAACAGATAATTCAACTGTATTTTTGGGAGTATCCCTGAATACAAAACTCCAATGGAGCACACACGTAACACCTCTTGCAGGGAAACTGAGTTCAGCGGCCTACGCTGTTCGAAAGATAAGACAATTCACAGATGTTGAAACAGCAAAACTTGTTTATTTTGCCTACTTCCATAGCATTATGTCCTATGGAATATTGCTATGGGGTAAATGCGCGGATAGTGAAAAAATTTTTGTTTTACAAAAGAGAGCTATACGTGGCATTTATAATTTAAGACCGCGTGATTCCCTGCGAGAGAAGTTTAAGGAAACAGGTATTCTTACATTTGCTTCACAGTATATTTTAAGCAATTTAATTTATGTACATAAAAATATAAAGAATTATAAAACGATAGGTGATGTGTACAATAGACAAAGCAGGAACCGACATAATCTTGCGGTTCCTGCTTTGCGCCTTGCAAAAGTGCGTAACTCGTTTGTGGGTTTTGGTATAAGATTCTATAATAAAATTCCGCAATCAATTTCAGCACTGCCATTACAGCAGTTTAAAAACACTGTTAAAAAGAGGCTGATACAGAAAGCCTACTATACTCTTGAAGATTATGTAGAAGATAAGAATGTGTGGATATAGCTCTCTTTGAACCTGTACAAGACAGTAACGACTTAATGTAAATAATATTAAGAATTATATTTTTAAAAGAGCAACCGCCGAGTTTCTTGCTGGCTCTTTTCGGTAGGAACAGCTCTCCGAACCAGCAGTAGAGTTGACGATTCAAAAGCACTTGTTTACAAGTTTATTTGAATAAAGAATATTTTGATTTTGAATTTGAATTTGAATTTATTGTTCGGCCTTATTTTGTCAATACATAGAGTATTATATTAATTTATCATTACAAAATCTTCCGCCACGTTTGGTTGATCGCGATTAACTCATAAACTAAATAAATGTATTTTCAATTTTTAATTTTTAACTTATTGGGTGACACATTGATTGTAACAACTGGGACCTTTGTCTATTCAACTATTAAGGAATCCGAATAAGTAAGAACGCTTAAATTGTATTAGTTTCAAAAAACAATCAAAGTTTTTTCATTAATATAAAGAAACATTTACTGTAGGTAAAAAAAAACTACAGAGAAAAGTTGCAGGAAACTCGGTTATTAAAAAAATAGACTATCTTTAAACACCTGTTACCGTCCTTTCTTAAGTATGAAGGTTATTTGTTTGATACTTTTTATACCGTGTTCGTGAATTTATCAATACATATAATAAAATCGTAGAGATGTTAAAATCTGTACATTTAATATTTTTACGAAAAAATTAGTGTTGTCGTCTCAAAACACGCTTCTAAACATGAAACAATAGTTTTTAAAATTTTTGTCTGTTTCTCTGTTTGTCTGTTTGTCTGTATGTCTGTGCGTTTGTTCCCGCTAATCTCAGAAACCGCTGATCCGATTTGAACGCGGTTTTCACTTATATGTAGAAGAAAGCCTCACTTAACATATAGGGTATAATTTATTTCAATCAGTCAACAAATAAAAAAGATATGTCAATTTTAAGTTGAAAGGTCGTATACTGCGATACTAATATTTGCATTTTTTCCCGTTTTTCGCCGTTCCTGAAGCGATTTTCATACTGGATTACATTTACTATCATATCAAAGAGTAGTACAAATATTTTTATGAGAACTAGGCCGGTCTGAAGCTTATTTTTTTTGAAGAAATTCATATTTTTTATTTCAGTTTTTTAGGCACTGTGCGGTTGTTCCCGCTAATCTCAGAAACCGCTGATCCGATTTGAACGCGGTTTTCACTGATATGTAGCAGAATGCCTCACTCAACATATAGGGTATAATTTATTTCAATCGGTCAGCAAATAAAAAAGATGTGTCAATTTTAAGTTGAAAGGTAGAATACCATGATACTGGTACTTGAATTTCTTTCCGTTTCTCGCCGTTCCTGAAGCGATTAGCGACTGGATTACATATACTACCATATCTAAGAGTAGTACAAATATTTTTATAAGAACTAGGCCTGTCTGGAGCTGATTTTTTTTTTGAAAAATTTCACATTTTTATTTGAGTTTTTTAGGCATAACAATAGTGTAACTTACACTTTTCGGTAGTCATTATACACGCACGGGCTACCAAAACTGAATGGTGAGTCACACTAACAGGTAGGATGCAAAAGTAAATATTTCGTCTTTCCAAGTTGTTTGAAACTTTTTATTCATTGAAGGGATTTATTTGAATTTTAAATAAAAAAGTAATATTATATGAAGTAACGTACAATTAAAAAAAAAAAATTATTATTTATGTAAGTATGTAAGTAAAGAGTGGGAGATAGTAACATATCTCCCATTCTGGGCAAAGCCTTCTCTCTCCCTTAAGAAGGCGACCTATCTACCATGCTACTCCAATGCGAATTGGCAGGTTCAACATATTCCAGAAAATGTATAGGGATATGTATCCGCCGTGTGGTATCCGGCAGAATAGAATAGTACCACCCTCTTTTCTTACCGAGGTGTCGTAAAAGGCGACTAAGGTAAGTCCACCCGCCGTGTGGAATCCGGCTGAGTAGAATAGACCACCCTCATGTCTTACCGAGGTGTCGTAAAAGGCGACTAAGGTAAGTTGACTCACCGTGTGGTATCCGGTTAAGTAGAATAGACCACCCTCTTTCTTATCGAGGTGTCGTAAAATACGACTAAGATAAGTTGACGACAGGCAGGCGGCCGGTCGTAAAATACGTAGCCAAATCATATGACAACATGTTTATAACATGTTGTGCTGACCAAACAAAACCGAAACATATAAAAACTTTATTAAAATAACTTTTTCGACGTAATGTAAACAGCTTAATATGTAACCTATTTCTTTAATTTACAGGATATAAAGAAAAACCTACCTCGGCATATAGCCATTAATTAATTGTGCTAAATTTCATCAATATTGTTTCATCGGATTGACCATGAAAACATAACAGTCAGACTTTCACATTGATAATATTAGTTATTTATTTATTTTAGTAAATAACCCATCATCATCCTCCTGCCCTTATCCCACTCTAAGTGGGGTCGACACAACATGTTATAAACATGTTGTCATATGATTTGGCTACGTATTTTACGACCGGCCGACTGCCTGACGTCAACTTACCTTAGTCATATTTTACGACTCCTCGGTAAGAAAGAGGGTGGTCTATTTTACTCAACCGGATACCACACGGTAGATCAACTTACCTTAGTCGCCTTTTATGACACCTCGGTAAGAATAATTCCTTACCTAGGTGTCGTGACCAACCTCATGGTTGGTCTATTTTACTCAGCCGGAAACCACACGGCGGGTCGACTTACCTTAGTCGCCTTTTACGACCCCTCGGCAAGAATTGAGGGTGGTACTATTCTATTCAGCCGGATATCACACGGAGTTTTAGTAAATAACCCATATGACTAATATTAATTATACATTTTGATAACTCAGTTAAATTTATCCAGTAAACAGAATCCAAAATATATAAAAACTTTCTTTAAGTAACTATCTACGTAAGCCAAACAACTTGATATAGAACCTTTTTCAAATTACAGATTCAACTTGACTTTGACGAAAAAAACAAAAACCGCGATTAAAAAAACTTTGATAGACTGATAATACTGGGGTTTTTCCAATATCATTCAATTCCTGTTGAATTAACAGGATTTCTACAGCCTAAATGTTACCCGTGTGGATAAGGAAGAATTGTGAAAATTTTTATTGATAGTGGTTTATCGGATTCGCCGTGAAAACGTAACAAACAGACACACAGACATACTCATTTATAATATTAGTAACGATTAGGGGAGTATATAGAACCAGTAGAAACTTAGTAACAGTTATGGTCATTTTCTATAAATTTACAAAAAACCTTATTTACAAAAGTAATAATAAAATTATTTTGCTATAATCCGCTATGAAATTAAACTTTTAAATCTACTTTATAAACCACTCTTTCTGTTGAATAAAACCCGTAAATTAGTTGTTAAGTTCATTGTAAGCAGACAGACGCTGCGGGGACATTGTTTCATAATATGAAGTGTAAAAAATTTTAATAACGTTTCGGTCATATATGACCATGGCTTTATTAAATCAGGCATCATTCAAATTAACCCCAAGAATGATGGAGATATTTGCAGGGTTGACAGAGGGTACTTTTTATTCCGGGACTGAGGTCCCCGCGCACGAAGTCGCGGGCAAAAGCTAGTATGCAATAAAATCCTTGACAATAAAGTGTATATATGCTGCGGGCGTTTAAACAAAAATGCCATAACATTTAATGCTCAGGCATGCATAGATATAATTTAATATAAATTGTATATACGATATATGTAAAGAAAACCATAAGGTTTTATTTAGTTATATTTTCTTTTTTTGATATTGTGTCAGCAGATTGTCAGAGAGACTTTTAATTAAATTCGTTAGGAAAATTATATTTTATTGTTTATAGTTTATTTAGAAGATAGACCCGAAAATAAGGGCTTTAAATGTTGTTTCTTTTATTTACAGGTAAATACATATTTATTTTATAATTTTATATTAATAGGTAATTTTGTAAATTCGTAGATTTAATAAATAAACTTTTATTTACAGAAACGCAATTAAGTCTTTGTTTTTCGAATAAAAATAAATAATATCATTATATATATAAAAACAAGTTATATTCAATAAAAAATCTTAAGTGTATTTTAATTTGAATTGACATAAAGCGCTTATTGATATTACAAGTATTGCAATTAAATGAATTCGATTCTTGATTGGTATATAATTTATCAATAAGATCAAAGTTGGTGAGTTGGAGAGGAAAAGAGCTTTGTCTGTCACTGTACGAGTACCAAGCAGGTGTCTGCTCATTATTAAGGTCATTATTCTCCTGCCCTTATCCACTCTAAGTGGGGTCGGCACAATATGTTATAAACATGTTGTCATAATTGGCTACGTATTTTACGACCAACCGCCTGCATGCCGTCAACTTAGCCGCCTTCTACGACACCTCGGTAAGAAAGAGAGTCGTCTATTCTATTCAACCGGATACCTCACGGAGGGTCAACTTACCTTAGTCGCCTTTCACGACACCTTGGTTAGAAATGAAGGTGGCCTATTGTATTTCATATAAAAAAATCAGTAAATTCGAAAAATCTGTAAAATTATAATAGAAGAAATAGTAGAAATCAGAATAACAAATTTGTTTGAATATAGCTTTTAATTAAGGCTTTATGTATAAATTCCGATTTCCCATCGATCCCGTAACGCGTGCGTATAATTTGTTGGTCATTATAGTTTATACAAATAATTGCCGATACCGTATAGTGGGCCTCTCGGCCACTGTACATACTTCACACAAGCACCACTCGCTGAATATACACATAACACTAAATGTTTATGTTAAAATTAATTTGTTTCACAATTTTGGTAGCACAACATTACACTGATATAAGTAAGTAAAAAAGTAAGTAGCGGCATGTTACTATCCTACTGCTGAGAATAGGCCTCCTCTCTCCGTTTTTGGAGAGAAGCATTGGAGCTAAGACCTACCACGCTGCTCCAATGCGGATTGGAAGTTTACACATATCCTTAGGATTCTCTAGAGATATGCAGGTTTCCTCACGATGTTTTCCTTCACCGAAAAGCGTGTGATAAATTGCAATTATCAATGCTAAAAAAAAAAAAATAAGTTCTAAAAAAACTCATTGGTGTCTGCCCGGGTTTTAAACCATGATAGTCTCTAGAGATTCACACGGTCGCACCGTTGGGCTATCAAAGCTTTAACTAACGTAAGACTAATAATTAATTGATTACAAAATACGCCGTGTGGTATCTTGCTGAATGAAATAGACCACCCTCATTTCGTAAAAGGCGACTAGGTAAGTCGACCCGCCATGTGGAATCCAGCTGAGTAGAATAGGCCACCATCATTTCCTACCGAGGTGTCGTAAAAGGCGACTAAGATAAAATAACCCATGGTGTGGTATCCGGTTAAGTAGAATAGTAGAGTAGTAGAGGGGTCGTAAAATGCAATTAAGGTAAGATGACGTCAGGCAGGCGGCCGGTCGTAAAAACGGAGCCAAATCATGTTACAGCATGTTTATAACATGTTGTGCTGACCCCACTTAGAGTGGGATAAGGGCAGGAGGATGATGAGTATATATGCACAAAAAGTACATAGCAATATATATAAAGTGAAACTTATGTACTATTCTCTCAAAGGAAGTCAAGTCTTCTCTTGATGTTAGTATATTAATGGATAAATTGATTAAAAAAACTCTGGCATGCCATCTTTTATGATACATACATTTCTACAGACCACACAAGACTCTACCCATATAAGGCTTGATCCAAAAACAGTTGTAAATTCTTACAAACGATATTAACACGCCCGCGCGCACCATTAGCCAAGTGTTGACTCAGACGGGTTGCCAGACATTCTACACTTTCATGTGAGAATGGAGACTGGCATGCGGCCCCTACTTTCCTTGCGTTGCGGAATGCTGAGAAACTGGGGAAACCTTTCAACGATGGTGATACCACCGTTATTTTGGGTCAAAACAAATGATACTATAAGGTTATTGATGCAAGTCAACAATTTATGATCCATTGATTTAACATTGTATTTTAAACAATTCTGACCAAACGACCGTAAGCCATGTGGTATCCGGCTGAGTAGAATATACTCCCTTATTTCTTACCGAGGTGTCGTAAAAGGCGACTAAGGTTACTCGACCCGCCGTGTGGTATCCGGCTGAGTAGAATAGACCAACCCATTTCTTACCAAGGTGTCGTAAAAGGCGACTAAGGTATGTTGACTCGCCGTGTGGTATCCGACTGAGTAGAATAGACCATCCCATTTCTTACCGAGGTATCATAATAAGTGACTAAGGTTAGTTGACTCGTCGTGTGGTATCCGCCTGAGTAGATTAGTTCACCCTCATTTCTCATCGAGGTGTCGCAAAAGGTGACTAAGGTAGGTTGACGTCAGGCAGGCGGCCGGTCGTTAAATACGTAGCCAAATCATGTGAAAACATGTTTATATCATGTTGTGTGGACCCCACTTAGAGTGGGATAAGGACTGGAAGAAGAGTCTTTAAGAGTTATTGGCGCCACTTTAACAATAATTTTCTTGACAGCCGCCATTAGATGCGAATAAATAATTGATTTCACAGGTAATAATGTATTTGTAGCTAAACGTTAGTTGATTCTTGTTCACACCTGCTTTTATCAAAGTTTCTTCACATTACTAATAATCATATTAAACCATAATGTTAACAAATAAAACACCAACAAAACCAAAAAGAACAATGGGATAAACCTGACCGTACCTCCGCCGCCGATAAGCTAAGCCCAGGTAATGTAAGCCGACCAGCAATAATAACATCACGTTATGCGTCCCATTCATGGTGTTGTCACTTTTGTTGTGATTGAACTGAAATTGACGTGAGAACTTGCGGCGATGAGATAACGCAAAAAGTGTTGAATAGGCTGACCGATGACTCGTCGACAGTGCGTCGTGTCACAAAATAGATGATAGAACGATATTTTTGTTTAAAAAATTGATTACAATCTATCGAAAAGCCTTTTCAGAAGCTAGGCAATTGAAAAAGCCTTGGGGCAAATAATATAAGCTCAACTAGACTATTTAAAATAATTTGTTCCGAATTTGACGTACTCCAGGGTCAAGTATGTTCATGGGATCCCATTGAGCTAAGCCCGTAGCATTTTTTTTTATTGTCTATAGACGAACGCTTGAGTGAATTCATGTCTGGTGGTAAGCAATGAAACAGTCTAAGATGGAACGTGCTTGCCTAGAAGATGCCTACTCACTTTTGTTTTAAAAATACCCATATTACATACCCATATAAACAGATGCCGGGAGAGCAGTCAATTCCCGTGCTGTGCGCAACATAAAAGATGTCGAAACGCTTCGTGCTTCTTCGTGGGATATCTACAGTGTAGGGGTCGAATCTCTCTATGTGCATAGCGGTGCAATAATAAAAAGGCGATGCCGGAATAAGATCATGATGTCCTGTAGAAGACCGATAGACAGGCAACCCTGCGCCGATGTTGCTATGCAATTTAGCATTAGTTAGAATATCATCGCTAATGAGTCTTCTAGCACGTTTATCCACCGAGTCATCCATGTTTATCCAGTTGATATTTGGAAAATCCATCCCACAAATGGCTACAGTACTCCATACACGATCGTACCAGACATATCGGACAGCATTGCCCTGTCTAGCCCTCCGCTAGCTACGCCACTAGCCCCGAAGCCACTAGCCACTATCTACTACGGTAGGGCCATAAAGGAAAACTCTTTGCCCGAGTTGATGCTCACAAAATTTATCTGGACTGCCATAGGCATAGGTTTAGCCTTATAGGAATTAAGTACTTTTGTAAGGCGAAAAGAAATAGCCACAAGCCTTCGTCAGTTTCGTTGTGTGTATTACATACATTGGCGATTTTTAGAATACAATATATATGCACAAAAACCGCCGTGTGGCATCCGGCTGACTAGAATAGACCACCCTCATTACTTACCGAGGTGTCGTAAAAGGCGACTGATTTAAGTTGACCCATCGTATGGTATCCGGTTAAATACAATACCACCCTCTTTCTTAACTACTAAGGTGAGTTGACGTCAGGCAGGCGGCCGTCGTAAAAACGCAGCCAACTCATGTGACAGCATATTTATAACATGTTGTGCCTACCCCACTTAGAGTGGGATAAGGGCAGGAGGATGATGAGTATATATGCACAAAAAGTACATAGCAATATATATAAAGTGAAACTTATGTACTATTCTCTCTAAGGAAGTCAAGTCTTCTCTTCTTATTATAAAACCAAAGTTCACAAGTTCCCAAAAGCTGTCTGTTTGTATGTGAACAATTATCTCAAGATCTGCTGAATGGATTTTTGTAAAACTAACTAAACTAAAAATACTACAAAAAGTCAGTAAGAACATGTCACTATCTTTTATGATTAACACACTGATTGTGAGTGAATCATAAAAGATACTTTTATGGTCCAAATTTTATTTCGTGCAAAATTTTGTGACTCACTAAATTTTTTTTCAAAATTTAACTTTGAATACAAAACCAATTTTTCGCTGTAAAGTATTGGTAATTTTTCAAATGTAAAGTCATGATAGCTCATTTGGGGAACGGGCAATCAAGAGAGGTGATAATACCTAGGATCGAGCCACCTGCCTAATTAATATAATAATTTTAAAAAAAAGTTATACCTTTAAAAAAATTTACCGAGCCACGCTCAGTTATCAAGGTACTTGATTATTTAGCGTCTAATATTTTCTTAGTGAGAAAACAATATGTGATGATATAAAAAGGACATATACAATGTTATACTTTTAACATCAAAGCAATACCCTTGTTTGCTACGAAATGAAGACTTATCAGAAGTAAACAGAACAGATAATGAGGCAAACATACAGTGAGCAACGACTTCAGATACAAACAATGTTAATTACTCGTTTCGTAATCAGCAACTAAGTATAAATAAGACGCACCAAATACAGTAATTATTTAACTGTAATCACCTCCTTTGTTAAAAAGTTGTGATAGCCGAACGGTGATACTAGTCACTCTTCCTAGAGGGTTCAAACTTATCTTCTCTTATATATAAAAAAATATATAAGAGAAAATAAGGTAAGATAGAAGATAAGATTGTCTGTATGTCCTTTATAGGCTCCGAAACGACTAGTCCAATTTTAATATTTTAATAATTAAATAAAAAATGTTTCATACCTATTTTTTGGCATTAAAAAGAATACAATTACATTGAATATATAAAACACTATTTTTGCCGAAAACTGTCAAGTCAGCGTAGCTTATTCGGGGAACGGGTGGTCTCTAGAAATGAAAATACCTAGGAGCGAGCACCTGTCCAAATAATCTAAATAATTGTCCAAAAAAACAGAAAAAAATAATATTTTCTTTTTTTTTTGAAGATTCCGGTCCGGATGAATAGAATAGACCACCCTCTTACTTATCGAGGTTTAGTAAAATACGACTAAGGTAAATTGACGTCAGCAGGCGGCCGGTCCTAAGATACGTAGCCAAATCATGTGACCACATGTTTATAACATGTGCCGACCCCACTTATAGTGGTTTAAGGTAGGATGCTGACTTTTGTACTTTGAACATTTTGAATTTTAACCCTCTCAAAGTACCTACTTTGAGAGGGTTAAAATTCAAAATGTTCAAAGTACAAAAATCTCTCAAAGTACTCCGTCAAAGTATGATGTGCCATGTATCAGAAAAACATTATGAATTTTTTGATGTATATGAAGTTGTTGTACTTCTTTTACTGAACTATTTTAATATATATTTCATGTAAGAACGGGTTTTAAAGTTATCAAATTATGCTCTTGATAAAGCGATAAATCCCTCTGATTCTTCCCGATCGATCTGATTTTTGTGATAGAGATACATATTTGCAGGGTTAACAACCTATCAGTCTACGCGAACGAAGTTGCGGGTAAAGCTAGTATATTTTAAACGCATCGCCCAGTACATGGATATCCAATACGCACATAGAAACAATGCATCGCGTTACCCGGGGGTACATGCATCGGCCATTAGCTCAGATCCGGTATCGAGTTGCGGGTTTATTCCACTTTGATAAGCCGAATGTATTACATTCGATATAATAAATATATAGGACATACATAAGTATATGACACCGTGTGGTATCCGGCTGAATAGAATAGTACCACCCTCATTTCTTATCAAGGTTTCTTAAAAGGCGACTAAGGTAAGTTGACCCATCGTGTGGTATCTGGTTTAGTAGAATAGACTACCCTCATTTCTTGCCGAGGTGTTGTTAAGCACGACTGAGGTAAGTTGACGTCAGACAGGCGTCCGGTCGCAAAACGCAGCCAAGTCATGAGACAGCATGTTTATAACATGTTGTGCCAACCCCACTTAGAGTGGGATAAGGGCAGTAAGATGATGATAGGACATACATATATGGTCATTCGCACTTATAATAAATATATAAATATTATAGGGCATACATACATGATAAGCGCTGTGGTAGCCCAGCGGTAACACCGTGCGACTTTTTCGAGGAGGTCACGGGTTCAAACCCGGGCAGAGAATGAGTTTTTCTGTTAAAACTTATGTGTCTAATTGATAATTGCAATTTATCACACGCTTTTCGGTTAAGGAAAACATCGTGAGGTAACCTGCATATCTCTAGAGAATTCTGGAGATACGTGTAACCTACCAATCCGCATTGGAGCAGCGTAGTAGGTCTTAGCCCAAACCTCTCCAAAAACGGAGAGAAGAGGCCTATTCTCAGCAGTGGGATAGTAACAGGCCGCTACTTACATTGGCGCCTATTGTTAAGATGGGCCTTCATGAAAATGACGATGACATATGTATATGGTTATTCCTACTAAGTAGTGCCGTAGAAGCGACAAAAGTAAAATGATCGTGTGTGGTATCCGGCTGAGTAATATAGACCACCCTCATTTGTTACCGAGGTTTCGTAAAAGGCTACTAAAGTAAGGATACCGCCGTGTGGTATTCAGCTAATTAGAACCTCTCATTTCTTACCGAGGTGTTCTAAAAGCCGACTAAGGTAAGTTGACGTCAAGCAGGCGGCCGGTAATAAAATACCTAGCCAAATCATATATAAACATGGTGACTAGATGTTGTGTTAGAGTGGGATAAGGGCAAGCGAATACTGCATGTAAATAATATTGTAAATTGTGTCTGTTTGTTGTATCTCTTTGACGTTCCAACTACAATAGATATGCACGATATTTTTAGTACAGTTCTAAATCTGGAATACTACATAGGCTACTTCCTAATTCGGGAAAATTTAATTTAAACCGAAAACCAGAATTACTTTAGTTAGTACTTTTGTCTCAATCTTGGCAAAAACTTTCTAATGAAACCGTGGAGAACAGTTAGTAGAAAATATAACTAAAAAGTTTAGTTGAAAATATTAAATAAATTTTAAACAGAACCAAGTGGAATAGAATATGTAGAGACGCGGCGCTTTGCGGCCGTTTTTCTATTTCTAAACATTTACCCGCTTATTTACTTTACTTATATATTAAAATAATTATGAATATTATATTATTATTTAAATTATATTTGAATAACTTTACAAATCACAATTCATTGATAATTTTTAAGTCATCATTAATTGTAATTTTTCGACATTCAAGATCTGTCGCATGCAGTCACGGCATTTATTATTTTTAAATATTGCTTGCTGGGGTTGATGGATGAGAAAAAAATTGTTTGCTGATATTGGTATTTTTTATTTATTTTATATATACTAATAGCTTGGTCAGTTCTCAATGATTCCAAACTGTTATATAAGTGGTGAAGGTTTACACCATAAACTCTTTATTTTAACCGGAGGAAGGATTTTAGTCCGAACATTTTTATCGTTTATATAAACTTTAATTGTGTCAAATGCTTTGAATATATAAGCATTACACTCAATTTAAGCAAGTCTAATGTGTAATACGTTATTTTATAATAATAAGAAAGAATCAAACACGAATGATTTGCAAAACTCTATTTAGGTCGCAGCGCAACTACCAAATAGTAGTTTTAGTCTAGTACAAAAAGAATTATCATTCATCTGCCCTGATCCCCTCAAGTGGGGTCGGTACAACATGTTTTTCTCTTCCATTCTCTCCTGTTATTCGTCAACTCTGACCTTTTACATGTCACACTTTAAACGATCCATCCATCTCTTTTAGGCCTCCCTCTAGTCACATATCCATTCATATTCATACTTACACTCATTTAGTCACATAATTTTCATCCCTTCTCATTAAACGTCCATGCCATCTTAATCTTTACGAAGATAATATTTCTATATTATATATACTCTCAAGTAAACGCCGTGTGGTATCGCCGAGGTGTCGTAAATGACGACTAAGGTAAGCCGACCCGCCGTATATACCATCTTTATTTGTTATCGATGCGTTATAGTATGCGACTAAGTTAAGTTGAACCACCGTGTGGTATCGGGTTGAGTAGTATAGACCACCCTCATTTCTTACCGAGGTGTCGTAAAAGGCGACTAAGGTAAGTTGACCCACCGTGTGGTATCCGGTTTAGTAAAATAGACCACCCTCTTTCTTACCGAGGTGTCGTAAATATATATGTATATATATATGTATATATATATGTATATATATATGTATATATATATATATATATATATATATGTATATATATATGTATATATATATATATATATATATATATATATATATATATATATATATATATATATATATATATATATATATATATATATATATATATATATATATATATATATATATATATATATATATATATATATATATATATATATATATATATATATACATATATATATATACAAGATTAACTCATTTAAATATAAAGATTATAGTTATATAAATATTGCAGTTATATAAATAACATTAAATATCATTAAGAAAATCTGCTTCAAATTAGAACAAAACATTTTTAGTTTGTAAACAAATTAACGGTAGAGCTTAATTTAATGATCTACGTTGGTTGTGGTAAACAAAATAATTAGTGATTTATAGAATTAGGCGTTACTTTAGGGAAATCAATAATAAAAAAGTAGTTAATTATTAAATTTATTTATTTATAATTTTATTTTAATTGTTTATTACTTTATTTTCTTTGTTATGATATTTAATTGTTTGTGTGCATGAAAGTGTTATATGTGAATAAATGCCGTTTGATTTGATTTGATTTGAAATTAATTTTGCTATAATCCGCGATAAAGCCAATCATCAGCCTTATCATCTTACTAAGGGCAGGCCCTTATCCCACTCTAAGTGGGGTCGGCACAACATGTTATAAACATAACAATGAATTGCCTACGTATTTTACGACTGCCTGACGTCAACAAACCTTAGTCGTATTCTACGAGACCTCGGTAAGAAAGAGGGTGGTCTATACTACTCAACCCGATACCACACGGTGGTTCAACTTAACTTAGTCGCATACTATAACGCATCGATAACAAATAAAGATGGTATATACGGCGGGTCGGCTTACCTTAGTCGTCATTTACGACACCTCGGTAAGAAATGAGGGTGGTCTATTCTACTGAGCCGGTTGCCACTCGTAATTTATGAATTAACGGCTTCTATCTGATTTATAATGTAAAAACATAAGTATTTCTATGAATTATTTATTTGCATGTAATAAACTTATAATTTTTAGGTAAATATATCATCCTGTCCTTATCCCACTCTAAGTGGGGTCGGCACAACATGTTTTTTCTCTACCATTCTGTCCTATCTTTCGTTAACTCTGGCGCCACTCCTTTTATATGCTTATCATACTTCACACAATCCAGCCATCTCTTTTTAGGCCTCCCTCTAGGCACATATCCATCCACATTCAAATTTAACACACGTTTGGTCACATGATTTTCATCCCTCCTCATTACATGTCCATACCATCTCAATCTTGCACTTCTCGACTTTTCTATAATGGGCGCAATAATTTTTAGGTAAATATTATTTTTTTTTATCAATATTATGTACAAGTAATTTTATAAATAAATCGTGTATCAAAAACTACCTTAGCGACGGCAAGGTGACAAAAACTACCTTAATAAATATTTGTTCAAAACTAAATCCATGATTAATAATTTCTACATTATAATACAAATTATTATATAATTTTCAGTAGCTTTTAATATTTCTAGCCATATTTATAAGAGTATATATAATATAATAAAATATAATCTTTTTAAATTTTTTCCTTCTATTAAAATTAATTCTTTGAAGAAATATGAAAGAATGTAAACTGATTTTTATCTGGATTTCATCTTATATTTAGATATGTATATTTTTTTATTGTCATATCGTATTTATAACTTGAACTATCGTAAATAGTTTAGATATTTCAGTTAATTAGTCAATAAATCGGTTTAATGTATTTTTGAAATCCTATTAAATTTTGTATCTCTGACGAACACAATATTTCTACGAAATTATGGCAGTCACTTGTTATTGAAAACGACCTTAAAATTTATTAAAAAGTAAAAAACGATCGGTTGTTTAAACAACGTCATTTAAAAATATGCAGTATAACTTGAACACTGAGAACACAAACAAATGTCAATTAGAGCTAATTGTTCGGTGCAGTAGGCAGTAGGTAATCGTGCAAAAGGCCGCGACATTCAGAGCGCCTCAAGAACGGGCCGCCGCTCGCGAGCCACTCGCATATCCAAAGCTCCACACAACTACACATTCTCGCTAACGCACTTATGATTATTCCATGTTTTTATCTTTCCGAGCTGCGGTATTATTAGCGGGCGGACGCGAGGCTCTCGCGCGGAGCGGCGAGGGGACCGGGCGGGGGCCTGCGCGCGCACCGGGGGGCGGGCGGCGTGCGGCCACGCCCCGCGGCGCCCATGGCCGGCGTGGAGGGGAGCGCGGGCCCCCGGCTTCTATTTACTCTTTCAATCAGTGCGAGTGTTTGCCCCTGGCCGGCGTGCACGCGCGGGTGATGCGCTAGCCATGATCTCGCAGAAGCTGTCGTACGGCGACGTGCCGACGTCCGCGGCGCTGTCCTCGCTGTCGCCGGGCCTCGCGCCCCCCTACGTGAACGGCATGGGCTGCATGCCGGCTCAGCCTTACCCGAATCTCTACGCGAACAACATGGTGGCGGGCGGCTCCTGCATGGGCTCGCCGGGCGTCGGGTACTCGCCGCCCAGCACGATGGCGTCCTGCATGGGCGGCGGCGGCGCCGTGCCCTACGGCACGCTGCCCCGGGAGCAGGAGGCCGCGTCGCCCACGTCGGCGCTGCAGCGCGCGCGCAACGACAAGACCTACCGACGCTCCTACACGCACGCCAAGCCGCCGTACTCGTATATATCGCTCATCACGATGGCCATCCAGAACAACCCGTCGCGAATGCTCACCCTGTCGGAAATCTACCAGTTCATCATGGACCTGTTCCCGTTCTACCGTCAGAACCAGCAGCGCTGGCAGAACTCGATCAGGCATTCGCTCTCCTTCAACGACTGCTTCGTCAAAGTGCCACGGACGCCCGACAAGCCGGGCAAAGGGTCTTTCTGGACGCTCCATCCCGACAGCGGGAACATGTTCGAAAATGGTTGCTTTCTGCGGCGACAGAAACGCTTCAAGGACGAGAAGAAAGAAACTCTGAGGCAGGCGCAGAAGGCGGCACAGACGCACGGGCACCACGGAGGGCACGACAAAAGAGACCACGGCCACGAGAAGTCCGGCAGCGGTGGAGCGGGCCCGGGCGAGGATAAAGAGATGCGCGATGAGTTGCTCGCTCAACTACACGCGGCGCCCGAACTCTGCCTGCCGGAGCACACGCCGCTCGCCCTCGAACATTACGCTCAGCTGAAGCAGGAGCCCACAGGGTACGCGCCCGCGCCGCATCCGTTCAGCATTACTAGATTGCTGCCTGGCGCCGACACGAAAACGGACCTGAAGATGTACGATGTGAACTACGGGTACGGCCACGCGCCCGCCGACAACTACTACCAGTCGCCGCTGTACCACCACCACGCACATCACTCGCAGCCGCCCTTGTGACAGTATCCGCTGGCGTAGGCGCCGCGCCGCCCGAACATTCCATGGCCGCGCCGCGGGTAAGTGCGAGGCTTACCTTACCAACGCCAACCAAATCTCACGACAACCAGGACTCTATGTGAGCGTGTTGTGTTCTTGTGATAAGCCGCCCGGGGCCCGTTTGTATATTGTGTACATATTTCTCATAATATTGATCCGTTGTGCGCAAAAGTAGGTAGTCGTTCGATGCACGGCCCGCGGGCGGCGGCTGAGTTAGGCCTAACTCGAACTGTGGGACTCTCGAAAAGTGTCCTTGTGAGTCCTCTGAACTGATAACTATTCGTATACCAAATCTTATTGGAAATATTAACGAGTTATATTGCAAAAAAAACCATTATCATAAAATTGACATGCCTGGTAATAAATACCAGCATTTTAATATGTAGCACAATTTTACATTGGGGATTAATTTAAAATAGTGTAATTCATACGCAATATAAATAAAGCTTTTTCCGCCCAAAACAATAAATCGGTTATGTGATATAAAGTTGCTGTAATCACTACGATATACGATCGATATCACACATGATATCTCCTATCGCTTCCGATAAAATCAATGTGCGCGCGTTGAAATCTTTTGCTTAAACTATAACAATGTTAAAAATTCTTCAAGGGCATAACAAATCTTAGAAATTGAACATTAAATACTATGTAATATAAACATTTACTATATACATTTAATAGTGAGCACGATAAATAAAGAGAATATAAAAAATAATAAACTGTAAATAGGTTTATTTAAATATAAGGTTTATTTTTAAAGAAAATAGGTATAACTTACCCTGCTAATATGGTATACACATTATTTATAAATAAAATAGAGATGCCGTTAGTGTTTTCACCTGTAAATATAATAATAGGTTTGGTATACGAATCGGCTAAGGTGATTTCATATCGAAATGAACTGTGCAATGTAACAAAAGTGTATAAATAAATTTATTATTATAATAGATAGGAGAAAAAAACGGAATTATCGTATGACCATCGCATTTAGGAGTTTAGTTAAGTTTGTAAATATAGGTTAAGGTATATCTTCGATATAATGGTGTTCGGTGTACAGAGGGTACCTATCTATGCTTCTAAACATTCCAATCAAATATATATTTATATGCAAGTGTCAATTTAGCATTTCTAATGTTATGATATTATATTTGGCAAACGTATGTGCATTCTTTTTAGTGTATTTATGAGAGAGAAATATTTATTTATTTTGTAATTTTTTTGGTATTTCATTTATACAAAACTATAATTATTTTTAATATTCGATGATATAAATCGATTAACATCAGATAAGCGAATGTTCATTCTATCAGCACTCTATGAAATTTGGTTACTGTAAACTCATATAGAGTTTTTCTTCGTTGTTTTTGTTAGCAAAGATTCTATGGAATAAACTAATCTAAAAAAAAAGAATCATTACATCTAAGAACGCAGAAGAACGCGTGAGCAAACTTTTTAATCAAAGGGCCAATTTTTTTTTTTTTAATTTTGGGCGGTCGCACATAAAGTTATACTTACTAATAATTACAAAATTTTATTTTTAATAAATATTAGCATAAAAAAATATAAAATTCAAAAAAGTTAAAATTTCAGTTTAGTATTTACAATAGTTTTATTATAATTTTTCTATCAATATATTAAAATGGAGAAACTCTATAAAATAAATTCAATTTTAATGCCGCATAAAAATGTTTAAAGAACCGCGCGTTGTTCACACCTTATGTAAATGATACGCGATACAATAGAGCGCGCGAACAGAAATGATTCTAGCGTGTTCGGACGCGCTCGTTTCCCGAAGCGATCTTTTGAAGTATTAATTCGTCTTAAATTGTGCAAAAATTACAGTTCTTGATGTTTATTTTTGCTCATTTATATTTTGGTATAACTGCTAAGAACATTGTTTCGCTTTAAACATCGAGAAAGAATGCTCTTGTTCTATCTTTTGCTCTATATTCGTTTAGTTTAAACCGACCTAAAAATAATCTTATATCACCATGATATTATTACGTTTAAGTTTATGTAGTGAGAATATGATTATTAATATAAATATTATATAATTTTAAATACCACGCGTTATGATTAGATATTATTATTTTAATATTTGCGTATAAAATTTATTATTTGCAATATTAAATTATTTTAGGTAATATTAGACTTTAAAAGTAGAGTCTTGCACACATTAGTAAATGTAGCTATAAATTAACAATATGTTTCATAACGATGTGATATAAACAACATAAAATACAGTAAAATATATGATTAAAAGGCAAAATTAAGTATTTGCACGAATGAATGATGAAATGTTAAATAAAGTAAAGTGTACAGTTCTATAATAATTAGACATCACTTTTTGAATATTGAACTTAAGGTGGAAAATAAAATATAATTTAATATGGAAACAGAAATTTCTGAACTTATTTTAAATTCAAAAAAAGCTGGCCTTATTAAATATAAATTTTTATTCGCATTATCAGGTGATTTGATATATTATTTGAATATAAATATTAAAAAGAATCAGTAAGAAACTAGTCAATTTATTTATTTCGCGATTGATGTATTTAAATACGGATTTAATACACTAAAGTAATTCATTCGAATTTTAATAAAGTATTGTGTAAAATTTGTGATGACTATCATTTTACATGAAGTCTGGATGACAAATTTACTCAATAAAAAATAAATTATTTGTTCTATGCATCGCGGTACGTTTGCTATCTTTTTATTTTTTTTAAATAGTCCTGTTAGAATCGAGTCATTTGGTCCGTTTTTTCTAACCTTTATAAAGGTTATTCTGCAGCCAGACTATTACATATATACCAAAAACATTGATAATGTGGATCGCCTTGAATTGCGCGTAATTGTTCAACCTTGCCTCTAAAGTATCTAAATGCGGCCTCTTGAAGTGACAACATACCTATATTTGTCGTCCAGGTTCAAAGTCGGTATATAAATCACAATTACATCATAGAAAAAGTCAAAATACGAATTAGTTTTTCGTTCAAAATCACTGCTTCAAGTGATATAGTGAAACAGATATTTAAGTAACATTTTACAGTTTTTAAATGTTACAATTACGTTTAAATTATGTAACTAATTTTTTTTTCAAAATCCGAATTCGGTTTTTAAATTATTGCTTCGAGTGACTGCAAGATCTCTATATATATTTATGAATCTGCGATCTCTAGATTTAGAGATCACAGATTCATAAATATATATTCAATATATATTAAAAACCGTAAAATGTTAATTTAAGGTTTTTAAACGTTAATGTATTTAATGGATATTCTTGTAACTGAATAATGTCAAGAATTTTCAATGTAAAGCAATAAAAACAATTTAGGCATTTAAAAAAAATATTTAAAATGTACGACGATGACATTTTAAAATTACGATGTCCACTTTTTTAATGTTAAAATAAATACAGCAACGATATTTAAATATTATTAAAATTTTGTACAGTTTTTTTAGAAAAAGTTTGATGCAAATATATATTTGTATAATCACAGAATGTTACACGTTTTTATCATAATTTCATCATCAAATTATAAAGCACCTACATGATATAAATAGCTTGGTTGTGTTTGAACGTGGATTAACATAAAATCTTGTATTAACATATAATTTTATTCCACATGCGTTTGCCGAATGCTCTTCGTTTTATAAGCCTTATGCTAAATTCATTCTTGTTGTTATAAATACATATTAATGTATACTCGAATGTAGATAGGTCACTATAATATCATTTGTTAGTTCCAGAGTTAATAAAATTAAGTTTACAAAAAATATACGATGTCTTTCATTGATTACTTCATTAAATTTATAACTTTTTACTTATCAAAATAAGAAATTGGTTAAAACCTTATAATATATAGAGGTCCTAGATATTCACAATCGATTCCTTTATTATTTCATTTCCTTTGAATTATTTATCGAATTGCGAATTAAGATTTTTATACTTTACCGTATATGGAATAATATAGATAAAATATAATGTATTTTAAAAAGTAATTTAATATTATTCGCGTTTGAATAGCCTTGAGTGCGTGATTATATAAAAAATTAGATTAATTGAATTTTACATATACTCGTGGGTTTTGAAGGAAAACAACGTGGTGGAACCAGTTATAATAAAGCCTTATTAATCAGTATATATAGTAATAGATAGTAATCTTTACAGGATTATCGGTAAGGTCAATATAAAGAGGGTCTGAAAATTTCATTCATTTCGGTCCAGCCGTTTTGGAGTCTTTAAGGAACTTTAATATTTTATCTTTTATATATATATTGATTGCAAATAGTTATCTATACTAAATGTATGAGACTGAAGAGTTTGTTTCTTTGTCTTTTGATTGTTTGAACGCGCAAATCTCAGGAACTAGTGCACCGATTTGAAAAATTCTATAACATCACGTTAATGTAAATAGGAAAAATATAACATTCCGCTAAGATGAATAGGAGAGGAGCAGTATTAAAAAATATCACGCAAACGGCAAAATTTAAAGCTTTCCTTGCGTGCGCTGTGTAAACGGTAATAGTTATTCAAAAATCATGTATTACAAATTTGTTCCCCTCTAAGAGTTCTAAATAAAAGTCCGCAACAGCATATGTCTAGCTTTCAAGGTCAATTTATAACACTTTAATCATTTTTATGGTTATCAAAATACTTACTATATAATTACAATACTTACTATATAATAATTACAGTTTCAATCTTTCCACGCGGGTGGAGTCGCTGGCGATTGGTCGTTAATAATAATGGTAGATTGCGAAGTAATAAGGACAAGCACACTACGTCTTTTGTTTAAAAAGTCCCATGAATACAAAATCCAGAATATTGAAGACAAAAATCTTAACCCTTCCGGTGCGGACAATGGTAAATACCTGGCGCTACGGTGTTAACAAAAAATAAACCATCAACAAAAATACTTATCATTTAACTTTTACTATCTAATATTTTCACTTTTGTCGGCATTACGCAACTTATCAGACCCCGAGTTACCTTAACCCACAATGACATTCATAAAACCATAAAGCAACAAAAGGGTTAACGCTGTGGGTGTTAATTTTAAAGGTATCGGCGATACTGCGAAACTATACTTGTTAATGAACCACAATGTCGTGTATAGGGAAACGTTTGTTCATTATCATATTAAAAACATTTTTTGACATATGTGCTAATGTTTTTAAAATTTTTATCCGTATTTCCATTTCAATATTGCCGTTGGCGCATGACAATGCCTTCATATAGAAATATTTGATTTTGAAAAGAGTGACCGCCGAGTTTCTTGCTGGTTCTTCTCGGTAAAAGCACCTTTTCGAACCATTCGTAGCTTCATTGTAATTTGACGATTCAAAAGTTCTTGTAAAAGCCAATTTGAATAAAGAATTATTTGAATTTGAATTCAGCTCCAGAGGTCGCGGATACAATACCGCCGATATATGTTCACCGTGGACGAGGATGGCTGACCTACTGTGATACAGTTGTTACTAGTACAGAGGTCAGCGTAATTCTACCTAAGATAACCAAAAAATAGTTTAGATAAATATGTTTATAATTTTAAGTATGTTCTATGTTATCAAAAAATAACTTGTAATAATAAAAATAAATAAATAAAAGATATCAACATTTTCTCGAAAAATGTTTGATAGTTTCGGTGTATTTTTTTTAAATTATATAAGTAGTATATTCACCAGTCTCTCACCCAGTATATAAATGAGTATTTACTTATTTTGGGGGCGGACAACGGTGAGTGTAATTTTCCATATAATTATTTATTTATTATTAAATACTAATATTAAAAAAACGCAGGGTGTATTTAAATAGATTGGAACGCTTCGAACGATTGATATGTAATTTTTTGTAATCTATTTTATCCATAAAATTTATTAATTGAAAACTATAAAAACCCTTAGATTAGTTTTTAAACCCTTAGTTAGATTTTAAATTGAAATTCAAATTCAAAATATTCCTTATTCAAGTAAACTTGTAAATAAGATCTTTGAATCGTCAACTCTACTGCTGGTTCGGAAACCTATTTGAAACTGAAAACTTGTGAATAAATTTGTGAGTACATTTAAGTGCTGAATTACAATATAATAAATCGCCCGTCCCCAAAGTAATTTTAATACTTGTGTTATGGTAGACGGACAACTGGTGAATATATACATATATAATTTTTAAATATATACTTAAATACAAATATACACCAAGGCTTGAAGAGCCAACACATTCTTTTATAGAAAGTGTTGGCCCTCAGCCATCGTATCGTAGTAGTATTTATTTCCAGGAACAGAGGAAAAATTACAATCGTATGTAATACATTGCATTATTGTGCTTTAACGCTTAAGTTGCGAAAGAAGCACTAGTTTCGCGAGTACAACGAAATACTAAAATATTTTATAATATTTCTTTATATAAATGGAGACATGATATACCATTATATGTCTAACATATGTTCATTGTCACCGTGGCTGAGGTTAGACGTCGCGGGTGGTTTACAGCGGCCATAAAACTAACCACTCGACTGATCCACTGTCGATTTCTACTGAGAACTGGCGGCTTGGCTTCATTGACTCACGATATATCTACGCTAATAATTACAATATATTAAACCATCGTAACATACAAATCAAAGCCATCGCTCTTCTATAAAATAAGGATTGGAAAACGTCGTGCTGCTACAATGCGAAAGAGCCAGGTTATGCATATACCAGAACCATGTTTGTTCACGCCGTAAAGCGCATCATCACCACCGCCACCACAATACACAAGCACTACATACGTTCACCATCACAAACTCAACAATCGTTTCACCCCGCAACCGAAGCATCATCATCTGGAGATAGACTCCACGACAAAATCGCAAAGCGAAGCAATACCCAACCAAATAATGTTGGGGTTAAACAGATTAGTATATAACTAAGCTTATCTGGATATAGCTTCGCTTTGCGATTTTGTCGTGGAGTCTATCTCCTGATGATGCTTCGGTTGCGGGGTGAAACGATGTTGAGTTTGTGATAGTGAACGTATGTAGTGCTTGTGTATTGTGGTGGCGGTGATGGAGGTATGTGCATGTTTTGTACGAATCCTGCATGTATCAGGTATGAAAACTGATTGTCCACTCCACAGTTAGCATTATATATGTTTTTAAATTTAAACTATCGTGAAAAGTATTCAGTTCCCGCCGCGATAACGTCGTGTAAAGAGCTCATGAATAAGTGCCCCGGATGTGTTCGAAACTAGTCGGGCTAACCCGATAAAATAAGACGTGAGTATAGCCGGTTCTATACATTAACTATTATATATGTTTTTTATTTAACTTCATCACGGATTATACCAAAATAATTTTATTATTACTTTTGTATAAGGTAAATCCTTATTATTACTGGGCTAATTCTCTCAGTGAAATGGAAACTAACCTTCGTGGGTGCATGATTTTATTTACTCATTTATTGATTTAATGTGTCAATCCATTCATCTTGTTCCTGGGCTACTGGGCTTAGCCACCAATAACTCGATAACGACCATTCAAAAACCTTACAACTCATCAAACCTTGTTGCTTACAAATTAAAGATTTAATAGCTGTAACTATGAATGTTGAATACAACGTCTCTATTAATTAATAAATAAGGATCATTGTAATATAAATATACATTTTTTGACAGCAATAATAACGTTGTTCATTTATAAGTTTTACATTGAATCGTTCGAGAGTTTAAGGTTTTTTTTCATGTCAGTTTCTGTTGTAGCTTTTTTTATTATTCCAATCCGTGTGATATTATGTCAGCGAGGTCTCGTGTCGACCTTTTGTGTGTTTTGTATGATGATAATAAAAATAAAACACTCCCTTTGTCCGTTGTAACGGTTCGGGGTTTTTGAATGATATCGGTATGATATGTTAAAATTCTTTATCCTTTTAGGTTTTTAACAATGTCAACAATACAAATCATTAAAAAAGTAATTAAATCCAGGCTGATGCAGAAAGCCTACTATACTGTTGAGGATTACTTAGATGATAAGAATGCGTGGATATATCTTCTCTATTACGTAAGTCGTTTAAGGGAAAAGGATTCTATAATAAATACCGCAATCAATTGCAGCTTTGCCATTACAGCAGTTGAAAACAATTATTAAAAGATACAGAAATACTGTTGAGGATTACGAAGATGACTAGAATAGCTTCTCTTCAACCCTGCACAAGATAGTAATGACTAAATGTAACTAGTGATAAGAATTGTATTTTGAAAAAAGCAACCGCCGCATTTCTTGCTGGCTCTTCTTGGTAGGAACAGCTTTCCGAACCAGCAGTAGATTTGACGGTTCAAAAGCACTTTTACAAGTTTACTTAAGACTGTTTTAAAATTGAATTTTGAATTTAAGAATGTTTATTGTTGATATGCGCAGTATACAGATTAGTCTTATGGTATCCGGTTGAGTAGAATAGACCACCCTCATTTCTTACAGAGGTGTAAAAAACGACTAAGGTAAGTTGACGTAAGGCAGGCGGCCGGTTCAAAATACGAAGCCAAATCATGTGACAACATAACATGTTGTGCCGACCCCACTTAGAGTGGGATAAGGGCAGGAGAATGATGATATGCAGAATACAGATTCTTATCAAAATAACGTTTCAAACATTAGGTATGTATCCACTTACCTTATTACCCTAAATTTAATGTCTCTAGCCCAAAGGTTGCCTGGAAGAAATCGCTAGTTAGCAATAAGGCCGCCTTATTGTATCTACATTAGATTATATCGTTTTCTTAACAATGCAATCTTAGCAATAAAGAATGTTCTATTCTATTCTATGTACCTAGATATCTATAAAAATCGTCACGAGAGACAAATGTTCAGTCGGTGTTTCATAAGGCACTTAGAGTGTTGACAAATCTATTACTTCACCAAGCGATTCTACGAATTAAGAGGCCGCATGCGTTCATATTATATTGACAGTTTACTATTTAAATCCACCTATTTTGTTTCTTCTTGGAAAGTTTGAATCTAGGTCATTTATTTGCGTTTCGAAGTAATGTAACAATTTTTCTTTATATATTTTATTCATATATATATTTATATATTATATATTAATCCTTATTTATTTATATTAATTAATCGCTATTTATTTACTAAATACATATATTAATCCTCGTGAAAATATAACATAGTAACGGCCTGTTACTATCCCACTGCTGAGAATAGGCCTCTTCTCTCCGTTTTAGAGAGCAAGTTTGGAGCTAAGACCTACCACGTTGCTCCAATGCGGATTGGTAGGTTACACATATCTCCAGGATTCTCTAGAAATATGCAGATTTCCTCACGATGTTTTCCTTCACCGAAAAGCGTGTGATAAAGTGCAATCAATTAGACACATAAGTTTTAACAGAAAAACTCATTGGTGTCTGCCCGGGTTTGAACCCATGATCGTCTCTAGAGGTACACATGGTCGCACCGCTGGGCTATGACAGCTTCAGTGGATGCAGTGCTTTAATTTATGATCTTAAAACAACAACAAAAGTGAAATGAAACGTTGTTCTTTTTATATTTACCACGTCAACAGGGAGAAAAATTGTATATCGTATATTATTTGTAGGAAATTATTTCTGGGCTCGGACAAAGAGTGGAGCGAAGCAACGTAGCAAGATTTAACATAGGTGTAAAATGTGTTAGCTCGCGATGAGGGTGAACCTTTTTAAGTCGGCGTTATCGATGTTTGCTCGCTTGGTGTGTTGATGTTCTCGGAAATTTCGTGTGTGGAAACGAGAGTATGGTGTTTTATTTAAAAATTTATTCAGTCGGCGTTTTAGAGAGTTAAGTTATGAAATTATATTGTCCGTTTGAACGGGTGAAGATGCACTGGTCTATCTTATATATTAAAGGTCCCTTCAAGGGAATTTAGCGCCAAGCGATTTTGTGCCGCTTGGATTTAACGGTTAACAAAATGGCCTTCTTTGTTGCAGTGACACTTTTCTAAGACGATGGGACCCCATTGCTACTTCTTCGCGACACGATAATTTGTGTAGCGAAATGGCCTTTCTATAGATATCTTCGTTTTTAATTGAATCCCGGTGATTCTCCAAGGATTGGTCGCTCGATTTTGGAAACTTTGAGTAATATTTATCAGACAATTTAGATCTATACTAATATAAAGCTGAAGAGTTTGTTTGTTGTATTGTTTGAACGCGCTTATCTCAGGAACTACCGGACCGATTTGAAAAATTATTTAATTGTAAGATAGTTGATAGTTTTGAGTTTAGACTTTATAACATCACGCTAAGATGAATAGGAGAGGAGCAGCACTAAAATAAAATTTAAAGCTTTCCTTGCATGTACTAAGTAATGCTGAAAGTTATTCAAAAATCTCTAAATAATTAACTCACGATAACTGATTTTATGTTCAAAATTTCAATTTCAGATAAATTTATGACACATTGATTTCCATGCGGGCGAAGCCGTTAGCACAGCTAGTATTATATAAATATCATTTCTCGACGTTTTACCGCGTGGCACCTTCATCCACAATTCGACATGTAATCATAGCGCTAAAGAAGAAACTTCTTTCATAAACTTAATCCAAATAAAATATTTGAAAGTTTGAACTGAGCGTGGATTGCGTTCAATAATTTTTAAGATAACGCCCCTCAGATCAATTTAGTAAGTGAAATCTTCGGCGGGCGGCGACCACGGGCGGCGTTACGGAATTGAAAACTATTTGTACCGCAAACATCATCCATCAACGGGCGGCACTTAGCTGTATTGCCCGAACACCGGCCCTGTATTTTACATAGTTTATCCGCGGATATGATTTATTTACGAGCGCTATAGGCATCACTAAATTAACCTCAACGCAGAATCTGGAGGCGCTATCGAAAAATCTACATATTTTGGTATATTTTAATTTTAAAAAAATTGCACTGTACTCTCCGCATTTGGCACTCTCAACGATGGTTCTGATCCCCTGTCCCGCCCGCTTTAAGCGCCGTTGGGTCCAATAACTTTTAGTTAGTTCGAAAAAAAGTGTTAAATAGCTTTAGTTATATTAAGCAGCAGCATATCAAGTTTACCAATATTAGGTACGGATTAAGCATTAGCGACTTGGATAAAAGCTCTAAAAACTTTAAAAACTTATCGCCATATTTCAACTAACTTACCCAAAACCTTTAAATTATACAAAATTTCAATTACCTATATAAAATATAATTGAATTTGTTACCAAAATTCATTTAGAGACGAGTACGTCAGTAACATTAGCTCAGTAAGGACTACAATTTTAGCTTTTATCACTTTCCATATTTAAACTTTGGGTCAAGGAATATCATATTAATAACAACATATGCAATCGTTCTCAATGTACATTTTGCTTAAATTTATTAAAATTGGTCTTATTATTATTTTTTGTTATGGCTATGTTAATCTACCACAGTTAGTTTTTTCAACGAGATTCCTATCATACCTAATAGGTTAGGTTTGTTACGAAATAGGTTTTAAAGTCCTCATCATTATCATTCTCCTGCCCTTATCCGCCTAAATGGGATCTGCACAACATGTTTTAAACACGTTGTTACATGTTTTGGCTAATTATTTTACGACCGACTACCTGCCTGACGTCAACATACCTTAGTCGCCTTTTATACCACTAAAAAAAATTGGAGTGGTTTATTCTACTCAGTCGGATACCAGTCGGGTGTTGACCCGCCGGGTGGTGTCGTAAAATGCGACTAAGGTAAGTTGTTACCTTAGTCGCATTTAACGACACCTCGGTAAGAAATGAGGGTGGTATATTTACTGAGCCACATGGCGGCTCTAATTCAGTTGTTTTTTTAATTGTAGCGTAATTTTGTGCAATAAAAATATTTATCTAAGTATCGAAACACTTCTTTCTGTCTATTGATGAAAAAATGCATGAAAATTTAGCGTTTAGCAGTTTATCACAAACAGTCGTAGCGACGGACTTTGTTTTACAATATTTGAAAATAAAACCAGCTTACTTTGTAATGATTATTTTTGTTTAATTTAAAAAAAAATTGTTCTTAAATTTTCGAGAGGCAATATAATGTAGAATAACTACAGAAGTAGTTATTCTACATTATAACATATTGCGATAAGAATATCGCAATATGTTTTAAGAATAAAACCTGCGTACTTTATAATGATCCTTCTCGTTTAATTTTGAAAAATTGTTCTTAAATTTTCGACGAGAGACATGTACAATAACCATTTCGTATCGCAATATATTTCAGCGTAATCCCGCGCGTGGTCAGACATGTCTCGGCATGATTTATGATGATTGAGGGCGAATTCACCAACGTTACATCAAGCAATTGGTTATGAACGTTTATATAAGCCGTTGATATCAGGACGCATCCAACACTGTTTAAGTATAATTGTTTAAATATATTTACTTCTCACTGCCTTTGTTATTTTGTATGTATGTTATATTATGTTAGGTATATCTATTAGATTCGGAATAATCTTTCTAATAATCGATTAATTTTTCTAAACATATGACTGGCCCGTTGGCGTAGTGTGTAGTGACCCTGCTTTCAGCTCTGCGAATCGCGGGTTCGATTCCGGCCGAGGGCCAACATTTTCTATAAATATTTAATAATTATCTATAAATTTGTTGGTCTTCGAGTCTGGGTGTATATTTGTATATAAGTATGTATTTAAAAACGCGGGCGGTGCCTCTAGCAATTGCTTGTAATAAATAAATACATAGCATTTATGAAACGATAAAGTACGATCAACATTGTGAGCAAACCTGCATGTATTAAAAATTCTGGGTATTCCTTCTCTAAGAAAGGAGAAACAATGTCTTTATCATAGGATTGTAACAGGCTAGGCAGTATATTAACTGATCCACATTGAAGCATTGAGAGTCTAAACTCCAGTACTTCTCTATAAGAAGAGAAATCTTTGCCAAGAACATCATTCTTAAACAGGTCTTTCCCTTATATATACAAACTAATCATGATTTCTTCATACTTATATTAAGTACATCTTTTTTTTTTTTTTTTTTTTTATTATACAGGAAAAAACCCCTTATGGGTACCGCCGCCCGACGGGGACAGGCGGCGGTTATGTCGGACTCGCACCGACTAAAACGACCTGTGTGCTCCACCACGCTGCCAATGGCAAGGACAGGGTATCATTGTACATTTTGCCCCCATCCCGCCGACAGCTCTGATCCCAGAGAATAAACACCTCCAGGTAGGGGCCCCTCGAAAGAGAAACCCCCCTCCGCTAACCGGTGCATCGGGAGCACCAGATGCACCGACCGCCTCGGGGACCTGTAAGCCAGGTGTCCGATGTACCCCGTTCGGAACACCCGAAGGTCCCCAGTTAGGGCGGCAGACGATGGGCTTGGGCGAGTCACTAACACCTGGACTCACCAGCAGCAGATTGGATCCAGAACAACAGTTCGTGGAACCGCTCCGCCGCCTCCCTCCGCCCCCCTCCGCAGAGCTAAAGGAGGCCATCGCTGCCCACGATCGCTCCCTGCCCACCGTGTTTGCTATGTCACGGTCGACAGGGAGAGATCGCGCCCCAAGTAGGGGCCCCAACGCCTTGGTGGGCGTTTCCGCCCCCACCGGGTAATTTTTTATAGAGGTTTTCTTCCTCGCAACCCGAAGGTCCCCGTTCCCATTGCTGGGCTTCCGGGTTTCGCCGACGGTGGCCGTAACCATGTCCAGCCAGACTTAGAGTAAGCCCAACTGGACCCGTCGCTCATTAGGGACTTCACCCCAACCCCCCCGAAGTCCCCGGCCCGTCCAGATTGCCCTCTGCTAATCAGAGGGACAACTGGATTGGCCACCCCTCAGTGGTCCGTTCGCCAAGACTAAGCTTGCCCAGGGTGCGCCACGAGGAGGCCGACCACTTTGGCACCCCTATATTAAGTACATCTGCGTTTACGTCACAACATAAAAGTATCTATAGAATAAAAATTCTTAAGCATTCTCGTTGATACTGATGTTAATCAGCTATATGATAACTGCAAAGTTATATTTACTGTACTGTTTTATATCTAGCAATCATACCACTTAAGAATATGACCCTCCTCACTAGTCAGTGCGTTGACCGCGCCGGGCGGCCATCTTGCATTTTCCTAATTATTACGTCACTATTCAGTGCAACTGTTAATCGAAACAAGCTTAGAATAAGTATATGTATTTTAGTTCTAAAATAATTCCTATTTGAACCTAAAAGAGTAATACACCTATACATATTATAAAACAAAATACTAAAAAGCTTTGTCGGTATGTGATCAATTTTTTTAAAATCTACTGAACTGATTTTTGTACGGTTTTCACTCAAAAGGTAGTACAATTCTTGAGGTTTAGGTTAATTTTATTTTGATGGGACTTTCACTGGAAGATTAGGTGGTCGAGTAATACAATTGTAGTCTTCTTTTACCCTACAATTACTGCGGGTCCAAGATTTACACAAGAAAACTTGTGATGTACAGATTTCCAGGTGGGCGAAGCCAAGATTACAGTCTATATTATATTTACATAATCAATAATACTAAACATAATAAATCGTTTAGAAATCCTTAACTTTAACCTTCTTCCTTGAGAACTTTATTCCTGTCGACGAATCAACGAGATTTTGGCGACGAACTAATGGTTGTATAACCAAAAGCACTACTCCTTAACTAAGATTAATTTATTAATGTTTTTTGTAGCATTTTTATTGTACTCACAGCTCAAGAAATTTGATATAATTAGTTCACGCTAACGCCTTAAAAGCTCATCAAAAGAAAAGAATCCTTTGAAAATGGTCAGCTTCTGTGGAACATATGAGAAGTAGAAGACAAAAAGAGAGAACAGGTTGAGAAGAATAAATATTATATAATCAAATACATCAAAGCATAACTAACAACTTCTAAAGCAATAAATCATAAGACTGAATCACAAAGGTCACCAATGATTGACTTCTAAAGTAATTCATAAACAAAACGTAAGAAAACAAACAAATTTGACTATTTATGCAAATGTTTAACATTTGAACTGTTACACAGTACTTAATTGATTAAGTACGTTTTGCTCTCAAGTGACAATTAAAACATCAATTTCGGCACCTCAAACTACCGTATGTTTGTTTTATTGATTATTGTTGATTAAACTCCTGCTCGAAATGTAGCGAATCATCAAAACAAAGCTGAATTTGTTATTGACAGGCAAACATTAAAATTTGTGTCGATAACGCTACACTATCTTGATAATGCGTGTGAAAATATTTGTTGGTCCGGTACAATAAACAAATAAACGATTGTTATTTTTTAGTTATAGGGTTAATGTTTTATTAATTAATTTATCTACTCTGATACTATAATACAAAAATTATAAAACTGAAACCAAAATTCTTATGACAAATTACGTACAGGCTAAGAATAAAAAATTAAAAAGTTTTATTACGATACAGATCTTATATGACACCTGTATCATAATATAACTTTTTATCATAACGATACACCTATACAACCTCTAACTAGACCAAGGAGGTTCAACCTCTACCTTAAAAAAAAAAGGTTTCAATGAACGAGTCCGCGGCGACGCAACACGAATGCGCAATCGTTGGCGCTAATATTTGACATTTAAAAAATGTTTTCAATATTTAAACAAAGTTTGATTTTATTAATATTGTTTTACGTATTATAGTATAAGAGTAGATAAAGTAGTGTATGACACTGTACATAACTTGGTCTTATTTCAGTTACTTATTTGAGGTTAGGTCTTAACCCTTTATTAAAAAAGTGGGTTAAAATTGATGCACAATAGATACCTAGTGTATAAGATTCACTATGTATAACTTAAAATTTAAAAGTATAATTCGCACAATTTAATTTTGAAAATGGACGATTTTAGCAAAATATAAATATGATATTTTCTAATGCTCTAGCCTAAATTCCCTTATAATAACCATCATAAAATTTCTGACAAATAGCATATTACTTGAGACATTACTGTTCTGGCGTAGCGACATATTTGTGTCGCGAGTCATTGTGGACATGCCTTCGGATGAATAACAATCATTATAAAGATATGAAAAGATATAAATGAAGTCATGTGGGCACGACGACGCATTCTTTTGTAATATATAGTACCTGAGTGACGAGCCTTGGTGACTGCTCAGTAATTGTTTAAAGGGTATAAAAATGCAATCAAAAAAATTAAAAAGCAACACGTGACATGTGGGTATTTGATACTCTCCTAGTCGGCCAATTACCATTCAAATTCAAATTCAAAATATTCTTTATTCAAATAAACTTGTAAACAAGTGCTTTTGAATCGTCAACTCTACTGCTGGTTCGGAAAGCTGTTCCTACCGAGAAGAGCCAGCAAGAAACTCGGCGGTTGCTCTTTTAAAAATATAATTCTTAATACTATTTACATTATGTCGTTACTGTCTTGTA
Source organism: Morpho achilles (assembly GCA_947086495.1). Classification (NCBI taxonomy): domain Eukaryota; kingdom Metazoa; phylum Arthropoda; class Insecta; order Lepidoptera; family Nymphalidae; genus Morpho; species Morpho achilles. The sequence goes on from CAMTZB010000001.1 coordinate 5,459,496, forward strand.
CAGGTTCAAAGAGAGCTATATCCACACATTCTTATCTTCTAAAAAATCTTCAAGAGTATAGTAGGCTTTCATTAGGCTATCTATCACAACTTTACAAATGATAGCTAAAAATATCATATGCAATTTATTTAACATTTTAGTATTTATTCAGTGCCCAAAAACAGGGATAAAACGATATTTATTTTAAATCCAACCTAGCTAGATCAATTTTTCCTCCCCAAAACCCCCCTTTATGCTACATTTCATAAAAATCGTAATAGCCGTTATATATACCAGATTAACTCATTTAAATATTGAAGATTCTAAGGTACGTATAAGAATATGAGCTATTCGGAGCACTATTTTTTGTAGTACAATCAATCTCGCATCCTGCTCCCATTAAATGTTTTCTGTGAGAGATTCTATAGGATAATGTATATTTAACTGTACGCGAGAAGAGTAAGCCTTTTTTACATTTTTTATAAATCAGGAGAATCAAGCTATAGAGTCGCTGATTGAACAAAATTTTCGATATAGTTCATCATGTACGAAGCTGAATTTTTAATAACAATTGCTGTCACCATGACAGATTCTATAATAATGTACAAATATGCAAAGGATAAGAAGATACTCATCAGGCACAAATTCATCTAAACTAGGAACTTTTTTATACATGTAATGTCAGGGGTTTTTCTATAGATCCAGCATCTACATATCAAACTGTCATTGAAAATAGGGTGACTATAATTTTTGTACATTTTATATAAATCAACAATTTTATTTTTCATCACAAGTTTTTTGAATATATTAATATTTTAGTATAGTATATAATATATTAATCAATTTTGAAGCTAGCAAATACCAAATTTAATTTCTACATTGGCGTAATAAGACGCATTGTTTATTTTTGCTAGAATTGTAATTTGAAAATGAAAGCCGTGTGGTATCCGGCTGAGTAGTATAGACCACCCTCATTTCTTATCGAGGTGTAGTAAAAGGCGACTAAGGTAAGTTGATCAAAACGAGCAGGACGCTCTAATCTGGATGGATCCTAAAGAGGATAAGAAAACAAATATCTTCAAATTCAAACTCAAAATCTTCTTTATTCAAATAAACTTGTAAACAAGTGCTTTTGAATCGTCAATTCTACTGCTGGTTCGGAAAGCTGTTCCTATCTAGAAGAGCCAGCAAGAAACTCGGCGGTTGCTCTTTTAAAAATATAATTCTTAATATTATTTACATTAAGTCGTTACTGTCTTGTACAGGTTCAAAGAGAGCTATATCCACAAATTCTTATCTTCTAAATAATCTTCAAGAGTATAGTAGGCTTTCTGTATCAGCCTCTTTTTAACAGTGTTTTTAAACTGCTGTAATACTGCTGTAAAACTGCTGCTTCAAGTTGTATATGGCCCTTACATAAACATTGTAAATACATAATGAATTTTATATATCAATTAAGCCCGTATGTTTTTATAAAAAACGTAAGTAGCTTAAGTTTCTGATTTAACTTTTAAACCGGTACGGATCATACGCTATTCCTGTATTCATACGCTGTCCAGAAATAAGTTTTAATGGACTTTAAACTATAGTTCAACTGATGTGTTACCGCACTCGTAATTAATACCACATCCCAAAGCAAACGTCACATCACACAAGATGGCTCGTTACCCGTTGCCATCGAAACCTCCATTTATTATTGCGCATTACGCCGAGCATGCCATCAGCTGTGTTCATAGGATGCTCGGTTACAGGGAGCCGCAATGAGTTCGTTATCCATCAACTACATTAGTAATACGCCCGATACCACCGACCTTTTTTTTAGACAGAAAAAAACCCCTTTCGGGTACCGCCGCCCAACGGGGACAGACGACGGTTATGTCGGACTCGCACCAACTAAAACAACCTGTGTGCTCCACGCTGCTGGTGGCGGGGATATGGTACCTATGAAGACATTGCCCCCATCCCCGCCAGCAGCAACTCTGTACCCCAGAGTGCGCCACCTCTGGGTCGGGGCCTCTCTAACAGTGGCCCCTCCCTCCGCTGGACAATGCATCGGGAGCACCAGATGCATCGAACCACCAAACTCTTGTAATATCCGTTTACAGTAGTTTATTAATTTTGAAGTGATAAAACAGATCCATAAAACAGAAAGTATGGTCAGCCTAGTTGGGGCGCGTTCACTTTTTATCGTCTTACGTGCAGTATTTGCCCATCGCCGTATCGCGGGGTCAGTATCGATTCTCGTTGTTATCGAATAGTCGATATTTCTGTTTGCACACCACCATCAATGAGCGTCGAGTATGTTGCGTATGCTTATAAACGCTTTAAAATATTTGTGTTGTCTGTACATTGTGATAATATCTATGAGGTAAAATTTTGATACTTTAGAAATTAACAGTCGATATTATTAATTTTTTTGTCCATCAAAATGAGAGTTGAACCTCAGAAATAGCATTTAAGTTAAAATTACTTCATACTTTATATCAGGGATACGCCATGTGGTATCCGACTGAATAGAATAGTATCATTCTCATTTCTTACCGAGGTGTCGTAAAAGGTGACTAAGGTAAGTTGACCCACCGTGTGGTATCCGGTTTAGTGAAATAGACCACCCTCTTTTTTACCGAGGTGTGTTAAAATACGACTAAGGTAAGTTGATGTCAGGCAGGCGGCCCATTCATGACGTCAACTTACCTTAATCATATTTTACGACACCTCGGTAAGAAAGAGGATGGTTTATTCTAATAAACCGGATACCACACGGCGGGTCGACTTACCTTAGTCGCCTTTTATGACACCTTGGTTAGAAATGAGGTTGGTCTATTCTATTCAGCCGGATACCACAAGGCGGTGCACACATCCCCGCACAACCAAACCATTATCTAAAGATAATATGATGGTTTAATCAAAATGTTTTCGTTGAAACATCATAATTTATTATTCGCATAAGTTAGAGACTCACATGTCGCAGGCTGTAACTCGCAACCCGGATATGAACGTACTAAAGAATACAAAGATTTATGCTTGTTAAAAATTACCTTTGTTATGTTAAATAGTCTGTAATAGATAATGCTTCTCACCATAGCCCATCATAACAAAACCATCGATTTTTTTTTCTAAGATATAGGTAACTATAATAATAAATTAACTAAATAAGCGGTTCACATCCTTGCTGCGCAGAGTACGGGCAAGCTCCAACAGCGTCCTAAGGGCATTTGCTGACAGGATCGATTGTCCACATTTGAATAATTGCGCAATGGTTCATATGCTGGCAAATCGGTCCTGTCTTAGGATTAATTAGATTATATTAGTTTTATGTAATGTAATGTTATGTTTTTATGGCCCCTTAGTTGGCTGAAATAAATAAATTAAAATAAAATAAATTAAATTAAATTAATAATAAAGTTTTTGTATAATGAATTTTACCGTCGGGAGCAATGCGGCTTATGTCGAGATGCATAACGTAGTACTGATATTTCTAACAAACTTATATAATGAAGAATAAGTAATGTATTCTATCTCCCGCCGTGTGTTATCCAGCTGACTAGAATAGACAACAGTCATTTCTTACCGAGATGTCGTAAAAGGCGACTAAAGTAAGTTGACGTCAGGCAGGCGGCCAGTCGAAAAATACGAAGGTCATATGACAACATGCTTATAACATGTTGTGCCGACCCCACATAGAGTGGCACAAGGGCAGGAGGATGATGAAGTCAGGTATTCTATTATATGTACATGATAATATAAAAGTACATATTTACAGGTTGTCGACTATATTAATGTAGAAACATTCATTCTCATTCTCCTGCTCTAAAGACAAAAAAGATATATATCTTTCCAAAAGATATAATCACTCTCTGGCTCGCATCTTTATACTTGAGTCAATTTTCGTGATGTGTTACGGCTCGCTCGTTCAAGAGAGACGGATAGCTATTGCATGTTTGTATTAAAATAGCCGATACAACGGATATATTTGTAGTCTTAACTGACTTACTCTCTCTCTGAGCCGAACTCTCTGAACTGAGCTAAATGAGTTAAAGATATAAAAGAGATAAGATATACATATATCCCAAGATTGGAAACATAAATCGATCATGGTCGCTGAGGCGGTCATGCCCGATTTCTTTGCCCTTTTTTTGCCTTTGGCTCCGAAAATAAAATCCTTCAAGTGATTGGACAGCATTTTAGCAGTCCCAGGATTTGAGTCAGCGAGGTCCAAATAGGAAATGATGACAGCCGTCCTTCCGAGTGCTATGGTAATAAATATGATTTAAGTATTTCTTTTCTTTAAGTAAGATTGTGTACCGTCTTGTAAAATTATGGCTTTTACCTAAATAAAGAAATTATTATTGTTACACCTAATTTAATTTTCATAACTTTTGACTTTTTAAAATATTTCTAATGAAAAAACAAATTTAATAAAACATTTAAAAATATAAAAAATTGTCGTCCGCCGGGAACGGGGAAATATCCCGAGTTGCCGGTGCTAGGGATCCAAAGTGGGGAACTTCCTCACAATGTGTCCCGTTTCAAGCAATACTGCCTTCTGCATTCCGACACTTGATCCAACTGTTAAGCGAAAGCCCCCTGAAGATGTTGGTCGAGGCTCTTCGCAATCATACCGTTAACTGACACAACAATAGGAACAATTATTGTTGAGTCAACACTCCACATTGTTATAATTATTATTATAAAATCACTCGTATCTTGTCATGACATTTAGCCAATAGTCTCTAATAATGATCAGCGCTGGGTGCTGACCATTAGTAGAGCTATTAAAAACGCTTCCTTGAATTTCACGTACTTTGTCTATCAGCGCTGACAGGCGCTGAGTGGTCAGCGTAACCAACCTAATCCTATAATGGATGTCCTTTTGTAATGTGAAATTCATACAGAAGTTAAGCAACTAACCAGTAAGTAACCATTATTTTGACACGGGAATATAAAAATTAATTAGAGTTTCTATTTGTAAATAAAGCTAGATAGAGCAAACATCTTACAGCAAAACAAAGAAAAAAAATCAGATATCCAAAGTCACAGGTGTTTGTTAGTGAAGTAATAACTTGTTTGCTAATGCTTTACGCAGTGCTTGTACTGTGATTAGGGCCCTCCTCTAGATTGCCTTTCTGATTTGTTTTTGTTTTATCTATTAGAAGCCGATTGCGATTAATTCTATTCTACATGTTATGTTTATTTTACTTATTCTCGAGAGGGTTTTTATTATTTTGTTATATACTCTTTATAAATGCTTCACGGGTACAAATGGTATTCTTACATTTGCTCCATCATCATCATCATCTTCCTGCTCTTATCCCACTCTAAGTGGGGTCGGCACAACATGTTATAAACATGTTGTCACATGTTTTGGCTACGTATTTTACGACCGGCCGCCTGCCTGACGTCAACTTATCTTAGTCGTATTTTACGACACCTTGATAAGAAAGAGGGTGGTCTATTCTACTTAACCGGATACCACACGGTGAGTCAACTTACCTTACTCGCCTTTTACGACACCTCATGTCTTAGCATGAGGGTGGTCTATTCTACTCACTCTTACTCCATTATTTGCTCTACAGTATATTTTTAAAATTTTTGTTTTTACACATCATATCCTACTTATCACATCCTACTAATATTAGAAGTGCGAAAGATTGTGAGTATGGATGTATGTTTGTTACTCTTTCACGGAAAATACGCTGAACCAATATCGATGAAATTTGGCGCAATTATACCTTATACATTGGAATAAACATATGGGCTATAGAAATTCTGTTATTTGTACAGTAATAGAATTACAATGAAATGCGCCATCTATTAAAAACCTATCACGTGACTACTAAAAGATAGTAAAAATATAAAGAATTATAAAAAATACTGGTGATCTATATAATAGACAAAGTAGGAATCGACATCAGCTTACGAATTCTGCTTTGCGCCTTGCAAAAGTACGTAAGTCGTTTGTAGGTTTTTGTATAAGATTCGATATTAAAATTCCGCAATAAATTTTAGCTTTGCCATTTTAAAAAACAGTAGCAGCAGTTTAAAAACAATTTAAAAAGGCTCATAGAGAAAGCCTACTAAGAATGCGTGGACATATTCTTCATGCCTGCACAAAACAGTAATGACTAAATATAACTAGTTTTTTTTTAAAGAGCAACCGCCAAGTTTTTTGCTGGCTCTTCTCGGTGGCTTCTTAGCTATGAAATTTGACACCATTATTTCATTTACACCGGGGTAATAGGTATATAGGTTATAGAAACCCTGTTAATTCTACAGGAATAGGATGATAGTAAAAAGCTCCATCTATTATCAACCTATCAAGAGACAACAGTCCACGCTGACAAAGTTGCAGGTAAAAGCTAATATTTTAATAATGCCATTTTTAATATAACGTTTTTCGGTTTATGTTCCTTTTGCTATGTCTTTAGTAAATTGATTACGATGTTAAAAGGCTTATAGGGTTTAAATAAAATAAAAAACGCTGATTAACATACTTATTAAATCTTATCACATTAAACGCTTCCTCCATTAAATTGTCGTAACATACTTAAACTGTGATAAGCTTCTGTTACATTTCCCAAATCTGACCGCGGAAATCCCTAGCAAAAGGTAGCTTCCCACAGTCGCTAACGCATTTGAGCCATGTAATAAAATACTAAACGTGATATAAAAGGCGATCGCATTAGCTAAAGGAGCCATTATTAAAAAGTATCGAGTTTCCAAACCAGCCGCGTTCGTCGACCAATCCGGTACGAGCTAAGACATGATTCCGCTAGAGGGGCCAATGGCGCGACTCTGTTCTTTTTATTGTAGATCCAGTTAATGGATTGTTCTTCATTTTGATTTATGTTTATTTTGTTGTTTTTAAGCAGCTGCTTATGGTAATTATAATGCATACGTTTGTTCTATTAGCTTTAAGATACGAGTGGTTTTATATCATCGGATATACAGATGATTATCGATTAAAGTAAATTGTAATTTTGTCTGGATTCTTCGGGTTGTAGAATAGTAATTACAATCATATCGTTATTTAGTGTTTATTATGATATTACTTATTATGGTTTATACAGTATATTGCAATCAGTTTTAACATATGAATTATTATTGAATATATTTTAATATTGTTCATGCGACATTTTTATATTAAAGAGAATATTTCAAGTTATTTTTCCACTTGTATTAATAGCACCTTTGAAGTTTTTAATCCATTTTCGTAATAATTAATCCATGTATTTAATTCATCTCAATAAGACTCTTCAATCACTTGACTTGAAAGTATTGGAATCTTTTACCTGTCATTTAGTAGTATCCAGGAATGCCATGTGGTATCCGGCTGTGTAGAATAGACCCTCAGTTCTTACCGAGGTGTCGTAAAAGGCGACTAAGCTAAGTTGACCCAACGTGTGGTATCCAGTTGAGTAGAAAAGACCACTCTTTTTCTTACCAAAGTGTCATAAAATACGACTAAGGTTACTTGACGTGAGAAAGGCGACCGGTCGTAAAATACATTGCCAAATCATATGATATCATGTGTTGCCGACACCAACATCATCCTCCTGCCCTTATCCCACTCGAATAAGTAACAATCCCGTTCCAGTACATGCATGATATACGCACGTAAAACTTGTGACCATAATGGCAATTATTTGTTTTGACAAGATATACGACATCACCCTACATTACCTCAGCACACAACCTATATTAAGGCCTACCTACCGACCTAAATTATATATATTAAGGCGTTTAGTAGTCGATGGAGTCTAGGCAAAAAACTCTTTCAAAATCTCCACCGCTTTTTATATTAAACCTATTACATATTCTTCAACCAAACTACAAAAAAAACACCTGTTTGTTTTTATATTTAATACCCTTATTGAAAATGAAATACGAAATGAGTATATAAGGAGAAGTCTGAAAGTTGCGCTTATGATAGAAAATAGAAGTGCAATAATTTATATAATTAGGCGTTACTTTGCGGAGATCCATAATACAAAAGTAATAATAAAATTATTTTGCTATAATCCGCGAAGAAGTAAAATAGAAACAAAGTGATGAAGAATGAAAGCTTTGCGATTTTGGTCGTGGAGTCTATCTCCTGACGATGCTCCGGTTGCGGGGCGAAACGATTGTTGAGTTTGTGATAGTGAACGTATATAGTGCTTGTGTATTGTGGTGGCGGTGGTGGAGGTTTGTGCATGTGTTTTTACGAATCCTGCATGTATCAGGTATGATAACCGATTGTCCACTTACATTTAGCATTATATATATTTTCTATTTTACTTCTTCGTGGATTATAGCATAATAATTTTATTATTACTTTAGAAGTGCAATATTTTAAGATGGTTTGGATATATAATTAGGTATGATGAAACTCATGTGACCAAATGAGTGTTAAATATGGATATGTGACAAGGGGGAAGTCTTAAAAGAGATGGTTGGATTGTGTGAAGTATGACATGCATATAATAGGAGTATCGCGAGTTGACGAATGATAGGAGAGAATGGAAAAAAAAACCGTTGTGCTGACTCCAGTTAGAGTGGTATAAGGGAAGGGTTTGATGGCGCTTTTTAAAAATTGTTATAACACAGTACATCAAAAAAAAAATTCTTTTTTACAATTTGTATAAAAGAAAGAGCTTAAAATTCTTAATAATTCTATCCACCATTTTATAGTAAAGCTATAAAGGTTAAAATAATGTAATATATATTCTACGTCGCCATATCTTCCTCGCTGACCCACTACGTAATTGCATCCTTAACAAGTTGGTATGACTTAGCGTGCCGTTACACTGTTAACCGTGACAATGTCTTACCAACCACTGGAAGTGGCAAATAAAAATGTAATTTTTGCTTTGATTGTTTTTCTGTTTGGTTGTTGTTGATAGGCAGAAAATATTCTTCTTGTAAAAATATATTGTAACACGATAACTTGGTTAAGGCTTAGTCTGCCAAATCCCAGCAGCTTTTGACATGTCGTTTACCAAGCAGATGATCAAAAGTCAGAACTGATACCTATATAATATAATCATCATCATCATCCTCCTCCTGCCCTTATCCCACTCTAAGTGGGATCGGCACAACATGTTATAAAAATGCTGTCACATGATTTGACTGCGTTTTACGACCCGCCGCCTGCCTGACGTCAACTTACCTTAGTCGTATTTTACGACACCTCGGTAAAAAAGAGGGTGGTCTATTTTACTAAGCCGGATTCAACACGGTGGGTCAACTTACCTTAGTCGCCTTTTACGACACCTCGGTAAGAAATGAGGTTGGTCTATTCTACTCAGCCGGACCCCACACGGCTAATATAATATCAGTTCAATTATTTTAATTCACCATATTTTATTTTAAATATAAAGCTAAAAGTTGTAGCGCCTTTCTTTTTTTTTGTTTGTACCTTGGAGAAGATTAGGTGCTTAGAACTGCCACTCTATTCCAATTTAGATAAGCAGATTGTATTTATCTTGGGAATTATCTGGAAATATGCAAGTTTTTCTACGAGGATTCCTTCACCATAACACCAAATTATCAATGCCACTAGAACGAGAAGTTTGTATTCAAAATATGATACTTAATTGTAAATATAATTGGTAGGACATTTAATTTAAAGTAAATACTTGAAGTTATTTCAAGTTCCTACCGTTGACCTATTAAGTAATGTAGCGTGCTGTAAACAAAAATGTAAATGTAAAATCAATCATAATGTGCACATAACTATGTATGTAGAAGTTAATATAATATGTACTCGTTAAAGGAATAAACAATATGTATTATAAATTCTAGTTTTAATCTATCAGAGAATCTGTCCGTACTTACGTGACAACCACTCTATCGTTCGCTATGATCTGTGAGATGTGAACTTAGTAGTTACTTGGAAGGGTGGTAAATGTACCTTATAGTAATAATATACTTCTAAAGCTATAACAACAATTATATTTTTATTTTACCTGTATTACCTAAAAACTCATATATAATAGAAATAAATAGAAAGTTTTATATTAATCCGGGGTAATTTCACTTCTTTAGTCCGCCCGTTATCCCCTGAGCTACGACAGGGAATATTATTGACAATCAAAATTATCATTTGGATTCTATTCTATTGACTGACCCGTTGGAGCAGTGGGTAGTGACTCTGCCTTCAGCTCTGCGGGCCGCGGATTCGATTCCCGCCGAGGGCTAACATTTTCTATAAATTAAGTTGTTGGTGTTTGAGCCTGGGCGTATATTTGTATTTAAGTATGTGCTAAAAAAATATATTAGTATATTTTTACCAGTTGTCTTTCATTCATTACACAAGTATTAAGTTACTTTGGGGACGGACGACCGTGTGTGTAAGTATCGCATATATTAAAAATTTAAAAAGTTTAATATTATATACCTATTCTACATTTAAGCAATTATTACTCATTTTTTTTAAATGAAACCTAGCTACATCAATTTTTCCTACCCAAAACCCCCTTCAAACGAGATACAAGCATTGTGCGTTTCTAGTAACTATATATCCGTGCAGGGGCCGACGGATGAGGCATGCGCAATGGACATAGTCAATACTCCGAGTGCGTGTCCGTGACGATGAACCTGAAACTGTGATCATAATGCTCTGAAAACTTAACGCAACACTTTGTTGTCTGGAATACATTAAAATCTTAATTATAAATTATTAACTTTTATATTACTAGGAGCAAACTAGTCAATAGCAGCACTTTTGAATCGTCAAGGATCAATATGATTAATGAAGCTACAACCAATTCGGAATGTTGCTCTTATCGAGAAGAACCAGAAAGAAACTCGGCGGTCAATCTTTTAAACATTTTCAATTTTACATTATTAAACCGCAGTCTTATATGAAGCTGAAAGGATTTTCAAATCCGGTCATTTTTATCCAAATCAATCATCAATTTTGTAATATGCTTTACGTATAAGTACATCTCTTATACTTAACTTTAACCTTTCTGTAGCCTGGTCTAGTATGGATTGCGGAATTTTATTGTAGATGCGAATACCGAGACCATCGATCGATCGATCAATAAGTTTAGAAAATTTTATGACGGGAAAAAATTATATGTATACACATATATTAATACTAATGCCTCACGGAGCACATCAAGACGTCGGTTATAATTAGAAATACCTGTTAATGATTATTATCAAAGGCATAAACTTATTGAAAACCTTTGTTTGATAAATGGTATACATACTAGCTTAGAATAAATAAACAGAAATAAATAGATCTAGGCTAAAAAATGGAAATTATCGATTTCTCGAATTGAAATTTGCATTTTTTGAAATCTAAAAGACCATAGTTCTTTCCATTGCTCATTGAGCGACTTTCTCATAATGCCAATAGTTTACCATGTTTTAGATCCATATGTCGTTTTTTTACGCTACTATACTTTTATACTTTCTTCGTAAAATAAACTATTTAACGAGTATATGCAATACATATTCCTTCCAATGTTCCATTTTATAATCCAATTTTTTATTGTCCTTATGAAAATGTAAATTGGCTAATTTTAAGTAAATTGTCATCACTATTTTGATTAAATAAAAACCAAATTAGCAGTCTCATTGTGTAGCTGGATCTTAATAAGATGTTGCACAGTTGACACAGATTGTTGGCTCATTATTGTTGGAGTCTACCTTTAGCTCAGATTTAGTATAATCTCCTCTCATTTAATTGTGCAAAATACTACAATTCGTATCAACGTTATAACTCTTTATTATTATATTACTCATCTAACATTGTCACACAATATATTGTGTACTTAATGATTATAATTATTAAGTGCACTTGCACCAAATAAATCTCATTAATCGGTTATCTTGACGTAAAGTATTTGAACGTAATATTTTTTTACATATAATCAAATATATTCAGGTACAATTAAATATTTGTTTCCATTAAAATTTGAAATACACACTCGAACAAAATTTCAAAGTAGGTTGGAATACTTTTAAGACTACTGTGATAAAGAAACAAGTACTAATTATATATTTTTTTACTTATGTGCTTTATGATAATATATTCATAATTTATAGTGCGGTTGGAAGAGAAGATATGCAAAACGGTTAATCGGAATGCAACAGCGTTGTGACTCTGACCTTTAATCCTTTTCTTCAAATGTTAAACGGTGTAATATTAACAGGCTAGTACTATTTATGTTTAATATTTTTCTCTGGTGACGCTTATATCCATTAGAACGCTACACAGAAATCATAGAATAAATAGAATGTTAATACTGAAAAAATTTGACGTAGCGTTTGATATAAATTTCTTAAAATTAAAATTGTATCGCAATTTTACTATAAAACATTTTGCAACGGTATTTTTTGATTAAAAAACGAATTTAAATATTTCGAAAGTAGTACAAGCAATTAGTCTTTTATGAGATTTGGTTGCGTAATGAGATCAAACAATGATTACAGCCGTTGGACTTTTCATAAGTTCAATTGAATGGAAAAAATCGCCCGGACTAATCACGACGCGTTGACTTGGACTATATTATGTAACAGAGAGTCAGTACATTATAAATGACTTTTTATTATTATAGTAATATTGTGCATAAACTAAAAAAATACTCAACAACTTAAGTGTGCAATAACGTCTGTTTGGCTGTCTATAACACTTTCACATCTTATTGGCAGAAGCAATATTGATGAAGTTTGGTTCAATTAAAGCTTTATAGCGAGCTGTATACGTATACGGCTATATAAAATACATTCCCGTTTTTCCTTATGAAACAAAAACAACGCTATTGAGAAAAATAGACGATTGGGTGTATTGGAACATTCAACTTAACACCAATGAAGTCGCGGGTACAGCTTGCAGCATTATAAATTTCGTATGCGAGGATTTCTCTATTCTATTCCATGTTATGTCCAATACCTTAGAACCCTAATACTTATAGGTTCTAGGCATGGCAAGTTATGCAAATAAATATTATTCAAGACTCATAATTTCGATAATTTATAGAATTAAGCGTTATTTTCCGAAGATACAAAAAAAAAACAAAAAATGAAAATATACTCGTATGTCTAAATCTCACTATTTAAATTTCAGTAAATGAAATCGCAAAATAATATTTTTGTCATATATTCTAAAGACTTGGCACTCTACGACATGAATCGACCGAACAGCAATTAAGGTTATTTTAAAAAAGTTTTTTTTTTATCCAAGAAGGACGTTTCTTCGGAGATCGGTAATTTGTGCAAATTTTCTTTAAAATTTACGCGATGTCCGTTTAATGGAGTGCTTGAATGATCCTGCTCTATGTTTATTCTGACTTTGTGATTGAGTTCTTGGGAAATCTGATTAAACGTAAGCTGTTTTTATAATTGACGAGTATTAACTCGGGTTAGCGACGGCTTATCCTACATTTGTGCTCCAATATACACAGGAAATTCAATATACACTCTTTAGTGTTATTATTTTTCTAAGTTAGACTCTAGTTTACTTTTTTCTATGACTATCTATAGTCATGGAAAAGCTGTGATAGAGAAAAGCACGAGACTGCGTTTTTCTTTCCAAACGGGCACGAATTCAAACCCCGGGCAATCAATGAGTTTTTTTGCTAAAACTTATGTGCCAAATTAATCACACGCTTTTCATTGAAGGAACATCTTGTGAAAACACTGCATATCTCCGGAAATTTTTTCGGATATGTGTAACCTACCATTGAAACAGCGTGCCGGGTGAAAGCTTTAATCCTCCTCTCCAAAGCACGGGCTTCCTCTGCCAAGCCTATACAGATAGAAATTAAGTAGGATAGTAATAAGTCATTTACCTTAGAAGCAATAATAAGTTTTCCGACGGACATATAATGTGGGCTTTGAAAAAATTAGGAGGGTAAATGGTTTTCACCAAAAAAATCGTCATGATAAAATTTACCTTCGAATATTCCTGAATACGTTTACTTAAAAGTAGTCTTATAAGCTTGTATATATTAATCAATATAGTTAAATAATTTTACTACATACCTAGTTATGTTAAATATTGTTAATGTTTGAGTATTTATGCAATATTAATGACTTTAGTCGATTCTAATGTTAAAATGACACTTGCAAATAAATTTTGTGCGTGAAAAATCGGTACAAGCGATAAAGTCGTTTAGTAAATTTGTGTAATTGTCAATGTCTTGTATATCGTTTTTACACTTAACTTAAAATAAATAAAGTAGTATATAAGGTAAATGCACTAGTAATTGACGGTTTTGTGTGAAATTGTAAATAATAAACGTTTTCTTTATTGTAGCTAATATAAAACAATAATTAATAATATTAAATTTTAAATACTAAACAATGGGCTACAGTTCTGAGGTTTTGGGCAGTTGTTAATAGATAGTTAATAAAAGGTACAAATTTATTTATTATTAGCTACAACGAACAAACTGCTTATAATTTAAAATTTCATACAAAACGGTCAACTACTAGTACATTGTCAATTACTAGTGCACTTACATTATATACATGTCATAAATAACGCCTACATATCACCTGATACAAGAATACCTAGAGGGGTTGTATCGTTATCAGTTCTCATTAGATAACCGCCGCGACATCCCGGAACCGAGGCGCAAACATGCTTATCGGGAGGAAAAAGCCGCTGAGAAATATCGGGGAGTCTAATATACGTTTTTTCGGGCAATAAAGAATTATATTTTTCTAGTTTCGTCGTGATTTCACCTGCGATGCTGAGGTTACTTAAAAAATAAGATGTTATTTATAGTTAAACTTGGAAGTAAGCATATTTTCAACAAATTTATAGAATTAGGCGTTACTTTGCGGACACAAAAGTATTATTTTGCTATAATTCGCGATTAAGTAAATAGAAAAGGCTGTGCGATTTTGACGAGGACTACCCTTTGATGATGCTTCGGTTGCGGGGCGAAACGATTGTTGAGTATGTGATATTGAATGTGTGTAGTGCTTGTCTATTATGTGTTGTACCTAATGTATTTAATACTAAGTGAAGGAAGCCAAAACCGTTTTCATACTTTACAACCGGTTCGGTTTTTTTTAGTGTTTTTTTTAATACAGGAAAAAACCCCTTATAGGTACCGCCGCCCGACGGGGACAGGCGGCGGTTATGTCGGACTCGCACCGTCGTCCGATATACGCCGTTCGGAACGTCCGAAGACGGCAGACGATGGGCTTAGGCAAGTCGCTACCACCTGGACTCGCCAGCAGTAGATTGGATCCAGAACAAAAGTTCTTGGAACCGCTCCACCGCCCCCCTCCGCAGAGCAGAAGGAGGCCACCGTTGCCCGCGATCGCTCCCTGTCCACCGTGTTATCATGGTGGGCGTTTCCACCCCCCACCGGGTAATTTTTTATAGAGGTTTTCTTCCTCGCAACCCGTAGGTCCCCGTTCCCATTGCTGGGCTTCCGGGTTTGACCGACGGTGGCTGTAACCATGTCGTCAGGCTTAGAGTAAGCCCAACTGGACCCGTCGCTCATTAGGGACTTCTGTCCAAAGCACCTCCCCCCTCCCCCCGGAGTCCCTGGCCTTTGCCCTCTGCTAATCAGAGGGACAACTGGATTGGCCACCCCACAGTGGTCCGTCCACCAAGACTAAGCTTGCCCAGGGTGCGGGTGCGCCACGAGGAGGCCGACCACTTTGGCACCCCGAGTGATAGGCATATCTTAACTGCAATCAGCTACGCACGAAGCAACGATTAACTTGTAACCATCAAATTATAATTATTTTTTGTTGAGAGTGGTGGTGGTTGATGATGCGATTCACCTTTTAGTGTAGCTCTTGCAATTTCCAATTTCGTCTATCTGTCGCGGTTTTCAGCGTCTCTAGAACATTGTACTACTGTTTTTTGACTAACTGATCGTAGAAGGATCGTACGTCCAACGCGTGGGTGATCGACCGCATGACCGTTTGCCTTCAACATGCCCCTGGATAACGAGTCTTTCCATGGAATATTCGCTACGAACGATGTGTCGTCGTGTTCTGTAAACAGTCCACTTGAATAAAGAATATTTTGAATTTGAATTTGAATATGACTTTATCCCAATCGTAAGACACTTGAGTCAGACGACCTTTCCTTAATACATAGTAATGTATGGGTACATAAACTGTAATGTGTGTATTATATATGGAACACGTCGCAGTGCTGAGGTCGGGCCTCATCGCGAGGCGTTCCGCGCCATTGCGTGCGCCATCTTGTACCTTAAGTACAGTCAGAAAAAAAGTTTTTTCTGTGAAAATTATTTGTCCTTATGGCAACTTTTATCAATCCTGGCCCTTATCCCGCTCTGAGTGGGTTCGTCATAACATATTATAAACATGGCGTCACATGATTTATGTATTTTACTACCAGCCGTCAAATCCACGACAGCTTACTTTAGTTGTATTTTACGACACCAGTAAGAAAAAGGGTATGTTACTCAAACTGATAGATACCACACGGCGGGTCAACTTACCTCAGTCGCCTTTTACGACACCTCAGTAAGAAATGAGGTTGGTCTATTCTACTCAGCCGGATACCACACTATGGCCTCAACTAAACTATTCAAAATAATTTGTTTTGCATTCTTCGTGTTCCGAATTTGATATACTCCAGGGGCGTAAGATGGTCTAGTCTAGTAGATGGTGGTCTATTTTACTGAAAGGGATACCACACGGTAAGTCAACTTTCCTTAGTCGCCTTTTACGACACCTCTGTAAGAAATGAGGGTAGTCTATTCTAGTCAGTCGAATACCATAATGCGGTTAAACTTATCTTAGTCGGCTTTTACGACACCTCGCTAAAATATGAGGGTGATCTATTATACTCAGCCGGATACCAAATTTTATAGCGACTTTAATGAAATAAAAGATAGGAATAATAACCATTCATATTCTCTACAATGTCAAATCTATAGAATTAGGCATTACTTTGCTAAGTATCATAATTCATTAATTTTTAAACTGCAACTTCATTAAACATCTCCATTTATAAATTTTCATTACTTTTTTTACCAACAGTACACCGCTTATCAGGCCAAATATTTTCGAAATCATCCACGAGCCGGTTTTGGAGTTTTTCGTTTCGTCGCTCGCCATCTCAGTTGAACAAACAATGACATGTGTACGCTTCAAGGAAACACCGATTCAGAAAATGGCACTTTTCGATATCAGCGCCGGATATACCACGTATAAAATAGCATTATGCCAGGATCTCATCCATGTGTTGCTATAATTTATTGAAGTACAAATCTCCTCTCTTAAAGATGAAATAGCTTAGCTTAGCTTAGCCCTACGTATTATATAACGTATATCGCACTAGGAATTTATAGGTTCCATCGTGATTTTCTTCTTCTTACCTTGAATATATATATCCATACTACTCGTACTATAATAAATACGTTTGCCGTGTGGTAACCGACAGAGTAGAATAGACTACCCTCATTTCTTACCGAGGTGTCGAAAACGGCGACTAAGGTAAGTTGGTAAAAGGCGACTAAGGTAAACGACTCGTATGGTATCCGGCCGAGTAGAATTGAACACCCTCATTTCTTACCGAGGTGTCGTAAAAGGCGACTAAGGTAAGTTGACCCACCGTGTAGTATCAAGTTTAGTAGAATAGACCACCCTCTTTCTTACCGAGGTTACGTAAAATATGACTTAGGTAAGGTGATGTCAGGCAGGCGGCCGGTCGTAAAATACGTAGCCAAATCATATGACAACATGTTTATAGCAAGTAGTGCCGACCCCACTTGGAGTGGAATAAAGGCAGGAGTATTAACTACTATAATAAATGCAATAAAGTCTGTTTGTATGTAAAACCTTCACGGCTAATACAATTAAGCAATATTGATAAAATTTGGTTTAATTGATGTCTATATACCAAGAGATAAAGTATACATTGTAACGGAAAGAAAAGGAGGAGAGTCGAACTTGTAGCATAAAGACGTGACTATGGCCAGGTGTGAAGAAGGGTGAAGGGGCGCGGTGAGGGTAGGTGAGGAGAGTAGTGGTGTCTTTTGACGTAGTTGTGAAAAATGAATAAATTAATTTTTGAAAAAAATGGTTTTTTATTTATTGAATAAAACATAATGAGAAAGTATCGCTGTAAAACTAAATAGGATAAAAATTTCTCGTCTTTTCGTCAGGAAAGGTAAAAACAACAAAATTGAGGTTATTTAAACACATAAGACGATGCGAACGAATTTCTATTAAAGCGCATTAGTTTTTATTGGGATCAAGCTCTTATCTCTATTCTAACAAGAAGAAACGCATTTGCCCAGCATGATATATGTAGGATATTAGCCCAGTGGGATAGTAACAGGCCACTACTACTGTTACACAAATCATAACCTTTGAGTATTTCGTAGTAATAAGTTAAACTTTTATTAATGATATAGACTTTATTTAATACGCCGTGTGGTATCCGGCTGAATAGAAAAGTACCACCCTCATTTCTTACCGAGGTGTCCTAAAAGTCTACTAAGGTAAGTTGACCCACCATGTGGTATCTGGTTGAGTATAATAGACCATCCTCTTTCTTATCTAGGTGTTGTAAAATACGACAAAGATAAGTTGACGTCAGGCATGCTGCCGGTCGTAAAATACGTAGCTAAATCATATGACAACATGTTTGTAACATGTTGTGCTGACCCCACTTAGAGTGGTATAAGGGTAGATGATGATGACTTTATTCAATGTAAATTACAAAAATATTGACTGTAAACTACGAGGTCGAACAAAGACTATCTTAATACTATGCCCTATCTGCACTGTTGCCCAATCCCCGCACTTCACACACTTTGCACACGTAGCACTAACATATAAGATACAGGTTTTTAAAGAAAATTCATAGGTTTAAACCCGTAAACTCTTGGTATGAGTCTTACAATTCCAATATTAGGCCATCACTCAAGTCCACGCAACAATTTAATTAGTCCAGATTATTCGATTGCATACTGTATTTAATCTCGACTTCAGACAGTTAGAACATAATGTAAACACCGAGATGGCGAATCGATAGCCGATAACACAAGTGGTATAACACCTTGATAGTCAATTTGATAGCGGGTTCGGTGCCCGATAATGCTGACACTGAAAGCTCGATGTATCACAGATTGAGATATTCTTGTAGATAGAAGATTGGTATGTTATAAAACTATTAAATAATTCTAAAACATCCAATCCTATCATATCCTACTAATATTATAAATGTGAAAGTTTGTGAGTATGGGTGTATGTTTGTTACTCTTTCACGGCGAATTCGATGAAATTTCGCACAATTATTACTTATACACCAGAATAACTTTTATCCGGCTGAATAGAATAGTACCACCCTCTTTTCTTACCGAGGTGTCGTAAAATACGACAGAGGTAAGTTGACGTCAGGCAGGCGGCCGGTCGTAAAAACGCAGCCAAATCATGTGACAGCATGTTTATAACATGTTGTGCCGACCCCACTTAGAATGGGATAAGGGCAGGAAGATGATGATGACACCAGAATAACTATATTATTTAGGCTATAGAAATTCTGTTATTTCTACAGAAATATGATAACATTAAAAGGCGCCATTTATTATTAACCTATCACGCGTCAACACTCCAAGCAAACGAAGTTGCGGATAAAAGCTAGTCGTTGATAAAAATAAGTCCATTGAAATTTATTTTCACAAAATCAAATTATATAACATAGCCGAACATTGTTTAATTTAATTATCTATATATCCACTTATGTCATACATTCAAAAATCTGTTTGTCCGTTTTAGAGAAAATAATCACTGGAAAAAATTAATTAAAATCAGTAGAATTGAAGGTTACTGGGCTCAAAAGGAAAAGGGGAATTTTGTTTTCAACAATGATTTAGTTATAAATCTTCATCGGAGATTTAAAATACAATTAATAAAACAATAAAACAACTGTATATCCAACAGTAAGAACTCTATTTGAAATTAAAACCAGAAAATTTCAAAGCAATAGTACGTTGTCGGTTCCATTACATTTCTTTTTTGTTATAATATTCTCTGTGACCACAAGTTTCTGGTCTGAAAGATACTTCATTTGTTTTCTATACATACGAAAACGAAAGTTTTACGATAAAGCCACAGTTCAGTTACAGACAAAAGCGGGCAAAATTAAAATTTTGATCATCCATAGGTCATAAAATCAGCAAAGATGAAGTATATAACATAATTAAAATTCCATTACACATCCCCCCCTTATAACTATAATAATCGTTACAAACATTGATTTTTGAAATCGTAATTTTAGTACATACCTCTTAACACGCTATATAACCCAGAAACGTTGGTGTATAATAATTAAACAAATATAATCATTTTTGAAAAACAATTGATACTTGTTTACGTGTGCTGCGATAGAATTTTCAATTGATATTTTTAAGCTTACAACACGCCGTGTGATATCCGGCTGAATAGAATAGTACCACCCTCTTTTCTTACCGAGGTGTCGTAAAAGGCGACTAAGGTAAGTCGACCCGCCGTGTGGTATTCGGCTGAGTAGAATAGACCAACCTCATTTCTTACCGAGGTGTCGTAAAAGGCGACTAAGGGAAGATGACCCACCGTGTGGTATCCGGTTTAGTAGAATAGACCACCCTCTTTCTTACCGAGGTGTCGTAAAATACGACAGAAGTAAGTTGACGTCAGGCAGGCGGCCGGTCGTAAAAACGCAGCCAAATCATGTGACAGCATGTTTATAAAATGTTGTGCCGACCCCACTTAGAGTGGGATAAGGGCCGGAAGATGATGATTTTTAAGCTTACAACGTTCTCTTAGCCCGAATAGCTTTGACAGCATCACCTAAAGATTCGAGCAATAATCTCTAGCAGCTGCGTAGAATAGACCACACTTATATCTTACCGAGGTGTCAAAAAGGCTACTAAGGTAAGTAGACTTCGGGCAGGCGGCTGGCCGTAAATACCTTGCCAAATTATGTGACAACATGCTTATCACATGCTTGTAACATGAGCCTATTTTGCCTTTTATTTTTTGGGATAAGGGTAGGAGAATGATGAATTTAATTGAATGATTATTATGAAAAAAGAACTTAAAAGTAAGTCACGTAAGTACGTGGTAAGTTGCGTAAGAATTAGTCGTTAGTTATAATATGATTGCAACTAAATGTAGGAACTGAATAAAGTGCTTCAAAAAAAATATAGAATCATAACAGAATAATATGCTTTAAAAAATATTAAGACCGCTACCTCTTATTAACATTAACACAATCTTAATCAGAGACTTGCTTGAAACTAGGGACGGTACATAGGGAATACTAAATGAGTCAATTCGCCATAATCTCAGATGAAACGTTTGAAGCGATGAATTAGCTACAGCCTGCTTTAGAAGTCAAGATTTGGTCTCACGTGCCTCGTTGAGTTGAGTTGACAATGTTGAGGTTGTTACTTTGGTTTAAAACTTCAGCTCAAGACCAAATTCAATGTACATCATAGACATACGAGAGGTCTGATACTTGTGTCACGACTCGGCAGAGTTAGCAACTCGTTCGATGGTCTCGGTATTCGCTTCTACAATAAAATTCCGCAATGCATACTAGACTAATCTACAGAAAGGTTTATGTTAAGTTTAACAGATGTGCTTATACGTTAAGCATATTGCAAAATTGAGGATTATTTGGATGATAAAAAAAAGATAAAGAAGCTTTTCAAATCCTTTCAGCTTCGTAGAGGACTACGGTTTAATAATGTAAAATTGAAAATGTTTAAAAGATTGATCGCCGAGTTTTTTTCTGGTTCTTCTCGGTAAGAGCAACATTCCGAACCAGTTGTAGCTTCATTAATCATATTGATCCTTGACGATTCAAAAGTGCTTGAAAGAGCTTAGTTGAATAAAAATTATTTTGATTTGATTTGATTAGAATTTTTGTATGACCGTGGAAACTAGGGGTGGTTTGAGGTAGCCTGTATGAATATATGTACAAGTGTAGTGTATATAAACTAATGTTGTATGAATATAGCACAGTCTCAAACACGCACTAACAAGTAACCAAATATCACTTCACATCCACTCTCACCAAGGGCTCTCTTGTTACTAACGTGGTGCATCATGAGACCGTGTATGTTTCTTTGTACATCAGTATTAGTGTGAGTTAGTGTATGTTCATGTAGGTATTACATATAATGTATGTCTTGTATATAAATATATAAGGTAAGTTACACATATTAACCCGCATACACTACAACGAGTATATCTTTAATATTATCAATAAATAATGAAGAAAAAAAGTATTAAATGAGATAATATGGATAACCATAGAAGTATGGTCTAAAAGATTATAATAAAAATAATAAAGTACTTATATTTATTAAGTTTTAAGGCCGCGAGAAACTAACCTTTCTACCATGGTGTTAGTTATGTCAAACACCATAAAGTCACGCAAGTTTCCAAGTTTCCACGAAATAGCATATCGTTAGCACCTACATGCGAAATGGCCGACTTGTGACAACATCAGAGCTTTACCTATTCCACAATGTACGGTTTTCAAAAAAAAGTAAATGGTTTTTTAATTGATAGTACCTTGTTCGATTTTTAAAGACATTTAAATAAGTTTCAAAAGAATAAAAGGGTTGGTGATATCTATTTGGAATTTGATGGCGGATATTTTGACTTGTGTAGTCCGCCCGTTCTACGCTGATCTATTACAACTATTATTTATATTTTAGTAGTTTTTCATTGCCTGAAAACAGGATAAAACGAAATTTTTTTAATGCTAATTAATACTAGCTAGATCGATTTTTCCCCCAAAGTCCCCTATATACTAATTTAAATGAAAATCGTTCGAGCCGTTTCCGAGATTCAGAAAAAAATAAATAAAAAATTAAAATATATATATATATATATACATACACGATTAACTCATTTAAATATTAATAATAACAATAGTTTGCAACAACTAAAATATATACAAATCGAATATATTTAGTGATTGTGCTTAAAGCTTACAATAATGGAGTGGGGTTTTATGGAAATATTAAATATGTTTTCGCCAAGTAAATATCGCCATATGTTAATTTATAATATGTGACGATAATTATACAGAGCACGTTTTAACGAGGAAATATTTTACCTGAATTTACGCTTTCCGCGAATTTTATACATCCCGCAAAAACTATTCTTAGAAACAATGATTTTACTAGAAAAATGAATATTTTCCATTAAAAAACATTAAAATTATATATATACAAATGTTATAATTGCGAAAATGTGTTTGTTTGTTTTTTTTTCACGTCCAAACACAGCATATGGTCAACTAGGTCTTTAAGTTAAAGGATTAAAGTATTAAGATCTCCGATAGCTCAGCGGTGAGCCCGTGCGACGTTTTCTAGAGGGTCACGGGTTCATACGGGCAGTTAAAACTAATGAGCTTTTCTAATAAAACTTATTGTCTAAATTTAAAATTAGCCGTGTGGTATCCAGCTAAGTAGAACAGTACCACCCTCATTTCTTACCGAGGTGTCGTAAAAGGCGACTAAGGTAAGTCGACCCGCCGTATGGTATCCGACTGAGTAGAATAGACTACCTTAATTCTTACCGAGGTGTCGTGAAATACGACTAAACTACGGCCGGTCGTAAAAACGCAGCCAAATCATGTTACAGCATGTTTATAACATGTTGTGCCAGTGGGATAAGGGCAGGAGGATATATACTTATGTGTCTAAATTTATAATTACAATTTATCACATGCTTTTCGCTAACGAAAACTTCATACGGTAGCCTGTATGCAGGCTACCTTATGAACCCAGAAATTCTTTAGAGATATGTCTCTAAAGAATTTCTGGGATATGTATAACTTACTATTCGGCATTCGGGTAGCGTGGTGGGTTTTAGCTGTACCCTTCTCTCAGAAACGGTAAACAAACGTATGCCCCGTATGTAGTATAGTAACACGCCGTTAATTTAAGTAATTCACTACAATAAATTCACTCATTCATGGAAACGTACAATTTTCACGTTAGAACACACGAAATGTAAACTTTCTTGGAAAATTGAATGCTTTTGTCTCCATACTATCGTGACCATCCGAGGAGTCCATTTCAAAGTGAATACATGTAGCGAGAACGTACTGTCGTAGACAAAAATGAGAAATAAATAAATATATGGAACACTTACACACACGGTCATCCGTCCCCAAAGTAAGTAACCTAATACTTGTGTTATGGTAGACAGACAACTGGTGAATATATACTTTTATATCTTTTAAATACATACTTAATTACAAATATACACCCAGGCTCAAAGACCAACAAATTCATTTCAAGAAAATATTGGCCCCTGGCGGGAATCGATCCCGCTACCCGTGTAGCCGAAGGCAGGGTCACTACCCACTGCGCCAACGAGCCAGTCAATATGTAAGGTAAGAGCACTAGTAATTGACCATGTACTAGTAGTTGACCGTTTTGTATGAAATTATTAATAATAAGCGTTTTATTTGTCGTAGCTAATAAAAATATTATTTGTTAACATTTTAAATATTAAACAATAGGCTACAGTTCTGAGCTTTTGAGCAGTTGTTAATAGATGGTAACAGGTAATTATAAATTTATTTTTTACTAGCTTCAACAAACAAAACTCTTATTATTATTTAAAATTTCATACAAGACGGTCAACTACTAGTGCATGGTCAATTACTAGTGCACTTACATTAAACCGATATATAAAAGTTAAAAACCGAATGATTTATTAACCCGAACCGAATTTGGGCACCGAATGATATTGAAAGTTATGACTGTTATATAACGCCTTTTACGTCACCTCGGTAAGAAATGAGGGTGGTCTATTCTACTCAGGCGGACACCACACGGCGGGTCAACTTACCTTAGTCACCTCTTACGACGACTTGGTAAGAAATGAGGGTGGTCTATTCTATTCAGCCGGATAATCAATGCTAATAAAGATTAAATCTTCAGATGGTAGTAAAAAAATAAATTATTATTTACGTAGTATCTTAAACCAGGGTTTCTTAAACTGTGGGTCCCCCTGTGAGTCGCGAGACTACTGAAAGGGGCGTCGCAAAGATCTGATACTTTTCAATCATTATTGATACAACTACATGGCTGCAGGCTTTGATTAAATGGATTTTATTAAATTTATGATTGGTTAGTTTACAACAATTATAAATAAAATTTTAAAATTAGTATACACACTATGCTAGTATATAAATACAAATAAAAATCATACAAAATACTATTGTAGTTTTATTATAACTATTTTTTGAAAATAGTGGCAATGCAAAACTGTTATTTACATTGTAAAATAGTGCAATATTACATCTACATCTACGGTTAATATATATTTCATTATATGGAGGAGGGGATCGTTTAAAATTTCCCAAGCTTGAAGGGGGTCGCTATATAAAAAAGTTTAAGAAGCCCTGTCATAGACCATTTGATTATTTGCTAATCCTAAGCCATTAAGTCGTTGGTTCTGGTCATTACCTCTAACACTAGATAATGGTTAATTTGATTCAGAATTTATTATATCCTCGTACCATTGGCTTTATTGGCTTTAGCTCATTAGTCGTTTAACTTTATATGTACGAGTATGTAAAACTAAACAAAACTTTTCTTTTATACAAATTGAGAGTCATATTACACAATTTATATATTTTTAATAGCATTAAAAGTTTTAGATAAATTTTGATATTTAAATATTTCTTATATAAATAACTTATTCAATGTAGAGTTATGTTATAGTATACCTTGCTTTTCGGGGCATACGCGGGAGATTCAGGCATTTAAACAAAAAAGAAAAAGCATTATTTTTTTAACGTTTGTGACTATTTTTTATTATATTTTTCAAAAAGCATAACGAAATTTATATTTAAAGTTCTATTTTGATAATTCACGAACATACTTAAAAAACTAATTCTTTAAGTTTTTGTATGGTAATAAATAAATAAATATATGGGACACTTACAAACACTGTCCTCCGTCCAAGTTACTAAATACTTGTGTTATGGGTGACAGACGACTGGTGAATATATACTTATATATTTTTTACATACATACTTAAATACAATTATACACCCAGAGACGAAGACCAACAAATTCATTTATAGAAAATGTTGGCCCTCTGCGGGAATCGAACTCGCGACCCGCGAAGTCGAAGGCAGGATCACTACCCACTGCACGAACGGGCCAGTCTAATAAATATTAAAAAAAAAACATCATTTTTCCTTATTCCATTTTCAGCTTGAGTGTACTTGCCAATAACTGTCCAGGGTAAATATTGGTGTAAGCAAGACAACGGCGTTTTTGAGAATTCCGAATGAAGGTCCGAGCTGTTTGTATGTTTGCCCGCTCGCTTGTAGCTTGTAATCTATGTTTGTTTTGGCGGGACATGTTACCTTTCGCCATTGTAACACTAGCATATTGAAATGTTCCAAGTACTTTGAAACTAATTTTTTTACTGGTTTTCGTCTACTGAATCACAAATGTATTATTATGGATTTACAATTACTAACCGGATACACCGAAATTTTAACAGAGACGATGGATGGACACTACCCCAGCGAGGAAACCGATTTTTGACACTAGCGGTTCATATAAAGACCGATTTTAATCCGTTGCATGCACAAATTTCATCCGTGCATCCGATGACGAAGACCAGAGCGACAGGGAACAAGTTGGAACAGGCGCGACCACGGCCGCTACCGTGTCCCCCCCTCCCACCATTCAAGGGTCGTGCCTAGCGAGCTGCTGAAAGCAGTTCCTGCCGCGATAACGTCATGCAAAGAGATCATGCATAAATTTCCCGAATGGGTTCGAAACTAGTCAGGCTAACCCGATAGAATATGACGTGAGTAAAGCTGGTTTCTATACATTAGCTATGATGATATAGGCGTCCAAAAAGCGTCCTGTATGACCCTGACGATCAAATAACGATCGTAAATAAACACATATTATACACGCACATAGCTTCTTCGTCGGCGAAGACGAGGTCCTAGTTTTCTGGTTAGTCGTATGTGGCTTCTCGTTATACTCCCAACGCCATGATGGCTAATAAGTAATACTATTATCCCTCCACTACACGTTGTCTTAAGCTATGGGCTGGCCTCACAGTAGGCACCCTTAGGACGACGTCCCCCGACGCTAGAAGAGATTTTGCGTGACGCTGTAAAAATCATGAGGTATAACAGCATATAGTTAGTTCGAATAAAAATGCTACTCTTTTGAGAGAATCACCAATTTTTGAGAGACACCAATGATTTTTTCTGTTATACTTATGTGTCCACTTAATATTTGCAATTTATCACACGCTTTTCGATAAAATAAAACATCGTGAGAAAGCCTGCATTAATATGTCAAAAGTATTATGGATATTGTGTTACCTAAGTAACCTGACCTACCAATCCACATTGGAGCAGCGTGGTGGGTCTACCAATCTCTTCTCGCTCCAATCTCTATCCAAAAAGGAAGAGAAGAGGCCTATTCCCAGCACTGAGATAACGAGGGGCAGCTAGTCTTTGAGCGAAGAATCCCATAAAGGTATGTGTTATGATTTATTTTCTTCTTTAGTCGTTTCATGGTACCTAAAGAATATATTTAAACAAAAGATTACTTAATGTCTGTGTGTCCCTTGACATACTTCGACGTCACCTTTTAACGGAGGCCTCACGTTTACCAGTAAGTGTAACGAGGTGCTAATCCACTTACCGTAATGAGTATGCTAATCATTCCAAGATCCTTTACCAACTACCTAAAAAAATCAGATTTATATAAACTATTACGCCAACTAAACGTTTAAGTACCTCTTTTATTTTTTATCCTATATGTTGAGCCTGACTAGCTGCCCCTGGTAAGCTTAACGTAAGGTTTTAAAGTTAGGGTAAGGGGCGCAGACGACTCGCCAAAGCCCGTCGTATTCCGCCCTAACGGGAACCTCTAGGCGTCTCAAACTGGTTTTAGCGGACGCCCATCTGAAAAATCCGAGGCAATCGATGCATTTGGTGCTCCCGATGCATCGAGCGGAAGAGCAAAGGGAGGGACCACTTTTAGGGAAGCAGACCCAGAGTTGGAAAAAAGAAGGAATTTTAATTACTCTTTATAACTTCTTTACACTCTAAGTACAATTTTCACGTTTCATATAAAAATTGTTTAGGAGTTAGTTAACTTAGTATAACACTATTTCTAAGCTTTCTTCATTCATCATTCTCTTGCCCTTATCCCACTCTAAGTGGAGTCGGCACAGCATGTTTTAACCATGGTGTGATGTGATTTGGTTAGGTGTTTTACGACTGGCCGCCTGCGAAATGTCAACATACCTTAGTCGCCTTTCAAGACACCTTCGCAAGAAATGAGGGTGGTCTAATCTACTGCGCTGGATACCACACTACACTTACCTTAGTCACCTTTTGCAATACCTCGGAAGGAAATGTGGGAGGTTCATTTCTTATCACCGAGATACCTCTGACACTTCGTCTTTTATGGCACCTCGGTAGCAAATAAGGGTGGTCTATTCTACTCAGCTGGATACCACACCGCACTTACCTTATTTACCTTTTACGATATCTCGACAAGAAATGAGGATGGTCTAGTCCAGAGGTATCCAAACTTTTTTCTATCGTAGACCCCTTGTCATGTTTTCAGTTTTAGATAGACCCCCTTCTATTTACCTTGAAAGCCTTAAATTTCTAACAGTACCGAAGTACCTATAGTGTGAAAAAGTAAAACATAACAACACATTTTTATGTGTCAACACAAATGCTCCGAGATCAAGTGAAAGCAGTTTGAGACCGATGATATTATTAATATTAATAATAATATTATATATTTAAAAAAATTTATTGTCAAAATTATGTCATTTTATAGACCCCAATTTTTTTTTCGCCCACGTAGACCCCTTGCAGTTCTTAAGCGACCCCTGGGGGTCGATATAGACCACTTTGGGAATCATTGGACTCTAGTCTACTCAGCCTGATACCACTATTTCTACGCTTTATTCTATATTAATTCGTTCAGTTGATATATTCATTCTTGACACAAAAACTGATCCTTGAGCTTTAATGGCAGACTCACGTTTTGCCAATCACTACAACGAGGTGCTAATCCACTTGTAGTAATAAGGATGCTAATGACTCACAAAGGAAGAGCCTTTATACAGCGTTACTAGTTCGCTGAGATAGTGCTTTTGACAAGAATCTCTCATAAAATACTTTGGCCATAATTTTAGTATAATAAAATTTACAGAAAAACGGCGAGTGGTATCCGTCTGAATAGAGTACCACCCTCATTTCTTACCGAGGTGTCGTAAAAGGCGACTAAGGTATGTCAACCCGCCGTGTGGTATACGGCTGCGCAGAATAGACCAAGCTCATTTCTTACCGAGTTGTCGGAAAAGGCGACTAAATTAAGTTGACTCACCGTGTGGTATCCGGTTTAGTAGAATAGACCACCCTCTTTCTTACCGACGTGTCGTAAAATACGACTGAAGTAAGTTGACGTCAGGCAGGCGGCCGGTCGTAAAAACGCAGCCAAATCATGTGACAGCATGTTTATAACATGTCGTGCCGACCCCACTTAGAGTGGGATAAAGCAGGAGGATGATGATGAATAAAATTTATAGAAAATACGTTTCAGTATATAAACATTATTTAAGAACTAAATCAAACCTTTCAAAGTAGAATAAGCCTTTTATAATTCCAAAAACTTAAAAACTACAAATGTAATAATTAAATAATTTTGCAATAATCGATAATCGAACGATAAAGTAAAATAGAAGATAAATATAATACTAAAGTTGAGTGGTCTATCCGTTTTCATACCTGACACATGCAGGATTCGTAAAACTGCACAAACCTCCACCACCGCCACAATAGACATGCAGTACACACGTTCACTATTACAGACTCAACAATCGTTTCGCTTCACAACCGAAGCATCATCAGGTGACAGAATTCAGGACAAAATCGCAAAATAAATTTAAATTCAATTAAATTTCTAATAAATTTAATTCTTAAATTCTATAAAAACTTGTGTCTAATTGCAATGTATCACAAGTTTTTCGTTAACGGAAAACATCGTGAGGAAACTTACATATTTCTAGAGAATTTTGGGGATATGTGTGACCTATCAATCCGCCTTGGAGCCACGTATAAGATCTTAGCTCCAATCCTTCTCTCCAGAAATGGAGAGAAATGCCTATGCCCAGCAGTGGAATAATAACAGGCCGTTACTTTTGTCTTAAAATCGGTTGCAGGATGAATGAATGATATATGAATGACAATTAACCATTGAAAACGTTGTATGTAATATCGATAACACATTTTTCAAGAACCGCTTTTAGTTTAAAATTATCGCTTGTATCACATTTTCCTTTACCCTTTCATAATTTCCCAGAGAGCGATACATAATGCCGTTTGAAGCCGCCATGAATAATACATGGCATTCGTGTAAAATCATCGGGCGCTAGACAATTCCGTCAGAGCCTTTGACGTTGTCTGCGAGGCACATCAAAGGCCGCCGCTGTTTGCCCTCTCCGGGCCTCTACAGGTTACCGCATAGAGGGAATATTGATTGCACGTATGCACAATTGCACTGTGGTTACCGTGAAGATTGTCACGGAAATTTGCCTTAAACAGAGCCGGAATTGGTTTTGGCTTTAACAAAGTACCTTTTCTCATATTTGTACCGTGAATTTGGGATTAAAAATCCGATTAATATTAATTGCACGTACGCACAATTGCACTGTGGTTACCGTGAAGATTGTCACGGAAATTTGCCTTAAACAGAGCCGGATGTGGTTTTGGCTTTAACAAAGTACCCTTTCTCATATTTGTACCGTGAATTTGGCATCAAAAACCCGATAAATATTAATTGCACGTATGTACAATTGCACTGTGGTTACCGTGAAGATTGTCATAGAAATTTGCCTGAAAATAAGCTGGAATTGGTTTTGGCTTTAACAAATTACGCTTTTTGATATTTGTACGGTGAATTTGGGATCAAAAACCCGATAAATATTAATTTCACGTATGTACAATTGCACTGTGGTTACCGTGAAGATTGTCACGGAAATTTGCCTGGAACATAGCAGGAATTGGTTTCGGCTTTAACAAAGTACGCTTTAATATTTGTCAGTGTAGTATCATCGACTAATATCAAAGTACCTGGGTGACCGAGATTTGGTAAGTAATTTTTTAAAGATATAAAAAAATCATCACCATCTTACCCTTATCCCACTCTAAGTAGGGTCGGGACAAAATACTATAAACATATTGTCACATGTTTTGGCTGCGTATTTTACGGCCGGCCGCCTGCCTGACATCAACTTACCTTAGTCATATTTTATGACACCTCGTTAAGAAAGAGGGTGGTCTATTCTACTCAACCAGATACTACACAGTGGATTAACTTACCTTAATCGCCTTTTACGACACCTCAGTAAGAAATGAGGGCGGTCTGTTCTATTCAGCCGGATACACTACGGCGGTAGACTTACCTTAGTCGCCTATTACGACACCTCGGTAAGAAATGAGGGTGGTCTATTGTATTCAGCCGGATACCACACGGCGTTATATATATGCTTTATAGCATAGCATAGTGACGTTACTGAAAAATACTTTACCTACCTTAGGCTAAGATTTTGTAATGAAAAGTCGTGGTTAATTTTATATTAAAATAATAAACTACGATATGGCCTATATGACAAGAAAAACCACCATCGACAAAGGAACAAACGATGATTTTGGCATTTATTGAAAAGCACACAATGCTGGCCCACTACACTGAGATCGCCTCTTTTATATTTTAATTTTAATATTAAACCCCCTGGCGATCGTTGTACAGTACAGAGTAGCTAAGGCAATAGAGGGATATTAAAACAATAAAAATTAAATATAGCATCAAAGAAAACTGATATTGATTAATGAATTTAGCCGATGCACTCGATCTTAAAGTATAAAAAGCTAATGGCAAAACACACTTTACTTTACTTAAACAATATGTTTATTCTTCGAGCCTGAGTGTATTTAGGTATTTATTTGAATAATACATGTGTATATATATGTGTGTGAGTGTGTGTGTGAGTGTGTGTGTGTGTGTGTGTGTGTGCTATCGACGAAAAGAAAAGACGAGATGTGCAAGATTGGGATGGTATGGACTTGAGGGATGAGGGATGAAAACCATGTGACCAAACGAGTGTTAAATATGAATGTGGATGGATAAGTGACTAGACGGAGCCCTAAAAACAAATGGTTGGATTGTTTAAAGTATCACATGTTTATAAAGAGCGCCAGAGTTGACAAATTATGGGAGAGAATGGAAGAGAAAAACATATTGTGCAGACAGATATACTTAGAGTGGGATAAGGGCAGGAGAAAGAAGAAGGATATGTATACTAGGATTATAAAAAGATATAATATCAGTTTCTCTGTCTGTTTCATTTTCATAACTTAGGGTAAGAAAACTAAAGATGAGGCGAACAAAGTCGCGGGTAGAAAAATTTATATTGAGTAGCATATTTCTCATAATCATCCTCCAGCTCTTATCCCACTCTAAGTGAGGTCCGCACAACAAGTTTACTCCGCATAAAAGTAGGTTTAAAAAAAAAAGATAATTACATAACTTAATTATTTAAATTTTGTTTTTTGTCTCTGACAAATGTTATTGGTCTGTACTCCAGTGGTAGCGCGCAGTCTACTGAAGAGCCCTTTACAGCGTTATTGAGATTCAGACGAGTCCCTCTTCATCATGTCTTCATAATCCTGGAGATGGCTGAAACAATAATAATGAATTATGTATAGACCTTACCTACTTTTATATGCGGGCCTGGGACTTATGGCGAGGCGGATTATTTAAATATAGAGTGAAAGCTTTTTGCGAATTGCCTTATTTTTTTGTACAATGTATGAGCTGATTTTGACAGTGTTAATTTGAAGCTTCCTTAATTATTATAGAATATGATTCTACAGATTATACAGAGAAATAAAGAGAAGGTGAATTTTATTTTATTTATTTATTTATTATACCAATGAATGACGATGATCTATCTGTCTCTCTTTTTTTATGCGATTAGACAATGATGAAGTATATGAGTTTTATCTTCTCTCTCTTTACTTATTATCACTTGAAAGAGGCTCCCCTACAAAGAGTAAAATTGAAACTTAAACTTATCACAATGATTTGATGCTAATTTGCAGGTTTGCATTCCAGAAAATTTTCATTTTTTCTCTTTATTTATTATTTATGTTTATTTGTACTGGAAAATTCTGAAGATGTTTATCAACCAAATCTTTCTTTAAGAACTCGATACGATGTCAGAAATCCTAAGCAGTAATCGTCAATTCTCAAAATATCGTTGTTTATTATATAAATGTTACAAATACCAATAATAACTTAGTCTGTAAGTGCCTACCCTTATGCTATATCTACGTATAATGTAGGCCATAGTTACACCAGTGCCATAGGTACATAAATGAGGCCTCTACAAGCTTTCCATGTGTCCCGATCCTTATCAAGCTTATGTCGGCAATTTCGAATATCGCGTGCGGCCTCTTTGGGTCACCATTTAAGACATAAGCGGAAAGCAATTTTATAACATCATTCACCAAACTAGAAACTATAAATGTGTTACTATAAATTAATTTTAAATTAGAGATTGACCGTTTTCCAAAGGAAATCATCCCATCTGTGATGAAATCACAATACAATTTTACGTGAGGTGTGATAGTAAGCTGTGTCCTTTCAAA
Organism: Morpho achilles; assembly: GCA_947086495.1. Taxonomy (NCBI): domain Eukaryota; kingdom Metazoa; phylum Arthropoda; class Insecta; order Lepidoptera; family Nymphalidae; genus Morpho; species Morpho achilles. Next base: position 5,493,154 of record CAMTZB010000001.1, read on the forward strand.
CTACTCGATCACGTTAGCGTAAGGCTAATTTGTATGTCTCTGCAACAGCGACATCTATTGACCGCTGTTGAAGCACCTAACGCGATCGAGTAGGTTAAAAAAACTCGCACTACAACACAGTTCGACCGCCCGTTTCTTTTAATAGTCTTCTTTAAATCACGTGAAAAATTGATTGCGGAATTGTGTTATGGACTTACTTTAGTCACCTTTTACGATACCTAGGTAAGAAATGAGGGTGGTCTATTCTACTCAACCGGATACCACACGACCAGGAATTTTGTTATAGAATCTAAAATATTATCGTAGTATAGCATTAGAACTCGTGATTACGCCGCATGAGTCTTTAACTTGAACCATAATCTAAGCGTTATCTAATGGACAGTGGATAGCACAGGCAATTATAAAGGTTGTGTAAAGTTTAATAGGGGCTAATGTCGTGTTTTACGTAGATTTATGCTACGGATAATTTTATTTGTCACTTTTGAAGTTCATTATATTGTTTGTACCTGCATGACGAAAGCTTACATGTATGCATCATGCTTATATACATTTGAGTTTAATAGTACGAAGAATTGATGGGTGTTTGGGTCTTAAGATACTGTATTAGCGTGGAAAAGGTTGTTTTAGTAGACTCCCTATAACTTAAGGTTGGGACATGACCTCAAAATTATAATAGGATCGATGTAGCGATCCTTTAAAACGGCCAGTTGCCTGCCTGACTCAACTTACCTTAGTCACCTTTTATGCCCCGAGGCGGTCGATGCATCTGGTGCTCCCGATGCTTCGATTAGCGGAGGGAGGGGCCACTGTTTAGAGAGGCCCCGACCCAGAGGTGGCGCACTCTGGGATCAGAGTTGCTGCTGGCGGGAATGGGGGTAATTTTTACGACGGTACCCTGTCCCCGCCACCAGCAGCGTGGTGGAGCACTGTCAGGTTTTTAGTCGGTGCGAGTCCGACATAAGCGCCGCCCGTCCCCGTCGGGCGGTGATGATGATAATGCGTTGTCCTGACAAAAAAAAGTCACCTTTTACGATACCTAGCTAAAAAATGAGGGTGGTTAGCTCAGTTGATACAACACGGCGGGGTTTTGATATGTAGGTATAAAAAATATATAAATACCAATATAGTACACTATAAATACGCATAATACAAATTTTAATATATATGACATTAGAAATTTTTAGATTTGATTACGTCACAGTTACACACAAGATCATCCGTCCTCAAAGTAATATTTGTTTTATGGGTGCCGAAAACTGGTAAATATATTATTTTAAAATAAATACTTAAATGCACCCAGAATCGAAGAAAGAAAAAATTGTGTACAGAAAATTGCCCTTCCGTGGTATTCGAACCCACCAACCATGGGCTGAGTGGAGGGTCACTGGTAACTGAATGCGCATCTTTTTTAATCATATTATTTGCCTCTTCAGGTGACAAGAGGACTGGCTCCTTTTTCGCACAAAGAATCAGCGCGGAAACGCTGCCAGCATTCTTGGAACCATTCCACGTGGGCATAATTTGTATAGTTCTATACAGTATCTTTATACCTATCGTGTAAGTAATTTAAGATAGATATAACTTTTACACACACACTGATACATTTTTGCATATTATAGTAAATTAAATCGAAGATTCATACCCCAGTATAAAATATTTGTGGCAATTTACATTTACCTGTAATGCTAATGTATTTCTGATGTTTATGCTTAATAATGCAATATGTTTACAATACATTCATTTTGATCTGATAACATCGAAAAAAACAGTCGAAATTAATGGCATTTCAACAATATAAAAGACATTTACAGTTATCATTGGGTAAAAGCATGGTGTAATTAACTGTAAACTCCAATTCAATTTCAGTGTTTACTTCAATACATAATTTTTCAAACATACTTTTAAACATTAAATTATTGAGATCTAGTATTAATGAACCCCTTAAAGCATGTTTAGAATTGATACCTAATACAGGTACTACGACTAGTCTCGAGCCTATCCGGGGCCTTATTCATCTAACTAAAACTAACTAAAGAAACTAGTCAGGCTAATCCGATAGAATAAGTCATGAGTAAAACCGGTTTCTATACATTAACTATGAATACTCAAGACTTAAATTTAAAAAAATTAGATCATTTTATTATCTATAATCTATGATTTTAATCAAAATATAATCTTCCTAAGTTACTCCCAATCATACGTATATATTACTATAGAATACGGATACAAGTTCTTAGAAGCATAAATATAAAAACCCATATCTCATATTTATATATTCGGATAACCAATAGCATTACATATTAAATAATCCAATAAATATCCTATATATTTTAAATGAATTATGTAGTATATTTATTATTGAAAACTGCTCCAACGATTTCCTGAAATTCAGCATAAAGGATGTTATGAGGGAGAAAAATAAATCTAGCTAGGTTCTACTTCAAAAAAATCGTTTTATCCCTGTTTTTTGGCATTAAAAAAATATTAAAATTAAAATTGAATATATAAAACGCTATTCTTGTCGTGAAATGTCAAATCAGCGTAGCTTATTCGAGGAACGGGTGGTCCCGAGAAATATAAATACCTACAAATTATTTTTTCCTTTTTTTTCAAGTTTCATCTATTTGTATCTTGTGAAGGCTTGGTAACCCAGGTACTATCAAACAAATTGACCACCACTAATCTATTTTAAATTAATGTTACTAATTCAACTAACATTACAGTATATTAAGGGCACTGGCTCCTGAAATATCGGCAAATTTAGTTTAGAAGCCGAAATTTCAATATGTCATGTAAATATTGTTCAATCTATCAATACATCATCATCATCAATACATATTAAATAATTTTAAAAAGTATTTTACAAGCGGGAATGTCGCGGAAAAAATGCGAAATGTCGAATACAAAATGTAATTCACTTATTATTCACAATTATTCAGTTTACCCGACATAAACTTCGCCGCAATAATTCGGTAAATAACGACAGGTGCCGTGTGGGGGAGTCCCGGCTAATAGTTCAAAATTCAAAGTTGTACTTAAACAGGTCGAGCAAACACTTCGCCATCTGGCTACGTTCGACTAATATCGCCACAGAGCTGCAATGTTCGTAGTTCGACTGCTTTAGTTTGAATACTCTTTACTTGTAACCACTATCATATTATTCCTTCACTAGCTTTTACCCGCGACTTCGTTCGCGTGGACTGTTGTTAAGTGATACTAAACTACACTCCCAAAAAGAAGAGAGGAGGCTGATGCCAAGCAGATTTTTGTAAAATATACATACTTTGAAGATATAAGTAAGTAGCGGCCTGTTACTCCCCCACTGCTGAGAATAGACCTCTTCTCTCCGTTTTTGGAGAGAAGGATTGGAGCTTAGACATACCACACTGCTCCAATGCGGATTGGTAGGTTACACATATCTCAAGAACTCTCTAGAGATATGCAGGTTTCCTCACAATTTCCTTTACCGAAAAGCCTGTAATAAATTGCAATTATCAATTAGACACATAAGTTTTAACAGAAAAACTCATTGATGTCTGACCGGGTTTGAACCCGTGACCTCCTCGAAAGAGTCGCACGGTGTTACCGCTGGGCTATCACAGATGAAGATATAAATAACTTCACGAATAATATTATTTACATAATAAAACGCCGTGTGGTATCCGGCTGAATAGAATAGTACCACCTTCATTTCTTACCGAGGTGTCGTAAAAGGCGACTAAGGTAAGTCGACCCGCCGTGTGTTATCCGGCTGAGTAGAATAGACTACCCTCTTTCTTACTGAGGAGTCGTAAAATACGACTAAGCTAAGTTTACGTCAGTAAGGCGGCCGATCATAAAATACGTAGCCAAATCATACGACAACATGTTTGTAACATGTTGTGCCGACCCCACTTAGAGTGGGATAAGGGCAGGAGGATGATGATGATGATTTACAAACAATACATTAAATTAATTTAAAAAAAAAACAAAAGTAATAATAAAATTATTTTAAATGTAAATTGCTTCAAATAAATATTTTAAAAATAATTTTATTATTACTTTTGTATTATGGATCTCCGCAAAGTAACGCCTAATTCTATAAATTAAAATAATTTAAATTATTACTCATAATGGATCAATGTACACTTTTATACACTAGTATACACAAAGGGGTTTGGTTATAATTAAATTGACGTCTTACAGGAGGGCAATAATTGACAGGTTCAAGGAGTGCCGGGTGCAAAAACATGGCGAATTTTCATTGCTGTCAAGCCACTTGTCGTTATTGATACGGTTCATCGAGTATTGACAATATCGCGTGTTTTAAAAAGCCATATTTTGCTATATTACTGTATAACCGTGTGTGTAAGGGTCCCATACATTTATTTATATATTTCATTAAATGAACAAGTTAAGACATCATAACCTGGAGGATATCTTTAATATTTAAATGAGTTAATCTAGTATGTACATATATATATATATATATATATATATATATATATATATATATATATATATATATATATATATATATATATATCCTGAAATTTAGCATGTAGGGTGGTTTTGGGGGAGAAAATTCGATCTAGATAAGTTTTATTTAAAAAAATGTCGTTTTATCCCTGTTTTCGGGCTCTGAAATTTTTTTGAAATTTACGTTGAATACAATCACAATTTTTCGCTGTCAAACGTAAAGTCACGGTAGTTCATTTGGAGAACGGGCGGTCTAGAGAGCTGAAAATACCTAGGATCGAGCCCCAACCTGCCCTATTATTTTTTAATTTTTCTTTTCAATTTTTTATTTTACTTTATTTTTTACATCATTTTAAAAATTACCGAGCCAAGCTCGGTTACCCAGGTACTATATAAAAAATTCTGAGCAATACTCGGGTCATTCAGTATCATAATCAGTAATATTCAGTAAGGTCTCTCGTTTTCGAATTCTACAAATTTTTAGCTTATATCAGTATATTACTTAAAAAAAGCCATATGATATCTGGCTGAGTAGAATAGACCACCCTCAGTTCTCACCGAGATGTCGTAAAATGCGACTAAGGTCAGTCGACCCGCCGTGAGGTATTAGGCGGAGTAGAATATACCACCCTCATATCTTACCGAGGTTTCGTAAAAGGCGATTAAGGTAAGTTGACCCATCGTGTGGTATCTCTTTGAGTAGAATAATCCACCCTCATTCTTACCGAGGTGTCGTAAAATACGACTCATCTAAGTTGACGTCAGGCAGGCGGCCGGTCATAAAATACGTAGCATGTTGTGCCGACCCCACTTATAGTGGGATAAGGGCAGGAGAATGATGAATATAATAAGAATCAAAATACTAAGGTTCACTTTGGTTTTTGTAACCCGTATGACACGTGAGACCTTTGATTAGTTAATATTACTTAACTTAAGATTAGAGATATTACTTAAGAGAAGAAAGAACCCATCCTTTCACAGGATATTAAGGACCCCATTAAGAGTGGGATAAGGGCAGGAAAATGATGTCAACATAATGCTTAAAGTAACATTGTGATCATAGTGTCATATTTTAAATAATACTATGCCTCCCCAATTTTTAACTCCAATAATATACGCAATAAAATACAAGCAACTGCTAACGTTAAAAATAATTAGTGGCAATGTAAATAACCCATGTCTAAGACTCAAGTGGGCCCAGCGGGGTCGCGTGCGCCCCGTAGCGTGATAACGGGGTGCTTTAGAACCCCTAGGCTCCCGGGAATACCCTGTTTATTGCTAACCCCCGGGCAACGGCGGCCTCAGTGTAAACTGCGATAAAACGTTACAACTTATGTTTATTCCATTTTTAAAATTTCATGGAATAAAAAGTAGAATACGAAAATTTTGTCTACAGAAAAGTTTAAATACGAAGAAAAGTTTAACTGTAAGAAATAGAATCAGCAGAAACCATTCAAGTGCTTGAACAAAGATTATTTTGATTTGATTTGTCATTACACTCAAGCTACAGATAGTTCATAAAAATAGAAAAAAAAAACTGATTTGAAAAAGGATATATATATATATATATATATATATATATATATATATATATATATATATATATATATATATATATATATATATATATATATATATATATATATATATATATATATATATATATACGTTCTCTGATGTGAATAGACCTTCTACGCTCTCCGCATTTAAGACCTGCGAAGTGCTTCTGTGCTTGCCCATGAACCTGTTAAATCTATAATAAATAAAAATAAATATTTTTATTGTCATTAAAAAAACAGTATCTACAATACACTATTTTAAGACCAGGGTGGATAATATAGCTGAATCAATTTATCAACACTTTTATACTTTATAGCAATGATGGCCAATGCTTTGACTATGTGTTCAAAATCGGGACCTATGTTTTAAATAAAATATTACCTATATATATATAAAAAAAAAATATAAATAATAAAAAACTGATTTGAAAAAGGATATATATATATATATATATATATATATATATATATATATATATATATATATATATATATATATATATATATATATATATATATAGGTAATATTTTATTTAAAACATAGGTCCCGATTTTGAACACATAGTCAAAGCATTGGCCATCATTGCTATAAAGTATAAAAGTGTTGATAAATTGATTCAGCTATATTATCCACCCTGGTCTTAAAATAGTGTATTGTAGATACTGTTTTTTTAATGACAATAAAAATATTTATTTTTATTTATTATAGATTTAACAGGTTCATGGGCAAGCACAGAAGCACTTCGCAGGTCTTAAATGCGGAGAGCGTAGAAGGTCTATTCACATCAGAGAACGTCGTTTAAGAGGGACAGATCACCTCCTTTGAGATTTTACCAAGATACCAAGGGTAGAATAGGATGCTTTTGGGATACCTATTAGTGAATCCATTCAACTGAAACTTAGACCATATCCCTTGTGAAAGCCGTTAAAACGAGGATTATATTATCAAATAAAAAAAAGAATTAAGAAGTATGGCTATTACAATCGCCTAATTGTAATTTTGAACATCTCCAACAATTGCTACAATGGACTTTAAAGACTCACGATTCACGAGGGACGTTCATAGATGTACTGCATTATATTCCAAATATTATAGTTTCAATGTAACATAAATATTATTATTTAGTAAATCAATGGAAATCATTAATAAATGTAATGCCAAATGTAAAGGGTGCCGACATATGGCCGACATTACAGCTTTTATTAACTGTCTGTCAGTCAATTCGTCGTATTAGCGTACGTATAGCTTCAGGGCTAGCTAAATTGTATATACAGTATGTTCTGTTAACAAGGAACACTATTAATAGAAATAACAATCTCCTTTACAATCATTAACACTGTGAGCAGCGTATATGAGTTTTGAAATGTTTGTTGTAAGGTACTACATTAAAAAATATACATTTACATTTACATTTTACTTAAAAACTAATCTGAAGCGGCGTTATTAGTCCTAAAATTTAAAGTAATACTGCGTAATGACTTTAGCTCCTCCTCCATCCTCCTGCCCTTATCCCACTGTAAGTGGGGTGGGCACAACATGTTATAAACATGCTGTCACATGATTTGGCTTTGTATTTTTCGACCAGCCGCCTGCTTGACGTCAACTTACCTTAGTCATATTTTACGTCACCTCGGTAAGAAAGAGGGTGGTCTTTTTCACTCAACCGGATACCGAACGGTGGGTCGACTTAGTTTAGTCGCCTTTTACGACACCTCTGAGGGTGGTCTATTCTACTCAACCGGATACCATACGGCGGGTCGACTTAGTTTAGTCGCCTTTTATGACACCTCGGTAAGAAATGAAGGTGGTCTATTCTATTCAGCCAATATTAAACATAAGTGTTAAATATTTACACAATATTATTAAGGATAGTTTTCAAAACATCCTGTATAACAAATAAGCCGATACCGCAGGCGTTTAGCTGACAACTATTGTCCCGCCCCAAAGCTCTGCGACTCCCGCGCATGTTGTGATACACATCATAATTGATTTAGTTGCGCGTGAAATTCTGCAGTGTTCGCTCATATTTATTCCTTCGCTCCGGTTAATTTTAATAATGTAAACGCGAACTGCAGTGGAATGATTTTCCATAATGATTATGACTTATAGCATGAGCATTATTATTTGTTTATTTAAAACTTTCAGGTCATCAGCGTATAGTAGGCAGGGAGATAGAAAACGTTCTATTAGATCATTTATGAAACATATAAATAGAAGAGGACCCAGGTGTGAACCTTGTGGCACACCGGAAGTACCAACGTATGATTTGGATAACATGCCTTTTACAGCCACTAGCTGTATTATTATTGTACTAACCTATAATGAACGTTTCTTCAGCTAAGTGGTGTTACAAGCTTTGATATCCCATATAGCGATGATGATATAGCGTTGAGGACACTTGGGTCTTATAAGGGGGCAGGGGTTCGAACCCCCTTTCTGTTAAAAAATTGATATTTGTCATTTATAACACTCTTTTCGGTGAAGGAAAACGTTGTGAGAAAACTGCATTAGTCTAGACAATTATGGGAATATGTATAATTTACCAATCTGCATTGAAACGGCTCAGTGGGTTTAAGCTCCAACCCTTCTCTTCAAAACCGGAGAGAGAAGGCCGATGCCCAGCAGTGGGATAATAAAAGGCCAACTTTAAACCGATAGCATGAGAAAACATAATTTGTAACAATTATAGGATACCAGCGGTATTCAAGATTTCATACGCCTTAAGTTTGTGATACTATAAACATAGCCTTACAATTTTTACTTTGTATTTTTTTCAATTTAAGGAAGAAAAATCCCACATTTATTACCTACATGTTAGCGCGGTATAGAAGCTTCAATTGTAGTAAATTTCATCAGTATCTGTCCAACGGTTTACAAAAGCGTAACAGATAGACAGACCGACATACAAGCAGACTTTAACGTTTATAATATTAGTATACTTTTTATTTCTTTAAACCAATGTACGTCGACGCTTACATAGATCTCTTTAAGGGGTTTCCAGGCCACACGATACGACACGACATTTTTGCGTTCGTTTGTAAAACTAATGAGTTTTCTATAAACACTGCGTTTTTCATCAAATACATCACCCGAACGCTTTAGGGCTCGCATAACATCGACTAATCTTTCTATTGATTTCGTAATATTCTGTGCATATTTTCTGAGACTTAAGATATATGGTATATACAATTTTTGTTGAAAAAGTTGGCCTAAAAATGGTCCACTCTTAACGAAAATAAACCTAAAAATTATTAAATTTTTATTGCACTCATATACATTAGTTAAGACCTCGGCAATAACATTTATCGCCAGCTTATTCCTGTTGGCGTACACTTGCGCCCCGTTCACAGTATTTCGCTAATCGCCCGACAAAAGCACGGTTTAGATATAAATACAAATCGTGTTGTTTTCGGTCGCGCCCCGTCGCTTTGCAAGCCCTCTTTGTAAAGCAGCGTGTACACTACTTATAAAACAGACGCACCCTGAAATAATTACTAAATTCCATACTAAGATTTTGATATGTAACTGGGGCCAACATTGTCTCAAAAGCAAGTATATGTTTGAAAGAAGAGTGGCATACTGAAACTTAGGTTTAATTAAAGACTGCTCTTAGGATGGAATGCAGCACAGTACAGTGGGTTTTTTCATGTTTTAAATAAAACAGGTGTCTGTGAAGTTTAATTCGAAGAAAAAATATCGATACCATAATCGGATGCCCACTTTCCTGTCAAGCTCGTAGTGTGTTAGGTGATCAAAATATACACAGCATGAATACAAAACTGACTATACTATATAAGAGAATAAGGGTAACTAGAGAAATATTTTTATTAGATTCAGCGTTTCGACAGCGTTTCTATTGCCCGCTCTTGGAAACAGTCTGCGCGCTTAGCAGCGAATGAAGTGCTCCACCGCCGGTGTTTTGGTATTCCGGTATATAATGTCGTTCAACACGTACTTCGGAGTTGCTAAGATCAGCCGCAGGCTGCAATTCTGCTGGACTTGTACTCGTATGTAGCCTTCGCCTTTGGTATGTAAAGCATAGCGCATAACGTAAGCAGGACTAGGCAGTACATCTGCCAATGTGAAGTCTCCGTTATACACCCTAGCACAATGCAGAGGGCGTGAGTGTAGAGATTTTTATTGTTCGCATCTGATCGCGTACGGATCACGAGTCGCGTCGGATTATTGGGACGGCCGAATAAATTATCGCTCTTTTATTGGGGTCGCGGCATGCGGGGAATAGTGAAAAACCGCCCTTTGATGCTGATAATTGTTTTATTCAATTACGTTTTAGCTAAAGAAACAATAACATCTGTTTAAATATGTGTCTATTGCATTTGAATGGAATTAAGAATTTAAGAAAAACAAAATAGTGCCTTAAATTTAACGGTCTAGGTCAAAAGACAATTGACAATGTCTATGGTTCTAATTTAAAAGATAAAATATTTTAAAACTCATAATCATAATCTGAATATTTTAATTTAATTGATTGAAAATATTTCATAATGATTTTTTTTATGGAAAATCAAATCAAACAGGGAATGGTTTGTGGATGAGACGGTATAATGTAACAAAAAAAGACTGAACGTAGTGCTTGTGTATTGTGGTGGCGGTAGTGGAGGTTTATGCATCTCTTTTCACAAATCCTGATAAAAAAAAGGATTACTTAATTTATTGTCCCTTATAAATGCGATAGTTTGTCTGCCTCTTACGATTACTCTGTTACTTTGCTAATCCACCAAAGCAATATTCATTAAATTAAGTTAACTAATAATGTTAATTTAGGTTAAATTTAGGTAAATTAGGTTAATTTAGTTAACTGAAGTTTGTATACTGATTAAAATATAGAATAAAAAAATGCAGATTCTCCTCTTTTCCACAAGTCCAATACAGTCCTCCACAACACGTCGTTTTACGCCGAGGTCCGGCCTCACAGGAGGCATCCTTAAGACGACGCTTCCAGGATGCTGCGAGTCTCGCTCGAGATTCGCTCTCCCAGTTTTTCACTCCAGCGATGCTTCTGCGCTCGCCCACTCTCTCGGTGACGCTGTCAAAGCCTCTAGGGCTAACAGCATTAGTTGGAGTCCGAAAAAAATAATCGGCTTTCTTACTTATTTCTCTCTAAGCGGAAGATTTCGCGGGTACAGCATCTATGCCATTATTGTAACCGAAAATCCGGAAAAGAAAACCGAGAATTGTAGTGAAAACAACCAAAACTCCATATAAAAGATACAGATTAATTTATATAAGATTCCTACACCCCTCCAGTCACGCACGCTAGGCCTGCTAATAGAAGATAATCCCCCCTCGCTATTTCGCGACCTGGTGATTTTGTTGCGTCGGCACAATGTTAGGGTGCGTCCCATAGTCGCCTAATTGTATATTGTTTTATTGCACTGATTCTTTATCTAACGCTACTTTGACCGAGTTATTCAATCAATCTCTACCCCTTTGAAAAGTTTACTCGAATTATAGATCTAAATCTATTCTCAGGGCTTTTGTGTGTATGAAAAGAATTTTGAAAAGAGAAACCGCCAAGTTTCTTTCTAGTTCTCCTCGGAGTTGACTATTCAAAAGCACTTGTTTACAAATTTACTTGAATAGAGAATATTTTGAATTTCAATTCTGTTTTCTGGGGCTTGATCCCAGGTTTTCTTACTTCTTTAATCCTCCCGTTCCCCACTGTATATTGCAACTTTACAAATGACAGCAAAAAAGTATTTTGTATTCAATATCAATTTAAGAAATTTTTCAATGCCTTAAAACATTATTAAAACGACCCTTTCTTAAAGCAAACCTAGATTTTACACCCCAAAACCTACATGCTGAATTTCATGAAAATCGTTGGAGCCATAACAAGAATAACTCATTTAAATATTAAAGATATCTTTATTACTAAAGTGCGTACTTATCTAGTTATATAGGTATTATTTACTCTGTATTTAAAAGAACCGTCTTGGAAGGGTATCTTCATAAAGTGAATTTAATATTTGAAACTTAATTTCGCGAGATGAAACGAGGCGTCTTATAAAGGAGAGCTTCATGATATGCCATCAAGTTTAATGAAAAAAGTCTACTGGAGCGATGCTACGGGATGTCTAGACTTGTGGAACGAAATAAAGTAATAAAAGTGGGTGGATTGTGAGGATTATAGATTAGTTTGATTGTTATTTTAAACCTATTTTATTTTACTTATTTGATAAGTAAAAAATCAATATTTTATTACCTAGCCGTGTAAGCCGGCTAAGTAGAATAGACAAACCTCATTTCTTAGAGAGGTGGCGTAAATGGCGACTAAGGTAAGGCGACCCGCCGTGTGGTATCTGACTGAGTAGAATAGAACACCCTCATTTCTTACCGAGGTTTCGTAAAATACGACTAAGGTAAGTTGACCCACCCAGTGGTATCCGGTTTAGCAGAATAGACCACCCTCTTTCTTACCGAGGTGTCATAAAATACGACTAAGGAAAGTTGATGTCAGGCAGGCGGCCGGTCGTAAAAACGCAACCAAATCATGTGACAGCATGTTTATAACATGTGCCGACCTCACTTAGAGTGGGATATGGGCAGGAGGATGATAAAAAACAATATTTTATACTGTTAATTATACCTTTATGTTATTTTATTAAGAATTATTTAGACAAAAGTGATCCCGCAGAAATTGTAGGATAAAAGTAGTAACAACATTTCCAAAATAAAAAGCTATTAGCTCAGTGAGACCGTGCGACTCTTTAGAATGCGTCACGGGTTCGAACCCGGACAAACACCAATGAGTTTTTCTGTTAAAACTTATGTGTCTAATTGATAATTGCAATTTAACACGCTTTTCGGTGAAGCATCAACATCGTCCGGAAACCTGCATATCTCTAAAGATTTCTGGCGTTATATGTAACCTACCAATTCGTACTGGAGCACCGTGGTAGGTCAGCTCCAATACTTCGCTCCAAAAACGGAGATAAGAGTCCTATTCCCAGCAGTGGGAGAGTAATAGTTCGCTACTTAAAATGAATAAATAACAATAACTAGCATTGATAGTATTATTTAAGATTATTTTCCGAAGTTCATTCTCACGAAAGTAATAGGTACATAATTGAATTTCAATCGATTTCGCAACCAAACAGTATGCCTAAACGGTGTCCACCTAAAACTAGGACACCGGATCGTATTTATGGATTGAAAATGCATGTTTGCTTTTCCCGGTTGTGTGTGGCCGACAGTCGCGGGCAAACAGCGGCGCGGGTCGTCGCGTGTTGTGAATACGAGTACACTCAGCTCGCAATATACTACTATATTGAAGCTGATTATCGTTACAATATCGAAGTTGTATGTACACGCCGTGTGGTATCCGGCTGAATAGAATAGTACCACCCTCATTACTTAGCGAGGTGTCGTAAAAGGCGACTAAGGTAAGTCGACCCGCCGTGTTGTGTACGGCTGAGTAGAATATAACACCCACATTTCTTACCGAGGTGTCGTAAAAGGTGACTAAGGTAAGTTGGTTGGTGGTCTGGTTAAGTAGAATAGACAACCCTCTTTCTTATCGAGGTGTCGTAAAATACGACTAAGATAAATGACGTTAGGCAGGCGGCCGGTCGTAAAATACGTAGCTAAATCATGTGACAACATGTTTATAACATATTGTGCCGACCTCACTTAGAGTGGGATAAGGGCAGGAAGATGATCGAAGTTGTATACTCTGTATTAGTACAGTTGTACTGTCTGTATATTCGTACGTATATAGACTTCGATGCGAACGTTTAACAGGGCTATAGAGAATATAATATTATTTAACTATACCTACACTTTTTAAGCTGTAAGTAGTAAGTAAGTAGCGGCCTGTTACTATCCCACTGCTGGGAATATGCCTCCTCTCTCCGTTTTTTTGAAAGAAGGGTTGGAGCTAAGAACTACCACGCTGCTCCAATGCGGATTGGTAGGTTTCACATATCTCCAGAATTCTCAAGTGATATGCAGGTTTCCTCACGATGTTTTCCTTCACCGATAAGCGTGTGATAAATTGCAATTATCAATTAGACACATAAATGTTGATAGAAAACTCATTGGTGTCTGTCCGGGTTTGAAACCGTAATCGTCTCTAGAGATTCACCCGGTCGCACCGCTGGGCTATCACATGCTGACTATTACAGCTTTTTTTAAGCTGTTATAGCCCATTTTTCTATGTCAGGAAAACCCATTGTGTCCCCCCGACTGTCAGAGCTTGTGATACTGTTGGTCAGACTACCTAGTTGATAAGCTGCCTCTAGGTCTTTTACCTTCAGCGTTGCTAGTCGCGTGTTTATGGTATGCTGTTAAATGCATTTGTTTCTTTAATTATTGTGTCTTAAATCGTACCTAAGCTATGCCTTATTTATTTAACCCGTGTACATCAAATAGAAAGTCACATTATGTATATAACGAGGCACATTTCGTTAGGTCGCTGCAAATTTATGCATCTGGCGTAACGATGGTCATTCGCGAGCTTACCTTGCTTGCATACGACCCACGATCGTATTTACTCGACAGAGTATACATGCAAACGTTAAATGCAAATTAGATAATTATATAGACCGTTACTAAAGATGATTAATGTTTAAGATTTTTTTTATGCCCGTACATTAACGCTGGTGTACCCAGACGCCCGGATGGTAATCTAACTTCGGAAAGATATGGTGTATAAAACTTCCTTACAGCGATATACCAAAATAGGCGAGAAAAAATCAACCGAAAACTACAGTTAATATCCTAATCCTAATATCCTCCCTTCAGAAAAAGACTTTTACCAAAAAAGAGACTTTCATTAGCAAGAGACTTTTAAAAGAAAGAGACTTTCACAATAAAGAGACTCTAAAAAAGGGACTTTACTACTCTATACGTTTGTAGTGTTTGTGTATTCTTTTGGCGGTGTTGAAGGTTTGTGCATGTGTTTTTACGAATCCTGCATGTATCGGATATGAAAACGGACAGTCCACTCTTCATTTAGCATTATATATATTTTCTATTTTACTTTATTATCGCAAAATAATTTCATTATTACTTTTGTATTATGGATCTCCGCAAAGTAACGCCTAATTCTTAATTATATCTTATACGGGGTCGAAAAGTAGCTTTATCTACGCATTCTTATTATCTATATAATCCTTAACAGTATTTCTGTACACACCTCCTTTTAACAATTGCTGTGATGGCAAAGCCAAAATTGATTGCGGAATTTTGTTATAGAATCTTATACCCAAACTGAAAGACGACTTTCGTACTATTACTCTCAATTATAATATCTTATACAGGGTCGATGAGTAGCTTTATCTACGCGTTCTTATCATCCATGTAATCCTCAACAGTATTTCTGTATACGCCTCCTTTTAACAATTGGCAAATGGCAAAGCCAAAATTGATTGCGTAATTTATTATAGAATCTTATACCCAAACTCAAAGACGACTTACGTACACTGGTACGTAAGTCGTCTCTTGCTTTGCGCGTTACACTGGTAACGCGCAAAGCAAGAGAGGCAAAAGAAATTTGGAGGCAAAAAATTACTATCAACAATGCTGCTCTAGGAAACTATAGCCGTTTAAGGTAGCGCCACTCCCGGTATTTAGGGCAGAGTCACAGCTGCATAAACATTTCCAGTGAATAATTTAAAAAATCCGTCAGACATTACACTAAGGCTCATATCTGTACGCCCAAACTGTTATAACGAACGCAGCGTACTTTGTTTGTTTTGAATATAAATCTTCATATTTTATCGTATACCTACGCTACGAAAAGTGGATATAAAATTTAAAAAAGCTTTGACCTTTGAAAAGTGACCTTTACAAAATTTCAAATAGTTTGAAAAATATTATCTTATATGAAGTAATTTAATTTTCGTTGTTCACTTCTTAGAAATTATCTTTAGCCGTGTGGTATCCGGCTGAATAGAATAGTACCAACCTCATTTCTTACCGAGGTGTCGTAGAAGATGACTAAGGAAAGTTAACCCACCGTGTGGTATCCAGTTTAGTAGAATAGACCACCCTCTTTCTTACCGAGGTGTCGTAAAATACGACTGAAGTAAGTTGACGCCAGGCAAGCGGCCGGCTTCCAGCCAGCCAAATCATGTGACAGCATGTTTATAACATGTTGTGCCAACCCCACTTAGAGTGGGATAAGGGCAGGAAGATGATGATGACTTCTTAGAAATTATCTTAAATTAAAGAAAGTTTTACCTATCATAAATTCAACACACAGTTAAGCAGTAAGGTTTTTGAGTGAAAATGTCCTATCCTGGAAACTAAACCCTGAATTAATGTCAAGAATTCCATACTAAAAGGTTCATCTGTATTATCTGAAAGACTGTAATGATCTAAAAATAACGCTTCAAGTTACCCCTTACTGCGAACAAATTGCAATAAACTAACGCTCTCGACAAATACCCGCTTCAAATCAAAAAACGCCCAAAGATCGTAGACTCCCTGAGGAGCGAGGGTGTGTTTACACCGCATCTCATTAAATACGCCCCACATCTGCGAATTTGGTGGACCATAAATAATAAATAAACCTCTATTCATTGTAACTGCATTTGTAGTAAGATTCACTATCGCAATTTACGAGAGTGAGGTATTCGAATATTATATAATTTGATAAAAATATTCTTTAGATTCATTTATTTTGTGTATGATATATATTTTAGCTTTAGCGATACTCCCTTTCTAATTTTGCATCCTTAAAATAAGTACCCAAGCAATTAAACGCCCGCTTTGTTGATTACCTTCTACTAATTATTACGAATGCAAGGAGATTCACACGTTTTCTAGAAAAAGAAGCATAAAATGAAAGCTTCTTTCTTTAACTTCAAAACAAAATATAACATGTTGGATTTCAATCTATGAATTAAAAAAAAATCTTTATATTAACTTTGATGTCTATAGCTTTTTAAATCCTAGAAATAAATATATATCTTCCTGCCCTTATCCCACTCTAAGTGGGGTCGGCACAACATGTTATAAACATGTTGCCACATGATTCGGCTGCTTTTTTTACGACCGGCCGCCTGCCTGACGTCAACTTACCTTAGTCGCCTTTTACGACACCTCGGTAAGAAATTAGGTTGGTCTATTCTACTCAGCCGGATACCACACGGCGGGTCGACTTACCTTAGTCGCCTTTTACGAAACCTCGGTAAGAAATGAGGTTGGTCTATTCCATTCAGCCGGATACCACACGGCGGGTCGACTTACCTTAGTCGCCTTTTACGAAACCTCGGTAAGAAATGAGGTTGGTCTATTCCATTCAGCCGGATACCACACGGCGGGTCGACTTACCTTAGTCGCCTTTTACGACACCTCGGTAAGAAATGAGGGTGGTACTATTCTATTCAGCCGGATACCACACGGCGGGTCGACTTACCTTAGTCGCCTTTTACGACACCTCGGTAAGAAATGAGGATGGTACTATTCTATTCAGCCGGATACCACATGGCGTAAATCCTAGAAATAAATAGTTTTCATTAAATTTCCCCTTCAATAATAGTAATTCATCTTTATTATCCAGACAATAAGAGATGTAGTAAACAGTAATAAAAACTTTTTCATCACGAATTGTTTCTTTCTCATATGCCATTATTATATGTGATATGTGGCGGAGTAAAATAGACCACCCTCATTTCTTACCAAGGTGTCGTCAAAAACGACTAAGGTAAATTGAGTCGTCGTGTGGTATCCGGAGTCGAATAGACCATCCTCATTTCTTATCAAGTTGTCGCAAAAGGCGACTAAGCTAAGATGCCGTCAGGCAGGAGGCCGGTCGTAAAATACTTAGCCAAATCATGTGACAAAAAATTTATAACATGTTGTGACAACTCCACTCTCAGTGGGATAAGGGCAGGACAATGATTATGAATTTTAGATTAGAATGTTATTTTTTTTTAAATTATAGACATCAATTTCACAATCTGTGGTGTATATAGGCTATAATTGCAGCAATCCAATTTAATAATGACATAGAGCAATAAATATAATGAGAAGGTAAGGAGCGGTCTTCCGCCCATTTCCAATTAATTACCTCCACAGCCTTTTATACTTATTCAGACTACCTACTATTTCTAATATTTTTGTTACAAATAATACATTTTTTTTAATTTTACCCATTATAATATTTCCTTTTGATAAGTGGATAGCGGTATTTACTCACGGAAAAGAATCTTCGTATATACGTTTATGTTTTAGTAAGTAATATTAGTACTTTGAGCGTTTGGCTGTTAAATAATATGGAATGTCATACAAAGTAATCTATACTAATATATAAAGCTGAAGAGTTTGCTTGTTGTATTGTTTGAACGCACTAATCTCAAGAATTAGTGAACCGATTTGAAAAATTCTTTAAAAGTAAGATATTGAGGACGTCTATACTATACGAAGAGAACTATATAACATCACGCTTATGTGAATAGGAGAGGAGCTGCAATAAAAAAATATTTCAAAAACGGCAAAATTTAAAGCCATCCTTGTGTGCGCTAAACTTGTTATGAAATCTCTTATAATTAACTCACGATAAATAGGTATAATATATTCTCAAAAATTCCACGCGGACGAAGTTGCTAGCAGAGCTAGCTAGTGGACTTCAATTCCTTATGATATAATATAAAATGAAAAAGTCGGTTACAAGTTAGTGTCAAACCTCGGGCTGAAAACTACGAATTTTCTATAAAAAATTGTGTTAATTAACAATATAATATAAGAAAACTTTCTTAAATAAATTAACATATCTACGAAAACCCCCTAATTTAACTCTTTACAACTATCTGACAAATACTTAAATACATAAAAAATTAAAAGAGATTTATTTTGCTATTGAAATATTCTTTTAAATACAACCTGTAAATGACCTTGTCATGTCAGGAAAACCCATTATGGGTCATCACTTCCCGACGGGGAGGAGCGGCGGGTATGTCGGTCTCTCACCGACTAAAAACCTGACAGTGCTCCACCACGCTGCTGGTGGCGGGGACAGGGTACCGTTGCACACATTAGCACGGTTTTAGCTTACCCACATACAAGGTTTCTACAGTACATGTAGGTAATTACTGCTTGTATCGTGCATTATAATGGCTGCACAATACAAACAATATAAATGTAACCTGTAATGCATAATTGTACAACGGTAATGGTTATGTGGAATGTGCTATGTTTACACAAATCCATACTATAGATGTAATGAAATGGAAAAGCTTTTAAGTATTTAAGGCGACACGCCTCTGGCTGACAGTTATCACGCTCAACTGTCGTGGTTGGCTTGGGTGACTGGCTTGGCTGACTGGCTAAGCAGGCTGGCTTGGCATGCGTCGCCACATTACAGTAAATAATAGTAGATTATAATACTGTTGCATAATAAGGGTTCTTATAACACAAGTGTTATAGACCAAGTTATGTACAATACTCTCATACTATAATACGTAAAACAATATTAATAAAAACCCAACTTTGTTTAAATATTGCAAAGATTTTTTAAATGTCAAATGTTAGCGCCAAGGCGCAAACATCGATTGTGCATGCGTGTTGCGTCGCCGCGAACTCGTTCATTGAAACCTTTTTTTTAAGGTAGAGGTTCAACCTCCTTGGTCCAGCTGGATGTTGTATAGGTTTATCGTTATGATTAAAAAGTTATATATGATACAGATGGCATTACAGTGTATCGTTATAAAACTTTTTAATTTTGTATTTGTGGCCTGTGCGTAATGTTTATCATAAGAATTTTGGTTTCAGTTTTATAATCTTTGTATTATAGTATCAGAGTAGATAAAATAAAATTACTTAACAACTAATACTAGTAGAAAATAAATTGCGGATATAATTATGGGCTAAAATAAATTAATCAAACTTTAACAAATTGCTGTTAACAATTACAGTTTGGCCAGGGGTTTCCATGATCACAATGAGCTATAAATATAGAATTGAATTGTTCACACCGCTGACATGCCCCTCGTGACGTGGGCGATTTAAAGTAACACATTAGTATTAGGGCTCGATAACGGTCTAATACGCAATAAACCAACACATGTTTATCGGTGTGCGACAATATGTTCGGACTAATATCGAATTTAAACTGTTGTGACTAATTACAAACCGAACTTCAAATTAAAATTCACAATATACTTTATTGAAGTAAAAAAAAATTACAAGTTAGTCAGTTCGTGACCACGGTGGATGCAACTTTGCCGAAACCTCGAACCTTATACCTATATATATTGACTGGCCCGTTGGAGCAGTGGGTAGTGACCCTGCTCTCTAACTCTATTGGTGGTTCATTAAGCTGTTCCTACCAAGAAGAGCCACCAAGAAACTCCGCGGTTGCTCTTTTAAAAATATATTATTCTCCACACATCTTATCATCTAAGTAATCCTCAATAGTTTACAGCTTTCTGTATTAGTCTCTCTATAATAGTGTTTATAACTGCTGTAATGGTAAACCTTAAATTGATTGCGAAATTTTATTATAGAATCTTACACCCAAACCGACAAACGACTTACGTACTTTTGCAAGGCGCAGCAGGAGCCGCAAACTTATATCGGTTCTTACTTTGTCTATTATATACATCACCTATCGTATTATAATTCTTTATAATTTTATTTATTAAACACTAGTGGCCCGCTCCGGCTTCGCACGGGTATAAAATATATAGCCTATGTCACTCAGTAAAAAAAATGATTAAAATCTATCCAGCAGTTTTGTTTTATTCATTACTGCCCGTGGCCCACACGCGTCAAATTTGGAGTAAAACAATTCCCCTGGGGTGCCAAAGTGGTCGGCCTCCTCGTGGTGCACCCTGGGCAAGCTTAGTCTTGGCGAACGGACCACTGTGGGGTGGCCAATCCAGTTGTCCTTCTGATTAGCAGAGGGCAATCGGACAGGCTGGGGACTCCGGGGGGGCTGGGGTGGGTTTCCTAATGAGCGACGGGTCCGGTTGGGCTTACTCTAAGTCTAGCTGGACATGGTTACGGCCACCGTCGGTGAAACCCGGAAGCACAGCAATGGGAACGGGGACCTTCGGGTTGCGAGGAAGAAAACCTCTTTAAAAAATTACCCGCTGGAGGCGGAAACGCCCACCAAGGCGTTGTGGCCCCTACTTGGGGCGCGGTCTCTCCCTGTTGACCGTGACATAACAAACACAGTGGGCAGGGAGCGCCCGTGGGCAGCGATGTCCTCCCTTTGTTCTGCGGAGGCGGGTGAAGGGAGGCGGCGGAGCGGTTCCACGAACTGTTGTTCTGGATCCAATCTGCTGCTGGTTAGTCCAGGTGTTAGTGACTCGCCTAAGCCCATCGTCTGCCGCCCTAACTGGGGACCTTCGGGTGTTCCGAACGGGGTATATCAGACGCCTGGCTTACAGGTCCCCGAAGCGGTCGGTGTATCTGGTGCTACCAATGCACCGGTTAGCGGAGGGGGGCTTCTCTTTCGAGGGGCCCCTACCCGAAGAAGGTGTTTGGTCTCTGGGATCAGAGCTGTTGGCGGGATGGGGGCAATATGTACAATGATACCCTGTCCTTGCCATCGGTAGTGTGGTGGAGCACACAGGTCGTTTTAGTCGGTGCGAGTCCCACATAACCGCCGCCTGTCCCCGTCGGGCAGCGGTACCCATAAGGAGCTTTTTTTCTGTATAAAAAAAAACAATTCCCCTTTCCCTATACCATGAAGATTCACTGCTATCTTTGGAATATCTTAATTCATATACTACATTTTCACTTATTTACTTTTACATTTTCCTTGAGTATTTTATTTTTACAATTAATTACAGAATGTCTTTATATACAACATTCACAGCTTTTTTGTCATAAAGAAAGAATCTTCATTACACAATACAAACATGTTTTCCTTAGAGGTTACTCTTGATAAAACGACATATAGTCGGCCATGTGAAAAAAACCCGTCCAATCGCAGCTAAATTCGAAGTGCTATAAGACAAAGCGCGCAATCGCTATACCCTGCATTTTAAATCTGTAATATCTTCGAAAATGTTCATTTAAATTACAAATGAAGAAGAAAATGTAAAAAAAAATGCTAGTGTGGGTCCATAAGAGATAGACATAATATGTATACCATCGCGGAGTTTTCTGTAGACCTTTTCAAGGTGTACAAATACTTAGTACATTATTTTGACAAATATTGTAGGGTTCGGCCTGCGTTTGGAATGTAAACGGAAATTAAATGCAATTATTTACGACATCACATTGGAAACCTCAAAAATGATAGTATTTCTTTACTTCATATTGAATATTTATAACAAAAGTTTATAATATGTTAGATTATACATATAAACCTTTCTCTTCAATCACTCTATCTATTAAAAAACCGCATCAAAATCTGTTGCGTAGTTTTAAAGATTTAAGCATACAAAGGGATATAGGGACATAGAAACAGACAGAGAAAGCGACTTTGTTTTATACTATTTAGTGACGTTTAGCTATTATAACTAACGACGATATTTCTCCTTTATTCTTATGCAATAATAAAAATCAATTTTCCCAAAGTCAACTCATTTACTCTTTCTCAAAAACTACTCAATGTCACATGTGACAGCCACAATGCTTTTTCATATTAATGACTAACTCTGAAGGAGGTTGTATTAAAAACATGTTGCACACATAGCACATCGTCACGTTGATCTTACAGAGTTAATAAACAGAATACCAATTACCATCATAATATCATCATAATAATCTCTCCTATAAAAACTCCATTTTTTATTCCATAGCATCGCATATCGCAACTATCTCTCAAATTATTCGAAATTCGCACTCTCCGTGTTGTCTCAAGATATTGATCGTCATTTGTCTTTTCTTTAAACTCTTTAAATTTCCAGATATTCCTTTTGTCCGCTCTATTTGTGAGTTTAGGTTACATCCTCTTCTGAATATAATAAACAACGATATTTCTCCTTTGTACTTACTATATTATTATACTTATTCAACAAATAAAAACAGTTTTCCCAGAGTCAACCCATTTACTCTTTTTCAACAACTTAATGACACATATGACAGCCACAATGCTTTTTTATATTAATGACCAACTCTATGAAGGAGGTTGTATTAAAAACATGTTGTAACACTATTATTTTGATAATTGTCAAATATTTTACCATACTTCACCAAAGAAAAATTACGTTAACTGTCATCAATGTTTTGTATTCCACTGACATTTGCGTTTTGTTATTCAATGTCATAGTCGTTCTTGTAATACGACGATTTATAATAACTTGATGGGATAAAATAAATGCGGTCGAACGGGATAAAAGGTATCCTATGTCCGTTTCCTGGTTCTAAGCAACCTCTACACCAATTTTCGGCCGAATTGGTTCATCTGTTCTTGAGTTATAAATAGTGTATCTTCACAGCCGGATTCAAAGAGTGTGCATTAATGATGTGCAGTCATCCGGAACGGCCTTAGTTATGGGTGTGCCTCAAGGATCAATCCTTGGTCCGTTTCTGTTTTTAGTTTATATAAATGATTTGCCATATTTTATTCATAATATTTGCGATATTGTACTGTTTGCAGATGATACATCATTAATTTTTAAAGTTAATAGAAATGACGATAATTTTGACGAAGTAAACAGGGGTTTATCGCAAGTAGCTCATTGGTTCAGGCTAAATAATTTGGTACTGAACTCAAATAAAACTAAATGTATAGAATTTGCATTACCTAATGCTGCAAAAACAGCAAATAGGCTCACTTTAAATAATGTACCACTAAAAACAGATAATTCAACTGTATTTTTGGGAATATCCCTGGATACAAAACTCCAATGGAGCACACACGTAACAACTCTTGCAGGGAAACTGAGTTCAGCGGCCTACGCTGTTCGAAAGATAAGACAATTCACAGATGTTGAAACAGCAAAACTTGTTTATTTTGCCTACTTCCATAGCATTATGTCCTATGGAATATTGCTATGGGGTAAATGCGCGGATAGTGAAAAAATTTTTGTTTTACAAAAGAGAGCTATACGTGGCATTTATAATTTAAGACCGCGTGATTCCCTGCGAGAGAAGTTTAAGGAAACAGGTATTCTTACATTTGCTTCACAGTATATTTTGAGCAATTTAATTTATGTACATAAAAATATAAAGAATTATAAAACGATAGGTGATGTGTACAATAGACAAAGCAGAAACCGACATAAGCTTGCGGTTCCTGCTTTGCGCCTTGCTAAAGTGCGTAACTCGTTTGTGGGTTTTGGTATAAGATTCTATAATAAAATTCCGCAATCAATTTCAGCACTGCCATTACAGCAGTTTAAAAACACTGTTAAAAAGAGGCTGGTACAGAAAGCCTACTATACTCTTGCAGATTATTTAGAAGATAAGAATGTGTGGATATAGCTCTCTTTGAACGTGTACAAGACAGTAACGACTTAATGTAAATAATATTAAGAATTATTTTTTTAAAAGAGCAACCGCCGAGTTTCTTGCTGGCTCTTCTCGGTAGGAACAGCTTTCCGAACCAGCAGTAAAGTTGACGATTCAAAAGCACTTGTATACAAGTTTATTTGAATAAAGAATATTTTGAATTTGAATTTGAATTTGTAACTTAGACCAACTTTCTTTTATATATATAGATTATTTAATTTTCACGTCACCTGCGTAGAAATCTGTATCTCATTTTCTGGTTTCCCAGATTATTAGTCTAAATCTTCCTCAAGAATTGCATTATGTTTTAGTAAAAACCGTACAAAAGTACCGGCAGATTTAATAAAGCTACAATTGGTTCGGAATGTGAAACTCGGTGATCTTTTAAACATTTTAAATTTCACATTATTAAAAACCAGTCTTGTATGAAGCTGAAAGGATTTTTAAACCCAGACATTTTTATCCAAATAATCTTCAATTTCGTAATATGCTTTACGTATAAACATATTTCTTACACTTAATTTAAACCCTTCTGTAGATTTATAGTATTACCACTGTTTTGTGTATAACCTTCTCTTTTATAGCTATACTTTTTATAGTTTTCTGTAATAAAAGTGTGCCCAACCTTTAATAAAACGAGAAAAGGAAATATTCATTAAAGTTTAAGTATTTACCTAGCAACATTCGCGACATCCGCAGCAGAAGATAGCGTTTAATTTCGCCCGCCCTGTTTTATTAGACAAATTAACCCGTTTTTACTGCGCAAGGGGATACATAAATAATAAGTGGGGATGGACCACCTTCTTCTCATCCCTTGAATTCATTAAATGTCTACTATTATATCGTACTTATAATTCTCAGTTACTTTTAAGAACGAGAAAGCTTTTCTGTCTTTCGCCATATTACTTATAATATACACTTGACAATATGAGAAGTATATTGACTTTATGAAAGTCTTTTTTATTATTTATGATGATTTTTGTGTCTCGTTCATAACGTTTATAAAATATCGTTCATTTTTTATTTTATAAATAAAAGGATTATCACATGGATTTCACTTTATTTTATTATAACTGGCCATTTGGTGCAAATGGCATTGACTCTGGCACAACATGTTAAACATGTTAAACATGTTGTGCTGACATGGAAAGCCTTACGATTTTGGTCGTGGAGTCTATCTCCTGATGATGCTTCGGTTGCGGGGCAAAACGATTGTTGATTTAGTGATAGTGAACGTATGTAGTGCTTGTGTATTGTGGTGGCGGTGGTGGAGGTTTGTGCATGTGTTTTTACGAATCCTGCATGTCTGCACTCTACAAATAGCATTATATATGTTTTCTATCTTACTTCATCGCGGATTATAGCAAAATAATTTTATTATTACTTTTTATATCATGCATGGTCACATGACATGATAGTTGACATCAGTGTAGAATACCCGTAGATGCCTCTCCATGTAACTAACGTAAGAGATACTATATAATAGTAAGTAAATGCGAAGACGGAGCGAGTCTGTCGGGGAGCGATAGCGGGCCCGTGCCGGCCCTTTTCCCCGCAGGATTAGAACGACCCTAAACTTACCAAGAAACCAACTTTACAACGCCGACACCGCACAGATTACAATTACACACACATACACACTCACAATTGACACCATTTACTTGGAATATATATAGGATATATTCTATATAGGATACAAAAATTTCGGTTTTTCTTTCGCGAACTGGAAAAAGCAATATAGAGATATGCAGCTTTCCTAACGATGTTGTCTTGACCGATAAACCCGTGGTGTGACCATAGATTTCTCTGAAAAGTGTCACACTTTTACATTTACGTTTAGAAACACACACGGTCGTAAAATACCTAACTAAATCAGATCACAACATGGTTAATACACCTTGTGCCGACACTTCCAAGAGTGGGATAAGGGCAGAAGAATGATGATGTTAAGTTCATTACGATGTGAAAAGAACAATCCAGTAAAATAAAGAATACTAAGAATATATATAATTTTTCGTTCCACAAAACAAATCCGTGTATCAGTGACATTAAGTGCATCAATCTCGCGCGGCTCACAATGTAGCACGTATGCTGCACGCCATGCCATGTTATTACCATATTCTTTTAATATCGTGGCGTGTTGCGCGCGCACGCGGCCGTGTTTACGCCACGTGCGCGCCACGCGAGCCTTCGAGGGCCACACCTAGCATCACTAATTTCATCGGGAAAACGATAATGAGGGTGGATCCGTTCTCAGTTCAAAATAATTTGCTCTTTTTAAATTTCGAACTGAAGTTTAAAAAATTATGTAATTGGGAAGCCTAAATAGCACCGTTTCATACACAATACTTTCAACAATTGTTACTGAAAGTAGAAACATTGAATCTGAAGAAAAATATAAGGGGAATTAGGTATAACAAGTGATATAGGTTGTCAGTCAGCCAGCCATCTGCCGAGACTCGAGGGACTATTAGATGCTGATATCTAGGTTGTATCTAATCTAACGTGTTCGTAAGCTATGCTAATGTGTGGTGTAGTGATGACGTGTGTCATGCAGAGCTAAGCCAGTCAGTGGCCGCGAATTTTGCCATAAAAACTCTCTTGGAAAACTCTTAAAATAACTTATGTTCTACAATAAATAATCAACTAGCTTGTGTCTAGTCATCCTCCACATAGAATAATCATTCTGGGTCCTAACCTCTCATAAGTCTAATCATTACATTTTACCATGAAGAAAATATCGTGAAATCCGAATCATTAGATATTTCTTATTTAAGAAATGCTAATCGATATGGAGAAAAATGGCGGTTTAAAGCAAAAATCTCCTCTCTAAAGGGAAAGAATCAGTTGGTGAAAATGGTTCGCTTATAAAAATATACTTCATTAAATTTAAGAGACTTTTTTGCATGTCATTCTTAAACTTTGCATTCAGTACGGTACTTACCTTTCGCCAGTAAGTACCAAGGATTTAAAAAAATCCTTCTGCACGAAGAGGAGAGTCCCTCGATGAGTATTTTTCCTCACCTCTGTCCAGCATTGGCGCTGGCTGTAATTGAAAGCAAACACGCATTGTTGCGGCCCGTATCAATCAGCCCGCGATAGTTTTAGAGCAAATACTAGGGGCAGGAATAGGGTTGTCAATTATTCATTATTATGTTTTTATTATTATCGCATGCAAAAATTAGCGACAGTTGATTGTGTCGTTGTTAAATTTCCACATTGTTGCCTGGTTTGGTGACCGATATTTAGCGGATGTTTTACCTTAAAGAGCACGTTAAACCTTTGATCCCGTCACATACAACTGATAGTCGTTACCCTAAGGTATAAGTTACTCTACCACATACCACTGGTTGATATGTAGACAATATAACATAGACAATGGTCACTCTAAAAAAGCTCATTGCTTATTACAAATAGCATGATATTATAAATACACCCTGGTTAAATACCGGAAATGTAAAGTTCAAGAAGATATCGCAAACAAGAACAAATGTAAGGAACTTCTTTATTAACAATTATTTTAGTTAGTAATACAATCAAAAAGTAAATATTTTTATTTTTTTATATCCTACTTGCATAAATATCTGTCGATTTTGTTTTACAGACAAAAGCTTGTAGCAACAAAAAGAGAATTCAAGATACTGATAAATTTGAGATCAGAATTATGTTTTATTAAAATTAAGTGGCGCCAGTATCCCGATTCAAGTAATCCGTATTACTCTAGTGACTCTTTAACGTTTCTTAAAGAAGTTTCTTAAAGAGATTATATATATTTTTTATCTTATAAATTTAAAGGATATGAAAATTAAAACTCTATTCCAACTTTTTGTACAGTAACTGACAACCCTATTGAAAAGGGAGGCCCTGTCAAATTATCTTTATTAAACCCTGTCTATACGTTTGTCTCCGTAGCATTAATTTCTGATTTTGATGAGCATTGATTTGTTTAATGTGAATGGTTCTCTATGTTATTAAATATTCCACAGTTTTAGCATATTCCATTTAGGCTACATTGTTAAATAAAATCTTGTTTTTCATTATAATGATAATGGTCTTAACGATTAGAATTCATGTAAATAAAGGTTAATTTTATCACCGAAAATTGCTAACTTGGTTGACATAAATAAGTTTGTAATAGAAGCGGCCATCCAGTCAGTTCGTGACCACGGTGGAGGCAACTTTTCCGAAATGTCGAACCTTATACAGAGGTAAGTAAGGTAAGTAAAGGTAAGGTATTATTGTAATAACTAACATTATTGTAATTTTGTAAAATTTGTGGAAAATTTGCATCAATTATTGTTTGAAGTGTGAAACATATAGGAAAGATAATGTACTGAATGTTAAAATTAATTTCAATTGTATATGATTTCTAGTTCGTAAGCCTTATAAATAAATAGATAAAAATAAATAACCTTTTTATTAAGGTACACATAATTCCAGGGGTGCCAAAGTGGTCGGCCTTCGCGTGGTGCACCCTGGGCAAGCTTAGTCTTGGCGAACGGACCACTGAGGGGTGGCCAATCCAGTTGTCCCTCTGATTAGCAGAGGGCAATCTGGAAGGGCCGGGGACTTCGGGGGGGTTGGGGTGAAGTCCCTAATGAGCGACGGGTCCAGTTGGGCTTACTCTAAGTCTGGCTGGACATGGTTACGGCCACCGTCGGCGAAACCCGGAAGCCCAGCAATGGGAACGGGGACCTTCGGGTTGCGAGGAAGAAAACCTCTATAAAAAATTACCCGGTGGGGGCGGTAACGCCCAGCAAGGCGTTGGGGCCCCAACTTGGGGCGCAATCTCTCCCTGTCGACCGTGACATAGCAAACACGGTGGGCTGGGAGTGATCGTGGGCAGCGATGGCCTCCCTTTGCTCTGCGGAGGCGGGTGGAGGGGGGGCGTCGGAGCGGTTCCACGAACTGTTGTTCTGGATCCAATCTGCTGCTGGTGAGTCCAGGTGTTAGTGACTCGCCCAAGCCCATCGTCTGCCGCCCTAACTGGGGACCTTCGGGTTTTCCGAACGGGGTACATTGGACGCCTGGCTTACAGGTCCCCGAGGCGGTCGGTGCATCTGGTGCTCCCGATGCACCGGTTAGCGGAGGGGGGCTTCTCTTTCGAGGGGCCCCTACCTGGAGGTGTTTATTCTTTGGGATTAGAGCTGTCGGCGGGATAGGGGCAATATGTACAATGATACCCTGTCCTTGCCATCGGCAGCGTGGTGGAGCACACAGGTCGTTTTAGTCGGTGCGAGCCCGACATAACTGCCGCCTGTCTCCGTTGGGCGGCGGTACCCATAAGGGGTTTTTTCCTGTATA
Source organism: Morpho achilles (assembly GCA_947086495.1). Taxonomy (NCBI): domain Eukaryota; kingdom Metazoa; phylum Arthropoda; class Insecta; order Lepidoptera; family Nymphalidae; genus Morpho; species Morpho achilles. Next base: position 5,522,854 of record CAMTZB010000001.1, read on the forward strand.
AAAAAAAACACATAATTCGAGAGTTTATTTCAATAAGAAATCAAAATAATTATAGAAGCTTTATTAAGCTAAGCTAATAATTTAATATATAGAGACGATCAAGGGTTCAATCTCCCGGACAGGCACCAATGAATTTTCTATTAAAGCTTTTTTATCTAATTGATATTTACAACTTATCACACGCTTTTTAGTGAAGTAAAACATCGTGAGGAAACAAACATACATATCTCGAGAGAGTTCTGGAATATGAGTAACTTACCAATCCGCATTGGAGCAGTGTGGTAGGCCTTAGCTCCAAACCTTCTCTCCAAAAACGGAAACAGGAGGCTTATGCTTAGCATTGGGATGGTACAGGTCGTAAATTTAATCATAGAATATTCAGAGATAGCCTCAGGTAGCGTAATTAGGTTTTCATTTTCTTAGTGGACACATTTTAGGCTAACTCTAGAATAATTACTCTATGCCTTTAAATACTTACTTGAGCGACGGATGGTCCAAAATTCTAGTACATTCATTTGCGAATTAGATAACTCAATAACTGCATGTTTTTGAACATTTTATTCCAACATTTTTCTATGCAGCCGCGTGTCGAATATGTTGGCACCAGTGAAAAAACTGTAACAATCGAGTTGAAAGCGTAGTGAGAGAATTTTAACAAGTTGGCCCTCTCTATTTGATTTGTTTTCAGCCGCCGGGGGCCTTTGGTAACCGTCTACTAACTATTTTAATATTTCATTACACTAGGCACTCGGTTTTAATAGCTTTCAATGTTAGGTTTTTATTGTAGTTAGTTGGTTTTCCCGCTCTGAGATTTGAGTTTGTGGCTTAAAACCATTAGATTCTAAGGGAGTTGCGAGTTTGAAATGCTGTGCTGGGAACTAGTAATGGTATTTCCGGTGTGCAGATGCATAAAGTTTTTTTTTATTGTATTTTGCAGTTAACGGTGGTTTCCGACTGAGTAGAATAGACCACCGTCATTTCTTACGGAAGTGTCGTAAAAGGCGACTAAGGTAAGTTGACCCGCCGTGTGGGTCAACTTACCCACAACCCATTATACCCACAACTGGGTTTTGGGTATAATGGACTATCCTCAATTATTACCGAGTTGTCGTAAATAGGTACTAAGGTAAGTTGGCCCGCCGTGTGTATACGGCTGAGTATAATGGACCACCCTCATTTCTTACCAAAGTGTCGTAAAAGGCGACTAAGCTAAGTCAGGCCGGTCGTTAAATACCGAGCCAAAACTGTTATAAAATATTTAATATAGGTTGTGCCGGTCCCACTTAGAGTGGGATAAAGGCAGAAGAATGGTGATGCAATAATATTAACTTTCGATTCATTTCAATTCCATGCTGAGTTAATTAAAGGTTTCTATAACTTAGTTTAATAACATAATTAGACGTTTCCGTGTAAACGGGCGACGGGTTCGAATCCGAATAAGTAACCCCATCGTATCGTTCCGCGCCTTATTTAAAACACAAATATTTGCCTCGAATGAAACTTTTCCAACGTCTACGGGCCTTTATTAATATTTTATTATTTTGTCTTGTTCCTACCTCCATTTCTGAAATTTCCAACTTCCCCCCCGTTACAAACTCTCGGCTCTAAAGCGATTATATTTTAAATTATTTTAATTAAAACACTGTGTAAACATTTAAGATTCGCTGTTTAGTTTGTTTTTAGAAGTGTATACTTTGTACGTAGATTGATTATTAATATAATATAAAATTAAATTCATATTCAAATTAAAAAATTTCTATTTTCAAGTAAAATTGTAAACAAAAGCTTTTGAATCGTCAGATCTACTGCTTGTTTGGAAAGCTGTTCCTACCGAGAAGAGTCAGCCAGAAATTCGGAAACTCTTTTCTAAATAAAACTTATAACTAGTTACATTAAGTCATTACTATCTTATACTGGATATAACACTAAATAATCTTCTAAAGTATAGTTGGCTTGTATTAACCTACCTTTAACAAAAGTAATAATAAAAATTATTTTGCTATAATCCGCGAAGAATTCTTCACGGATTATAGCAAAATAATTTTATTATTACTTTTGTATTATGGACCTCCGCAAAGTAACGCCTAATTCTATAAACTACCTTAAACAGTTTTTTTAAACTACTGTAAATTTCTACTGTTATTTTCTTTATTAATTTACAATTAAAAGCATTAGGAATTAAATACTGAACAAAGTTTACCTGTTTAGCTATTGACATTCTAAAGAAAGCTCACAAAAATATTGACTTATTCGATGACGTTTACAATAAACGACAAAATTTGGTGTTACGATATGAATTAACAACAAAATATTTAGTTGATAAAAGACCACTACAGGCTATTTGCAATGGCTGATACTGTGAAACGAATCTTGTAACCGACTGCAAAAATAGTAATAATGTGTTAATTACAATTAAAATATATGTAAAACCAAAACAACATACAGATTTGATTCGTTATATTGATTGAAATCCTAAGGAGCATAGCTTAAGTCAATCATTATCATAACTTCCAATAAAACGGATGATATCAGCATAACTAGCAAATTCTTATTATTAACAGAATTATCAAATCTATTAAGTAGTAAGTCAAGTAACAGCTTATTACTATACTGCTGCGTATAGGCCTCCTCTCCCCGTTTTTGGAGAGAAGCATTGGAGCTAAGACCTACCACGCTGCTCCAATGCGGATTGGTAGGTTACACATATCCCCAGATTTCTCTAGAAATATGCAGGTTTCCTCACGATATTTTCTTTAACCGAAAAGTGTCAGTCAATTAGACACATAAGTTTTATTAGAAAAGAAAAACTCATAAGTGTCCCCGGAATTTGAATTTGTGACACGAAAGAGTAGCACGGTCTGAACGCTGGGCTATCACAGCTGCCAAATATCTATTAAAATGACTTTAATAGATTTGTTTCTTTGCATATTTTCGCAGACCGTATTGGTGCAGGGTAGTGGGTCTAAGCTCTAATAAAAAAACCAATAAAATAGATTTTTTTCTTCAAAACAGAAACAGGAGTCAGAAGTGGTCTTTGCTAATAGGGTGAGATAGTAACAGGCTGGTTTACTTTATCTTTATTTTGTTGTTACATGAAATTTATTTTTGCTATTAACTACAATTACATCTTTTACTTACAATTTGCTTTTATAAAATACCTTTTCATTACAATTATTGTAATTGATAATAAACACGTGAAACACAGTAATAATGGCAAGCAAGCTAATAGTTTTAAATAGATTTAAACAAAGAAAAACATTATTGGAATGTCGTGTGATAATAGTTAACGTGTCGTTGCCGTTTGATAAAAAACATTCCAATTGTTGCAATGTTGTCTCAACAAACTTATGTAGACAATTTTTATTCGGAGCTAAGCTTATTGTCACTAATACCGTTTGTTTTATAGATGTAAATGTGAAACGTTAATCGTATCGATTAAACTCTTGTAAAATAAATATTATCATCCTCCTGCACTTATCCCACTCTAAGTGGGTTCGACAGAATATGTTATAAACACGTTTGTTTGCGTATTTTACGACCAGCCTCATGTCTGAAGCCAACTTACCTTAGTATTATTTTACGTAGAGAAACAAACTGATCCAAGATAAATAACATTACAAAATGCTGAGAACAATTTATAACATTAAAAAAGATCTTACATTCAAAACGTAAACCCATTATAAGTTCGTTCAAAACTGCTAACTTATTCCACGGAGCTTAAAGTTTTTATGAATTTTACACAAGTTTCCAAGATTAACGAACATTTTCCGAACTTTATTACAAATTTCTAGTTGCTAATTAATTAAAATGTGCCGTAAGAAAGTCTTAGAGAAATTTTAATAAGTAAATGATCGTAGTTTATTAAATATACTATATTTACTGCATTTATAACATACTAGCTTCCGCGCGCAACTTCTTTTGCGTAACATTTCGTATTGAGATGAAAAGATACCTTTTCCAATCTTCTACGAACTATCTCCATTAGAGTTTTTATCTGTGATTAGACAAAGATAACTTATCTCCTGTCGCATTATTTATTTTGACACTAACAACGGCCTGTTTATGGTTCTCCTACTCTAGCATACTCTATGCTATCTGTACACTAAAAATTGTTCAGACGTGACAGAAATATAAAAAAAAAATAGATTTTACAATATTATATCGATTTCTCTCTATTTTATAATAAACGACGATATTTCTCCTTTATTCTTATTCAATAAATAAAAAGCAGTTTTCCCAGAGTCAACCCATTTACTCTCTCGCTACAACTCAATGAATGACACATAAAAATATGACAGCCACAATGCTTTTTCATATTAATCGCCAACTCTATGAAGGAGGTTGTATTAAAAACATGTTGTAACAGTCGACCATCCTGACAACATTTGCGACCCCGCAAATCTCATAAGCTGACTTCTGGGAATGACTCTACCACCGATTCGGAATGCTGATTGTACTGAGAAGAATCGGCAAGAAACTCAATACATGCTCTTTTAATCTGTAAAAGAAAACCGCACATGCCATGACATGACAGGACTACGCTCACGCTTTATGCTCAACTCTAAGCTCACGCTTTATGCTCAACTCTTTAAGCTCAACTCCTCAACTCCTTAAGCTTTTCGCACCATAAGCATTTCGCACCTCAAGCTCACCCTCAATCACTGTCATGGCATAACACAGCTCAATTAGTGGCAACCAACTCAGCAGATACACACGTAAACAGACTCGCAAATGATAACGCTCAAAGAACAATCACCACTTCTAGGCAGAGCCTAGCTGACAGTCGTTGCAGATGTCCACAGTCTAGAAAACAATCGTTACAACTGGAAAGATCCAGAGAACAATCGTCATTCTAGCTGACAGTTCCATCGAACAAAAGTCACGGGCGCGTCTAAGGCCTCACATAGCACATCGTCACGTTGATCTCACAGAATTAATTAACCGAATACCAATTACCATCATTAATCTCTCCAATAAAAACTCCATTTTTTTATTCCATTGCGTCGCATATCCAACAATCTCTCAAATTATACGAAAATCGCACTCTCCATGTTGTCTCAAGATATTGATCGTCATTTGTCTTTTCTTTGAACTCTTTAAATTTCCAGATATTCCTTATGTCCACTCTATTTGTGAGTTTAGGTTACATCCCACTTCTGAATATAATAAACGACGATATTTCTCCTTTATTCTTATTCAATAAATAAAAAGCAGTTTTCCCAGAGTCAACCCATTTACTCTTTTGCAACAACTCAATGAATGACACATAAAAATATGACAGCCACAATGCTTTTTCATATTAATCGCCAACTCTATGAAGGAGGTTGTATTAAAAACATGTTGTAACAATTTTAAATATAATGCTTTGAATACAGATTACTAAATTTATTTATTATGACTAAGGTACTTAATTTTCTGATAACTGAAATAAAATTTAGCTAAAGAAATTATAATATTTATCAGAAAAAAGCTAAATTGTGTTAGTTCGAAAAAGATTTACGTAATATAGAGTACACCGCATTTAAAATGCTCATACCGTAATAGATTAAATTCTGATCAAGTAAATATGTCAAAAAATTATTGCAATAATGTTGTTTATATTGCTATAGATTTTTTTTAATCTATGGATTTGGCATAGGCTGTCACTTTACGCAGCATTTTGAAGGGCACTCGATGTTGCCAGCGCACGTCACGCAAAAGACATCAAGTGGTTCTGGGATGCGAAAACGAGCTTTTGTATCATTATATTTAGTGGGAATATGTTTTTGACACTTCTATTGCAACCGGAATGGTGTTTGTATTTCCCTTCCATCAAAGGAAGTTGTTCCATCAAATGTGTCGTTCCGCCGAAATGTTTACTGTAGAATATTAACTTACAAATCAATGTAACAATTATTTCGAATGATCTTATAATAATTTAATTTAATGAAAATAATTTTATAGATTTTGTAGATTAACCATTAACCAAACATATTCCATGCTCATTTAATGTTCATCATTTGTTGCTATTGATTTTTTAACGTACAGAAGCAAATAACGTTAAAGTTGCTTTCGCATACCATATTATGTAAAATACAAAGCTGCTTAAAGACCATACTGAAAACACGATAATCAACGTACAAATCAAATTAATTTACGAGCCAAGTGAGCACATGCTATAAATTATCACATCATAGTGTGATTAAAATCAAAGTTTTTTTTCATAAGTTTCATTTAACGCACTATATTCATTTATTCCGTCACACATAGGTAGTCAATGACTCTAAAATGATAATGCAAGAACCTACAAGAAGAATAAATATAATATGCTTTGTACAAATGCTCCAAAAACTAGAACAAAATGTTAGAAATTAAACCGCATTGACGTTAGAAATCCATTATTTGCTGTACAAAATAATTTAAATACTTTTAAATTGTTTGATTAAAAAAAAGCATTTATAAGTGCAAAGAATTTTGCATACTCTGAGGATTCCTAAGTTGTGAAACAACAAATCCAAACTATCGCGAGTCAAACGTTGAATTAATTTTTGACACTATAGACTAAATATCTGGCTAGTGGCAACTGAGCAATACAAATGGCATTTAAATAAAAAAAGGTGTTAACATAATTTGTCTTTACTTTAATCAGTATTGTATCATCATCATCATCATTCTCTTACCCTTATCCCACTCTAAGTGGGGTCGGCATTATATATCTTCTTCTTCCATTCTCCTCTATCATTCGTCAACTCCTTTAACATGCATATCATCCATCCATCTTTTTTTTGGCCTCTCCCTAGCCATACATCCATCCACATTCATATTTAAAACTTCAATCAGTATTGTATATTTTACATAAAAATAAATCGTTTAATTTATAAGATTTGTAATATATCATGTAGTGGTGTGATGTAGAACAATAATTCCTGAGATAAATGCATAAAAACAAACTTAGACACAAAAGGAGGTTCCTTTTGTGCCTACACGTGGCGGTGTTGTCATATCACCGAACATTTTTCTCTTTTTATGTTTCCCAATTCATTCTGCCGGCCAGACGTTATTATTATTCTATTCATTCACCTATTGTAAAGTGAACGAAGCGAGGAACTATAGGGCTCGTATTATAGGTGACATAATGTCCATAGCAAAAACGCATCATGAATGTTAGAAGAAAAATGTTATGCGTTCATTCAACGTGTATTTCGGATGTAAAACAAACTGACATCGAATGTAAATACTATTGTCGAGTGTTGTCATCCGAAAAATAACAATTTACAATGGATATTTAATGCGTCTTTTTGATGAATGGAACGTATTTTAGGCAAATAGTTGAGTGAGTTGCGTGATATATGCGACCTTTGAAATTAGTGATAATTTGTTAACAATAGCTGTATTTGTTTAATTATAATAGCTGTTTGACCTTTGTGAGATATTGGTGGGTACAGGTACCTACTTAAGCGACATCATTAGCAAGATTTATAGGAATAAAATAGCCTTGTAGAGTTTTGTTATTATATGGTTTTATTTAGGTTAACCGTGACAAATATTAAAGTTGCTACAATTCGGTTAGTGATATACCTTTTTAGGGTTGAATTTCAAACTAAATTATCACATACCATCAGACGATATAATTGTAGTTTATAGCGATATAGCAGTCGTTTTATTGATGAAAGAAATCGTGTGTTCGGGTTTATAGGATATTTTCTATAAAAGGCTATTCTATTTTAAGGACGATTCTACTTAAAAAATATAAGGAACGATTCGATTTTTGACTCTTCATATTGTCGGAGATCATTATCAACTCAAATATCATCATCCTTATCCTGCCCTTATACATTTATAAACATGCTGTCGCATGATTTGGTTTCATATTTTACGACCGGCCGCATGCTTGACATCAACACCTAAGAGCTAAGATCCACCACGCTGTTCTAATACGGATTGTTAGGTACAAATATCATAAGAATTCTATGCAAACGTGCGCATTTCCTTATGCTGTTTTCCCTCACCGAAAAACATGTGATAAATTGTAAATATCAATTATGTACGTAACTTATAACTGAAAAATTAAGCGGTGTCTGCTCGATTGAACCCGTAACCCCCTGGCACGGCTAGGCGGCGGGTATTACTGTGTCCCACCTCCTTGAGTCGTTGCCTTCAGAACTGAGTATTGTGACCTTTTCCATGGATCAGATAAGCAACCTCCAAATTTTGCGATATCTTGCAACATATGAGGCATCGTGGAAATTGATGGATCACAGTTTATACGGACATTTTAAACTTATTATTATGCATATATTCATATTTTCTACATAATAATCATCAAAAGAGACCGAAAATTTAAAAAATCGGCTCAGCAAGCCACGTGGAACACAGTCAGACATGTTTGAGCTTGCTTGGGCATGTAAAGGTCATTGACCCCTCTATATATTTTTATAAGGTTAAGTTAGGTTATATAGGATATGTTAATACGTCACCATAACCTACCTACCGAACCGTTATATTTAAACTTTTTTATCCATATTTGAATGACGAAACAGATAATTTCCGTATTGTCCCAAATAACAGTTTGTAATGTAAATAGATTCTTTTGTGTCAAAAAATTCGATGAGTGCTTCGTTATGATACTGTATGTATATGCAGCGACCGTCTGTGTGTCCGTTTATTCACGGTGGCACAAACGTGTCACGGTCTTTTGACATGCCAAGGAATGAATACCATAGATTAATTGAGTTAGTCCAAAATGAACCTTTATGTGCTTGGAATAGGGTTATATTTAGGGGAAAACTTATGGATGAGCGCAAATATGTATTGGTTTTGTTTTAAAGGCGGATCTCGAGTTTTGGTTACGTAATAAGCACCCTGCGCGTGAGTGGAAACCAAGAAGTATTTCGTATGCGCTTATGCTAATATTTCTTTAATACGACGTCGTATAAATAAAACAAAAATTAACCTTATAGGTATCACGTGAAGGTTTAAATTTCAAATAAACAGAAATATAAAAAAACCCCTTTTTACCGAACATTTCTGTGAAATTGGCAATGAGTAATACCGATCATACTTTTTGCAGTATTTATACAAGTACTAGTTTGTGCTCCATCCGAAATATAAAGTTACTTGTCCTATGTTAAAATCCATAGGAGATATAACTTTATCCTTTCGATGGGGTGAAATGTGCATAAAAGGAAATGAAAAAAAAAATGCTTCCCCACCTTACAGGATCATCCGCTAGATCATTCTAAAGACTGCCTAAATTTTTTATTATAATCGGTGCGAGCGTTTCGGAATCTATTTAATTTTATTTTCTTTCTTTATAACTTAACATCCATAGTAAGATGATATACCTAAATGCGTAAGTATATCTGTAATACTTTCACAGCTAATCTGGTGGACTGATACCGATGAAATTTCGCACAATATAGGTTTCTTTCCATATTTCTTATGAACAAATATTGCATTATTGAAGGTACTTAAACGCTTATGTTGGAGTGTAGGCAGTCACGGGTAACAATTGTAACATAATATAACATAAAATAATATTTATAGCAGCTTCTCAGTCTTGACATATTATCTGTCAACTATTCAATCAGGAAAGCAAATAATTTGTATGCAGTGACTAATGTTATGTTTATAATATACTAATTGTTGAAAAAGGATATATTTTGTTCTAAAGACATTTTATTATTAACTTTTATTTTATATTTGAGATCAGTACATATTGCCTTTACTTCATTTACAAACCGGATACAACATAATACTTTTTATTCTTTTTTGACAATTGACAAGACCAAAGACATACAGATTATAAATTTATATAATTACAACACGCCTCCTTAAATTTATAATCTTATACATAACCTTTAACATAACTAAATCAATCTTAACTCATATCTGTTATTCAAAAAACTTTTTTTATCTAAACTTTTAGTTAACATATCTGCCAAGTTTTGTATTAATTTTTACAATAATTCACCTATTACATTTCTGTACTTAATACTTTCATCTACTTCTTTAGCTTATTCTAGTTTTAAATTCGTTTCCATTGGAGTATCATATAACTTAGTATTTATTAAATCATACTTTACAGCCAAAGATTCAATATATTTTGTTTGGTTTAATGTCATTATACTTTTATCATCACTATAATCAATGTCTTTTTTTTTTTTTTTTTTTTTTTTTTATGTCAGGAAAACCCTCGTCACCGCCCGACGGGGACGAGCGGCGGGTATGTCGGACTCTCACCGACTAAAAACCTGACAGTGCTCCACCACGCTGCTGGTGGCGGGGACAGGGTACCGTTGTACACATTACCCCCATCCCCGCCAGCAGCAACTCTGAACCTCAGAGTGCGCCAGCTCTGGGTCGGGGCCTCTCTAGACTAGGCCCTCACTCCGCTAGACGATGCATCGGAAGCACCAGATGCATCGACCGCCTCGGGGAACTAACTCAAGCGAGCGTCCGATGAACCCCGTTCGGACCGCTCGCAGGTCCCCGTTAGGGCGGCATGCGACGGACTTCGGCGAGTCGCCTGCGCCCCACTCGCCTGCGACGGATTGGATCCAAGGACTCGACTTCCCGGATCCGCTCCGCCGCCTCCTTCCGCGACATAACGTCCTCGCAGAAGGAGGCCATCGCTGCCCACGATTCCTCCCTGTCCACCATGGCACGAACCACGGTGGGCAGGGAGAGATCGTGCCCCACCTGAGCCACAAGTTCCGCTCGCTGAACTACCCAAGCTGGGCAGTCTGCGAGCGTATGCAGCGCCGTATCAAACTCGGCGCCGCACTCGTGGCACTCACCGGTCGCTTCGCGCCGGGCCACCCTCCACAGATACCTCCCGAAACAGCCATGTCCGGAAAGGATCTGGGTCAGGCGGTAGGTGAGGACCCCATGCCTCCTGGCGACCCAGCCCTGGAGAATAGGCTGAATGGCTGAAATCGTCCAGAATCCCGCACTGGGCGATTCCAACCGCCGCCTCCATTGACGGAGGAGCTCTACCTGAGCTGCTCTCCGCCAATCCACATCTACCGCCGCAGAGTTTGCCCCCGATGAACGGGTTTCAACTCTGCGGCGGTAGGCCTGAGCAAGCACCTTGGCCTCTAGATCCCATGGAAGGGACCCAGCCAAGGCGCAGGCCGCCTCGCCAGAGATAGTCCGGTAGCCCCGCACTAGCCTGACCGCCACAATCTTCTGCGCCCCGCGCAGCAGGGGCAGGGACTTGGCGGTCAGCCGCTCCGCCCATACGGGAGCGCCGTACAGGGCCATTGACCGAACCACTCCGGCGTAAAGGCGCCGGCAGCCTGCATTTGGCCCCCCCACATTCGGGAGGAGCCTGCTCAGGGCTCCGGCGGTCGCCTTTAATTTTGGGGCGAGCCGCCGGAAGTGGGCCTCGAACGTCCATCGGCTGTCGAGAATTAGTCCCAGGTACTGTAAAGTACCTGAGATTCCAACCGACGTCCCGCCCACCATCAACCGGGAACCCGCTGGGGGCGCCATCCGAGACTTGTGGAAACAAATAGCCTCGGATTTCTCCAACGCCACCCCCAAACCTAACCGACGAATCCGGGCCACGACATGAGCCGTGGCCGCGGTCGCCAGTATACGGACTTCCCGGTGAGTGCTTGCGCGGGCAGTCACGAGAGTATCGTCTGCGTAACAGAACAGACGTACTCCCGGGAGCATTTGACCACGCAGCACCCAGTCGTAGCCGATGTTCCACAGGAGGGGGCCTAAGACCGACCCCTGGGGAACACCGCACGACATTCTCCGCTCCTTCCACCTACCCCCAGCCGTCGGGTACCTGACAACGCGGTCGGCCAAATAGTCGCCGACAACGCGCTGCAGGTACAAAGGGATACGGTGGAAGCGTAGGGCCTCCCTGATCACGCTCCAAGGCAAGGTGTTAAACGCATTGGCAATGTCTAACGACACCGCCAACACCACCTCGCGCTTGGCTGCCGCCTCCTCCGCCAGGACTCTCACACCCTCAATGCAATCGAGGGTGGACTTGCCCCGCCGGAATCCGCACTGGAGACGACTGAGATCAGGCCCCACCTCTTGGAGGTGCTTGACAATGCGGGAAGCCACGATACGCTCAAGTAGCTTTCCCGCCTCGTCCAGCAAAACAATCGGCCGATACGCGGAGGGTGTATCGGCCGGTTTTCCCTCCTTCCTGAGCAGGACCAGTCTCCCCGCTTTCCACCTACGGGGAAACAGTCCCTGCTCAAGGCAGGCACTGTACGTCGCCCTGAGCCACGACTCCAGTGGGCCCAGGGCAAGTGCCCAGGCGCGGCCGGGAATGCCATCAGGACCAGGGGCGGTGTTTTTCGCTTTCATGCGAATCACTGCCTCCGTTAGTTCCCCCTCCGACACCACCGGCGTATCCTGCACAGTACCTTCCTCCTCGAGAGGCGCCATATGAGGTGGCTCTATCTCAGCTCTATGCGGGAACAGGGCTTCCACAATTGAATCCAGGAAGTCTGGCCGAAGGCTCTCGGTAAGGGGAGGGGCGCGGGTGCGAAGTTTCTTTCGCACCGCTCTGTACGGCCTCCCCCAAGGATCTCGGTTGAGCTCTTCGGCCTGCTCCTTGTGGGCCCTGTCCTTAGCCACCCTGATGGCTGTCCGCAAGGAGACGCGGACGGCCTTATATGCCTCATATAGACGCCTCTCCTCCTCGATGTCACGTAGTCTGCGACGTCTGTACCGAGTGTACTGGCGGCGCACAGCCACGCACTGTTCGCGCAGGCATGCCAGCTCCTCAGACCACCAGTACACCCCGCATGCCGGTCCTGTGCTACGTACCCTCGGCATGCTGGCATCGCAGACGAGCAACATCCGTCGCTGCAGGTCTTCTACCTCTGCGGCGACACCCCCATCCGTGGGGCCTGCCACCCACGCCTGGACGGTTGCGGCCTCGACCAGGACCTCGGGATCCATCTTTTTGACGGACCACCGAGGGCCACCACCTCTTCTAGACCGGGGGGAAATGGGAGTAGGGCATGTGGAGACCTCGAACCATATGTAGCGATGGTCCGAGAGTGACTCCACACCCACAATCACTTCCCAATTGCTAACACAGCGTGACATGGCGGCGTCGACAAAGGTAACGTCGACTTTGGAGCCGCCATTCCATCGCACGCATGTGTCAGCCGTCCCCCGGTTCATGACGACCATCCCGGTCGAGGCCAACCAACCGTCCATATAGCTCCCCCTCACGTCCGTGACTGGAGACCCCCACGCAGCGGATTTTGCGTTCAGGTCTCCAGCCAGGAGCACCTTGCCGGGGCGTAACCTACTCACCAAATCGCCGACTTCAGCCATAAAAAGCTCGAAGTCAGAGAACGGTTTGTTTGGTGAGTAGTACACCCCGATTACGGATACATCCCCAATCTTAACGGAGACGTATCCGTGTCCCCTCTCCACGCGCTCCAGGGCTGGGGAGCCGACTGCCGCCCTGGATGTAATGGCCACCATCCCATCATGGTCACCGACCCATTCATCGCCCGACGGAACGAAGTATGGTTCGGAGACCACAGCTACGTGCACCAACCGCTCCGCCAAGGCTTGGAAAAGTAAATCCTGAGCCGTGGCACAGTGGTTGATGTTCGCCTGGAGGAATCTCATAGAGGTCATTATTTGGCTACCTCCATAGGTTCCTCCATCGCCCGGCTTATAGTAGCCGAGCTGGCGGTGGGCGGCGAGGGGACCCTCGGGCCATCACTCCCCCTACCCCTCCTCCTAGGAACGGGCGGTGCTTTACACTGCCCGCTCCCCGCCCGATGATCGGCCCTGAGACCTGCTCTTTGGCAGCTCCCACAATGCGGAGCCGCCGAGCAAGACTGGGCCTTGTGGCCGTTTTGACCACAGCGATAGCACTCATCGCTGCGGTCAATTATAATCAATGTCTATGCCAACATAGCTTTTTATTTTTCCCAAGTCTTTTATTACAAATTTTTTCATTAAACTATTTTTCACCTCTTCTATTTTACTTTTATCTTTACAACAAATTAAAAAATCATCAACAAATATTAATATATATATTGGATCTTTGCTTGTTTTATTAACATATAAGCAGTAATCATAGTTACTTCTAATAAAATTTAGTGTTTTTATAAACTTATCAAAACATTCGTACCATACTCTAGGACTTTCTTTGAGACCATAGAGTGCCTTTTGCAGTTTGTAAACTTTACCATCACCAGTCTCATAACCTTTTGGTTGACATACATATACCTCAGACTTTACATGTGCATTTAAAAAAGCTGTCTCTATATCCATCTGTTCTATAAATAAATTATTTTTACAACTGTATGACAATAAAATTTTCAAAGTTTGCATTTTTCCTACTGGTGAATAAGCATTATCAATATATTCATTTTGTTGGTATCCTCTTACAACTAATCTAGCTTTGTAAACATTATTACTTTTCTTCCTAAAAACCCACTTAACATCAATAACTTTTTTATTTTTTGGCCGTTCAACAATTTGCCAAGTATTATTTTTATTTAAACTATTTATTTCTGAGTCCATTGCTATTTGCCATTGTTTATAATCATTGGAGTTCATCGCCTCCTCAAATGTATTAGGAACATTTGCATCAACATAATTAACATATATATTGTTACAACATGTTTTTAATACAACCTCCTTCGTAGAGTTGGCGATTAATATGAAAAAGCATTGTGGCTGTCATATTTTTATGTGTCATTCATTGAGTTATTGCGAAAGAGTAAATGGGTTGACTCTGGGAAAACTGCTTTTTATTTATTGACTAAGAATAAAGGAGAAATATCGTCGTTTGTTATATTCAGAAGTGGGATGTAACCTAAACTCACAAATAGAGTGGACAAAAGGAATATCTGGAAATTTAAAGAGTTTAAAGAAAAGACAAATGACGATCAATATCTTGAGACGACACGGGGAGTGCGAATTTCGTCAATATGAGAGATAGCTGCGATATGCGATGCTACGGAATAAAAAATGAGAGTTTTTATTTCAGAGATTATTGATGGTAATTGGTATTCGGTTAATTAATTCTGTGAGATCAACGTGACGATGTGCTATGTGAGGCCTTAGACGCGCCCGTGACTTTTGTTCGATGGAACTGTCAGCTAGAATGACGATTGTTCTCTGGATCTTTCCAGTTGTAGCGATTGTTTTCTAGACTGTGGACATCTGCAACGACTGTCAGCTAGGCTCTGCCTAGAAGTGGTGATTGTTCTTTGAGCGTTATCATTTGCGAGTCTGTTTACGTGTGTATCTGCTGAGTTGGTTGCCACTAATTGAGCTGTGTTATGCCATGACAGTGATTGAGGGTGAGCTTGAGGTGCGAAATGCTTATGGTGCGAAAAGCTTAAGGAGTTGAGGAGTTGAGCTTAAAGAGTTGAGCATAAAGCGTGAGCTTAGAGTTGAGCATAAAGCGTGAGCGTAGTCCTGTCATGTCATGGCATGTGCGGTTTTCTTTTACAGATTAAAAGAGCAAGTACTGAGTTTCTTGCCGATTCTTCTCAGTACAATCAGCATTCCGAATCGGTGGTAGATTCATTCCCAGAAGTCAGCTTATGAGATTTGCGGGGTCGCAAATGTTGTCAGGATGGTCGACTGTTACAACATGTTTTTAATACAACCTCCTTCGTAGAGTTGGCGATTAATATGAAAAAGCATTGTGGCTGTCATATTTTTATGTGTCATTCATTGAGTTATTGCGAAAGAGTAAATGGGTTGACTCTGGGAAAACTGCTTTTTATTTATTGACTAAGAATAAAGGAGAAATATCGTCGTTTGTTATAATATAATGTGAAACTGGATTACCATATCTAGAAACTGGAGTTCTCTTTCGTTTTTGCAATACTACATCTTTGTCATTATTGTTTAAATTATCATTATTTACAAGATTTTCCAAAGCATTATTTGTATTAGTCTCATCTGCATCTACATAATTTTCATCACTCTCAGAATCAGTTTTAACTATCTCATCTAAAGTTTGAACAATTTTTAAATCTTTATGATCATCTAACTTTTCTAAGCAAATCAGTTCAGTATTTTCTTCGATTACCTGTACATGTCTAGCATTAATTATTCTATTATTTAACAGAACTCGATAACAATTTTCATTATAACCTACTAAAACACCTTCTTGGGCTTTATCATCCCACTTACTTTTTCTTAAAACTTCAGGAATCCTTACAAAAACTCTACTTCCATATATTTTTAAATGCTCAACATTTGGTTTTGTTCCAAAAAATATCTCATAAGGAGTTTTATTTTCAACTGTATTTGCAATTGTTCTATTTTTTAGATATGCAGCTCTTTTTATAGCTTCAGGCCAATACCACCTATTAATTTTAGCTTCTCTCATTAAACACCTACCAATATCCATAGCAGATCTATTATATCTCTCCGCTACTCCATTTAATTCATGTACATAGGGTGGACATGGTAATAACTCTATACCCTTATGCCTTACAAAACTATAAATATCCCTATTTAAATATCCTTTACCGTTATCACATTGAATTTTTTTAATTGTTTTATTAAATTTATTTTCTACTAAATTTACAAATTCTATGAAACAACTAGCAACATCAGCTTTACTTTTAATACAAAATATCCTTGTGCATTTACTATAGTCATCAATAAACGTGAGAAAATATTTTTCTCCACCATAACCAGTTGTGTTATGTGGACCATTTAAATCAGTATGAATTAATTCTAAAATTTCAGTAGCCTTTGTTCTATTATTGTCGAAAGGTATATTACACATTTTACTTTTAATACAATTTGCACATTTCATTTCAGTGCTTTCAATTTTATCAGGCAAACCAAGAACTAATTTATTATTTATTAATTTATTTAAATATTGAAAATTTACATGACCTAGTGCTCTATGCCATTTTAAACTTCATTTTTTGATACATAACTTTTTATACAATATAAGTTGTTTATTTTATCTGCAACAACTATTAATTCTCTTGCTTTATTATATATTTTTGCATTTTCATTTTTTGCAACTATTGTACAACTTTTAGTTATCTTTGAAAAACTTAACAAATTTTGTTTCATGCCTTCAACAAAGTAAACATTATTTAAATCTACATGTTTTTGATTGTGATAGTTCTGAAAATAAATTTTGACAGTACCTACTTTTGTAGCCTTTAACATTTTTTCCATCTGGCAGTTTTACATTAACAGGATTTTCTAAATTTATTGAGTCATAAAAATATGCATCATTATTTATTATGTGGTCTGTACAACCACTATCTAAAAGCCAATTAATTTCATCTCTGTTATTAGTTTCTTCTGTACCAGTAAACCCACATACCTGAAGTATTTCTTGGTCACATACTTCAGCTGTCCATGACTCTGAAGAATCACCACTATACTGACCGTGACCTCTGAAATTATATTTTCCTCTGCCTCTGTAAAATCCGCCTCTGTGTAAATCTCTGTGTAGTCCTCGTTGACCTCTAAAACTTAGTTGTCCATGATTATATTTCTGACCGTACCAGCAGTCCTTCTTGAGATGACCAGTCTTTCCGCAGTTAAAACATTGAGCTCCAATTTTGGTTGTAAATGTACTCATATTGTTTTTGTTATTCGAGTCACTGGTGGCCATATTTTTTTCTTTTATTTTAGAACATATATAATCAACTGTCCTTTGTTCTTCCGGAATCACATCAAGAAAATCTCCTATATAACTATAGCTTGGTGGAAGTGCTCTGAGTAAATATCTTATCTTCTCAGGTTCATCTATTTTTCCTCCGGCCACTTTAAACTCATTTATTTTCTTCTCAAAATCAACAAAAAAATCTTCTACTGTATTGTAATTCGTTAATCTTATTTCCTCAATTTTTCCTCTACATATAATTTGCATAGATGTCGACTGTGTTAAATACATTTTATCAAATTTCTTTATCATATCATATGCTGTCTTGCATTCAATAATATATTCCAGTTGTTTATCCGTAATTGTACTCATTATTATAGTCCTCGCTTTTAAATCTTTCTTTTTCCATTCCGCCTCATTTTCATTTTTTATCATGGCGGCCTCGTTACACTCTTTGTATTCTAACAAAGTAAATAATCTTAATTTCCAACTAGAATATGTCGCACCATCAAAAATCGGAATTATAATATCCTCTATTCTCGCTTGTCTAGCCATTTTTAATATTAATGACTCTTATTATAAATCTTCACCTCAAAATTATTTTTCGTAGCGTTTCGTATTTTTCATTTGTTCGCAGTCACAATGCAATCTGATCTCAATCGATGTCAATCACGTTTATCATTTTATTTTATTATTCACATTTAGTTTTTCTTTTTAACCACGCTCTGCTACCATGTTGAAAAAGGATATATTTTGTTCTAAAGACATTTTATTATTAACTTTTATTTTATATTTGAGATCAGTACATATTGCCTTTACTTCATTTACAAACCGGATACAACATAATACTTTTTATTCTTTTTTGACAATTGACAAGACCAAAGACATACAGATTATAAATTTATATAATTACAACACTAATAATAAATAGACGTCTTCGTCTGTTAGGATTTTTAGTGTCAAGATAAAAAAGGCAGCTTATTTTTTTTTAGTTTATCTCCATAACAAAAATCTGATCGATTCATTACTCCGTTAAAGAGGAAAGAACTCAGTTTCGTCTCGATATTATTAGTTAAAATTGTGAACAAGCCCAAAAATAATACACCTAAATCATAATAATCAAAATATCAATATATTTTGATATTACTTACTACTTAAAATTCTTAATTGAAACAATATTTCTTTCTAGATTCTATGTACACGTAGCTTGGACATGCAAGGCAAGACCTTAAATTATTGTGTGATTTGTATTTTCTACTGTAACACTTGTACTGATTATTTGGAGGCGCAATGTAAGAGTTTTTATAACGCTTTCGATTTGAACCTAGCATATTAATATTGAAAGGAAAAAATAAATGTGTTGCGTAAGTAAAATTATTATGCAATATTCCTCTGTAAGGTTTTTATTCTCTTTAGAAAGGCTAATATTTATTTCGATTGCAACAATAACATAAATAGAGCCTATAATATGCGTAACGCACGATACGGGCCTTTTAAATGTCTAATAATGTACCTGTTACAAGAATGAAATACTTCCTGTACCGACAAAGGGTATCGCGAATTCGCCACGCCCAAATCAAAATATATTATCGGGTAATAAATCCGGCAAAAACGGTAGAAACTGGCAACATCGGATGTGATTGGGGAAAAAAAATTGCGATGCCGTTCGCACAATCAATCAAGCGCTAAGCCAATAAACCTCAACGATGCGCTTTTGAAAATGGAATACGATTTTGTTGAGCTATTGTCAGGGATGGCCGGCGGCGGCGCGAAACTGCCTTGTCGAATTGCACAATGAAAGGGCAAGCGGAAGTGAATATGCCGGTGTCTCTTGCTGAATAGAGGGTTTGGTGCGTTCAGGAACTATTGAGGTCGCTGTGGAAACGTCATTGGTAGTACAGTCAGCAGCGACGAAAAATAATGTATAAAATTGACAAATTTTGTCAAAAACCAATTCTGCTTCTTATATCTTAACTGTTTACAGTAAAAATGAACCTTTTTTTCCATTTGGCAAGCAACAGTCAGTATAGTATCGAGATGTTTCTAATCAAACCTTTTGAAGAAACTACTATAATTTTCACATATGATATTTTTTAATATTATTTATGTAATGTATGAAATGATAACCATTTGATTTTCATTCGTTCTTCTTTAGAATAAGTCCCTATAATTTTATAAAATATTATTTTCAACTGAAATTAAATGAACATATTGACTAATAAATGAAATGGACATAAAAATGTATTAACTGTTCTCATAAAATGGTTAATAAATTATTTGCGCTAACCGTACTCTTACCAAAACGTTTCTAAAATATTGTATAACAATACAACGCCCCCTATACAATATAAAAACTGCTATTGTAACCTTTATGCAAAAAAAATCAGGGTTGCCAGTTACAAAATTAAACATACCATAGAAGGTAGTAATAATGAAATATGTATTACACGTATAATGTTGTTAGCCCCCGTTTAGGAATGAATGGGCTTTTTGATAGTCCATTTGACTCGCAGCTTTGTGAAAAAGTTGTGCGTGAAATTGTTCGAGTTGTGATTGATTTATGTTAAGGTAGGCTAATGTTTATTGATTTAATTGATAGGTTTAGTGATTAGAATTGTCAATATGCATGCTCTGAGTTCCTCATGTAAAAAAAGTAAAGTGACGGCCTGTTACTATCACACTGCTGGGCATAGGCCTCATCTCTCCGTTTATAGAGAGAAGGGTTGGAGCTAATACCTACCACGCTGCTTGATAGGTTACACATATCCCCAGAATTCTCTAGAGATATGCAGGTTTACTCACGATGTTTTCGTTCACCGACAAGCATGTGATAAATTGGAATTATGAATAAGACACATAAGTTTTAATAGAAAAACTCATTAGTGCCTGCCCGGAGTATGAACCCATGATCGTCTTTAAACAGTCGCACCGTCTTACCGCTGGGATATCACAACTTATGCCTCATATACTCACTGGTAAAATGAGAGACACTAGGTAAGGATGGAATTGAAGTTGAAGACCTAACAAATCGCCCTATACGAAGAATAAAGTCACATTGTGAGCTCGAGTCACCTTTTACGACAACTCGGTAAGAAAGAAGGTGGTCTATTCTACTCAACCGGATACCATACGATGGATCAACTAACTTTAGCCACGTTCTACGGCAACTCAGTAAGAAATGAGGAAATCAATCTACTCAACCAAATACCACACGTTAGAAATGCTTAATCGATGATAATGAGTCCTTGCTGAAATTAGAGGATTTTGTAAGGCTTTTAGGGTTTTTAAGCCAAAATAGTTATCAGATTAAGCCACCGACGAAGCAGGCTTGGTTAAGTTAGTCCGAAATATAATAACCGCTAAACGTGTTTACACATTTGACAATAAAAAATCTATAGCTACTTTCACCGTGAACTCAAATTTATTTATGCAATACCGCTCAAAGGTTATAGATACGCGAATATAAACACTATTTCTTCATTATTAAGTTTTGTATTATCAGTTGATATGTTACCCGATCAAAGCTTCACTTTCTTAGCAAGTTCGAGATGTAAAGCCAGTTCACACTAATTAGTGTTAACCAAATAATGTCACTTTTAACTTCAAACTAGCCGCTTCCGGTGCTTAATGGTTTCGATGCTGGTTGCTTTGAAAAAAACCCGGTTATGAAATAGATTTAATACCGACTTTATCTACATTTTAAGTACAGTGAACCGTACTGAAAGAGATTATTATTATTTTACTGACCCATTGGTGCAGTTTGCAGTGACTGCCGTCAGCTCTGCGAGGACCAACATTTTCTAAATACAATTTTTTTAGTTCTTCGTGTATAGGTGTATGTATTTAAAATTGTAGTACTTGGGTAACCGAGCCTTGCTCGGTAATTTTCTACAAAAAAAATAGTTGCATAGGTAGAATTCGATCCTAGGTTTTACATTTCTCGAGATTGCCCGTTCTCCGACTTAACAATTTAGGGCAAAAAAATAGTGTTTTATCTTTAATGTATAAAAAAAATTTAACGCCGAAAAACAGGGATAAAACGATTTTTTTGTTAATAAAACTTAGCTAGATCGATTTTTCTATATATATAGCCGCTGGGAACCAGATCTGGAGAAAGTGGTAGGCGCGACAGCAGTTTAAGGTCTAATTCGTACAATTAACCCATCGTTTTCAATAATTTGTGACATGGTGCTTTGTCTTCGTGCCACCGCCGCGTAAACCATCAAATACACTAAAGTGTATTTGATGGTTTACGCGCTATTTGATGGTAAAATGTATTAGAGAATTGCAAATCTACAAAAATACTATAAAAAAGTCCGCGAGACCATGTCTTAATCTCGAATGGTTTACTCACTAACTATTTTTATATTCAAAATTTAATTGTGTACGTAATAATAGCCGTGTGGTATCCGGCTAAGTAGAATAGTACCACCCTCGTTTCTTACTGAGGTGTCGTAAAAGGCGACTAAGGTAGGTTGACCCACCGTGTGGTATCTGGTTTAGTAGAATAGACCACCCTCCTTCTTACCGAGGTGTCGTAAAATACGAATAAGGTAAGTTGACGTCAGGCAGGCGGCCAGTCGTAAAAACGAAGCCAAATCATGTTACAGCATGTTTATAACATGCTGTACCGACCTCACTTAGAGTAGGATAAGGGCAGGAGGAGATATATGTATGTATATATATATATATATATATATATATATATATATATATATATATATATATATGTGTGTGTGTGTTTGTGTATGTAATAAAAGAAATGGCAGAAAGCTAATTCAAGGAAAACTAAACAATATTATTGCCTCATTTTTGAGTTTCCACCATTAGCATGAATCATAAAATCATGCGACATCTCACGATAACAAATACGTAAATAATTATCAGGTTTTGCAAACAGGAAATCGCGAGGCTCAAAACTGACGTTAATTTACAAGATAGAGAAGAAGGGATGTCACCCAGTTGTCAAAGCATTCGCGAAGTGTAAAGTCAAGATAAATAATGAGAACTGTTATCAGAGATAACTGCTTCGTGGAATCTTCCATTAATTACTACGTTGCTAAGAATATTGTTATTATATTTTAGAGGAAAATATGTTATATTAACCACTATGAAAGTCATTGTAAATAATGATATAAACTATCCCGACGACGTGTGGTATCCGACTGAATAGAATAGTACCATAGTTAATGTATAGAACTGGCTATACTCACGTCTTATTCTATCGGGTTAGCCAGACTAGTCTCGAACCCATCCGGGGCACTCATTCATGAGCTCTTAACACGAACTTATAGCGGCGGGAACTGCGTACAGCACCTCGATAGAATAAGACGTGAGTATAGCCGGTTCTATACATTAACTATGAATACTACTCACGATAGTTTAAATTAAAAAAAAGAATAGTTCCACCTTCTTTCTTACCGAAGTGTCGTAAAAGGAAACTTAGGTAAGTCGACCCGCCTTGTGGTATCCGGCTGGGTAGAATATACCACCCTTTTTCGTACCGAAGTGTCGTAAAATACGACTAAGGTAAGTTGATGTCAGGCAGGCGGCCGGTCGTAAAATACGTAGCTAAATCATGTGACAACAGGTTTATAACATGTTGTTGTGCCGCCAACACAAGTATTAAGTTACTTACTTTGGGGACGGACGACCGTGTGTGTAAGTGGCCCATATATACATTTATTTATTATTTAGGCCATATAGTTATTTATTATAACGATGCGCTATTTAAAAAAAAATACAATCATACTTTACCCGGAAAACAAAATATAAGTTAAACAAATACAGTGCCTAAGAGTGATTTCTCAAAATATATATGCAATGCATAATTTTTATGACAAGTGGTCCGGCCATGCGTTGCTGTGGCTCAGTCTAGAGTAGACTTACCCACAGAATATAACTATCACTGACAGTTAAAAAATGCTCCGACCTCTACCAAACGCTACAAGATTATCGCTGGGTCTATAAGCTGTGACATAATAAATATTTCCTTTTTGTGTTGACTAAAGGCCTTGTTTTTTTTTTGCAGCCTAAAACTATAAACGTCACAGCCTAATTGATATTGTTATTTGAAATATATCACACGCTTTTCGATAAAGAGAAACATCGTGAGGAAACTTAAATATCTTTTAATAATTCCTGGGATAATGTAATCTATCAATCCGCATTGGAGCAGCGTGGTGGGTCGAGGTTCCAACACTTCTCTCTAAATAAGGAGAGAGGAGGCCCGTGTCCAGTAGTGGTATGGTAATAGGCCTTTACTCTTTAACTTTTACAAACATCCTCCTGCCCTTATCCCATTCTAAGTGGGGTCGGCATGTTTATAAACATGTTGTCACATGATTTGGCTACGTATTTTACGACCGGCCGCCTACGTGACGTCAACATACCTTAGTCGCATTTTACTAAACCTCGATAAGAAAGAGGGTTTATTCTACTCAACCGGATACCACACGGTGATTCAACTTACCTTAGTTACATATATAGCCAGAATTCCCTAGAGACATGCAGGTTCTAATGACGTTCACATACCTCAGTATGTGAACGTTTACTGCTTCCTACAATTAGTAATACATAGAATCTTTTAACAAACGCGGATTATAGCAAAATAATTCTATCATAACTTCAGTACTATTCGTATGTGCAAGCCATGGGAACTGTCCCACATCGCACTCATTTACACCGCTCTGTTATTCCTTAAATATGTACACAAAATATTGACTTCAATATAACAGAATTATGCAAGTCAATATTAATCGCGTAACGTTCACAAACATTTGACAAACAATATTTTTCGTTACAATCCAGAGCATACTACACGAATTAAACATTCAATATTTACCTCAATAAACTCTAGTATTGTTTGCTAGTAAAATAATGTAAGTCTTGACAAATTCATTTGTAATGTTGCTTCAATTGTCTTCATAAACAATACTTAAAGGTTTAGGCTGTGCGTACATTGAAAGATTGCTTCGGTTAAATATTTTAATTTTAATCGCATCATGGCTGATTCCAATAGCGTATTTTGATCTTTTGCTAAACTAAGTACCTAAATTAAAATTTTAAACGCTATCAAACTAATAAACAACAAAATGTTTACATTGCAGTTTGAAGGAAACACAGGAACTGAAGAAAACTTTGCGGAAGTTATGATAAAATAACCTTGCTGTAATACTCGTTTATTAAGAAAATCTATGTAATGCTAAGTGTAGGAAGTAGACAACTATCACATACCTTATAAAAGCAGACCAGTCTGGACATGTATCACAAAACGCCGCCACCAACACACCACACAAGTACTACACACATTCACTATGACAATGTCGACAATATTATTCGTTATTTCGCCCCGTAACCAAAGCATCATCAGGAAGATAGGCTCCACGACAAAATCGTAATGCTTACGATTTTTGTTGATAGGCTCCACAAGAAAATCGTAATGCTTACAATTTTTGTTGCTGGCTCTACAACAAAAACGTAATGCTTACAATTTTTGTTGATTGGCTCTACAACAAAAACGTAATGCTTACGATTTTTATTGATTGGCTCCACAACAAAATCGTAATGCTTACGATTTTTATTGATTGGCTTGAAACGATTAAACTTGATATTGACGATTTTATACTTGATACATGTAGTAGTAACGGCCTGTTACTATCCCACTGCTGGGCATAGGCCTCCTCTCTCCATTTTTGGAGAGAAGGGTTGGAGCTAAGACCTACCACGCTGCTCCAATGCGGATTGGTAGGTTACACATATCCCTAGGATTCTCTAGAGATATGCAGGTTTCCTCACGATGTTTTCCTTCACCGAAAAGCGTGTGATAAATTGCAATTATCAATTAGACACATAAGTTTTAATAGAAAAACTCATTGGTGTCTGCCCGGGTTTGAACCCATGATCGTCTCTAGAGATTCACACGGTCGCACCGCTAGGCCATCACAGCTCTCTCTTCCTATTCCGAAAAAAACTGAATTTTATTATTATGATACATATAAGGTCAAAAATACCATTTTTCCTTTGGGTACAGGAAATCGATATTTACTGACTTTACCACAGTTAAGAAGCCTTGGGTTATTGTTGTATCAGTAAACATGGTTGTCATTAGTGTCCGCTTGCATTTAACTCTGTATCGTACTTTAGTGTTTGAGATAAAACAATAAAATTTGGTAACTACACAGAATTTACGGTGTAAGTTTCATAGGCATATAACAGAGAACTGGACGCTTAATTTAAAATGGAATATATTGGTCACACAATATTTTGGACATTTTATACAAAACCCTTGTCAGTCAGCTATGATGCAGCGGCGACTTGTAAGAAATGATTTTTACACCAAGTTCACTCGTGGCTTATTTATTAGCACCTCGGCCTGGGTTTTGATGCGCTAGCGCTTACTGAGATGCTTTTGACAGCGAATACAGAACAGCAGTGACCTAACTTTAATTTTAAATAAAAATGTTTTTGGCACCTTATTCCTACTTTATTTATATTGCCAATTATAAATGTACAAAATATACAAGTTGTGTCTATCTTAAATAATTACACTCTATTACTATACAAATCATGTCCACGTAGAATGGTTCCCAGAATAATAGCAGCGTTTCCTCGTTGAATCGCTAAGCTGATTCATTGTGTGAAAAACGAACCAACCCCGTGGTCACTTGAAGACTTATTAACATTAATTAATTATTATTAATATCGGCAATATATTTCATGGGTTGCCAAATTTTAATAATAATTTGAAGGTTATCTATTCTAATTGGCAACAAATATTGCATTAACCAAACTAGTTATGAATTTTCGGTCTTTCCAAAATCATTCTCCTTTTCCGTTATTGTTTCCTTCTAGTATCTTTCGCGAGATTATTTATTTATATCATAAGAAAATTTTATATGCAAAAAAGCTAACTTATTATTCCATACGCTTTAATCTAAACAACCTTCCTTGTAAACTAAACTTGTTTACTATTTTTTAGTTATTATTTATTACAATTATTACTTTACATTCATAAACGGTCGTACAGAAATAAGTATGCCTTAAAATATGTATACTAACTTAATACTAAATAAATTTACTTTTACTATAACACACGACTAAGCTAATAGTATCAAGTATGTATGTACGTGTAAAAGTAAAAAAAAAAGTAACGGCCTGTTACTATCCCACTGCTGGGCATAGGCCTCCTCTCTCCATTTTTGGAGAGAAGGGATGGAGCTAAGACCTACCACGCTGCTCCAATGCGGATTGGTAGGTTACACATATCCCTAGGATTCTCTAGAGATATGCAGGTTTCCTCACGATGTTTTCCTTCACCGAAAAGCGTGTGATAAATTGCAATTATCAATTAGACACATAAGTTTTAATAGAAAAACTCATTGGTGTCTGCCCGGGTTTGAACCCATGATCGTCTCTAGAGATTCACACGGCGCACCGCTAGGCCATCGCAGCTTGTATGTACGTGTAGAATGTACTATTAGGTCAATAATATAGAAAAAGATTGTCGCCGTCAATATATGTCACGTTGTAGAGAAAGTTTAAATGGTTGACTTTTGAGAAAATTGCTTCTTATTTATTCAATAAATGTGAAGGAAAATATCGCTGTTATAATTTACATGCTGGTTAAGAAAGCCGTAGTTCCTGAAAGAAATAAATTAAATAAAAAGTAACTTACATCTCTTTGTCTAAGCTCGCTTCATCTATACATCGCTATATATTTCCACGTGTAATTTTCCACATTTGTCCACGGTCGTACAAGATGGCGGTCACTGCTAACGGCTTGAGCAAACACGATTATTGGAAGTCGCACGTCCAGGCATATTTGATTTTGCTTATTGGACAACATGGATTATGGTGTTGTTAATACATTAAGTTATTGTAAAGTTTACTATCATATTATACATTTTCATTCAATTAGCGAGTGCTAGGTATGGTAGTTAACGAGTCTGTTTGAAATTAAGCCAATACACCAAACTCAATAAGTTTAACGTCACAGAAACCTAACCACCCAATAACTTTATCCATAAACCTATCATCATCCTCCTGCCCTTTTCCCACTCTAAGTGGGGTCGGCACAACATGTTATAGACATGCTGTCACATGATTTGGCTGCGTTTTTACGACCGGCCGCCTACCTGACATCAACTTACCTTAGTTGTATTTTACGACACCTCGGTAAGAAAGAGGGTGGTCTATTCTACACAATCGGATACCACATGGTGGGTCAACTTACTAAGTCGCCTTTTACAATACCTTGGTAAGAAATGAGATTATTCTACTCAGCCGTATACCACACGGCGGGTCGACTTACCTTAGTCGCCTTTTACGGCACCTCGGTAAGAAATGATGGTGGTACTATTCTATTCAGCTGGATACCACACGGCGGTTTATCCATAAACCTAGTGATGTCCAAATCCTAAAGTTAACTCCACAAAGTACATATAACTTGACTATGATTTAAAAATCCTCTTAATTCTTGTAGCCTAATACCCTGTTACTACTTTACTGCTGGTCAAAGTGTGGTTTTTGCATGGAAAGATAAATTATAATTTAGATTAAATACGCTACTCCAATGCATATTAACATATCATATAGGAAATTTTCATGCAAATTTCATTATGATGTTTCCTGCGTACAGAATGAATTGTAATAATGAATATCACCCTCATTAACGATCAGATAAATATTTCTAGTTCAAGCTTGTTATACGTGTTCGAAGGCAAACTAAATGGTGGGGGTTGAACTAATTAGTATATGACTATGCTTGTTTGGGTAATGCGTTGCTTTACGATTTTGTCATGAAGTCTGTCTTTTAATGAGGCTTTAGTTGCGGGGCGTAACGATTGTTGAGTTTGTGATAGTGAACGAGTGTAGTGCTTGTGTATTGTTGTGGCGATAGTAGAGGTATTATATATTTTTTTACTTAATCGTGGATTATAGCAAAATAATTTCATTGCTCTTTTAATGAATATCTATTATTAATATATTACCTATGATGATTGTCTATGGTAGTGATAGTTTAATAAAAAAAGTACTTACGATATTTTTATATATACATAGCTGAAACAAACCGAGACATAGCCAAACAATTACATGTATATCGCTAAACAAATACGAATTAGCTCAGGCATGTTACAAGATTCTTTGCGGACATGAATTGAAAACGCAAACATTGGACTTGCGCTTTTTGATGGAGCCTCGTTTACAACGTGCTCTTTTTTAAATGAAATAACTAAATTCTTTAAAAAACATTTAAGGATTGCTATAGCTATATTTATTTAAGTCGATTTGATTGGATGTTTTGTGAATTTTGATTTACTTCCCGTTTGTTTCGCGTCGGTATTCTAGTGGTCCCGCGATTTCGTAAGTGCCAACTTAAAGCAACACTTCCCTCAATTATACAAAATAAGTTTTTTTTCCTATTCCGAAAAAACAGAATTTTATTATTCTATATGTTGATACGATGTATAAGCTTCTTTTTGTGCCCAATTTAATTAATATTGGTCCAGCGACTAAGACGTGAATGCACACAACAAAACAGACTTTCGCATTTTGAACATATTTATATACTTCATTTATTTTTTTATATATATTTTTTATTGAAGTATAGATTTTTCAAAATAATTTTGGATTTTTTCTTTATTTCCATTGTATTTACTAATACTAATTACTAATACTACTTTGGCAGTGCTTTATGCTCATTTTATCCCATACATTTACTGAGTAACAAGTACTGACTAAGTAACAAGGTTATTTAAATTGCTGTCTCTTAAAATTGCTTGAATTATAAATATTTCAAACATATTTTATATTACGTATGTCAATAAAGTAGGCAGCTGTTTGCATGTGTGCGTAGCAGTGGAAACATTAAATATTACTTAATTCATCAATGTAAATATGTCTTTAAGGCGTGTCCCAATAAACTGTGAGCATTACACTGAAATAACCTTGAATAAATTATTTCTAGTAATGAGAACGTTTTATGGATTGAAAAATGTTTACATCCTTCTATAATGTGAAATGCTTTTACTTGTACTATTTTATGAAATTTATGTCGTATTTCATTTATAACAAAACTATCACGAAAAACATTTGCTTCAATTTCCATTGTTTTATATATCATTTACATTATGTGGTATTATAATTTGATTAGAAATCCTATCTTTGCTTACAATTGCTTGTTTTTGTCGCATTCCTAATCCTCCTCAATATAAGTCCTAAATCCTCCTTTATAGTCGATACTAATATTATAAATTTGAAGGTCTGTATACATGTACCGTAGGTACGTATAGTATCCCCCTCCCCAGGCTCCACCCTTGTTTATCTATCTATATCTGTTTTGTCAGCTTATTAATCGGAGCAGCATTGATGAAATTTGTCAGTTTTATTGCAGGCTTACATTTAGGATTACAAAATTCTCTTTTTTCCTTTAAACTTTACTCTTATATTCTTATCTTCTTAATTATAATTGATTATAATTGATCTTATAATTGATTGTATTTTAACATTTAAGTTGCCGCGAACGAAGTCACACGCAAACTAGTATAATCAAGTAAGGCGCTGGAAGTAGGCACTTCGGTTAAGTGTACTTACTATACGTACACGTATACATAACGTAGGTTTAATGTTAAAAAAATCGTTTTTTTTGGGCATTTAAAAAACACTAACATTCAAATGGAATTAAATTTTTGTCATAAACTGTCAAGTCAGCGTAGCTTATTCGGGGAACGGACAGTCTCGATAAATGTAAATACCTATCGATTCCAACTACATAATTATTATTTTTTATTAGGTTTCTTTGTTTTATTTCGTAAAAAATTACCGAGCAAGGCTCGGTCAATCAGGTACTAGTAATGTAAACGAGGCTCCAGACGA
This sequence comes from Morpho achilles, assembly GCA_947086495.1. NCBI lineage: Eukaryota > Metazoa > Arthropoda > Insecta > Lepidoptera > Nymphalidae > Morpho > Morpho achilles. The sequence continues at coordinate 5,553,314 of CAMTZB010000001.1, forward strand.
AAGGGTATAAAAGTTCAAATCACCGCACAGCCGATAATTTACGACGTCTGGTCACTCGTCTCATTAACACGTGAGTTCCCAGCATCAATCTCGTGATATTGGATCCCTTCCAAATTTTAGAAGACGTTGAAACTACTGCAAATAATATTTTAAATTATTTGCAGTAGTTTAAAATATTTTAACACTGTTCATTGCATTTTTTATCGAAATCCGAACTGGCTCCAATAATGTTTTTTTAATAGTACCTTTCGTTGATAACGAGGCGAGGTGACCACAACAAAGATCACAGGTCGGGCACGATCTCTCCTTGCCCACCGTAGTTCGTGCCATAGTGGAAGGGAAGAGATCGTGGGCATCGATGGCCTCTTTCTGCTAGGACGTAATCTCCCAGAAGGAGGTGGAATCGGCAAGTCGACTCCATGGATCCGATCCGCCTTAGGCAAGCGAGGCGCAGACGACTCGCCAAAGCCCGTCCTACCGGAGACATCTGAGCATCCCGAACGGGATTTATCTTACGCCCTTTTAGATAAAAGGTCCCCGAGGCGGTCGATTCATCTGGTGCTCCCGAGCATCAATTAGGGGAGGAATGGCTACTTCTAGAGAGGCCCTGATCAAGAGATGGCGCACTCTGGAGTTCAGAGTTGCTGCTGGCGGGGATGGGGACAATATGTACAACAGTACCCTGTCCCCGCGACCAGTGCGTAAGAGCACTGTCAGTTTTTAGTCGATCCGAGTGCAAGATACCAGCCGCTCATCCCCTTCGAGCGGTGATGATCCTTAATAGGTTTTCCTGACATGAAAAAGTTAGAGAATAATAAAAACCCAAATTACCTTTACAACAGGGATGGGCCCATAGTACAAAAAACTAAAGGACGTTGGAGTCCTTGGAGCCTGAAGTCAAATTACCTTAGGACAACACCGGTACGAAAGAGGGTGGTCTATTCTCAGACAGATACCACACGGCTAATGCGTTAAATATCTCTATTACTGTTATTAATTAAGAGGTTTGTGCTTACGTTGACCATGTTCCTCCAAATTCATTCACACCCCTGTAACACTTATATTACTACAAATGATTAAGTCCAACCACCAACAACCAATTCACAAATATTTGTCCCGTCCATCCACCAATTAACGGGTTGGTATTTAAATTTTATTTAACTGTAACATATTCAAAACATTACCAATATTGACACGGTAAATGTGTACCGTTTTACCCCTGGCCGTGACCTTGACGGTCAGGTTCAGGCGTGATAACTAGTGTTAATATTGGCACCGCACACTGCTCTGTTTGACGAACGCTTTACTCTATCAATATATAAACATAATATTTATATTTGTAGCACTTTCGGTACACCGACTTCGCCACTTGTGTAATTTGTCGCTGAAACTGATAATCTATTTGACTTGGGACTGTTTACTTTGCTGTGTAAAAAGTGCATCGTGTTTTCAATATCTATGGAACTGATATCCTTAATCAAGATAAACTAATATTTATATACTAGCTTCTGCGTTGCGTTGATAATGCTGTGATAGCCCAGCAGTGAGACCGAGCGACTCTTTTGAGGCGGTTACAGGTTCAAACCCCGAAAAGGCAATAATATGTTTTTCATACATTCAGGAATACATACATTCATTGAGACAATTTCAAATTTCGCCGACGTATCCTTAGGAGATAAATTTTACGACAAAATCGCAAAGTTTACAACTTTTATAGATATTATAAAACAAAGTCCCTGAAAGCTGTCTGTATGTGATAGATTTTCTCAAAATCTACAAAACGGATTTTTATACGGTTTTTACTAAAAGTAATATTTCTTGAGGAAGGTTTAGTACTTGACGGTTTTATATAAATTGATCGAAATATATATTTGTGACACACTGATTTCCACGTGAGCAAAGCCGCGGTTACAACTAGCATACTAGCGTAAATACAGTACTAATAAGATACAACGCCTATTTAACTTCTTGAAAGTGTAGGAGTAACTAACCAACAAACGGTAATCTCCCGTAGTAATGTTTGCAGTTAATTCCACATCCAACCATAACGTTCGATTTAACACGTGAACAAATAAACGTATTCGGAGAGAATTATTGTTTCCAATGTTTTATATATTTATGCATTTATACGTGGATTATAAATTTTCAAGTTCGTCAAACAATAGATAGCCTCCAAAATTTCCAACATATGTCAATAATTGAAACGCCTTTAGGTATCTGTTTTGAACACTATTTAAATAACAGTCATCATCTTCCTGCCCTTATACCACTCTAAGTGGGGTCGGTACAACATGTTATAAACATGCTGTCACATGATTTGGCTGCGTTTTTACGACCGGCCGCCTGCCTCATGTCAACTTACCTTAGTCGCCTTTTACGACACCTCGGTAACAAATGAGGTTGGTCTATTCTACTCAGCCGGATACAACAAGGCGGGTCGACTTATCTTAGTCGCCTTTTACGACACCTCGGTAAGAAATGAGGTTGGTCTATTCTACTCAGCCGGATACCACTCGGCGGGTCGACTTACCATAGTCGCCTTTTACGACAATTCGGTAAGAAATGAGGGTGGTACTATTCTATTCAGCTGGATACCACACGGCGGACTATTAACAGTATAACAGTATTTCTTTTTATTATCTGGTTAGATATTTTAAAATTTAATAGGCAAACGTTAACGTCATCGCTGGGATGATTAAAATATCAAAATTTACAACCACAAAGATGAAAATTTGTAACTCGGTTGATGTCACTTAAGAAAATCATAGAATTGGCGCGTTTTTGCATATCGTTAATAGGGCTGGGATATCCACGTACCTAGAAGTGTTTCCCAAAGTATTGTATTTAATATTTAATAGTTACGACAGGCAGTTCTATATGGTAGATTTTAAACTTTCATTATTATTATATAGACTGATATAAAATTATATGTAAAGCTGTTGAAATGAAAAAGCATATGTTCAACGCCAAATTGTCAACGAATTGAGATTCAGTGATTTAATAAATACAACTTGCGATAGAAATCCTTGCAATATATTTCGCTTACAGATAATTTTAGTCAAATCGATCAAATGAACTCAAATTGAATGCAAATGATATTTGAGCTGTCAAATGCAAGCTGTGATAGCCTAATGGTAACGGGAGGATAAGAATAAATGGTAAAAAAGTTCAAACCTAATATCGATTTCCACATATCACCCGGCGCTTTCTTTTTTTTTATTAATTGAATTTTTTATATCTCTAAAAAAATTACCAAGCAAGGCTCACTCAACCAGATATTAATGTTCAATATATCATATAGTAAGTAGCGGCCTGTTACTATCCCACTGCTGAGAATAGGCCTCTTCTCACCGTTTTAGGAGAGAAGGATTGGAGCTAATACCTACCACGCTGCTCCAATGCAGATTGGTAGGTTACACATATCCCTGGAATTCTCTAGAGATATGCTGGTTTCCTCACGATGTTTCCTTTCACCGAAAAGCGTGTGATAATTTGCTATTATCAATTAGACACATAAGTTTTAAGTTTTGCCCGGATTTTAACACATGACATCCTCGAAAGAGTCGCACGGTATTACCGCTGGGCTACCACAGCTTGATTAATATATCATATAATGAAATTTAAATACTTTTAAGTTTTATCGAACTTTCCAAAAAAAGTCCTCTATTAAATAAATTAAAGTAATATTAATGAAAATAGGGAGCCGTAATTAAATTTACAGATTGAAATACAACTGTGTGCTTTCTAAATCAAAGCAAACCTACGGATTAATTGCAATTGCGTTGTTTGCCAAATATTTTCAGTGCAAGCGCCGCATGTACACTCTTGTGTTCGTGTGCTTTGTACATATTAGCCTCGTGCACCTGGGCCTTATATAATGGAGCTACAAGTACTTTCCGACATTCGTATATCTTTTATCTTAAGGAAAACGACTTGCATATATGTATATGCATTTGTTAAAGTTTTAATTTGTACATTTTTCACCATACATACATATATTTATACCTACATATATATAGTGAATTAGTTTAGCTTTTATCTGTTGCTGACGTCCGTGCGTAAAAAAAGGCGGCCACTGAACATCGGTGTTCGGGTTTCAAATTCGAACCAAAGCCGTGTGGTTACACATTTTATGGCGTCACACCGCGCCTTTATAAATAAATTTATCATTATTATTGTGTCCTTATATGTACAACTTAGTGGTGTACGTTATAAATAAAGTTTTTCTTTCTTTCATTTGACTGGCCCGTTGGGGCAGTGGGTGATCCTGCCTTCAGCTCCGCGGTTCGCGGGTTCAATTTCCGCTGAGGGCCAATGTTTTGTAGAAACGAATTTGTTGGTTCTTCGAGCCTGGGTGTATATTTTTATTTAAGTATGTATTTAAAAATTATACATGTATATATTCACCAGTTGTCTCTCACCCATAACACAAGTATTAAATTATTTACTTTAGTGACGGACGACCGTGTGTGTCCCATTTATTTGTTTATATAATGTGTGCGATATTCTGATATATTATTAAGGTATGATATAAAAATGGTGAAAAACAATATGACAAAGCATCTGACTGAGTATAATAGACCACCCTCATTTCTAACCGAGGTGTCGTAAAAGGTAAGTCGACCCACTGTATGGTATACGGCGGAGTAGAATATACCACCCTCAATTCTTACCGAGGTGTTGTAAAAGGCGACTGAGGTAAGTTGACCCACCGCGGTGTACCGCAAAAGGCGACTAAGGTAAGTCAACCCGCTGTATGGTATCCGGCTGAGTAGACAGTACCACCCTCTTTCTTACCGAGATATCGTAAAATACGACTAAGGTAAGTTGATGTCAAGCAGGCGGCCGGTCGTAAAATACGAAGCAAGTACAAATCAATATTGCAAGTAGGTACAGGTAAAAGCAATAATAGCAGCGTGTTCTACTAAAAATAATTAAAAATATAAGCTATGCAACGCTCTGGAAATAAACGATGTCATTTTATTTAACGTTCATAGCAGAAGGGTTAAAAACAAATTTAATCTACATATAATAAAATAAAAATTCTGAATATTCTAGGTATACGAAATGAATGATACATCATTAACATTATGAATCATATTAGCGACAAGCAAAGAGAAACAAAGAGATAAATTCCATTCTTAGCTGAACAAATATTGTAATCCCAGAGTCCTCATTTACAATAACTACATCATAATAATTACCAGATAATAATTATCAATTATTGACTCCTCATAATCTTAATGAAGTCAATAAGAAAACCAATTATTTCATCCTTTATTAGGGCAATATGCGAATTCGAGTAACGTAAATAAATCATTTGTATACTAATTTCCATCAACGAACTTACCTTAAATTAAATCAGAAGTCATCTATTTAATCTATGGAATCAATAATCTATATCAAAAATTTTATTTAAATTGTTACTTATAGGCAAATGTCTTAAAAAAATGTTTTACTGTGATGATGATAAAAAAATTTAGTTTATAACCTAGAAAACACACTTTCATAGAGTAGAAAACTGCCGTCAAGTAATAATTATAAAGAATTATATAAGACAAATGTAACAGATTAGGACAGCCAAACACCACCTCAATAAAATTATAAAAAAATATTTTATATAAAATTATATACTTAATTGAATATTCATAAAAATAAAATTTAATCTTTAGATTAGATATTACAGAAAATATATTTAGAGGATACTAAATTTAAGCCTGATCTTAAACCCGCCAATATTTTATGAATAGCATAGATTATAAAGCTTCTATATGACTTTAATATTGTCATTACGATTACGAAAGGTAGTCCAAAGTCACATGATAAGGTCTCGGTTCCAGAGAGCAAACTCTTGCGCAGCGCTCTGTGCAAACATGGCGGCGATAAGGCGGCCATCTTGAGTATGATCGAGGTTATGATGACGCATTGTAATTACAATTTTTATTACGCTTACACTACATTCGTTTGAATGTTATTTATTAAATGACACGAAATATCTTTAGTTTGCATTTACATATCCTTACATATCCTTACATATCTATACTGATAGTATAAAGAGGAAAAATTTGTTTGTAATTTGTATTACATACATTATATTGTAATGTTTTCTCACAAAAACTCACGGATTTCAAAAATTCTTTCACCATTAGAAAGCTGCATCTTTACTGAGCAACATAAGCTATATTACATAAAAAAGGAATATGTAATAAAAATGTAATGAGGTGTAAAAAATAGTCATAAAAATCTGTAATCGTATGCGCTGTGGAAACTATTGATGATATATTCACCAAAAATATATCCATAGTCCGACTTAGTAGACTTTCCATTGCCATGAGATCGGTATATACGCGGGTGAAACCGCGGAATATTACTAGTCTATACTAATATATAAAGCTGAAGAGTTTGTTTCTATGTCTGTTTGATTGTTTGAATGCGCTAATCTCAGGAACTACAGGATTTAAAAAATTGTTTGAGTGTAAGATAGTACATTTATCGAGAAAGTCTATAATCTATATAACATCACGCTAAGATGAATAGGAGAGAAGCAGCAAAAAAAATATTGCAAAAACGATAAAATTTAAAGCTTTCCTTACATGCACTAAGTAAACGGTGAAAGTTATTCAAAAATCATTGATTACAAATAATATATATGGAAAAACAACGTTGGCTTGGTCAGCTAGTCTACTTATAAATCACAATTATTTGATTTCTTAGGTGACATTCTTTTTTTACTCCCAAGGAAATTTTGTATTTCAAATTCTGTCTTATTTATCTTATTAAAAAGTTGATGGAAATATCTCATCTTAAACTTAATTAATATAACTATATTACTAACTAGGTAACCCTATATCTAATGGGTAAATAGGATGAAATTACGATTTCATCCTCACTAGGATATGTTAATTAAGATATAAATAAATATTATCTAATTTCATACTAACATTATAAATGCGAAAGTCTGTCTGTCTTTCTGTCTTACCCTTTCGCAGCTAAACCACAGTGCATTCTTGATGACATTAGGAACTAAGCTACCATATGGGATACCAAAAATTCCTTTCTATATCAGCAGTTTTTTTTAACTAGTATAATGGAAAGCTAAAATCAGTGATACCAGTGTTATGTCCAATAAAATGTTTATTTTCAGGTATCTGAAAATGAATCATAAAGTCCCTTTCACAATACACAGTACGATTTTGCAAGACAAACACGTTGAATTAATATTCAACAAGATAAAACTGTTATCTTTAGTAGAAAAACAGGCTAATCCTGTCGCCGAGCGAGACGGAGAACAAATTTGCTGTATCAACAATCAACTGGCACCTAACATTGGTACGTATGCCTAAAGGTCGAACAACATTTATAGGATATCATTCTCAGTTAGATGTGTCACTAACTTGTCCATTATAACGCGCAGTATATGTATAATGCAAATTTCGACCATTAAAATGGATTTGCAAATCGTAACAATGAAATTTTTAATATTTTATTATACTCGGATTTTTATGAAAAATTCATAAATTTATTTCTTTGAAAATAATGTATTAATGGAGTAATTTGAATATGACAGACAAATTTTGTACGTCACAGTTTTAAATTGTTTGTAAGTGTTACAGGTGTAGATTCTTAAACTAAGGTCTCATGAGTAGTGTTTTTAATCATTTGTTTTTTTTCATTCTATTCTTATCTTATAGGCTAGTACTAGAATAATTATCAATGGGACGTAAAAAAGACTCTATGTTAGTTAGGATAGTTTTCTCGCCTTTAAGACGTGGGTATAACATAATTTGTATGTAGTCCCGCAATAGACCCCAATTAATCAAAGTATGCCATTGTACTTAAGTTACTTCGTTGAAAAAGTTGGATGTGGAAATGGTAGTAATTTCCGTGACCTCGCGTTAAAAGTTCTGACTGAAAACCAGCGCTTCAGCTTGCTGTAATATGTATGCTTAAAACCCATTATGGGTCATCACCGCCTGACGGGGACGAGCGGCGGGTATGTCGGACTCTCACCGACTAAAAACCTGACAGTGCTCCACCGCGCTGCTGGTGGCGGGGACAGGGTACCTATGAAGACATTGCCCCCATGTATGCTGACTAGACTTTAAATGATCAAAATTTTTTACCGTGTAAAATGTGTTCAAATAAATCTTTTCTTTCTTTCTTTATGTAGTATTAAACAATATATTTTCTAGCAATCACAGTATTAGAAATCGAAATATTTCGTTTGGGATCTTAGACAATCAGCAAAATGTGGCCACACCTCAACATATAGTCACCGCTTACACAGCAAATATTTCAACAAAGATACAGGGGCGCTCAACTCTAACTTTAACTACCCTGTGTGCACAGGGCTTTATGAGAGAGCGAATAATGCCTGCTAATACGTATTTTAATTGCAAGAGGATCTCGATATGCATTTTGATGGATTTCACTTCAAATTAATCATGGAAAATATTGTGATTAACTTAGAATTATTTTTCAATGTATTTATTTTATTCTGTATAGATAATTTAGTAAATAGCTAATAACAAAGACATTAGACTTCGCGATTTTGTCGTGGTGTCTCTCCTGATGATGCTTCGGTTGCGGGGCGAAACGATTGTTGAGTTTTGCGATAGTGAACGTATGCAATATGCATGCTTGTGTATTGTGGTGGCGGTGGTGGAGGTTTGTGCATGTGTTTTTACGAATCCTGGATGTATCAGGAATGAAAACGGATCGTCCGCTCTATATTTAGCATTATATATATTTTCTTACTTTTTACTTCGTCGCAGATTATAGCAAAATACTTTTATTATTACTTTTGAACAAAGACGTTATTAAAACAATTTCATGCAACCAAATATTTCTATTTCTGCATAAATAATTACCTATAACAAGGAGATGACTTCTCACAAATGTCTGAATTTCAGCTGATATCGTATTTTGTATGAAAAATATATATGGCATATATTCGTGAAAATTATGGATTGAAGTTGAATTAATAGTAGATTTTTGGTCTGTTTGGTCCATTTCCTATATGTGTACGTAAGTTTTTTATTTTTAATTGTTTAACAGCAGAACAATTTGGTTAGACTCATAACTACACAATAAAAAGTCAATTTAAAAATATTTTATTGGAATACACATTATGCCATTTTAATCAAGCAGTGTGGAGAAGTTGAGGTCTGTTCCCCGACTGACCAGTACGGTCCAGGAACAACATCATCTATAAACAATTTGTTGTTTCTGTTTGTGTGTCTGTGTGTATATTTGCATCAGTTATCTGTCACCCACCCCTTAATACAAGTATTAAGTTGCTTTGCAGACGGACTACCGTGTGCGTGATTGTCCCATATATTATTTATTATATATGCAAAATGCCGTGTGGTATCCACCTGGGTAGAATAGACCACCCACATTTCTTAAGGAGGTGTGTAAAAGGCGACTAAGGTAAGTTGACCAGCCGTGTGGTTTCCGGCTGAGTAGAATAGACCACTCTCATTTCTAACCGTCAACGTCAGGCAGGCGACTGGTCGTAAAAACTAGCCAAATCATGTGCCGACGCCACTTAGAGTGGGATAAGGGAGAATGATGATTTACTATATATATGCAAATTTATAATATTTTAGGTTATAATTAGGTTATAATTAAATTGATATCACAAAAGCACCACTGAGCTATAGTGGTTTTCAGCTTACGATAATTTGATTAAAAATATTTGCCCTATACCCAAATTCGTGAACATAAAGCCTCGAACACATAGCGAGTTTGCCCTAATCGCCCGGTTTTCAAATATTAGTGTTTGTCAAAGAAATGGAGCCGGAGTGTTTGTCTGCTCGTGCCCCAATCAAACTAAGTCAGTGTGTTAGTTATTCAGTGTCATTTGTTTCGCTATTATTTGCTAATGTATTTGTTTTACAACTTTTCTTCTTTGTACATATTGTATATTTTTTAAATCATAATTATTTAAGTTTTTTAATCAAATTAATTAAGTTTTGTATTGCTTACGTACAAATATCATACAAATAATATTTGTACTTTATGGATGGGTACCGCCCACTTAGTGATGTCACACATAATGGTTACTACGATTATGCCACAGATTAAAAATAATCGGTAGAAATCGATGTTACGAGTATTAAAAGACATTTAATAACATTATATAAAGTTTTACTTTCTTCTTAGTTAATACATGAATACAAATAAAACAATCAGGATATTTTAATTTATTTTATTAGCACGAGTCGTCGGAATGATAATCAACACTAGACTCCTCTGATGAGGAGTCTTCAGTAGCAGTTATTATTAGCTCTTGTGTAGATAATATATTATCAAACGCAATATCACGTTCCCAATCAGAGAATATTACTTTTTTAGTTCTTTCCACCATACTTGCCCAGTTCTCGGCCGTTACGTGGGTGCAAGCATTTTTTAGCAATTTCAACATTTTATTCGCTGTGAATGGGGGGCTTGTATTGCATCTCGCAGCATGCCCTTTTACTTGTGCCCATATAAGTTCTATTGCGTTGTACTGGCAGTGGTATGGAGGAATCCGAAGAACAGTATGGCCATATTCTGCTGCCATTTCATTGATTACATAGCGTTTTGCTCTCTTTTTGGTTTTTAATATTTTTATTAATTCAACTTTTAACATTGAGTCGTCCACATTTTCTCCATTGTCCCGAAGCCAATTAATTATTTCATGCTTTTTATTAGCCTGTGTTGGCATTTTGTCAATTTGACGGGAGTGGTAGGGCGCATTATCAATAAAAATTATTGATGGTTCTTCCAATGAAATGAGCATTTTTTTGAACCACTCTTCATACACATTTGCATTCATCTCTTCGTGGTAGTCATTTGATTTCTTCGATTTAAATGCCAACAGTGCGTCTTGTACAAATCCTTTTGCTGTACCTACATGGCAAATGATTAGGCGCTCACCTTTTCCCATTGGTACTGAGGAAGTGGAATCAGCAGTATCATCAGTCCAGAAACGAGATAGTGTGTGGTTAGCGTTGAGCCATGTTTCATCCGTGAAAACAATATTTGCCCAATCTTGCATTTTCTTTGCCTCTCTTAAAAAATCACAACGTGCTATAGCTATATCTGTGCGTTCCATTAATAATTTTCTTTTATTTAACTTTTTATATGAAAAGCCAATTGTGTTCAAAACTTTGACCAAAGAAGATTTTTCACCATGAAATAGACCACTTCTTTTCAAAGAAACAATAAGTTTTCTCAAAGTTGGAATTTCTTTTCTCAAGTAGTAATCATATACATGACGACGAATAGCGTCAGCGTCAAAGTCATCAACAGCTGTCACCTTATGAGCCCGGCGCTTTCCTTTTGGTGTAGATGGTTTGTTTTGCTCCAAGCCGCTCCTGCCGTAGGCATCAGTAGTGATTTTAGTCACAGTTGATAGACTGATCCCCAACGCGGCTACAACACGGTTTCGGACTTGCGTGATAGGTATAAGAGGTCCGCCATTTTGATTTTCTTGCTCAAAATACTCATGAAGTTTTAACACTAACTGTCTCGATTGTGCTTTCAACACACGTCCTTTCGGCATTTTCACGATCAATTAATATAAGTTTCACAAAAGTTTTTCCGAGGAATAAAGCTACTTAGCTCAAGGTGTAACAGATGCGAGAGAACACTCAGCGAACGTAAATGCGTGTGACTATCACGGGCGTTTCGTTGAGAGTGACAGATCACGTCAAAATGGCGGCCGAGCGGAAGGTCTGTTGATGTTGCCAGTTGATGTATAATATATTTTTTATGATTATAATAAATACACACGGATTAACATTTATTTTCAAAAAACTAAGGCAATATTAAATCAAAATGTTGATTTCTATATCTGTTATTAGTTTACGTAGGTTATCATTAATCGAATTACTTAGGTACGTAATTCGATTAATGATAGTAGGTACTATAATCGGAATGGTATCGCATACGAGAATCTTTAGGACATCACTAAATATGTAAATCGTCAATCTGTCAAAAGATGGTTAATATAATGGACAGTGTATAAATGAGTTAATCTTGGATGTATATATGTATATACATATATACAATTGTCGGAAACGGCTCCAACGATTTTCCTGAAATTCAGCATGCAGGAGGTTTCGGGGGAGAAAAATCGATCTACCTAGGTTTTATTTAAAAAAAACGCTTATAATATATTATTTAAAAAATATCCCTGTTTTTGATCATTACAAAAATACTAAAATTTACATGGAATATATAAACACTATTATTACCGTTAATTGTCAAGTCCGCGTAGCTTCAGGGAAATGGTGGTCGCGAGAAATGAAAATGCCTAGGATCGAGCCCCACCTACCCTATTATTTTTTTTAAAGTTTGTTTTTTGTAAAAAATTACCGAGCAAGGCTTGGTCAACCAGGTACTATATTTAAATGCAAGTAAATAAAATAACTCTCTCGAGAGGGTCACGGGTTCAAAACCTTTGGCAGACACTGATGTGTTTTTTTGTTAAAACCTATGTGTCTAATTGATAGTTGCAATTTATCACTCTCTTTTCGGCAAAGGAAAATATCGTGAGGAAATCTCTGGAGAATTTGTATTGTTTTAGGGATATGTGTAACCGATCCACATTGGAGCAGCGTAGTGGGTCTAAGCCATCCAACCCTTCTCTCAAAAAATGGCGAGAAAAGGCCCATTCCCAGCAGTAGAGTTTAGTAACAAGCGGTTACTTTTTAGTTCATTTTACAATTTTATTTAACAATATATTTCGATACAATGAAAATTATGATACATTCTTTTTAATGACCCGTAGATAATAAAAACTTTGGGTATTCTGCTCTTATGGTGTTGGAATGGAAAACATTATGAAAAAATCTGCATACCTCTAGAAGAATATATTAAATCTACAAATCTCCATTGCATTGTCTTTAACAATAAGAGCTTATAACAAAATACTTCTAATTTTAAAAATCCGAATCGCACAATTATAGAACATTATACAAAATTAGTTACTAGGTTGTACGAGTAGCACTTTCAAAACGAAATTTCGTTGCCAAAACGGTGCCGATTCTTCTCGTCCCCAATTAATCCGTTTGACGGCGAGTTAAAAATCGTTTAAACGGTACCTGAGCGGGCGAACAACCAATTGAATTATTAATGCAGCCTCCACAAACGACGCGGGTACATATTTACTTGTCGCGTAAATAGATGCGCACACAGCGAACACGCGTTTCGTACAGTACATGTAAATATGCAGATGCGAATAACAATTATCTTTTAGGAGCTGTCGTGTGTATAAATTAAAATTGTCTTATACCTTTACACTGAAAACATTGTAATTATTACATATTTTTTTATAATATATTTTTTATGAATAGTTGAAGAAGCAATGCATAGTGTGTGTGTGAGCGTGTGTTAGTGTCTGTGAATAACTAAATATACTAAATTCAAATACTAGTACTACAATTATTATACCTCATACCTTGGAAACTGGGGAGGTCACTTGTTTGGGATGCTACATGTGTAGACACTTTAGCTGCATCACACATACAAGAGACCTCTACTATGGCGGGAGCAGCAGCTACCAATGCAGAACATGCCAAGAGGCGCAAATATGAAGACATAAATAGAAGCTTCATTTTTGTGCCTTTTGGTGTAGAGACCTTAGGTCCATGGGGCCCGGACGCTCATACGTTCTTCAACGAGCTCGTTAGAAGGCTCGTAGAGCGTACCGGGGACCCGAGAGCTGGCAGCTACCTTGGCCAACGAATAAGTTTGGCCATACAAAGGGGCAACGCTGCCAGTATTTTAGGGACTCTACCCCATTGCAATGGAATGGATGGTTTTGATTTAGTGTAAATATATATATATATTTATTAATTTTTATTCTTTAGTTATTATTTAAGTAGTTTTAATTTGTTTTTTTTTAATGTTTGTTTTTGTAAAATAGTTTAGTTTAGTCTATGAAAATAGCCATATCTTAATTTGTTATTTAGGTTTGATTTTTAATAAATAGTTATGTTTTTCATATATAAATTTCAGGTTTTTCAGTCATTAACTCACTGTGTTAATTACATTTTAAAAAGAATATGATTATTATATAAATATCACTTACATACCTAAGTTTTTAGAGAAAACTCATTGTTGTTTGCTCGAAATTGGATCTTGGTAAAAATCACTTTTCAACTATCTTAACAACAACACAAACAAAAACAACATGAAGGAAACAAAGTTCATATTACGTCTCTGAAAATATGAAGCAATAAATAATTTTTATTACTACCCACCAAACCCTTACTTAATATTTTGAGTGCTGATTTAATTACTTAAATTTGGAACTGGCTCCATATCTATACATATTATAAAAGCTAAAAGTTGTCTGTCTGCATGTGATCGATTTTCTCGAAATCTACTGAACGGATTTTGGTACGGTTTTTATTCAAAGAGAATGCAATTCCTGATGAAGGTTTAAGTTAAAAATATATTGTCTTTTTTATTCTAGAATCCTTGCGGGATTAGATTGAAGATTAAAAATTTTTGTGATACTGATAGCTAACTAGTAAAATATTTTTATTATTTTTTAGGGAGAAAAAATAATCCCAGACTTTTGCCTCTAGGCAGTAGTAGTGAAATATAATTCAATTATAGTAAAATAAAATTATTACTGTTATAATTTTACTTACATTTTGTATATCTTTAAATTTTTAAAGTGCAGAACACTTATAAGTGTCTTAATTTATCTGAATGTTTTCCATAAACCGACCTGCGTTCTAGTACACAATACGTTCGTAAAAGGCCGTAGTTTTCCCGGTTGCGCGCGCTACCTTCATATGTGTGGGTACGCGTAGGTGTGTATCAGGGTTGGCCTTTTGCGACGAGGGGGGAGATGGAAGGGGGCCTTGCTAGGAATCGCAGAGTCGCTCTCTCCGGCGTATTTGCCGACTTGTGCAATTAGCAGTTCTTTATGAATATTCAACAAGGTGCCGGCTTTTTATATTAATTGACGTGTGACTTACATGTAAACGGACGTGGGTGTGTGTTAAGTGGTTCTCCGTTAATTTACATGTAACTACCTCCCTTTTAAAACTGGTTTGTGAATAACTAAAGGTATAAACTGGGAGGTATATCCTTCGCGTTCTTAGCTAAAGAGAAAAGAGAAAATTCTCCTTAATATATAAGCAACGAATTGTACGTCGCTTTCTATGCGTCCCGCGGAAAATGCGGCTAGAAAGAGACAACATTGCGTTTAAAGAGATGGCGATAGCGGGGATGAGTCTTAGAGAATTGAACATTGAAAGAATGGATGTGCCAGAATTTTGCTAGACAACTTTTAACTGAGATTGTAAAGAGATAAGAATGGATTTTGCTTGGCAGTTCTGTATGTGAATATTATGCGTGTTGTATTAAGGCAGAAGAGTGCGGACAACAAATATTGATTCGGAGCCCGGTATACGAGGGATGGGGGGTGAGGGAGGACATAATTTGGACTAATTCCTTCGATGTTGACACAGGCTTGTCTGCCGGTGCAGTCGATCAACTATCTTTTCTTACACAACTTTTAATGGTTACAAAGAAAGTTTTATAAGATTGGAGACTTTGATACCTCCTATATAAAAAGTACGTAAATACTTATTGCTATTAAAAAGTATTGATTAAAGCCTTCTTGAGGGAGATGTAGCGAAACAACAACTAATAATTAATGACCAATTATTCAACTCATAGCTTGACGATTAAAAAATATATTAACGATCAATTTCATAACCGTTTTGCTCTACATTCTCTCCGTGATCCTAAAAATATGTTGAAATATCGGTCCAGTTCTTACCATTCATCATTCTCTTGCCCTTATACCACCCACTCTAAGTAGGGTCTGCATAACATGTTTTCTCATCTTTTCTACTCTTTAATATGCATTTCATATTTCACATAATCTAATCATCATTTTTTAGGCTTCCTTCTAGTCACATATCCATCCACAATTATATTTAACACTCGTTTGGTCACATGATTTGAATGCCTCATCATTTGTTTCCATACTCGTAACAACGTAATTTTGTATATAATTTTGCGTTCTTATTCTGTAAGGGAGACAACTTTCAGACTTCCCCTTACAACTACTTATTTCGTATTTTATCCAGTCCTTACACACACCACCTTAACATTCTCATCTCATTTGCATTTTCTCTTCTGTCATCTGTATATTTCCTCTGTTTACACAGTTTTTCTGTCGTCATTCCTGCCCTTATCCTATTCTAAGTGGGGTCGGCACAACATGTTAAAACATGTTGTCACATTATTTGGCTACGTATTTTACGACCGGCGTCCTGCCGGACGTCAATTTACCTTAGACGTAGAAATGAAATTACTATTATTAAGATCAATAGGGAGACAGTTTGCGATTGACCCTCGAAGAACCTTGAAGAGTTCTTGTACCGGAAAGTTCCAGTAGCTTTCGGCATCTGCGTTTACACGGCAATATATTGTAATGCAATGTCGCTAACTAAACCGCTTTCAAGAGCTTCCTCTAGCCGAATCTAACCAGATAATCTAATCTTGAAATTATCCATTAATTTCACCTCATCAAACAAGCAATCCCATCTCTAACCAGTATAAAATTGTACCGGAGCCCACTTGCATTGAAATAACTAGGCTCACAGTTGCATGAAATCAGCCAAGTCGCCAAGTACCTCAGTGTGTACACACGTGCATATTTTTGCAAGTCGTTGTACAAATATTTTATATGTGGCTTGCCACGCCTATGGGAAGGGAAAAACAGTAGTAGCACTTAGTGTGTGCTTACGAACACTGCATACATTATTCATTTACCTACCTAACGAGGCCTTAATAAATTAACAGCCTCGTTTTGCCTTCACTCATTAAGTACACCAAACCAAGTTATAAAGTTGTTCTGTTCTTATCCCACTGCTGGGAAATGGTGTCTTCTCTTGTTTTGGAGAAAAGTGTTGGAGCTCTGATCCACTACGCTGCTCTAATGCTAAAATAGATAACAAATTGCCAACAAGTATCAGCGAGTTTCCTGCGAGCAAGATGTTTTACTTTAGTCGGTTGTAAATGTTAAATACAAATAACGTTAAGTAAAAATATACCTTTTTTTTTAACTGACTATATGCTGTTAACCCTAAATAGCCGTGTGGTATCCGGCTGAATAGAATAGTGCCACCCTCATTTCTTCGCGAGGTGTCGTAAAAGGCGACTAAAGTAAGACGACCCGCCGTGTAGTATCCGGCTGAATAGAATGGACCACCCTCATTTCTTACCGAGGTGTCGTATAAGGCCACTAAGGTAAGTTGACCCACCGTGTGGTATCTGATTTAGTAGAATAGACTACCCTCTTTCTTACCGAGGTGTCGTAAAATACGACAGAGGTAAGTTGACGTCAGGTAGGCGGCAGGTCGTAAAAACGTAGCCAAATCATGTGACAACATGTTTGTAACATGTTGTGCCGACCCTACTTAGAGTGGGATAAGGGCAGGAGGATGATGAATGAATTGTTACAAGACGATCATCGGTTAGCATGAAATCCACGAACCTCGTGTAATTGTGCGTAAGAAATACATAGTTAAGACAAAATTACCTTTATTTAAAACCAACATTGTTCTCATGAAGTAATACATAATATTACCAACGTATAGCTAATATACGCCGCATATGTTGTATGCAAACAACGAGCATCCGCTACGTAGCTTATCTCCCTGTGTAAACTTCGCCGCTATCTTAAAATATTTCCATACAAGCGTCTTGGGCAGGGAATTCTTGGAAAACGATAATTCTGAAACTCGTATAACGTTTTATATATTGTGTTCACGTTAACTTTAAAAAACTCTGTCAATGACTGATAGACTTTACGCTTAACACTGTGACGAGAATTTCTTAGATATAACTCCGTAAGTAAATATTAAATAAACTAGATGTGATAATATATAAAAACCTAGAACCCCTAGATTGTAGTTTTTCCTATTAAAGAAACTCACAATCTGTCTGCAATACAAAAGCTGCAGTATTTAATTTCAAATTATATACGTTGTTTATCCTATCCTATCCCACTGATCAAACTATAAGCTGTGGTAGCCCAGCGGTGACACCGTGCGCCTCTTTTGAGGAGGTCTAGGGATCAAGCCCGGGCAGGCACCAATGAGTTTTCTAATAAAACTTATGTGTCTAATTGATAATTGCAATTTATCACACGCTTTTCGGTGAAGGAAAACATCGTGAGGAAGCCTACATATCTCTAGAGAATTCTGAGGATATGTGTAACCTACCAATCCGCATTGGAGCAGCGTGGTAGGTCTTAGCTCCAATCCTTCTCTCCAACAAAAAAAAACGGAGAGAAGAGGCCTATGCCCAGCAGTGGGATAGTAACAGACCGTTACTTACTTTTTTTACCTATCCCACTGATATTATAAATGCGAAAGTTTGTGAGTATGGATGTTATTTGTCACTCTTTCACGGCGAATTTGCTGATCCAATATCGACAAAATTTGGCACAATTATTGTCATCGGGGTAACATATAGACACAGACACAGACCTACAAACCCATCATCTTACTAATATTAATATTATAAATGCGAAAGTTTGTGAGTATGGATGTATGTATGTTACTCTTTCACAGACAATTTGCTGAACCAATATCGATAAAAATTGGCACAATTATGCCTTATACACCGGAATAACATATAAGCTATAGAAATCCTGTTAATTCTGCAGGAATAGGATGATATAGAAAAGCGTCATCTATTATCAACCTATCACGCCACAACAGTCCATGCAAACGGAGTTGCGGGTAAAAGCTATAATAGTTTACGATATTTCGAAGATATGCATAATTCTGATGGTTAGTCTTAATTGTACTTATAGTTAGTTATGGCTTTACGTAATAGCCAAGAGATTCGAATTTCGTATTTCATTTGATTGAGGCTGAAATAGTGTTTAAGGGTTATCAATAAAAATATAATAAAAATGATTAAGCTGCTTCTTTACAATTAAACAAGATCGTTTTCTAGAGTAGGTAATTATTATCACTTAGTATTTTCAATTGAATGATAATTATTAGTTGATAGACTAGTTTCGAATCGCGTGTTTTAGTGTTTAATTATTTTTACAGCTTCGTCCTAAATAGACCTCGACACGGTTTCCGACCAATAAAATCTGGTGAAAATTCGATAGATCTAGAAGTAGGTATATACTAGTATATAACACAATTTTAATTTACAAAAAAATAATGATCCTTGACTTCTGTTTATGGTTTAAAGAATTTTATGGTACCATAATAGGTTAAATTAGTTAATTTATTTTAACGCTATCCACGATAGTCTATTCACAGACCAATAATATCTGGTAAAAATATAGTATATCTATAACATATATACTAGTATATAACACAATCATCAATAAACAAAAAGTTATGATGCTTTAATTCTAGTGTATGGTACTATATTCGAAGAATATAACTTACATTACCTTGAGGATACTAAGGAGGTCATTACTTTATAATAAAAATTGATCTTTTTCTTCTATTACTTTAATTCCAAGCAAAGCCATAGGTAAATGATATTATATAATGATATAGAAACCATCGCGTGTGTCGGATTTTCAAATAACCGTACTTTGTTTGCCTGCACTAGTGATTAGAGCAAACAATTCCAAGCGCATCCTATGTTTTGCCTATGTCGATATTCTGAATAGAAATTTAAAAATTTAAATCTATGCTTTTACTAAATCACGATAAAATATATGAAACTTTTTAAAATAAACTTTTTTTCTATTCGTATGCTGTTATTACACGTTTAAAGAGAAGGATTGAAGCTTAAACCCACCAGGCAGCTTTAATACGGATCGGTAAGTTAAACACTTAATTCTCGACAGGCATTCTCATATGTTATGTAGGTTACCTCACTAACTTTTACTTCACTGACATCCGCATAATAATTTGAGAGGTGAGACTATTTCTCTTAAAACTTGTCTAATTTGTATTTGCAATATTTCACACGCTTCTCGGTAAAGGGAATTGTGAAGAAACCTGCGTGTCTGTAGAGAATTCTGGGGATATGTGTAACCTAGCAATCCGCATTGTAGCAGGGTGGTGAGTTTAACCTTTAACTCTTCGCTTCAAAAGAGAGAGAGATGAGAGAGGAGGCCTATGCCCAGCAGTGGGTTAGTAACAGAATATTACTTTTACCTAAGTTAAGTGACGAAAAGGAATGGTTCGATTCCCGCCTGTTCATAGGGTTTGAACGTTCGGCTTTCACGATGTAAGTCAGAATTCAATTCTTCTTTTACATCGGTAGATGTCCACTGATGGTAGATCTACACCAAACGATCTTGCGCCAAATCGGTAACTATGATTAAAAAAATTCTTAACACGTTGACGGACACTTACGTCTATAGGCCTCATAGTGAAGTTCACTATGTGACAAGACGGCAATAGCCGTGCAAAACGACAAGGTCGTTTTTAGACACTACGGCTATGGCATCACAAATATTCATTTACCATGTGATTCTGAAGAGAGATATTGCAACCGCAATTTCGTGCAAACCTCTCAAAATACTTAGTTGCAGAAAAAAATCGCTTTTGTGAGTATTAAATATGTCATTTCATACAATCTGAAGACCGTTGAAGCTATGACGGTTATAGCCGCAACCTATTTAAAAGAGCTGAATTAATCAAATTTAAGTTACTTAAAGCAGAAACAGTAAAACCATTCTAATATTTCAAAATTACACAAACATATAGTATCAATTTTCGAATCTGTCCGTCAATGTGCTCAATGACTAATGAAATAAAAATAATAATAAATCAAAACAAGAAACAATAAAACTCCCTATCCAACAATTACTAATAAAGAATCACGACATACCCGCAAATAAAACGTTAGTTAATAAACGTCAAATGTAAGAACCGGTGCATAAAATCGCAGCCCCTGGCCACATCCCCTCATACCCTAAGGAAGGGATGATCCAAATCTTACCCGATATTAGCGCCCCGGGCAATTCACTCGCATAAATAAAAAATACTTATGGGGTACGTATAAATATGTAATGAGTTTTTTTTAGGAAAATGGGAGATTTAGTCCTTTGTCGACGTTTTGATTATAGTGGGGGGGATTAAATCTTTTGTAAAGCCTAAGCGCTGCTAAGCTTTGAAGTTATATGAATAAGTGAAATAACGAATATGTTCCTTGTGACATACATAATAAGGTATCACCTCCTATTATCTGTAACAACGATATATGTCCTATATTTATGTGTGGTATCCAGCTGAGTGGAATAGACCACCATCATCTCTCACCAAGGTGACGTAACGGCGACTACGGTAAGGTGACCCACCGTATTGTATCCGGTTGAGTAGAATAGACCACCCTCATTACTAACCGAGGTGTCGCAAAGGGTGACTAAGGTAAGTCGTCCCGCCGTGTGGTATCCGGCTGTATAGAATAGACAATCCTCTTTCTTACCAAGTTGTCGTAAAAGGATACTAAGGTAAGTTGACGTCAGACAGGCGACTGGTCGTAAAATACGCAGCCAAATCATGTGACAACATATTTATAATTAGTTGCCAAATTTACAGTATTCAAATTACCTTAGTCTTATTTTACGACACCTCGATAAGAAAGAGGGTGCTATTTTACTCAACCGGATACCACACGGTGGATCAACTCATCTTAGTCGCCTTTTAAGAAACCTCGATAAAGGATGATTTTGGTCTATTCTACTCAGCCGGATTCCACACAGCGGGTCGATTTACTTTCGTCGCGTCTTACGTCACTTCGATAAGAAATGATGGTTGTCTATTCTACTCAACCGGATACCACACGGCTAAACAATAAATAGTTCTTATCTGTGTAAAAATAAAACTGTAAGTATAGATGCATAGTTATGTTGTTCACAAGGACATTAGTCACTGGTCGCAAGATGGCGACCGCCACGTGACCGCGATGCGTTTTTAATTGCAATCGTTCCGTGTTTTATGTTGTTTGCGCACTTTGTTTACCCCCCTTTATTTATGGGCTTTATCGCCGGTGGGAACGTTCGGGAATTACAGGGGGTGGGCGGTCTCGGCTCGGAAGGAAAATTTAATGATGAAGAATCGCCTCTTGATTTCAATCGATCTCAATCACTTTTACTTTAGCTCATAAACGCACTGGAAATTTAGGAAACGATGGTTTTTCAAGGTGATTTACACGGTACACAATACAAAATAATACCTATCTGTACAAATTAATGTCTCATAATATATAAAGTTCTCCGAAACTCCGATTTTAATGAAGTTTTATATTTCCGTAACATTTTTTTCCGTTTTATATTCCGCACATTCCGTAAGTCTGAGAATTGGCTGCTATTTATTTTTAAAGGCAGTGGCCATCAAAGTGCGGCTCTGGCACAAATATCTACGGAAGGCGCAATAATATTTTCAAATTAAAATAAAAATCACTCAACCATTCGAAAGAGATGCAAGCCCATTGTTCGCATTAATTAATATTTATTAAGTATGAAATTTAGTTTTTATAGTATACTACTTATTTAGTGTAATAAAGGCTTACTAAACACCGCCGTGTGGTATCCGGCTGAATAGAATAGTACCACCGTCTTTTCTTACCAAGGTGTCCTAATAGGCGACTAAGGTAAATCGACCCGCCGTGTGGTATCCGACTGAGTAGAATAGACCACCCTCCTTTCTCACCGAGGTGTCATAAAAGGCGACTAAGGTAAATAACTCACCGTGTGGTATCCGGTTAAGTAGAAAAGACCACCTTATTTCTTATCGAGGTGTCGTAAAATACGACTAAGATAAGTTTACGTAATTTTTTAACTTGACTGTTCAACTGTAACTGTTCAACATACATACTTGTACATTAGTATAGTTAGACGTTAGTCTGCTTAATCTACTTAGCGAACAGTTCAAGTATTAACAGCCGGTGTTGGCGAAACGGTTTGCTTTACATAAATTCTACATTCGAGTTCCAACTTTACTAAACCACTAAAATGTACTCACACGTGTTTCATTAGTTTGATCATTAGTTAACCAAAGTAAAGCAAGTATACCTATACATTGGCGGGGATGGGGGTAATGTCTTCATAGGTACTCTATCCCCGCCACCAGCAGCGTGCTGGAGCACACAGGTTATTTTAGTCGGTGTGAGTCCGAAATAAGGGATTCCCATAAGGGGTTTTTTCCTGTTACAAAAAAAAAATATACCTATACATAGGTGCTTGCGTCTTCGCCGGCGCGGAAATTATTTACTATTTATTATTATCATAATTAGTTGTGATAGCCCAGCGGTAACTCCGTGCGACTCTTTCGAGGGCACGGTTTCGAACCCGGGCAGACACCAATGAGTTTTATGTTAAAACTTATGTGTGTATTAATAAATGCTATTTATCACAAGCTTTTCGCTGAAGGATAACATCGTGAGGAAACTTGCATATCTCTAAAGAATTCTGGAGATATGTGTAACCTCCCAATCCGCTGTAGCGTGGTAGGTCTTAGCTCTAATCTTTCTCTCCAAAAACAGAGAGATGAGGTCTATTCCCAGCAGTGGAAGAGTAATAGGCCGCTACTTTACTTTTTCATGCATGCATATATATGCATTATATGTATTTAATTGAAATCTTGAACATAAACGTAGTTATTATGAGTTAACCGTAACAGATAGAGACATGCTGTTGCGGAAATTTTTAAAGTATTTTTGTTGATTGTAGAGATGATTCTCTAGTACATTACTTTAGTGTATCTCTCTTGGTTCACGCGACGATGGTTCATTTTACTTTATCGCCGATTATAGAAAAATAATTTTATTATTACTTTTGTATTATGGATCTCCGCAAAGTAACGCCTAATTCTATAAATTTTTTAAAGACGTTTACATATTCAAAGACTTTTTTATTTTATTTTATTAATTATGATTCACCGGTGATTGTTACATATGTTTTATAAAAAGATACACGATTAATACAGTGCTTATGTATAAGGCATTAAGGCAAACACCACTTGAACCTTATGATAAAACTAAATGACAGAGAAAACACTTATTTAGACTTCCAATTTGAACGAACTATTGTCGATTTTTGAACACTAGGCGACTACTAGTCCACCGTCACTACAAAGTCTTCCAACTGTAAACGGTTTCAGCCTTAAATATGAAGCATTTTTATCTATCAAGCAACTTCAAAATTTAAAACTTATTGTGCTATTTTCTGCTTTGGTTTTTAATTATTTCTTATGGTAATGTTGTGTATTTTGTATTATGTGTTTAATATATAATCTATAGCAGACTCTATCTATCACATTTAAAATGTATGGTATAATTATGTATAGTTTATGTATGTGCATCTAGGGTGCCACTGAAAATCAGGGCTGACATTTTCGCCAGCAGATGTCAGTACTATTCTGAGTGGCAGACCTATTTGGAAAATTGCATCACTGACAGGTAATTAATAAGAGTGGGGGATTAGTGGTATATACTCATATACATATACCACTAGTAGTTAGTTGTGGTACTTAAACTTATTAATTAAAAGTACCTGGATGACCGAGCCTTGTTAGGTAATTTTTAAAATGATGAAAAAAAAATTGAAAAGAAAAATTTTGAAAAATAATAGGGTAGGTTGGCCCTCGATGCTCTAGACCGCCCGTTCTCCAAATGAACCACCATGATTTTACGTTTGACAGCGAAAAATTGTGATTAATACAATCACAATCAAACGTAATTAAAAAAAAATTTTAGAGCCCGAAAACAGGGATATAACGACATTTTTTAAATAAAACTTAACTAGATCGATTTTTCTCCTCCTCCTCCAAAACTCTCTACATGCTGAATTTCAGGAAAATCGTTGGAGCCGTTTCTGATATATATATATATATATAATATATATATATATATATATATATATATATATATATATATATATATATATATATATATATATATATATATATATATATATATATATATATATATATATATATATATATATATATATATATATATAATATATATATATATATATATATATATATATATATATATATATATATATATATATATATAATATTAACTCATTTAAATATTAAAGATTAATTAAAATAGTTCGTTATTTCTTAAGACACGTTTAGTGTAGGGGTGCCAAAGTGGTCGGCCTCCTCGTGGCGCACCCTGGGCAAGCTTAATCTTGGCGAACGGACCACTGAGGGGTGGCCAATCCAGTTGTCCCTCTGATTAGCAGAGGGCAATCTGGACGGGCCGGGGACTTCGGGGGGGTTGGGGTGAAGTCCCTAATGAGCGACGGGTCCAGTTGGGCTTACTCTAAGTCTGGCTGGACATGGTTACGGCCACCGTCGGCGAAACCCGGAAGCCCAGCAATGGGAACGGGGACCTTCGGGTTGCGAGGAAGAAAACCTCTATAAAAATTACCCGGTACCTATATAATATTACCCGTTGGGGGCGGAAACGCCCACCAAGGCGTTGGGGCCCCTACTTGGGGCGCGATCTCTCCCTGTCGACCGTGACATAGCAAACACGGTGGGCGGGGAGCGATCGTGGGCAGCGATGGCCTCCTTTAGCTCTGCGGAGGGGGGCGGAGGGAGGCGGCGGAGCGGTTCCACGAACTGTTGTTCTGGATCCAATCTGCTGCTGGTGAGTCCAGGTGTTAGTGACTCGCCCAAGCCCATCGTCTGCCGCCCTAACTGGGGACCTTCGGGTGTTCCGAACGGGGTACATCGGACACCTGGCTTACAGGTCCCCGAGGCGGTCGGTGCATCTGGTGCTCCCGATGCACCGGTTAGCGGAGGGGGGTTTCTCTTTCGAGGGGCCCCTACCTGGAGGTGTTTATTCTCTGGGATCAGAGCTGTCGGCGGGATGGGGGCAAAATGTACAATGATACCCTGTCCTTGCCATTGGCAGTGTGGTGGAGCACACAGGTCGTTTTAGTCGGTGCGAGTCCGACATAACCGCCGCCTGTCCCCGTCGGGCGGCGGTACCCATAAGGGGTTTTTTCCTGTATAATAAAAAAAAAAAAACGTTTAGTGTAGTTTTTGAGTTTGTTAGCCTGTAAGTGATGCATTATTATAAATAGTATATTCTTTCTTTCTTTTTGGCATTAATAATTTGATATCCCAATAGTTTAAATAGTATAATGTAGATACAATACCGTAGCATCAAGTTATCATGGCCCCCAGACGTGCAACGATAAACGCAGCCTAAGTAAATACGGGCCGCATCTGCCGCCCTGCCTTCGATAAGCGTATCGTGGTGACGGTATACCTGTACACAGGCATTGTGTATATCGATCTTATAATAACCATCTTCTTACAGTTAGTATTTCTGTACGTTTCATTCTCCTGCCCTTATCCCACCCAAAGTGGGGTCGGCATAACACGTTTTAAACATATTGTTAAAAGAGTAACATAGATTTAGATTTGTATTGTACTTCTGCAACCTCCGCTCAGAATTTTTACTTCATATTTTCTTTCAAAAGTATAATGTAAAAATTTTATTACGTATATATATTATATTTTTGTATCCATGCTAGCATATGTATATATTTATCTTCTATCAGTGAAAACTTTTAATTGGCCTTATTTTGTAATCTATTTTAGTATCTATTCTAATGTAATAGCTGTAAGTTTTCCTTATAAAAAAAAAAAAATTGTGTTTAACGACCGGCCGCCTGCCTGACGTTAACTTACGTTAGTCGCCGTTTACGACAACTCGGTAAGAGATGTGGGTAGTCTCCTTCTGCGAGAACGTTATGTCACGGAAGGAGGCGGCGGAGCGGATCCGGGAAGTCGAATCCTTGGATCCAATCCGCCGCAGGCGACTGTCCGAGGTCCGTCGCAAGCCGTCTAGCGGAGAGGCCACTATTAGAGAGGTCCTTATCCAGAGGTGGCGCACTCTGGGGTTTAGAGTAACTGCTAGCGGGGCTGGGGGCAATGTGTACAACGGTACCCTGTCCCTGCCACCAGCATTGTGGTGGAGCACTGTCAGGTTTTTAGTCGATGAGAGTCCGACATACCCGCCGCTCGTCCCCGTCGGGCCGTGACGACTCATAATGGGTTTTCCTGACATAAAAAAAGGGAATGATGAATTATGAATTGTTTATTGTGTTAATTGGTAACAAAAACTATTACAATAATTCATAAGAGCAATAGTTTATAGACGACGTATTCAAAAAATTATTTCTTCTTCAAAGAAATGTTTATCTACTAAAACTCATTTTCATCCTAATTAAAGTTACAATGTTTAAATTAACCACATGTGATTAGTACACAGTAATTAAGTATAGTAAAAGACGTTTAGAAACTCGATAATCGAATGTGACTTATTAAGCTCATAGCTTGTTGAGCAGAGTGGCGGCATGTAACAAGATATTTGATGTCCCTTACGCCCTATGCAGCCAATAGATGGATTAAATGTCTTGTGAGCGACTTAGCGCCCTCGGAAAATACTGCAAGATGGCCGCCGAAATTCTTTGTCTATTTTACAATTTTAAGCAATCTTTTACATTTCAATGTTTAATCTGTGCTGATGTTGTTTGGTTGTGGTTGTGTGGCTTCTCTATTGTGGAGCAAAATCAAAGTAATGCCGTTGGAGATATATAATCTTATAATCTATAATTATATATAAAGCTGAAGAATTTGTTTGTTTGATTTTTCAACGCGCTTATCTCAGGAACTAATGGACCGATTTGAAAAATACTTTCAATGTAAGATAGTCTATTTATTAAGGAAGGCTATATATATATAACATCATGCTAAGATGAATAGAAGAGGAGCAGCAATAAAAAAATAGTACGAAATGGCAAAATTTAAAGCTTTCCTTGCGTGTGCTGAGTAAACAGTGATAGTTATTCAAAAATCATGTATTACAAAATTGTTCACTTCTAAAAGTTCTAGTTAAAAACCATTTTTATGGTTATCAAAATACTACATTAGGTACGGTTTTAAACTTTCCACGCAGGCGGCCGCTGGCGATTGCTAGTATCATATATATATAAATATGAATTTCGGAAATGGTTCCAACGATTTTTATGAAACTTAGTATGTAGTATGAAGATGACGATAAATAGATCTAGGTACATTCCAGTTTTTAAAAATGTATTTCTGTCCCTGTTTTTAAGGCAAAGTTGGCAAAGTTGTAATAGCTCAGTGGGGAACAGGCGGAATAAATAAGGTTAACCCGGGATCAAGCCCCTGTTATCACCAACCTTTATGTGTTTTTTTCTTTTTCATTAAATCTTATAATTAAAAAAATTACCGAGCACCATTCGGTTGCCCAAGTACTTTTATTAAAAAAAAAATTAATTTTGAAAAAAGAATTATAAAATATTTTTATTGAAATTATAACTAGTAAATAAGTATTTATAAAACAATTTTAAATTAAGAATGGATTAACGCTTAATTACACGTGTATATTTGTCTTAAACTTACGATTGTATAAGTACCTTTAATAATTATAACCTTTTGGCTGGCCCGTTGGTGCACTGCCTTCAGCTCCGCGGGTCGTGGATTCGATTCTCTCCGAGGGCCAACATTTTCTATAAATGGATTTCTTGGTCTTTGAGCCTGGGTGTATATTTGTATTTAAGTATGTCTTTAAAAAAAATAGGTATATAAGTACATATTCACCAGTTGTCTGTCATCCATAACACAAGTATAAAGTTACTTACTTTGGGGATGGACTACCGTGTCTGTAAGTGTCCCATATATATTATATTATAATAATTACTATAAAGTTTAAATTTCCGTGGATTTAATGTCTTTTAATTATACCAAAGTCTATGTAGGTATAATATCAATAATATATTTTTTAATTACGTGATAATAAACAATTAAAGATCAGAATCTTAACATGACAATACTTGCTTCAATTTTTTTTTTGGTTTTTATAAAATTTATACGTTAATGTTTAAGGGCGCGGTATTTTAGGAGCACTTTATTGAAAGCTTACTATATATAAAGTGGTTATTTGCATTATTTTTTATATTTTGTTCAGTTATATCCAAAACTGCTTTATACTCACCGGGCACATGAAACAAGACACCGTTGTTCGCTGCTCGTAGACGATGGCGCGGATTATCTTTCTCGAGCGACTTGGCGCCCGCGGAAAACTTTGCAAGATGGCTGTTGCAGCTTGAATATAACATTTATATTATAAACTGGCTGACCCGGTGAATTTTTTACGTCATAATTTTTTTATAGAAACCTTCTTCTGGCAATATCGAACACATAAATGAAACATTTGTTTTATTTGGTGCCGTCATTTGGAACTTATGCTCGGTAAAATATTTCATTGATTCATTTTTATTTATATATATTAGACGATTTTATTTTAGATACTGACCATGATCAAATTGTTTGTGTATCAAAAAGCAAATATTGAGCAAATTTAGAGGTGTAATATTAACAGCTTTTTTATAATTAAAATAAATTGGTTATGAAATACATCGTCGACATTTTATACAACTAACGCCATCTATGTGTAGATAGAATTATGTTGTTTATACGTAACACGTTATTACACGATTATATTAATACCAACCTTTCTAAACAAAACATTCCAAACGTACACAAAATTTGTCCCATTACAGAATTATGTTACGCAAAAATGTTCATCAGTAATTCAATGCGATCTCGTACACAATTCTATTTGCGGAAGCAATTTCGCGAAATGCCACAATTTATTTAAAAATTACGCCCTTGTTTGTGTGGGCAAATATTGACGTGTTTGGTTTATGATAATGGCAACACTGAGCGGCAGGTAGGCTACGCGCACCGGCTAGCGACAGTATTATTTACCTGTACACATATTATTTAATATTTACCATCGCAATGTAAAGTTTACACTATAATATTTGTCAAGTATGCTCCTCTTTGAAAGTTTATGTTTACACCTCATATAGTGGTTTTTAATCAAAGGTAAATTTGGAGATTAAACAACTGGAATGAGCACTTGATTCCGTTTACATAGGGAGGGTAATTTGGATGTCGATTTTTGTAGTGTAAGTAAATAGTTGCCAAAATTATGCTATAATTTATGGTTGAATATGTGTGTTTAAACATAAGTATGTACTAATAGAGAATGATGTTTTGATGATTGCTCTATTGAAGCAGTAATCATATCCTAAATCAGTATGTAAACTATTGTGGATCTTTTAGATGAACTGTGATACAAAAATATGCATCTACTACTAATACGCATCTTCCTTGACACAGAGGTTTTGGTCCTTGTTGTTTCTAAGGGCTAGTTGTAGACTAATAGGAATAATTGACTACTTACTACCAAGAAAATAATATAAGATTAACTAGAGAGACCTTCGGTTGCAATATTCTTAACCTAGCCGAGGAAGAAGTCAAAAGTGATTCAACAAAGTTCGTATCATTAAATGCTCTTAATCAATTTACAAGTGTTGACTTGCTACATTGTACGTTGTGCTGCCGAACAAACTCCTCGATTGAACGCAAAGTCGAACCGCAAACAATATCATCATTGTATTTGTACTGAAACAACAAATTTGTAGCTAGCTTTAAATGCAAGCACGACACACTAGCACACACTCACCGTGTGTACTGAGACAATATGTAGGAAACATTACTACGATCTTAAGCAAGGCGACAAAATGAATCTCCGCTCGCGACTGATACGGCCCAATTCAAACACAGTCAGCGCCATTTTGTTTTGACAAGCGGCTAGCTCGCTCCGCGGAATCCACTCCAATATCGACCTAAAACCAACAGCTTAGAAACGATATTAGTCCTAAATGGAACTTTTGTAGGAACATCGGAAATTAAGGGAGGACCAGACACGATTCTGTTTGCCATCTAACGTGGTCCCAGGACGAAGTTACAAATATTTGACGTGTCAATTTTGTGAATGTTGACCGAGAATTGCGGTTAATATTCTCGACCCGACTAACCTGGAGCGACGAGTGCGGTCACCCTTTAATTAAATGACTAAAACATTGAAATAGTCGAATTAAGTTTAAAAATTGACTTAATATTTGGTATCAAATTAGAAAGGGTCATTTTATTATTACTTTTACTCATCATCATCATTCTTCTGCGGTTATTCTACTCTAAGTGGGGTCGGCACAACATCTTTTAAACATTTTGTAACATAATTTATAGAATTAGGCGTTACTTTGCGGAGATCCATAATACAAAAGATTGTTGAGTTTGTGATAGTGAACGTATATAGTGCTTGTGTATTGTGGTGGCAGTGGTGGAGGTTTGTGCATGTGTTTTTACGAATCCTGCATGTATCAGGTATGATAACCGATTGTCCACTTACATTTAGCATTATATATATTTTCTATTTTACTTCTTCGCGGATTATAGCAAAATAATTTTATTATTACTTTTGTATTTTGTAACATGTTTTGGGTAGTTATTTTAAGATCAACGAGTGCCTGATGTACTACTTAACTTAGTAAACTTTTACGAAGCCTCGGCTAGAAATAAGGATGGTCTATTTAAAAAAAACATTTCTATTATATGTAAGAGATCTCCGAATTTCGTGGCAATAAAAGAAATAAGTATAGCTTTTAACGAAAACTTAGTTTTGCCTTGAGCGTGGGCGTGAAATATGTTATTCACAATAATAATACGAAAAGTTATCTTGATGACGAGAAAAAAAAATAAGATACTTTTCATCATAATAGTAGATACTTTAAGGGATCCTTGGATAATTAACTTAAGAAAGATTGTATGCTAATATTAATGTAAAAAATAAATACTTTCAAGGCTAAGTTCTCTAAGCATTTTGTCTCGTATACAGCCAAATTACTAACTTTAGTAAAGTCGTTTTCTAAATATTAGTAATTAAATATAAAGTCATAATTGTAATAAATAGTGCCAATGAGAATATAGAAGCTGTTTGATATATCATCGAATATCTAATTTAACGATTAATTAGCACAAAAGTAAAATTCAGCAATTCGCTACGGCTAAAAACAATGGTAAACAACAAAAGCGGTTGGATAGTAAAAAGCGTTATAACAGCTTGTTAGTGCATATTGCTCGTTACCGCGCCGCTATTTATTTTCGAGTGGCAACATCGAAGAGTCTATAAACAAAAAAACACTTGGCCGACTATTTTCATTGGCAACAATGCTGAGCGCCGCGTTAAGAGTGAGGTTTGAGTAGGCACTCACTTTTCGCGACATAGGTATCTGAGTAGGGGCTCTCAGTACAGTATTTTCATTGTGTGCTTTTAATTTTGAGTGCGCGAACTAGCTCGCTCTCTCGGGGCGAATGTTTGCGAGGGTAATATTTGCTTCCGTTGTATAATTCAGCCGCCCGCCATATTTGCCAAAGAGCAATCATTTTAATATCGTCAGGCATCACATTAGGGCCGAGAGGGATACTTACTTTGTAGAATGGATTAATTTTTATATTAATTAGGGGCTACGGATTTTGGAGTATATTATAGAATTTTGTTTACTTCTGCGTTTGTCTGGTTGGGTATTGGGAAATTATTGTTTTTCTTAATGCCTGAAAAAATCATGTGTGTTATGATGCAAAATTAAAAAAAATAGTTTATTGTAACACTTCAAACTATTTATTATTTGTATATCATTTAAATTGAATGTCTGTATATATTATATCCGCCGTGTGGTATCCGGCTGAGTAGAATAGACAACCCTCTTTTCTTACCGAGATGTCATAAAAGGCGACTAAGGTAAGTTGACCCACAGTCTGGTTTCCGGCTGAGTAGAATAGACCACCTTCTTTCTTACCGAGGTGTCAGGTCTATACAGGTATAACATGTTGTCAGGTGACAACATGTTTATAACATGTTGTGTCAACACAAGAATGATGTCTGTATATATAATGTGTGTACATAGCTGAGAAAGTTTTATTATCATTTTAATTGTCACGAAAAATTTTAATGTGGGTAGAAAATATAGAAACAAAAGCTGGTGAAGCGTAAATCCTGGAGAGCCGAACAGTGACACTACTCACCTTTAGAAGGTCAGGGGTACAAACCTCGAGTCAATCAACATTGAGTTTTCTGCGAAAATTTATATATCCTGGTTTGTATTTACAATTTATCATGCTGTTAGCACAGACTTTTTTAAAATTTATTTATTTATATACAAGACACACCAACGACATAAACACAATTGCAATTGTACAGTTACATATTATACAGAGTGGTACCGACGATACGACATTAATTTTAATCCTAGATAGCTACGCAACTTAGCAGCCTACATAAAAAAAATCAGTTAATTTAATGACAGCCACAGGGTATTATTTTTCATTTTGAAATTAAACTTCATGATGTATATGGATCAATGACCGACGGCAGCATGGCATACAAAAATAAACCCTATATACAATATTATACTCCTCTTCATTTATAAATCTGTAGGTGAAAGGTAAAGAACCGTAAATCTAACATAGTGTAGTTTAACAGTTTTATTGATTAAAAATAGTAAAAAATACTGTATGATCATACGACAATGTAATTTATAATTTAACATCCACGAAATTAGTGGCTGTAGGACTTAATGCCTTTTATCAGTTGATAAATACGACTATACTGACTAAGAATCATTGGAAATACAAAAATGAAAAAACAGCCTTGGCCTTGCGGTCACCCCGATTTCACCGCTCCGTGTGATCTTCGTGGCGATCGTCATATCTACACCGAGCGTCGTACGCGCGCACTACAAGGTGAGTGAACCCTAATGAATGAGCGTTTCGCAATTTAAACGTACAGATTGTCAACGACTTGGGATCCAGTGATCAATAAATATAACTCGCGAAAGAAATCGTTGCAAGCTATATCGCGTGCGGATAATATCAGTGTGGTGTGCAACAGACTTTACATGGATTGTGCGGTTCAAGTGAGGGTAGATGAACAAAATAATACTGTAGTACTCGGGAACGAAGACGCCGCAGCGCTCCAGTCAGTTCGTGACCACGGTGGATGCAACTCTGCCGAAACGTTGAACCTTATACAAAGGTAATCGATTATAACGCGATGTGACCCGTATGTTTATATAATAATAAGAACAAATTTGTAATACATGATTTTTTAATAACTTTCACCGTTTACTGGGGGGTAAGGGGGAGGCTCGTCCCAATCAGTCTCTCCAATTGTCAACCTCACCTGCACGCGGTGCACCCTGCAGATTAACCAACGAGGCTCTGGCGACCGACTAATGGCGGTATAGCCATTCATATAGCTGACCTAAATTCTACCAGACCGACAGTGGGCAGCAGCACTGTCGGTGCGATATGGTCAGCACTGCGATCACCAACCCGCAGGCCAAGCGTGGTGATTACTGGCAATACCTTCATGGCATTAAAAACAAAACCACAGCCCCTAGTTCCCGGCAGCTCCGCTATTCCCAGCTCTGGCAGTGGTTTGGGTAGCGGCGGGGCAGGGGGTGTCAAGAATCTCCGGCAGAGATTCCGCTGCCAACCCCGACGACTAGACCTGGCAACGTACAACGCACGCACTTTGAGGGAAGACGAAAAGATACTCGAGCTGGAAGAAACAGTAAGCAAGTTGCGCTGGGATGTGATAGGATTATCCGAAGTCCGAAGAGAGGGAGAGGACTCGATGATCCTAAAATCCGGAAACTTGCTTTACTACCGGGAGGGCGAACAACAGTCCCAAGGTGGTGTCGGGTTTCTCGTCCACAAGTCCCTTGTCAACAACATTGTTCAAGTCGAGAGTGTGTCGAGCAGGGTCGCGTTCCTGATACTCAGAATTACCAAACGGTATTCGCTGAAGGTCATACAGGTCTACGCACCGACATCGGCACATCCGGACGAGGAGGTAGAGGCCATGTATGAGGATTTATCTAGAGCCATGCATGCCTCCAAAACCTTCTACACTGTTGTGATGGGGGACGCAAAGCTGGGCAAGCGAAGCGGCACCGAGTTGAGAGTAGGGCAATTTGGATATGGGCAACGGAACCACAGGGGCCAGATGTTGGCCGATTTCTTGGAGAGAGAAGATCTCTATATGATGAACTCTTCCTTCAGGGAACGACCACATCGAAAATGGACCTGGGTAAGTCCCGACGGTTCCACGAGAAACGAGATCGACTTCATCATGTCGACCAGTCGTCATATATTCAATGATGTCTCTGTGATCAATACCGTGAAAACCGGGAGCGATCACCGTATGGTTAGAGGCACATTGAATATATGCGTACAGCTGGAAAGATCCAGACTGGTGAAGTCTAAGCTCCGACCAACTCGAGCTCATATTCAAAACCCCGAGAACTTTCAACTCGAGCTGAAAAACCGTTTTGATTGCTTAGCTGACTGCGCTTCTGTGGACGATGTAAACGACAGGCTAGTGGAAACTGTCCATGCGGTGGGGTCCAAATTCTATAAGACTCACCGTAAGAGAACCAATAAATTCTCGACCCAGACTCTCAAGCTCATGGACGAGAGGAACGAAATGAGGCTACAGTCTTCAGTAGACGCTTCGAGCTACCGTCTGATCAATAGACATATTTCTAAGGCGCACAAATGCGACCTGCGACACTTTAACACCGAATATATTCGAGATGCCATTGAGCGTAACAGGGGCTCAAAAGTGTTCGCAAGAGATCTGTCTATTGGACAGAGGCAGTTAACGCGACTGAAGACCGATACTGGTAGTATCATTTCGTCTCGACCTGAGATTTTGGGAGAGGTTGAGAAGTTCTTTGGGCAGTTATACACCTCAACACAACAGCCTGTTGTCAATTTGGCAAAAGACCCAAGAGCCAAGTTGACCCGACACTATACCGAAGATATCCCGGACGTCAGCCTATACGAGATTAGTACGGCTCTCAAACAACTTAAGAACAACAAAGCACCGGGTGATGACGGAATCACTACAGAACTCCTGAAGGCGGGTGGAAAACCGGTACTCCAAGTTCAGCGGTTGTTCATTTCCGTCATTCACGAGGGCACTACGCCGGAAGCGTGGCACAGGAGCGTGGTGGTTCTTTTCTTCAAGAAGGGTGATAACACCTTATTGAAGAATTATAGACCCATCGCGCTGCTGAGTCAGGTTTATAAGTTGTTTTCGAGAGTCGTAACGAATCGTCTCGCTCGTAGGTTCGACGACTTCCAGCCTCCAGAACAAGCCGGTTTCCGGAAAGGCTTTAGTACCATAGACCACATATTTACGCTGCGGCAGGTTATACAGAAGACCGAGGAGTATAACCGGCCACTTTGCTTGGCGTTTGTGGACTATGAGAAGGCCTTTGATTCGGTGGAAACATGGGCTGTGTTAAGATCGCTCCAGCGATGCCGAATCGACTATCGGTACGTCCAAGTGTTGAAGTGTCTGTATGAAAACGCCTCAATGTCTGTCCGTATCCAAGACAGAACTACGAGAAATGCGGCGTGGTGTGCGACAGGGAGATGTCATCTCCCCGAAGCTGTTTACCGCTGCATTGGAGGATGTCTTTAAGCTTTTGGATTGGAACGGATACGGCATCAACATTAACGGCGAGTACATCACTCACTTTCGATTTGCCGACGACATAGTCGTTATGGCAGAGTCCCTGGAGGATCTTAACACAATGCTCGACGACCTCAGCAGAGTATCTCAACAGGTGGGCCTAAAAATGAACATGAGCAAGACGAAAGTTATGTCAAACTCACATGTTCCGCTTCACCCGATCATCGTTGAGAATCCAACTCGGATGGGCAGCGTTTGGGAAACTACGCGAGATCTTTTCGTCCAATATTCCTTAGTGTCTGAAGACTAAAGTCTTCGAACAGTGCGTGTTGCCAGTGATGACCTATGGCTCTGAATCTTGGTCGCTGACTATGGGCCTCATAAGAAAGCTCAGAGTCGCTCAGCGGGCGATGGAGCGAGCTATGCTCGGAGTTTCTCTACGTGATCAAATCAGAAATGAGGAGATCCGTAGAAGAACCAGAGTCACCGACATAGCTCAGCGGGTCGCGAAGCTGAAGTGGCGATGGGCGGGGCACATAGTGCGGAGAACCGATGGACGTTGGGGTCTCAAAGTGTTGGAATGGCGACCCCGCACCGGAAAGCGCAGTGTCGGAAGACCCCCTGCTAGATGGACAGACGACCTCAAAAGGGTCGCGGGGAGCCGCTGGATACAAGCGGCACAAAATCGTGTGTTCTGGAGATCCCATGAGGAGACCTATGTCCAGCAGTGGACGTCCATCGGTTGAAGAAGAAGAAGAAGAAGTTTACTGAGCGCACGCAAGGAAAGCTTTAAATTTTTATTTTTTTTATTTTTTTTTTATTGCTGATTCTCTCCTTTCCATCTTATCTCCTAAATTTTATAAAAATTTTGTTATGTTTTTATAACAATTTATAGTATTTTTATGCTATTTCAACATCTGCATTAAACTTCTTACTAAATTTGTTTCATAAAGAAATAATATCCTCGGCCAGGTTAGTCTTTTGTTTCTTCGATAGACCAAATGATTCATGAAAATGTTTAGAGCATGGACGTGTGTATTCTTTATCCAAGGTTTAGAGCATCGATTCTTAAATTGTCATATTTTTGAAACATTAATGACGCCATCTATTTTACATTTGTGCGAAATAATAAAATTGAATCTTTTTCTTGTCTTTTAAGAAAAGATACCCATTGTAGAACCAATGGATATCTTGAATCAAATTTGAATCTCACCAACAGCAACTTGCAAATTAAGTGCATCTGTTATATTTTTTTCGTAGTTTTTAGCTTTAATTGGTCATTATTCTAATTAATTATTAAAATCAAAAGCAAATTTTTATTAGTCAGAATAAAATTGATTATTTAATAATCGAAATTTCCTTTCGAGATAATCGATTTTTTATAAAACGATTATTTTGAAAGGAGAAAAATTGACTATTTATTTATCGATTTTTTCCACTCCATGTCACATCCCTATTGGCCATCTATTTGCGATGGGAACATTCTCGTGAATTAAATTAGAAATAAAACACTTATTAACAGAATAAGTGTATGTACCTGTTTGTAATGTTTTCACACAAAACTACCTTCGCCGGCGAAGAAGAGGTCCTAGTTCTCTGAAGTCGGTCGGCCGTGGCTTCTCGTCATACTCCCGACGCCATAATGACCAATCGTCATACTATTAGCCCTCCACTACACGTCGCCCTAAGCCGTGGTCCGGCCTCACAGGAGGCACCCTTAGGACGACGTTCCCCGATGCTAGTAGAGCTTCTGCTTTCTACTCTCTGCATTTCACAACTTCGGCGATGCTTCTGCGCTCGCCCGTCCCGCCCAGTGACGCTGTAAAAGCCGTTAGGTCTAACAGCATAGTCAATTCGAAAAAAAAAATATGCCAATATAACTACTTTTAATGGGGTTTCCCCTGCCGTGAGACGGTTTTGTTCGGGGGTGAAACCGCGCGATATAACTAGTCATTTACAAAAATAAAACATTCCAATCTAAAATCGAGATGTATTTATTGTAAACTTACATGATGCATACACATAGTCTCAATATAAGTATGGTCAAACAGAAGATGTATATCACATACAAAATAAATCAATATCATTATTAATTGTCAACATAATATAATTTAATATTTCAACTTAGATAAATTAAAACTTAGTTATGTCATATTTAAAAAGAAATTGTGATTAATCAACCTTAAATAAGACGAAAATCCCGCGTCTTATACAAATTACATATCGCACGCTTAGTATTAAAGTGTGGTCACTTTGATTCAAAAAAGTTGTTTGTGACAAATTGCAATAAAACGTAGCGCATGCTAAACTTGTTTTAAAGAGACCCATAACTTGAAAGAGCAAGGGAATACTAGTTTTTTTAATAGTTCCTTGCGTGAAGTCATAAATAGCATTGAAATAAGAATTACAATTTATATTAGTTAATTAAGCCTAATTAGGTCTGTTTAATACTAAGCGTGCGATATGTATATTAAACTTAAAAGTATAGTATGAATATTTTAATATCTTAATTAATTTTATATTTCTTACATTATGTAAAACCCGTTGTGAAACACGATTCTTTAAAACTTAACTAAATTGCCACATTAAAAAAATGTAATGGTTCAGTATACATTTCAAAATAGAACATTATATGTACCATTTTTAGGGTGTATACAACTTTCTTTAAATGACGTCACAATTAGGATATGCGGGTAGGGGCGCTAGTTTTAAATTTGTCCATCGACAAAAAGAATTGTGCGATCCAGTGAGGGTAGATGAATAAAATAATGACTCGGCAAAGGAGACGCCGCGGCGGTCCAGTCAGTTCGTGACCACGGTGGATGCAACCCGTATGTTTATATAATAATCAGTATGAATCGCGCAAGTTTAAAATCTACCAATAAAGAGAAAACAAATGAGACTTATTATCTGTCTCTTTTTTATGTGTATTTAGACAAAGATAAGTAAAATAGCTTCATCTTCCTTCTTACTTATTTCGACACTATCACTTATAGACATGTCGTATTAGTATATTATTACTCTAGTATACTGACACTATGGTCTTTAGTCTTATTCAGTAATTACTTGAAAAAGGTAAGTATATCATTTTCATTCCCTCTCTTATAATCTGTTACTCTAGTATGATAACTCTATGAAAAATACAGCTTAAGGTAAGACACTGCTCTTAACTACTGAGGAGAGTTAACTTATTATTAACTTATATTATCTGATCTACAGTTAGTTATTTAAGAATACTAAATTAAATAATTTATAGAAGTAGGTGTTACTTTAGTACAAAAGTAATAATAGAATTATTTTGCTATAATCCATTTTTGTTAAGAAAATTTACAATAATTTATAGAATTAAGCGTTACTTTGTGGAGATTCATAATACATAAGTAATAATAAAATTATTTTGCTATATAATCCGCGATGAATTGCGCGATGATTCATCGTGGATTATAGCAAAATAATTTTATTATTACTTTTGTTTTTTTTTAGTTTACAATACTTAATGTAGGAAACAAATTCCGTTCTCGTACTATAATGTTGAAGATGACATAGATGATAAGATTGCGTCGTCAACCTTATACAAGATAGTAATGACAAAATGTAACAATTACTTACATAAAATTTTTTTCTTGCTGACGCTTTTAGGTCTTTGCAACAGCATTCAG
Source organism: Morpho achilles (assembly GCA_947086495.1). NCBI lineage: Eukaryota > Metazoa > Arthropoda > Insecta > Lepidoptera > Nymphalidae > Morpho > Morpho achilles. The sequence goes on from CAMTZB010000001.1 coordinate 5,593,378, forward strand.
AACCAGCAGTAGAATTGACGGTTCAAAAGCACTTGTTTACAAGTTTACTTGAATAATTAATAATTTGAATACCTCATACATGCAAAATTAGTACACGTACACTGCACGTATAAACTAACACTACACAAACACTACACATTCATCAATCGCTTTGCGCTTTTGTTACGGGGCGAAGCTTTGAAATTGTAGTAGTGATTGTGTGCTGTTGTGTACTGTGGTGGTGGTAAAAATTTGTCGTGCATGCGTTTACTAATGCTGCATGTGTAAGGTATGCGAACGAACTAAACTTCCTTCATTTAGCATTGTATAAATTTTCTAAACAAATGTGTATTATAGAAAATAATTCTATAATTATTTTGTTAAACAACTCCCATGCTTAAGTTAAATATTAATAAGAATATTAACACAATATTTTTACATGTAACATGATTAAATCAATCATTCAACGACTAAATCAAATTCATCAATGTCCTCACACATTGAGTTAAAATTAGCGGCCCAAGCTTCAACCTCTTTCTCCTGAAACATAGAATTTTTTACAATTATAAATAATAATAATAATAATAAAATAAATAACAATATAAACAAGCTAGTTTTTTCCAGGTAAATCTGGGTAAACAAAAACTTAAATATAAAAATTTAATCAAAATGGTATTATAGAAAGTAAAAATAACTATTTAAGTATACCTATTGCATATACCTATTGCAAAATAAATGCATACAACACTGCTCAGCAAGTCGATGTGCGTGATATTTCCACTAGCTACCAAAATCTATAATATCTTCTAAAGTTTTTTGATTTATTCATATGAATCAGTTTCAATTAAAATTCACCTTTACACCATTGTTAAGGTAAATTATGACTTTTATTATTGTGGAAAAGCTAACAAACTCATTTACGAGGCGCATCAATGATAATTAACTCCGCCGTGTGGTATCCAGCTGAATACAATAGATCACCCGCATTTCTTACCGAGTTGTCGTAAAAGGCGACTAACGTAAGTGACTCACCGTGTGGTATGCGGTTAAGTAGAATAGACCACCCTCTTTCTTATCGAGGTGTCGTAAAGTACGACTACGATAAGTTGACGTCAAGCAGGCGGCCGGTCGTAAAATACGTAGACAAATCATGTGACAACATGTTTATAACATGTTGTGCCGAGCCCACTTAGAGTGGGATAAGGGCAAGCAGATAATGATTAAAGACAATTAACTAAACACGCACGCATCTTGCGAGTGTAGTTAATAGAGAAACACATATACACACATAGAGAAACATCAAAATGTGTCCCTTCCTTTATGTATAAACTTAACTTATATTTTGATAATTAATACTTCAAGAGCGGTGACTTTGTAAATAAAAATAAATACTAACCTCCTTTTTTGACAATTGTTTCTTGGGTTTCTTCTTCTTTGTTCTTTTAGGTCTCTCAGAAGGTAATCGGAACGATATATCATCTAAATCATTCTCATCTCCTGAAACTTGCTTTCCATTGATATCACTTACTGAACTGTCATCAGAGTGTTCTATGGATTTATTATGGAATGTCACTTTCTTCGCTTTAGTATAACTTTTGCAACTCGCCTGAAACATAAATAGTGGATATTTGCCTCAATACTGAATTTTCTTTTTTAAATAACAAAGAAAATATTACCAATAAGTATCACCAAGTTTATTATTAGTAAGAAAATATTAGTAATATATTAATAATATTTTCATTTGGTATTTAAAATAGTCACTGATTCCTATCCTATAACTCAATTATTATCCATTTCATATTTCAAAATGGTTAACCGTCAAGTACTTCTTATTTCTTTCTTTAGTATTTCTAGTATACTTTTTTTTTATAAATAAATACACTTACACACACGGTTGTCTGTCCCTAAAGTAAGTAACTTAATACTTGTGGAATGGTAGACAAACAACTGGTGAATATATACTTTTTAAATACAAATAAACATCCTTACCTCTTTAAATACTTGTTAAATACATTAAAGTGTACCAACTGATTTACAAAATGTTTGATATTATACATTCAGTCTGATTCTAAAAGAACATATAAGTTATGGACCCATAAAAAAAACACAATCTTTTTTCATACCTTTTGTGGCTGGTTAGTTATATAAATTTGCTGATGAGTAAAGTTTAAAAAAAAATAGTATTATAAAGCAAAGAAATTTAGTTGTTTCTCTAATTGCCAACTTCATCTGCCTCCATACATACTCGTATATCATAGCTATCTAACAAGAAGTTTTTCACCAGCTAACATAATAGTTATTATTTTGTAGACAACAATATAATTACTACAAAACTTTTAATTATTATAGTACTGTTTGTTTCCATAATATAAATAAATAAATAAATAAACACTGTCTTCTTTGAACCTAAAAAGACATTGACATTTATTGGTTCAAAGTATCATTGCTATCACTAGACCATCAAAAAAGCATGGTTACCGACAGCATATACATAAACCTAGGATTGGTTAATTGATTACCATTTAAAAAAAATTGTGTAGAAACTGAAAAAAAAAGAACTATTTACCTTATGATTGTGTAAGAATTCTATATCTTCAAATAAATGTACAGATTGTGAATCATCATTTACTAAATTCTCAGCTAAAGAAAGTTCTTCCATGCTAGAAATGTCAGTGTTACCAGTAACAGAAATTTCTGGGATTATTTGAGGTTCTGTCACAGTTTTTATTTGGTCTGGCAGTTTATTTTTTAAAGCCTTTGATTCAGGTGCTAATGGTATATTGACTCTCGTTGGACCTTTATGTCCATTGATTTCCTGAAGAATACCTCTAGTACGAGATCTCAATGATTTTGCCCTATTATTTTTCTTTATAGGTGAAATATTCTCTTGATCCTCGATATCATCAAAACCGAAATATGTATTGTTTTTGTCTGAACTCTTGTTTAAATCTTTTGGTGTTTTAACATTGTTTGCCTCAGATATATTGTCTAATTGGATTTCATCACTTTCCTTTTCTGTATCAGGAGTTACACTAATACTTTCATGCAAAGAAGTCTGTTTGTTTGGAGTTTTACTATTCACATTCATATTAGTTGTCTCTTCAAAGAGTGAATTAGCTTTGACTGGTGTTATATTTTTCTTATTCTTTTTATTTGCTTGTTTCTCTGCAACTTCTTTGATAAAAGATATAATACTGGTCTGTATCAAATTAGGAGGATCATCAATTTTCGGTAACAAATCGTTAGCTTCTGGCACCATATTTGTGTAAACATGCTTCTTGCTGTCATTGAAATTAATAAAAGAACTCTCGACAGCTGGTGTCATATTTGGTTTAACATAAGTATTTGACTGCCATTTTATAGGTAAATTACCAAATTCAACTCTCCAAGGGCTAGCTAAAGGATGTCTCACTGAGACATTCATACTGCTACTTGCTACAGGTATGTCATCAAAGAAACTTAAATTGTCTTGCAAATTAAGTGGATCTGCATTGTTTGGTTTAGGCAGATTGTCATTTGTAGGATCTGTATGTATGTTGGAATGACTAGGAGAATTTATTGGTGAATAATCAACAGTGTGATCGTCTTCATTGGGTTGAATATCGTTAGCAATATCTTCTATTCTTACTGAATTGTAATGTTTCTCAGAAACTATTGACACATTTTTAACCAAATCTGTATTATATTCAGAGATAACAAATTCTTTCTTATTTTCAATATTGTTATTCAGAACTTCAGTTGGTTCATTTCTTTTCATTGTCTCTATATTTTTACTTTTTGACGAAACAGTATTTTTTAAAGCAGCCAAAGCTTTTGCTAAATTCTTATCATAGTTACTCTTTATAGTTATAGTTTTAGGTTTAGGTTTTCTCACAGTTTGTTTCCTTTTCTTTTTCTTAGCTGGTTGAGGTTCCTCATTAGGGTCATAAATAAATTCATACACGTCAAGTGTACTCGAATCTCTTTTAAGTTGTTTTTTGTTTCCATCTAACAATTTTGGTGAATTACTTTTATTCAAAAGTTTTTTGCCTATTGGCCTTGTCACTGAAATTTTTACTGGTGATTTTAGAGGAGAGGTATGTTGCTTTTTTTGTTGTGCATTATTATTTGTATCAGATGCTATGCTTTGTTTTGTATTGTTACTTATAAGTTTTTGTATTAAGACTCGTTTTTTAGGCACATTTAAAGGTGTTGAATGTAGTTCCACATTTTTAGGGCTTCTATTCTCTTTCGAATTTCTATTATCATTAGTCTTGTTCTTTTTAACTAAAGGTGTACTAGCATTAATAGGTTGTACAGGTATATACTTATTAGGGCTAATAGAATGGTCATTAAATTTCCTAGGGAGCCTACAAATCCTCTTGGGTCTGTTTGTGGCTAAGTTCCAATCCAGTTCTTGACCTTTTAATGGCACTTTTTGCATAGGAGACAAGTTAAATATAGGCGAACTCTTTTCTGATGTTTCAGAAGACTTTTTCAAAGCTACAGTCTTACGGGTCTCCATTAAAGTATTCAATACAGGTGATTTATTTTGCAATGATACAGAATTATCAGGACACTCTGAATTAATTGAATCATTGTGAGTGACCGAAACGTTATTTAAAATAATATTTTCTTTATATCGAGTGGGAACCCGCTTTGTGCGCCGTGGTCTTTTTAAATTTTTACCACTTACATCAGTTACTTCTTTATGAGGTACAGTTTTTGGCTTTTTTTTAGATAACAAAACTGATGCATTGTCATCCGACGCTGAATTGGTTTTATCAGCCAAAGGTTGTCTTGAAGTTTTCCCAACTTTAGCCGATCCCTTAGACTTATTACTTTTCACAACGCATATGTTTTCTTTTGAAGCTTTAGTAGAGCGGGCTCCTCTAGTTCTGGATGGCATGACGCAAATCGAGTTCCTGTGATTTACCGTTACATTGCTGAATGAATGTTGACCCAAGTAACTAAGGATACACAAGCTTGAAAGTTTATCACAATTTTCAGTCACATAGATTACAAGAAACAAAACTTATAAGTTTACGATTTTCGCTCGTTTTTTGGTTTGACAACTATAATGACAGCACAGACAAATAGCTATTAGCTACATAGACATATGACTCATTATACTCATCATTACTAACCAATTCATAGACTACCAACTAAATAATAGCTAGAATCACAACTGAAAGAAAAATAAACAATACAATGTGTTAAATCATCAAGATTTATTTCTTAAACTCTATATACAAAAAAATATCTAATTTATTCGACAGGTGAAATTTAAAATGACATTGATTTATTTTAGTTTTGCTTAATCGCGTACAATAATTATGTACACATCGCCTTATATATTTTTCTGGGTAGCAACACTATTATTTAAAAATCTTCGTTCAATTGCTCATCTTATTGCCGTTTATATTTGAAATTTTTAAGTTGTTTTGGAGTCATATGCACTATAAATTATTTGAAATAAAGTGAACTCTATACTAATTTTGTGATTATTATCTAGTGTTTGTGATATACTAAAAAGTATTATATAAGTGCTAAATACTACTCGTATTTAGTAAAAGGTAAATACTAAATATGGAAAATTTGTTCATTAGTCCATAATTTCATTTGCAAAACGGATTAATTTTATTTAAAGTTATTTGTAAGATATCTGTTTTTAATTTATTACTTTCATGACAAATTAAAAAGTATATAAGTATATTTTTTTTAGAAAAGTACTGGCTACTTAAAACAATAAATGCATCAAAAAAAAACCATGACATTTCTGCATAACGGTTATGAGTTATGATTTATGAGTGGGACATGAAAAATATTTAACTGGTGGTAAAGCAGTGGCCTATAGTTAGCCGCGAATATCTCAAAAATCATCAAAATGGTTGACGGTGCAACGAATAAGAACGCTATAGATTCCGTGCAGGTGGCTTTAAGAATTAGGCCCTTGATGCAAAATGAAATCGAACGAGGCTGTGATGAGTGTATAGAAGTAGTACCAGGAGAGCCTCAAGTGCAAATAAAAGATTTAGCGTTCACTTACAATTATGTATTTGCACAACACATCACTCAACAAGAATTTTATGATACTGCAGTTAAAGGACTCATTGGTAGGTTGTTTCAAGGTAAGGAAATATTTTATCATGAAAAGCTTGAGTTATTAAAGACCACAGTACGTCACAGACTTTGAGTGTTAACCTTCTGATACAGCTATTGGAATAATAATTGGAAATATCCCATATTTATCCCAAATCAACAACAAGATTACAATACTTTAATTGTTGCTTTGATTCTACTTTTGCAATATTAATCACCTCATAATATCAACCAGAAATAGTTGCAATTTTTTCTTCAACCCATCACTATATCTGGTTTTCAGTTGGTACAGTTTTCATCATTCTCCTGCCCTTATTCCACTCGTAAGTGGGGTCAGCACAACATGTTCTTAACATATTGTGACATCACTGGGCACTTGCCTGATGTCAACTTACCTTAGTCGCATTTTACAACACCTTGGTAAGAAAGAAGTGGTCTATTCTACTTAACCGTATACTACACGGTTGGTCAACTTAACTTAGTCGCTTTTTACAACACCTCAGTAAGAAATATGGGTTGTCAATTCTACTCAATGGGATACCACACAGCCAGTTGACTATCCTTAGTCGCCATATACGACACCTCAGTAAGAAATGAGGGTGTACTATACTACACACTGTGACTAAGTACTACTGCACAGGATGCTTCTTGTAAGGTAGTTTATTTTTATTAAAAGTTGGAGATACTACCATATATTTCATTAAACATTGTATAAAAACGAGTGAGGCTTTCTTATATATCTTCTACTATATTGTTTGAACATCATTACAGGTTACAATGCAACAATCCTAGCCTATGGTCAGACTGGCTCAGGTAAAACTTACACAATGGGCACAAATTATTCAGGATCTGATGGTGATTTCACTAAATTAGGTTTGTTTGAACTCTTCTATTATATTTTTCAAAATAGTAAACAAAAATTACTTTACCTTGAGTTTACTGTGCATTTTCCTTTACTAAAACCAAATACGAACCAAAATAAGAATAACCCAGAATAAACGTGCATCCTGAAAAATTTACAGAGCATGAAAACAATTTTTTTATTTTATAATAAGTTGACCATGTTCCAAGCAAATCAAATAAATAAATTAACAAAAGGACTGTTTTTGTATTCCTTGAAAATATCTATCTAAGATTACAAATTTATTATCTTTTCAACAATATTCAAATTCAAGTTCAAATTTATTTATTGCTTAATGGGGTACATAGTGATGTTACATAAATATAATCTAGAACAACACATCATCTTCCTGCCCTTATCCCACTCTAAGTGGGGTCGGCAAAACATATTATAAACATGCTGTCACATGATTTGGCTGCGTTTTTATGACCGGCCGCCTGCCTGACGTCAACTTACCTCAGTCGTATTTTACGACACCTAGGTAAGAAAGAGGGCAGTCTATTCTACTAAACCGGACACCACAAAGTGGGTCAACTTATCTTAGTTCCCTTTAACGACACCTCGGTAAGAAATGTGGTTGGTCTATTCTACTCAGCCGGATACCACACGGCGGGTCGACTTACTTTAGTCGCCTTTTACGACACCTCGGTAAGAAATGAGGGTGTTACTATTCTACTCTGGATACCACATGGCTGAATCTAGAACAACACATTTGTCTATTATAAGCATGCAAATAGTACATTGTATAATTCTATATAATATTATCTTTTATTATTTTACTAATATATTCAGTGTGACATATCTTTGTAGGTGTAATTCCTCAAGCTGTCGCTGACATTTTTGACTTCATAGATACACATAATGATAAATACATATTCAAAGTAAGTGTTTCGTTCATGGAACTGTATCAGGAGCAGTGCTTCGATTTGCTCTCAGGCAAGGAGAGAGGACACAGTATTATAGAAATAAGGGAAGACGTTAATAGGGGTGTTGTTCTACCAGGTAGGATTCTAACATTTGTAGCCTGATAAGATAGGTATGATTGAGGTCAACAAAATCCTAATTATAATATTAACTGTAATTCTTCAAAACCCTGTTTATAATACATCATACTTTGATTTCTTAATCCTTGAGGATAATTAAAAATAATCTTTATTCAAATATTTTTTAATAGTCAATAATTTATAGAATTAGGCGTTACTTTCCGGAGGTCCATAATACAAAAGAAATGAGAATATTATTTTGCTATAATCCACGATAAAAGAAAATATAAGTAATGCTAAATGTAGAGTGTACTATTCGTTCTCATACCTACATGCAGTTTGTATTAACTAGCGTTAACTAGAATTAGTGTTAACACTAAGTAACGAACAGATAAACGTTACAAGTTCTAGTTTGCTACACTTGTTCAAAGACAAAGTCTAATGCACTCCTGAACACTATTCATTGAGAATTGAATTGAATTGAAAGACAAAGTCAACTAAATGGTGGGGGGTTAAACTCGTTACTATATAACTCTGCTGGCTGTTCATGAATTTAACCCCAGACAAGTAACTATAATTTTTAATTCATGCTAACAATTATCTATCTTATAGCTCCTGATAATTTGTGGAAAAAATAGGTTGTGGATCTAAGCTTAGTATTTACTCCAAAGAGAAAGAACTTATTTGCCTAGTAACATAATATAACAGGAAGTTAATTTGTAGAAGGTTCTGGAATGCTAGTCAAGGCTTTTTCCCTTTATGGTACCATCACATACGTTGATTCTTAGAGAAATATTTTTAGGTATAACCGAGTTACCTGTAACATCAACGATGGATACAATGATGGCACTAGAGCGAGGATCGATTGGTCGCGTAACAGGTTCTACTGCGATGAACCAAGCATCCAGTCGAAGTCATGCTGTCTTCACCATTATCATAGCAAAAGAGAGCCGGACTGATAAGTGTGTATTAATTTGCTAAGGACTAATATAATTTAATGTAATAGGTTGTCTCTTAAGATAACTTTGCTCAAGAAATCCTGTGTTTAGCAAAGCTTTTAGAGCTCTTTTGCCACACTTTAAGTTTGCATTGTGAGATGAAAAATGAATGACCCATTTACTAAAAAAAACACTTGCTTTATTGGATAAGGATTAATGCTGTATTGTATAAAAATTGCTTTGAACATAAGGCGTTATTATTCGTAAAAAAAAATACAAAAAAATGCTATTGTGGGTTATCCATAAGAGATAGACATATACCATCGCGGACTTTTCTGTAGACCTTTTCAAGGTGTACAAATACTTAGTACATCATTTTGATAAATCTCGTAGGGTTTAGCCTGCGTTTGCAATGTAAGCGGAAAAAAATGTAATTATTTACGACATCACATTAGAAACCTCAAAAATTATAGTATTTCTTTACTCCATATTGAATAATTTATAGAATTGAGCGTTACTTTGCGGAGATCCATAATACAAAAGTAATAATAAAATTATTTTGCTATAATCCGCGATGAAGTAAAATAGAAAATATATATAATGCTAAATGTAGAGTGGACAATCGGTTATCATACCTGATACATGCAGGAGTCGTAAAAAACACATGCACAAACCTCCACCACCGCCACCATGATACACAAGCACTATATAGCACTATATAACAAGCACTAAACAGAAATTGCAATTGACAAAACATTTGTACGCGGTGCCACATTACAAAGATAATAAGTGCAAAGCCAGTCTGACCTATTTTGGAGCATTGTCAGAACGAATTTCAACTATATTTAAATCAAAATCAAATATAAAATTAGGTTTTCAAAGTAGTAACTCTTTAAAGAAGATTCTTTGCAATAATAAAGATAAATTAGAAAGCGCGAAAAAGTGTGGTGTTTATAAAATGAAATGTCCTGAATGCAATGATACAAATGTGGTTCAGACTGGTCGTATTTTGAAACCCGTTTTAAAGAACATATGGCAGCTTTCAGGAATAATAAACCACAAAATTCACATTTCACCAAACATTTGATAGAAAGCGGTCATAAAGTTCCTAATGACCATAGTTTCGAAGTATTGCACACGTGCTCTAATAAAGGACTTAAGCTGAGCCTATTGGAAAACCTTGAGATTATTAAACATAACAATGGCACCCTCATTAACGAGCAAATAAATGTTTCTAGTTCAAGCTTGTTACACTTGTTTGCAGGCAAAATAAAATAAAGGGTGGGCTTGAACCGATTAGTATATAACTAAACTTATTTGGGTATTGCTTCGCTTTGCGATTTTGGTCGTGGAGTCTATCTCCTGACCATGCTTCGGTTGCGGGGCGAAACGATTGTTGAGTTTGTGATAGTGAACGTATATAGTGCTTGTGTATCATGGTGGCGGTGGTGGAGGTTTGTGCATGTGTTTTTTACGACTCCTGCATGTATCAGGTATGATAACCGATTGTCCACTCTACATTTAGCATTATATATATTTTCTATTTTACTTCATCGCGGATTATAGCAAAATAATTTTACTATTACTTTCCATATTGAATGTTATTATACATATAAACCTTCCACTTGAATCACTCTATCTATTAAAAAAACCGCATCAAAATCTATTACGTAGTTTTAAAGATTTAAGCATACACAGGGATATAGGGACAAACAAAGAATGCGACTTTGTTTTATACTATGTAGTGGTATTAAAATTGAGTAAAATGAAAATTTTGTTTTATGTGTTTAATACTTGGAGTTTCGACAAATAAAAAATATTAAACACAAATTTAATCGCTATGAATTTAAGTAATATCAATCTTTACTTTTCCTGCAAACTGTAATACAAATATTTAAAATTAGCTGAATTTGATTGTGACTTTAGGATTTAGCTATATATGTATATATTCACCTGTTGTCTCTCACCCATAACACATAGGTTACGTACTTTGTGGATGGACGACCATGTGTGTAAGTGTCCCGTATATTTATTTATTTATTAATTATAAAATCATTTTAGAAATATAGCGACAACGTCCAAGTTTCACCTCGTTGACTTAGCTGGTTCTGAGCGTATTAAAAAGACCAAAGCAGTTGGTGAACGGATGAGGGAAGGTGTTAAGATCAACCAGGGTTTATTGGCTCTTGGTAATGTTATATCAGCACTAGGAGATGGAACTAATAGGAGCTTTGTTAGCTACAGGGACAGCAAACTTACTAGATTGCTACAAGGTAAGTATAAATAGCACGCTTCGTATTAAACTGACCGAATTCAAAATAAGTCTTGAGATAGACGTTGTAATCCTTATTTTAATGCATTCAAGGAAATCAAGCTATGTACTATTAAAAAGTTAATGTTTTCTTGCTTTTTTCCAAGTTCTGGGTATCTATCACAATCACGTTTTGAGAAAATACCAAGCTACGCTTTATTGCAATTTGCCACGAAACAACTATATTGAGTTCGGCCACTTTAATAATAAGCGTGCGACATGATTTTTCTGTAGTTATCTTAAATCTTTAATTGGGTTCAGTTAATTTGAATTTCGGAAACGGCTTTAACGATTTTCATGGGACTTAGTATGTGGAGGGTTTCAGGTACGATGAATCGATCTAGCTAAGTTTCGTTTAAAATAGTCGTTTTATTCCTATTTAAGGGCACTGCAAAACTGCTACAATATTATGAAACAACAAAGGCTAATTACGTTGTCACATACGAAATAATAGTTCAGTTGGGAACGAATGGTCTCTAACAGTGAAAATACAGAGTCAAGTCCAACATAAGACCATCCCATTTATTTTTCTTTTTTTCATATTGCATCTTTGATATATCTTTAAAAAAAGAGCAAGCTCAGGTCCATGGGCGGCTTAACCTATAAGGTTAAGTGTAGGGTATGAAATGCACATGGGCGCCGCGGCGGTCCCTAAGACAGCTAAGAGCATCGTCTTGGACCATCATGGTACAACAATGATATGATAAAAACGGCCAGCCAGCGCAGTGGCATCAGTTATCAAACGCGAGTGCAAACCCGCGAGTTACGCCTTGTGTTGTAGGTTCTATGGGCAGCTAAACAGAAATTCGATACATTTCGCTTCTATTTCGCTGTCCATAAAACGTCTTGTGTTTTACACGAAACCTTTTTAAGACGAAACCGATGAGCCGCCCCTGCTCCGGTTACTGAGGTACTCTTATTTAAATGTCTATAATAGATATATTAAAAGTAGCCGTGTGGTATCTGGCTGAGTAGAATAGTACCACCCTCATTTCTTACCGAGGTGTCGTAAAAGGCGACTAAGGTAAGTTGACCTACCGTGTGGTATCCGGCTTAGAAGAATATATCAACCTCATTTCTTACCGAGGTGTCGTAAAAGGCGACTAAGGTAAGTGGACCCACCGTGTGGTATCCAGCTTAGAAGAATATATCAACCTCATTTCTTACCGAGGTGTCGTAAAAGGCGCCTAAGGTAAGTTGACCAACCGTGTGGTATCCGATTTAGTAGAATAGACCACCCTCATTCTTGCCGAGGTGTCGTAAAATACGACTGAGGTAAGTTAATGTCAGGCAGGCAGCTTGCCGTAAAATACCTAGCCAAATGTAACAACATGCTATGCCGACCCCACTTAGAGTGGGATAAGGGCAGGAGGATGATGATTAGATATATTAAAAGTAGTTTTAATAGGATTTCTTCTCTACAGATAGTCTCGGTGGTAACTCACTGACGCTTATGGTAGCTTGTGTGAGCCCTGCAGATTATAATTTGGACGAAACTGTTTCCACCCTCCGCTATGCGGATCGTGCCAGGCGTATTCGTAACAAACCTATTATTAATCAAGATGCTAAAGCGGCGGAGATTATCAGGTAAATATCCATAATAATTATATCCAAGTCTGAAAGTTGCGCCCATTTTAGAAAAAAAGAAGTGCATGATTAAAATCGATCTATTTATGTATCTAATTTCGGGGACATCTGTCGGTGCAGGGCAGGTGGTCAGCTCCTATTCTGGACTATTCCACCCATTTCCTCATATTGGGACAAGGGTTACACTGCTGTCTCGAAAGTGTCACCTGCTCTAATCTACCCGTAGCTTTTACGAACCTGGTAATATCCCTAAGGGGATATTTGTCAGATCCTCAACTTCAATTTCATCCTTACCTAGTATCTCCCATCTTACCAGCGAGTACATATGGCTCTCAGCTATAAGGTGAAGACTCTTTTCTTCATGATTAAGATTGTATGGACATGTAATGAGGAGGGATAAAAATCATGTGACCAAAAGAGTGTTAAATTTGAATGAAGAATATGTGGCTAGAGGGAGGGCTAAAAAGAGATGGTTGGATTGTGTGAAGTATGACATACATATGAAAGGAGTAGCGCCAGAGTTGACGAATGACAGAACAGAATGGAAGAGAGGAACATGTTGTGCCCACCCCACTTAGAGTGGTGTAATCCATGCTAATATTATTGATAGTACTTAATCGCTTAAATTCTCTCTAAGGAGAGCTAGATAGGATGTTTATGATGCTACAATTCGAATTCGTAAGGTTCTCTTCTCTTGTTTTAAAGCAAGATCGAAGCCCACCATGCTGCTCAAATGCAGATATTTATGTCTCTAGTAATAGATAATAACTTGATCCACACACTGTTTTTATTCCAGATTAAATAACTTAGTAAATGAACTCAGGCTACAATTGATTGGAAAAATTCCTACAGTCAACCAAGAATGCAATGAACAGTTACAAGACCAGCTAGATAAAGAGAAAGCAAGATATGCGGAACTTCTTAAAAAGCACAAACAAGTAACAGAACATCTTGGGAACATGTTGATAGAGAATACAAATCTGTGTGAGAAGGCACTCTTAGCGGAGGCTGCTAAAGACAAAATTGAGAGGAAATTAAACGAACTCACAGAACAATGCAATCAGACTATAGAAACTCTAAACACAACTGATATTCTGCAAGATGAGAACGGACAAAAGACCAATGTTATGGACTACCTTAAAGATATTAGGACGAGGCTTGAAGATTTGCAGTCAGTTAATTTGAAGACTAACGAAGAGTTGATCGACCATGAGATTAAGTTGTCATTTATCAAAGAAGATGTTGAAGGTGAGAAGGTGGAGGAAGATGTGGTGTTTAATGAGGATCAGGTTGCCATAGAAGAAGAAAAGAGAGCTATGGGACAGGTAAGACCAATCATCCTGATATTGTGCAAATTAATATAAGATCTTTACTACTCTATCTATACTAATATATGAAGCTGAAGAGTTTGTTTGTTTGATTGCTTGAATGCGCTAATCTCAGGAACTACTGGACCGATTTGAAAAATTCTTTCAGTGTAAGATAGTCCATTTATCGAGGAAGGCTTTAAGACAATAGCACAATACAATACAACAGCACGCTAAGATGAATGAGAAAATCGAGAGGAGCAGTAATATTTTTTTAAGAAAATGGCAAAATTTAATGCTTTCAGTGCGTACGTTGAGTAAACGTTGAAAGTTAATAAAAAATCATGTACTACAAAATTGTTCCCCTCTGAAAGTTCTAAAGTAAAGGCCGCGACAGCATATGTCTAGCTTTTAAGGTTATCCATTTTAAAGTTATCCGCTTTTATGGTTATCAAAATACTATAAGCTTTTAATCATTCCACGCGGGCGGAGCCGCTATTCAACACTAGCTATTCAATCAATCCTAGCAATCCTAGCAATCCTAGCGATTGCTAGTGTTGAATAAAATCCAGGGTTTGATATTCATGTCCGTCATCACGTAGACATTCTTGATAATAGTAGCTGTTGAATCTCTTGTCATTTTTAATGGTGGCAAGCTGAAATGGTAGAATTGATCTATTTTTTTTTATCCACCCGTTCCCCTTTGAGCTATCACAACTTTAGAAATGATAGAAAATTTAAGCTTCTCTTTCAATTTTATTACGAAAACAAGGATAAAACAACATTTTTTTATGAAACCTAGTTGAATCGATTTTCCACCTCTGAAATCCCTTACATTCTAAGTTTCATAAAAATTGTTGGAGCCATTCCCGAAATGCAGAAAATATATATGTATATAAGATTAACTCATTTAAATATTAGAGACAACCTTCTAGTCTTTCTCAGGCTAATTAATGTTTATTAAAATAAGTAAAGCTCTTTTAAATATTGAATACAAAATGTAGTAGTGAAATAATTGAAGCTCTTTAAATTATATGCAATCTTTAGGTAGCACTCAACCAAGAGCTCCAACAGCTCAACCGAGATATGGCTATCAAAGCGTCAGTGGTTCAAGCTATTTTGGCCAACAACAAGGATATTTTGGACAGTCACAATAATCTAAGAGAGAACGAGGAAAGGATATCTCAACTGGAGAAAGAAAAGGAAGAGCTTATGCAACAACTGAAACAAACTAAGGTGAGTTGTAAATATTAGCTTTGATATCATTCATACTGTGTGGTATCCGAATGAGTAGAATAGATTACTTACTGAGGTACAAAAGTAATAATAAAATTATTTTGCTATGATCCGCGGTGATGTAAAATAGAAAATATATATAATGCTAAATGTAGAGTGGACAATCTGTTATCATACCTGATACATGCAGGATTCGTAAAAACACATGCACAAACCTCCACCACCGCCACCACAGTACACAAGCACTACATACGCTCACTATCACAAACTCAACAAACGGGAGAAACGATTGTGAAACAGTGATAGTTATTCAAAAATCATGTATTACAAAATTGTTCCCCTTTAAAAGTTTTAAATAACTTTTAAGGTTAACCCACTTTAATCATTTTTATGCTTATCAAACTAATATATTACGGTCTACATCATTCCACGCGGGCGAAGCTGTTACAAATAAATGGCAAAACAACGTTGGCCAGACTAGCTAATTCAGTTATAAAATTATTACTTTTTTTTATAACTAACCTAGCTATTTTCCATAACTTATTATTATTAAATTATTATTAAATTATTTCTTATTATTATTATTTTTCCAGACCAAAGACCCATCGCACGAAGAGCGTCGCAACAAAGTGTCCGAATTGGAAACACAAATATCAGAGCTGAAGAAAAAGTGCCACCAGCAGGCCAACATCATCAAGATGAAAGAGAAGAATGAAGCTAAAATTGCTGCGTTGAACGCCGAGCTTCATACGATGAAGGCAACTAGGGTAAATATATATTTTTTTAAATTTCATATATGGAATATGCAATGATATATAAATTTTCGCATTTGTTTTCTACATAATATAAAGATATTGATTGTTTAGACCAAAAAAAGTGCATATGAAATGCCGGTATAGTGTCATAAAATTTTAACAAATGAGAGTAGCCTATTATATACAACACGGCATAATTATCTTTTGTGACACCTCGGTAAGAAAGAGGGTGGTCTATTCTACTCAGCCGGATACTACACGGCTAAAAATTTTAACATTGAGATGTAATAGTCTTTTACTATTCCACTGTGTGGTTAAGGCCTACTATTAGGAATTCTCTAAGCATACAACCTAGCTATATCGATTTTTCTCCCCATCGACTTCGAAATAAATATACACACACGCACGCACGTACGCACACACGCACACACAGACACACACACACACACACACACACACACACAAACACACACAACATACAAGATTAACTCATTTACATATTAAAGATATATAAATTTGTTTATACTATCTAGGTCAAAATAGTTAGACAAATGCGAGAAGAGAGTGAAAAGTTCCGCAAATGGAAGGCGGACAACGAACGTGCGATGCTGAGATTGCGTAACGAAGACCGCAAACGGGTTACCGCTATGGCCAAAATGGAGTCTCTGCACAACAAACAGCAGAATGTCCTTAAACGAAAAATGGAGGAAGCTGTTGCTGTTAACAAGAGATTGAAGGTAAGCAGTTAAATTATAGTTTTGGCTGCCGCTTTGAAAATTTATTAGTAGTTTCATTTTATTCATTTATATGAATTAAAAATATAATTAAACGATAATGGAATTATCCCCTCCAACGTCTAGTGAGCACCCCAGTGCACAAATTCAATTTTGGAAAAATCCAAACGTTTTCGTCATCAACGATGATTATTATTATAAAATGATTTAATGTATTCAATGGGGAAATGATGTAACAAATAAAAATGGTACACAAATCATAGTTATAATTATTTTATAGTAAATAACATGATCTAAAAATGAATGATAAATTAGTTTTTATTTTAATGTATAATATGGTGTACAGGACAATTTTGATGGTGTTAAATGTGAACGTAAAAGTAGTTATTGTGAG
This sequence comes from Morpho achilles, assembly GCA_947086495.1. NCBI lineage: Eukaryota > Metazoa > Arthropoda > Insecta > Lepidoptera > Nymphalidae > Morpho > Morpho achilles. The sequence continues at coordinate 5,610,584 of CAMTZB010000001.1, forward strand.
TTAATCATTAGAAATAGTCACGCTATCGCGGACTTTATGTAGATCTACAATTCTCTAGTACATTACTTAAGTGTTGGTTTACATGACGCACTCAACTATACCTACCAGCAACCAGGTTTTCTTCCAACCGAGCGACCTCTTCAACGCAATTAACATTAAACGGTTATATATTATTAAACTTCCGGAAAAATTTCTCTTCCGGAAATCTTTTAGTTAAAAACCTTACCAAATTCCGTATAGTAGATTTTGAGAAAATCGATCACATACAGACAGAGATCTTTTGGGGTCTTTGTTTTATAATAAGTATAGATAAACTTTGTTTCGTAAAAGTCTTTGTAGCCAGTTTTAAGACTTATAATAAACATTTTCAGGAAGCTTTAGATCGCCAAAAGCAAACAGCAATGAAACGCAACGCCAAAGGCAGTGTTAAAGCTGGAGCCATACAACAATACATTGAACAAGAGCTAGAAGTCCACCTGAGTATTGTTGAAGCTGAGAAATCTCTAGAAGAGCTAATGGAGTACAGGTAAATAAAGTCTATGTATTTAACCAACTGAAACAAAGGGTAGTGCATGTTTGTGGTGTCAGTCTGTTTATGTGTGTAATATCATAGGCCCCAGATGGAAGAACTGAATTGATTGTTTTAAATCGTAATTTTTTTTTTGAGACGGTTTTAGTGATGCTAACTGTGATATCTGGCTGAATAGAATAGTACCACCTTCATTTCTTACTTCTTACCGAGGTGTCGTAAAAGGCTACTAAGGTAAGTCGACCCGCCCTGTGGTATCCGGTTGAATAAATTAGACCACCCTCTTTCTTACCGAGGTATCGTAAAATACGACTGAGGTAAGTTGACATCAGGCAGGCGGTCGGTCGTAAAATATGCAGCCAAATCATGTGACAACATGTTGTGCCGACCCCACTTACAATGGGATATGCGATGGATAATGTGTTTTCGATTAAATCTCCAAGCGACATGTTTCCGACATTTCTATTAACTACCTTCATATTTCAAGCTCATACAACACCTTAAAAATATATACAGCACCTGTATGAATTACTAAGTTTATACATGAAAACTGCATCATAATCTGTTTAGAAATTGACAGAGAGTAAATAGATAGAAAAAGAAAGACGGGAGAGAATAGAATATAATAGAAATATACTTTATTGTACACCATAATGCAATGAAATATTGCACATAAAACATTTTTTTATGTTTTGTAGAGTTATAATATGTAACATCCTCTTACAATACTTATGCCGGGAAAAGTTGTCTTTTCCCTTTTTGTAGATAAGGTTTGGGGCTTAGACCCACCATATTGCTCAAATTATGATACCGAATATTTGTTTTTTATTTCAGAGCGTGGATAATAGAGAAAATAGAAACCCTACACAAAAATACCGACGATACGGATAACAGGATGAAGATAGCTGAACTTGAGAACGACCTTGCGTTAAGAAAAGCGCAGATATCGGACCTACAACAAAAAATATTGACAGCTGACCAGGGTATGTGAGGTTATGAGTATTTGTCGTTATAATCATGTTCCTGCCGTTATCCCACTCTAAGTGGGGTCGGCACAACATGTTATAAACATGCTGTCACATGATTTGGCTCCCTGACGTCAACTTACCTCTGTCGTATTTTACGACACCTCGGTAAGAAATAGGGTGGCCTATTCTACTAAACCGAATACCACACAGTGGGTCAACTTATCTTAGTTGCCTTTTACGACAACTCGTTAAGAAATGAGGTTGGTCTATTCTACTCAGCCGGATACCACACGGCGGGTCGACTTACCTTAGTCGCCTTTTACGACACCTCGGTAAGAAATGAGGGTGGTACTATTCTATTCAGCCGGATACCACACGGCGTTGTGATGTACTTTATAATAGGCAAAAAAAAATTATATGTATGTATATATTAACCTTATGAAGCTATGATGGCCCAGCGGTAGCACCGTTCGACTCTTTCGAAAAGGTCGCGGGTTCAAACCCGGGCAGACACCAATGAGTTTTTCTGTTAAAACTTATGTGCCTAATTGATAATTTCAATTTATCACACGCTTTTCGGTGAAGAAAAACATCGTGAGGAAACCTGCATATCTGCTGTAGATATGTGTAACCTACCAATCCGCATTGGAGCAGCGTTGTAGGTCTTAGCTCCAATCCTTCTCTCCAAAAACGGAGAGAAGAGGCCTATTCTCAGCAGTGGGATTAGTAACAGGCCGCTACTTACTTACTTATATTAACCAGTTGTCTGTAGTGCATAACAGATGTATTAAGTTACTTATTTTAGTGGCGACGAAATAATTGTCCAATATATTTATTATTATTATATACTATTATATTTAATTCCAGAAAATAAATCCCGCACACAATGGGATAATATTCAGTCCATGCTAGAAGCTAAGGTGGCGCTAAAATGCCTGTTCGAGCTGTTAGTAGATGCTAAACGAGAACTGGCTAATCAAAGCGAGAAAGGATATCAAGGAAGGTACGAGGAGGTCAAGGAGTCTTATGATAGACTAATGATGGAATTTGAAAATTGCAAGGCTGAATATGAACAGCAGATAACATCCATAAAGGTGCAAAGTGAACAAAAGGTAAATTGTTTTTATAAATCAATACACTTTTTTAAAATTTAAATTTTGTATATACTCGATAAATTAATGGGTGATTATAATCACAGTATGGGGTGAAGTAGAACGCGATGTGAGAAATAGAATGAATGCGGGATGGATGAAGTGGCGACAGGTCTCAGGAACAATATGTGACCCCCGAATGCCCCTTAAACTAAAGGGGAAAATTTATAAAACAGTCATTAGACCTGTCGTAATGTATGGATCAGAATGTTGGGCAATAAAAGGAAAGGATGAAAGAAAGAAATAAATAAATATAAATATATGGGACACTTACACACACGGTCTTCCGTCCCCAAAGTAAGTAACTTAATACTTGTGTTATGGTGGACAGACAACTGGTGAATATATACTTATATATTTTTAAATACATACTTAAATACAAATATACACCCAGGCTCAAAGACCGACAAATTCATTTATAGAAAATGTTTGCCCTCGGCGGGAATAGAACCCGCGACCCGTGGAGCTGAAGGCAGGGTCACTACCCACTGCTCCAACGGGCCAGTCAAATGTGCATGCCAATGAAATGAGAATGTTGAGGTGGATGTGTGGTGTGACAAAACTTGATAGAATATGCAATGAGTATATTAGGGGAAGTCTGAAAGTTGCGCCCATTACAGAAAAGATGAGAAGTGCGAGACTAAGTTGGTATGGTCATGTAATGAGGAGGGATGAAAATCTTGTGACCAAAAGAGTTTTAAATATGAATGTGGATGGATGTATGGCTAGAGGAAGGCTGAAAAAAAGATGGATGGATTGTGTGAAAAATGATATGCATGTTAGAGGAGTGGCACTAGAGTTGACGAATGATAGAGGAGAATGGAAAAAGAAGACATATTGTGCCGACCCCACTTAGAGTGGGATAAGGGTAGGAGAATGATGATATAATCACAGTATGGGGCAGTGTTTCCCAACCTTTTTATGCTATGTCCCATCTAAAAAATTATTATCCCAATGCTGGGCGCCTCCTCTCTCCATTTTTGGAGAGAAGGATTGGAGCTAAGAGCTACCACAGTGCTCCAGTTTGAATTGGTAGGTTACACATATCTTTGAAATTCTTCATTCCTAGGGATGTTTCTCTTTCAACGAAACAGCGTGTGAGAAATTGCAATTATCAATTAGACACAAGTTTTAACAGAAAAACTCATTGGCCTGCCCGAGGTATGAACCTTGAGAGAATCGCCGCTGGGCTATCACAGCTCTTTTACACCTAAGCCTTTCTAAAATTCTTTTAAAATTCCCAATGTAACATACAACTTTTATTATTAAAAAATTGAATTGTTTACTTAAGAAACTTAAATTATGGGTTTAAGGAAGAATTTGCTTTTTTATATTAAATTTTGCACTGAAATTTAGCATTGCATTTAAATGTCCTAGAACGAAGGTTAAACTCGTGTCGATGCCATTTTTGAGTAGCAAACCGCTCTTAATAATCTTAATTTTCTCTTTTATGTGTTGTGGGGCCCATTTTTGTGAAACACTGGTCTAAAGTGTTTCTAATTGTAATCAATTAAGTAGGTTAGAAAGCCTTTCTACTCAACTTTACTTTGGATATGTTTAAAATATATTTTTTAAACTGTGATAGCTGAACAGTGTAGACTGTATGATTATTTTCTTATCAAGATAGGCAAGGCTGGCAACCAACAAATTTGCTTTAAGTTATGTGTCTAACTGATATTTTCAATTTTTGACACGCTTTTCGTTGAAAGAAAACATCGTGAGAAAACCTGAGAGTGAGAGTTTAGGCGTTTCGTTTAGAGTGCGTTAGTGCGCGAATTTGGTGGATCTAAGCCAAACAGTGGAGGTCCAACAGTGGGACAAAAACAAGCCGTTAATTAACGTGTACCTTTTCTTTTTAGATTAGTGCTTTAGTAGCACTACAACGTGGTATGGTCGGTTGTGGCGATCGCAGCGAAGCGTGCATACATTTACAGAAAATGATCCAGTTACAGCAGGACAGACTGGACCAGATTGAACAAGAAAATGTAAGCCATGTGTTTTATATTCAAATTCAAAATCTTTAATATGTATAAGTTAATCTTGTTTATAGTAATATATAGTTCGGTCACTTTAATACTAAGCATTCAGTATCATTTAAGGAATTCTTAAATACAAAACTAATGAAAATATTGTTTTTCTATAATCCACTATAAAAGAAAATATATGTAATGCTAAATGTAGAGTGTACTATTCGTTATCATACCTGATACATGCAGAATTTGTAAAAATACATGCACTACCCGCCACCAATCAAAACAATACACAAGCACTGCATACATTCACCGCCACAATCTCAACGATTGTTTCGCTCCGTAACCGAAGCATCGTCAGGAGATAGACTCCACGACAAAATCGCAAAGCGATGCATTACGCAATCATTACCGAAGAAGTCTTTAATTGTATATTAATTTTAAATCTCTACTTATTCCAGAAACTGCTGTCTGACGAGTTGCAAGAGTTGAGGAATCGAAAAACGAATGGAAAGAAACGCATCAAAAAAGAAACCGACGTTGACGTCATAAAGAAGATTGAATACGCTTTACCGACAGACGAAGAAGAAGAATACGATGACGGGGACAACGATAAAGACCCTGATTGGAAAGCAACTCCTCTGTTCAAACGGATACAGGTATATCATCACTATAGAATAGAATAGAAATACTCTTTATTGTACACAAATATATATAAAAGAAAAATAAAAAAAATTGTTAGCCTATATAATACAAGATAAGTTAATTTAACAAAAAAAAAACCAATAAATTGCACAAATGGCGGCCTTATCGCTAAGCCAGCGATCTCTTCCAGAAAACCTTAATAATACAATCAAGAATAAAATTGCAAAAGTATAGGCAAGGTTAAATTAAATAATATTATATGTATAAAATCATATACACTAGTACTGTACAATATATAATATACCATACTATAATATATTAAAATATATAAAATATTTATAATAATAGGTATATATCCTCCTGCTCTTATCCCACTCTAAGTGGGGTCGGCACAACATGTTATAAACATGCTGTAACATGATTTGGCTGCATTTTTACGACCGGCCGCCTGCCTGACGTCAACTTACCTAAGTCGTTTTTTTCGACACCTCGGTAAGAAGGAGGGTGGTCTGTTCTACTAAACCGGATACCACACGGTGGGTTAACTTACCTTAGTCGCCTTCTACAAAACCTCGGTAAGAAATGAGGGTGGTCTATTCTACTCAGCCGGATACCACACGGCGGGTCGACTTACCTTAGTCGCCTTTTACGACACTCGGTAAGAAATGAGGGTGGTACTATTCTACTTAGCTGGATACCACACGGCTAATTTATAATAATAGATATATAATAATAATATATAAAATAATATTATACAATAATACAATATATAAAAAGACAAACAAGGGACAAGCAAAATAAGTCACGCGACCTTTTTCAAAAAATGATCTTTTATTTGTTTTTAAAGTGACAGACTTTTTTATGTCAAGGGGAAGAGAAGAGATCCTATAATTACCATAATATTAACTGCTTTGTTAAAGCAGTTGGCAGTGACCCTGCTAAAACAGGGATAAAAAAAATTTCTTAAATAAAACCTAGCTAACTCGATTTATCGCCCTCAATACCCAATACATACTAATAATTTCATGAAAATTGTTGGAGCCGTTTCTGATTTTTATATATAAATTCTGAATTTCGGAAACGGCTCTGACAATTTTCATTTAAAGGGTTATGGGGCAAAAAAACGTTTTTTCATTTTACTAAAAATGTCGTATTATCTCTGTCTTTGGGCATTTAAAATTGCTTAAATATAAATAGAAGCTTAAATTTGCTGTCATTTGTATAGGTGATAGCTCAATGGGGAATAGGCGGACTGTAAAAGTTAAAATACCCGGGATTAAACTCCAAAAATCCCCACCTCTTTTTGCTTTTTATTATTTAAAAAAAATTAGCGAGCACGTCACTTAGGTAAAAAAAAAGTAAAGTAAAGTAGCGACCTATTACTCTCCCACTGTTGGGAATAGGCCTCTTCTCTCCGTTTTTGGAGAGAAGGATTGGAGCTAAGACCTACCACGCTGCTCCAATGCAGATTGGTAGGTTACACATGTCTCCAGAATTCTCTAGAGACATGCAGGTTTCCTCACGATGTTTTCCTTCACCGAAAAGAATTAGACATTAGACCGAAATTAGACACATAAGTTTTAACAGAAAAACTCATTGGTGTCTGCCCGGGTTTGAACCCGTGACCTCCTCGAAAGAGTCGCACAGTGCTACCGCTGGGCTACCACAGCTCACCCAGGTACATATTTAAATAAACTGTAAACTTTCAGGCGCAACGTTCCCGTCTCACAATGAACTTTACAATGACCGACTCGGCGTCCGACACGACAACGACACGAGCGGTGAAACGCGGAAGCGACGGCTCGCAACACTGCGCTTGCCGCGGCCGGTGCTCTACCAAGATGTGCGGTTGCGTCAAGTCCGACCGCGGTTGTAATGCGTCATGTAGATGTCGTCGCGACATGTGCAGCAATCGACGAGAGTCATCCGACACTGATGACAAAGAAAACAATGTGAGTAATAACGTTAACGTTAAGAAGTGTGCGTAGTGTGAGTTGTATAACCTACTCGATTGCGTTAGCGTAACGCCAATTTGTATGGCGCTAGAACAGCTGTCACTAGATGTCGCTGTTGCAGCGTCATACAAATTGGCGTTACGCATACTGTTGTATGATAGGTTAAGAGTAATAAATTTAAACTTAGGAACAACAAAATAATTGAGGAGTGTAAAATTTTTGTTAACGCACACTATATACAATAACAAGATATGATAGGAATACCACAATTCCCGTTCCGAGATGCACTTCTCTTGAATGACGAACAAAGACTGAATGTCACTGAAACGTTTTATCAATAGGAAGACTCAACCGGAAACAACACGTCACAGTGTTGTTACCATTTTAATCAAAAAGGGCGCGATACTCTTGTTTCATGACTGTGTTGCTATAAAATACAAAGCGGAAGTTAATGACGACAACATTTTATTAAAGGGCTGTACAAATTAGTAGTTAACTGAATTAGGTTAAGATATTTGTTTATTTAGAAAGATATAGATGATCCTCCCTTCCTATTATCCCCCTACAGCGTTAAAGGGTTTTCCAATCCCCAAAGCACAGGCGGGGCGGCGGTGGACGTATCCAAAAGCGGAAGCCGGCACTCTTGTAGCGAGTTTGACCCCGAGTTCGGCGTTTCTCGCCAGTGTAACAAAACAACTAATCAGAGTTTCACTAAAAATAGAAGAAAAGAAAAATTGGCGTTACGTTAACGCGATAGAACAGGTTAAAAAACTCGCACTAAGGACACTAACATATACAAAAGTAATAATAAAATTAAATTATTTTGCTATAATCCGCGATGAAGTAAAATAGAAAATATATATAATGCTTAATGCAGAGTGGACAATCGGTTATCATACCTGATACATGCAGGAGTCGTAAAAAACACATGCACACACCTCCACCACCGCCACCGTGATACACAAGCACTATATACGTTCACTATCACAAACTCAACAATCGTTTCGCCCCGCAACCGAAGCATCGTCAGGAGATAGACTCCACGACCAAAATCGCAAAGCGAAGCAATATCCAAATAAGTTTAGTTATATACTAATCGGTTCAACCCCACCCTTTATTTTATTTGCGAACAAGTGTAACAAGCTTGAACTAGAAACATTTATCTGCTCGTTACTAACATATTCTGACATATTCTGGTTATACGCAATCAATCACCGATGGGCCAATTCTATTGAAATTTTGCATTATTAAAGCTTAGCACCTGGGCGACCGAGGTTGGCTTGATAATCTTTGAATAAAATTTAAAAAAAATGCAAATAAAAAAGAAAGTGCCGGTAAAATCTGAGATTTGATCCGGGATATTTTCATTTATTAAGTCCGCCCATTCCCAATTGAGCTAGTACAACTTTATAAATGACAACCAAATTACCCTTGGTATTCTGTTTATATTTTACCAGTTTCCTGAGATAAAATGACACTTTTAATAAAACCTAGCTAGATCGATCTATCGCCTCCCAAAACCCCCCTACATACTGACTTCATGAAAATGGTTGTCAGGTCTGACAGTGGTTGTCAAGTCTGACGGTGTTTGTCAAGTCTGACCGTGTTTGTTAGGTCTGACAGTTTTTGTCAGATCTGACAGTTTTTGTCAGATCTGACAGTTTTTGTCAGGTCTGACAGTGGTTGTCAAGTGTAACGGTGTTTGTCAGGTCTGACAGTGGTTGGCAGATCTGACATTAGTTGTTTTGTTTTAAACGCACGATGTGTCGTATAATTTATTCTTATAATTCCAGCCTACGAGTGTCACAGATGACGGCTCATTAGATACGACACCGCCATCTTACTTTGACAAACGGTAAGTCATAAATTTAACTATACCATAGACTAATACTATCAATCCAGATATAAAAAGTAAAATATATACAAAAATTCAGATTTGAATCGTCGCAGGAACTAAATGAAGCAACATTAAATAAATTAACAATAGATGAAAGATCTGAACAGTCCGATATTAATACGCCAATACAAAAGCCACGTACACTGCGCCCTGTCTCGTATGGAAAGTTACAAACAAACGGTCAAAAGCAGACTTGGATGTTAGCTTTACTGTTGTATCACACTTGTGTGGCGCCGATGTCCGGTTACTGTGCGAATTCTATATTCCAATATGGAATGGACGTTGCTAAATACAATGTACTATCTGTCATCTTCAAGGTCTCCAAGGTTACCCCTAAAATGAACCGCTTTGCGGACTATGCTCTTACTGCCTCATATTCATGCTGTATTAACTAAATTTAAATAATTATAAATGGGGGAAAAATTGGAGTGAATCGTACCGTAATGTGAGTTATTAGTCTTAGTTCATAATAATGGAACTTAGACTAATAACTTACATTGCGTTCTATATATTGTTTCAATTACGGTATTTTTATTTTAGCCATAAATTAGACGTAATCAAATTAATTCATATTTTAAAGACACATTTTGGGATATTGTTGACAAATTTATTTTTGCGTTGCTCAGGTTTCTGATAGGCTTTTTCAGCACTTAAAGACCCTAATAAGTTAATAGGTAGATCATGTGGCTGTTATTTTGTTTATCTGCTGGATACAGAATACCTATTTCAAAATGGCCGCGATTTTTTTTAATGTTCCACTTTTTAGAGACATTTATCTGCTACTTAGTTTATTTGTCGGTTAATTTTCGACACTTTATCAGTAACTTATGAATATTACTACAAAGCCTAGAATGTTCCATTAACTTCATTATTTATTCATGGACAACTAGATTAAAAATGACAAAGGTTCTAACGGCTGAGGCTTACATCTCCGAGCAATGTTTTTTATTTTAGTACAGCCACTGATGGGTTTGACCCTAATCTGATAACCTTAATTATGTAACGTAGTAGGTTTCTTAGTATCCGATAAGGTCAACGTAAATAGCTTATCAACTAAGAACCTCGCATACTATTAGGCTAGTCTATTTCTATAAAAATTTAGTGTTTGTAACTTAAACATTCGCTTTAAGGTGAAGGAAAATATCGTATGAAAACATATCTCTCGGAAATCCCTGTGATATAATGTAATTTGCCGACTAACATTGGAGTAGCGTGGTGAATCTAAGCTTAAAGAATCAATTGCTTCTCTCCGAGGAGAAATGAGGCCCTTACTGTCAAAACATTACCCCTAATTTTATAAATGTTGCCAGTTACAATATAGAAATATAACTATTATTCTAAATTCAAAAATATTTTACTAAATTTATGATCATCTTCCTTCACTTATCCCACTCTAAGTGGGGTCGGCACAACATGTTATAAACATCTCACATGATTTGGCTACGCATTTTACGACCAGCCGCCTACCTGACATCATCTTAACTTAGTCGACTTTTACGACACCTCGGTAAAAAAAGAGGGTGGTACTTTTCTATTCAGCTGGATACCACACGACATATTTTACAAAATTAATAGATATATTATACTAGAGAAGGAGAGCCATAGATAGGCCTATAAATGTATCGCTAAATAATAAGCGTTTTTTTATATTTTCGATGGAAAAGGACACATGTTAGGCTTGCTCCCCCACTCTAGTATTAATAAAACTATGACAAAATAACGATTCACCCTAATTTTTTTCAAATGTATTTCAAGGCATAACGAAAAGTACACGTTTTATAAAAACTTGTCCGGTATTTGGCACATTTTTAAGAAGAGGCAGACACTATAAATTTTCTCGTAAGTGCATAGTTCTGCAAAGCTGTACTATATTTATTTGAAAGTAACACAGTTATTGCTTTTAATTAGCCAGTATTTCGATGTCAGTATAATGTGATAAAGTAACTGTACAGAAACTATTGTAAATCCGTTGATGTTTTTGTTGTTTGATTCATGTAGTTTTGCAGAACTGTTGTTTTACATTTACGAGTAAATTTAGATTATATTCTAATATTTCATTCAATCATTTAGAAGTAGGTGTTATTTTCCATGTAATATGATGAACAAGAAACATTTTGTTTGATTTCGAAATATAAGATTACGTATGCACTATAATGGTAGCATTATTTGAAATAAAATAGTAAAAAATAATAATATAGTAAAATAGTAAAAATAATAATATAGTAAAATAGTAAAAATAATAAAATAGTAAAATGATTAAAATAGTAAAAATTGCCTACTCGTCACAGACCAAATAACACTTGTCACAGTAATCCTATATTGCTATCCCCTATGACGCGGTACTCTTATAACGCGTTTTCGCGTTATGCGATTTCAGTCCCTCGTATAACCCTTCTTTTCCTCCATATAAAGCGGGATATATTTCATGTTCCACGTATCATAAAACTAAATTAAAATAATTTATTAAATGTGCGATTCAAAACAACAACAACGTAAGAAAATTGATCATGCATATATCGCACGCTTAGTATTAAAGTGACCTAATTAAAAAATTAGGCTTAATTGAGTTAGATACATTGTAATTCTTTTAAATGCTATCTATGACATCATGCCATGAACTATTAATAAAACTAGTGGTTTTTTTGCTCTTCTAAGTTATGGGTCTCTTTAAGACTCACGAGTTTTGAACTTTTTGCAAGTTTTGAGGCGCCGCACGACGCATAGGAAACTTTCCAAAAAATATTTTATTTTTACAAAACAATACGAGTATTTGAATTTTCATTGAATATTTTTTTTATTTCTTAGCCATGTTTTAATATAAATGCACATATTTCATTCATTATATTTTTATCTTAATATTCCATTTAAGACCACTCTAAAGAGCGTCACATTAGCGCAGTATACGAAAATACTACGCGTTTTCCAATCCACTGCATTATAAGGGCGATTACTATATTTGCTTGCTGGCCGTTATTCTAGGCTATTTATATAGTTATTATTATTTTTTAAAGTTATTTTACGCTTTACAGAGATCTATTTAACGGCACATACGTGAAAAAGAAGAAGAGTTATTTTTTCCCACCGGACGAATAAACGGCCCTGTAAATACAAAATCCGTTAAAGGTATTCTATTTAAATAATTTATTAAAGCTGGTATTACTTCGTATACATAGTACAGAAATTATGATAGAATTATTGTGCTGTAGTCCGCGTTTTTTAAGAAAATCTATGTAATATTAGTATTAAATAGATTTTCTTAAAAAACGCGAAAGAAAAAGATTTTCTTAAAATGACACTTAGGTGCCATCATCATCTTCCTGCCCTTGTCCCACTCTAAGTGGGGTCGGCACAACATGTTATAAACACGTCACATGATTTGGTTGCGTTTTTACGACCGGCCGCCTGCCTGACGTCAACTTACCTCTGTCGTATTTTACGACACCCCGGTAAGAAAGAGGGTGGTCTATTTCTTCTAAACCGGATACCACACGGTGGGTCAACTTAACTTAGTCGCCTTTTACGACACCTCGGTAAGGAATGAGGGTGGTTTATTCTACTCAGCCGGATACCACACGGCGGGTCGACTTACCTTAGTCGCCTTTTTGACACCTCGGTAAGAAATGAGGGTGGTACTATTCTATTCAGCCGGATACCACACGGCGGATTTAATACTAAGTGTAAGAGGCCCAAAAATAGATGGATGGATTGTGTGAAAAATGATATGCATGTTAGAGAGGAGTGGCACCAGAGTTGACGAATGATACAGGAAAATGGAAAAAGAATATTGTGCCGACCCCACTTATAGTGGGATAAGGGTAGGAGAATGAAACTAAGTGTAAGAAGCAGACAATGTTCACGTTCAAGTATATTCCAGATGGCAAAGTTCTAATTATAATATAATAGTTCTAATTTCGTAGTCACTTTTTTTCGAATTGACAATAAGTTAGCCCTAATAGATTTTAAAGACGGGGCGACACGGAGGAGCGCAGAAACATAGTCGAAGTTGCAAAATGCGGAGAGAAGAGCATTGAATCTCTAATCGTGCCAGACAATGTCCTTCGTTCTTTTAAATTACTACTTAGGATGAGGTAATTCGTGGCGGGCAATGCCTTAAAGTTGCGTTCTTTTAAAGTATGGCTTAGGATGAGGCAAAATCAGTGGCTTATCACTGTGAATAGTCGACAGTTCTGACTTTATAGGCTAACCGTTTAACTTAGCCCTCGCCTGCGGGGTACAAGGGCGCGGAGTTAGGACAAGAACGGGGCTGAAGTGCGGACGGTCACCTCTTGTATATCACGCTTCAAGCGCTCGTCGCTCGCACCTACCTCGACCCCGTTCTCGGCCTACTTCCCCTTGTACCTGCAGGCAAAGTCTGAGTTAAACGGTTAGCCTATAGCAATGAAGCCGCTATCGTCTTAAGACTCCTCTTAACCAGAAAAGACGCTGTGTGTGTATATTTGCAGTCACTAAACCTTCATTACTGTTATAATATTTTTTTATATAAAAAATAGTATTAAAATGTGCATTTTTTTTCAGACTGAATACGCATGACCTTCAAGAAACCGTCGAATTCTTCGCACATACTTATAAATGTGTCTTACAAAACAAAAAAAATATTTTATAATGTTTCTTCTAATAATATATATTGACATAGAAATTTGTTGAGTTAACCTTTGAATAAAAATATTTATGACTATTGTCTCGTTTTATTTACCAATTTCTGCGAGAGGGTCATATAATATAATAAAGTGTAACTAAACTACGATGTGTGAAATTGTTTTCGTTTTCCATTATTATATCTCAAACTAAAGGGAGAACTCTACAGTCCATAACCATTCTAATATTAAAAATCCTACTGTCTATTAACGCTTTCCGCTAGAGCAATTTTGATGAGAATTGATACTATTGCACCTGTTGCAGAGCTAATTCAATTTTCAAGAAGTACGTTCGTATATAATCATGCCTTGTCAAAGGCGATCATACAATAGGGATGTGGCTTGGAGTAAAAAAATATTAAATAATAATCGATTCACCTTCCTTTATAAGAATCTTTTTACATAAAAATCGATTAACTCGAATCGAAAAAATCCTTATATAAAAAAAAATTGATAATTGTATTTTCTGATTATTTGAAAAGTTGCCATGTTTAATATTAATTATTAATTAGAATAAAGACTTATTACGTTCTTCAAAATTTCAATAAATATGAAAAGGCACTATAATGGCAAGCGCAGTCCACCTTAGGCTGCATCTTTCGCTTTCCATCAGGCAAGATCGTAGTCAGGCGCTAACCTTTCTTTAAAAAAAAAAGACATTAAAGTGGACAATTACGAATAGAAAACAACAGATGCTCTATTTTCGAAATTCGATTAAAATTTGTAGTTTGGCTCATTGGTTTTTATCCAAAAATGCACATCATAAAAAAACAAGAATTTTTTTTTTATTGTGAATTGACTGTTAGCCTTGGACGGGTTAGTGCAGAAGCATCGTAGTGCGGAGAGTAGAGTGCAGAAGCTCTTCTAGCGTCGCGGAACGTCATCCTAAGGGGTCCATAAATAAAAGTAAAAAAACAGTGGGTAACTGAAATAAGTAAAATTCGATTTATTATGATAAGCAAAATCGATTATAATAATAAAATATCTAGTTGATTATTATAAATATTGATTTTCACATCCCTATCATGCAGTCTAAATGGAGCGCAACCACCATAGATAATACACTATATAGGATAGCAACCACCCAAAAGGTATTTATTTACATCTGTTTTAAAGAGATATCCAATTTTCTTATTCCTGCTCATGTCGTGACAATTTAAACTTAAATCGTAACTACACTTTTGCTATAAATACCGTGTAGGCGGCAAGCTAAGAAATTTGTTTGATGAACTTTGAAGATTCTTAACAATATTTGATAAATTAAATACTTCACATACTATTTTGAGTATTATCTGTGCTATTTTGTTTGTGGCTTATTGGGCATTGTAAAAATAACACTTTTTTTTCTTAACTGTTAGTTATTGCGCTGGAAGTAGGCCTTTTCATTGAATTTATTGGTCGAATATGATAACTGTGGTTTATTTTCTTTATTTCAACTGTTATAGAATTTATCAAGTTAAGAAAAACAATATTGTGTTTCTGGCATCATACTGAGTAGAGTCGCGTCACACTGACGCGAAGATCTTGTATAATAAAAATTTGTAATGAGGTAACTTCTTCGTTTGCATCTTAGATAGGTATATCCTGCCATTGTGTTCTAAAGAATTTGAAATTGTAAACCACATGTATAAACAGACTAACAATGTAAGGCATGGCTTGTTTATCTCGTGTACATACCAGGTTGTGTATTTTCCAATAGCTTTTGTCACGCTATTTTATTTAAAGCTATTTACAATTTGTTTATTTCTTGGTATTTCATTTTGTATGTGGTACATGGTTGCAAAAAAACCTTTTTTTTTATGAATCGATAAACCCTTTCGTAAAATACTTACATCGTATTAATTATTTTAAAGTTAATAACTCAAATCTTTATTTGAAGGTTATTTATAACTGTTATTAATATTAATTGGTAATTGGTAATAGCTGTAAATAATAAAAATATATATAAAAACACCTCTCACAAAGATAAATAAACACACACGTCAAAAATAATCACAATAAGTCACGTTACCAACTATTGCTGAAAAACAGAGCGAACACGGAATTTTTTGCTTACCGCTCATGGTACAAAAACTAGTCAAAGAGACGATAAATTCATTCATTTTTATTACTATATACTTATAAAGTATTTTACAAATTGTTAATGGAATAAAGTACATATTAAGTTTACATTTAATCTGTATATTTTGTTATTACTTCATTATATATTTTTTTCGAATTGACTATATTATGCTATTAGCCCTAACGGCTTTAACAGCGTCACCGGGCGGGACAGGCGAGCGCAGAAGCATCGTCGAAGTTGTGAAATGCAGAGAGTAGAGCGCAGAAGCTCTACTGGCGTCGGGGAACGTCGTCCTAAGGGTGCCTCCTGTGAGGCCGGACCACGGCTTAGGGCGACGTGTAGTGGAGGGCTAATAGTATGACGATTAGTCATTATGGCGTCGGGAGTATGGCGAGAAGCCACGGCCGACCGACGTCAGAAAACTAGGACCTCGTCTTCGCCGGCGAAGACGCTGTGTGTGTGTATTACGTGTTTTTGTGTTT
Organism: Morpho achilles; assembly: GCA_947086495.1. Classification (NCBI taxonomy): domain Eukaryota; kingdom Metazoa; phylum Arthropoda; class Insecta; order Lepidoptera; family Nymphalidae; genus Morpho; species Morpho achilles. The sequence goes on from CAMTZB010000001.1 coordinate 5,626,898, forward strand.
GCGATCGTTATTTGATCGTCAGGGTCATATAGGACGCTTTTTGAACGCCTATATTTTCGGTGAGTCGACCCAACAGGGATGTAAGTAGAAGCCACTGTAATGAGTGGGTTCTGGTGAACATCTGCTTTCTCAAAGTAAGACTTCGAAAAGTGCTGAAAAAGATGAGCAATGGTAGGGAGGTCGAGTTCTCACGCTTCGACAGAAACAGCGCCAGCGTATAGCGACACCAAACTTATGTTTATAGTGTAATCCATTGTTATGTATTCATAAGTAACTTTTTTTGACGGTTAGACGTCTTATTCTGGACTGAAGTTTTATACATATTATCACATAGCCATGTCCGTTTCGATGAACGGACCACTACATGTGTTTTGAGCAAACCCATACATATATTCTAAATACGAAAGTCTATCTGTTTGATTGTTTGATTTAATTTAGATTAAATTTAATGCTATTTAAGCGAATAAACTAGGGGTATAGGAAGTGGTGTGGTATCCGGCTGAGTAGAATAGACCACTCTCTTCTTCTAGAATCTTGCTCGAATCAATATATGACCAAAAGGGTGACCACATCTATTTCGTATCAAATCGCGAAAGGATGTGGCTAACCAAGTCTGTCAACAATAAAATTGATTGTGTCCATTTATTTTAGTAATACGACTAAACATAAGAAAAAAAATGATGGAATCTGCGCTATTTAACGCACACTACATGGCAGGAATGATTCCGTAACTGTAGTTGGACAACAACACGCTCTTATAATAATAATAAACACGCTCTTATTTGGAAAATATATCTCCATCTTTTTTATTTTCCGAAAACTGATTTCTGAACTAGAATCGGAGCCAAGCCAATATTTTTAAAAGTTAATAAAGCAAATGACAGCCGGACCTAAAAATTCTTACAAGCGCTTCACTTCGTCAGTGGCCTGAGGCCTTCTAAACATGCTTTTACGTGGGAAGCATATCGATTAATTCATGACTCTAATTCCAATTTGGTGTAATCCATATTAAGAAGTGACCGTTCCAAAATGTGTTCTGCTAAGGTTAAATTTTTGAGTCATTCTGTGTCAAGCCAACAGAGTCCGTGTTCATGTTTTGAGTACCTTGACCGATTTAGTCTCTACATTCTGACCACTTCGGACGTCATCGAACGTTTTATGATTCAAAAGAAAGCCTTTGGCGAACCCCTACTAATGGTCAATGTTAAAAACTTTCGTTTGTATTAAGTAAACAAAATTTGATTACTTAAATTTTATTTTGAAAGTTCGGGACTATTTTACAATAGGCAGTGCGATTAACTGCTTTTTCAACTTGTGATATTTTCATTTTACTTGATTTTTTCTTATCATTGTTAAATCATGGCTATTTTTGTTGTTGTTTTTATTATTTCTATTGAATTAAGAAAATTTTAATTTAATTTAATAAATTTAAGAAAACTGTTGTCATTGTCTATCTAATGCAATATTTCAAGCAATAAACGATTACTTTAACTTATCACTTTACTTGTGATATAGTCACTTCACTTTATACTTTTAAATCACGATAAAATTAATTTAAAAGATACTTGTAATGCTAAATGTAGAAAGCACTCTCCATTCTTATAATACATAAACATAACCCAAAAATTCCACCGCTTACACACTGCACTAGCACTACACACACACACACTACCTAGGACAATTTCAACGATCGTCTCGTTTTATAGCCAAATCATTATTATCATGATTTTTTTAAGTATGCATATTGTTATCAAAACAAGCCTTTACTAAAATGCAGTTACTGTATCTACACGATAATATGGCAGCGCATTATTCTTCTACATATTTTTTGTTTCTTTAAATTCAAATTCAAATTCAAAATTCAAATTCAAAATATTCTTTATTCAAATAAACTTGTAAACAAGTGCTTTTGAATCGTCAACTCTACTGCTGGTTCAAAAAGCTGTTCCTACCGAGAAGAGCCAGCAAGAAACTCGGTGGTTGCTCTTTTAAAAATATAATTCTTAATACTATTTACATTATGTCGTTACTGTCTTGTACAGATTCAAAGAGGTTTAAATAAAGGATGTTAGCAATTTGAGTTACAAATTACTAGTAAACTTGTTAACCCCTCCAGATAACCTAAATGCTTGTGTTAGGAGTGGGTTTACATCGGTATTATAATGGCTGGGATTCGAACCACGACCTCTCGTTCGGAAGTCTGTTACCATAACCATTCCTGTGTCGAGTAAACCACAACTAAGATTTTAATAAATCGCGGATTATAGCAAATCATTCAGTATTATGCAATTTGGTAAAGTAACGCGTACTTCTATAAATAAATATCATCATTCAGTACATCCTTTTTAGGAGTGACAAAGTCTCTATTCTTATCTATTGACTATATGTATATAGGCGAAACTAAGAGAACTAACTTCTCCATTATATTTGTCAAACCAAACTATTAGTGTACTCAAATCCGTAACTTACACGGGTTGTCTGTAAGTTATCGCTGTAGGCGATAAGACCGCCCTTGCACCTTATCATAAATCTTTTCTTGTACATATTATATAAATGTATTTTTTTTAGTTTTCTGTATGCATAAAGAATACATATTTCCTCCACCCCTTATCCCACTTTAAGTGGGGTCGGCACAACATATTATAAACATGCTGTCACATGATTTGGCTGCGTTTATACGACCTTGCTTGCCTGACGTCAACTTACCTCAGTCGTATTTTACGACACCTCGGTAAGAAAGAGGGTGGTCTATTCTACTAAACCAGATACTACACGGTGGGTCAACTTACCTTAGTCGCCTTTTATGACACCTCGGTAAGAAATGAGGTTGGTCTATTCTACTAAACCGGATACCACACGGCGGGTCGACTTACCTTAGTCGCCTCTTACGACACCTCGGTAAGAAATGAGGGTGGTACTATTCTATTCAGCCGGATACCACACCGCGTAAAGAATAAATAACTGGCCCGTTGGCCAACATTTTCTATAAATGAATTTATTGGTCTTTGAGCCTGGGTGTATATTCGTATTTAAGTATTGCATTTAATAATAAGTATATATTCACCAGTTGTCTGTCACCCATATAACAAGTTTATTAAGTTAGGTTCTTACTTTGGGGTCGGACGACCGTGTGTGTAAGTTTCCCATATATTTATTTATAATAAATAAAATCGAAATTAAAATCACATTGAATAGCAAAAGAGAGCTCATAGTAGGGGGCCGCTGATGCGTTTCGCCACGCCGAAGAAAGGCTCGAAGGCTCGCTTTCGATGTTTACAGGGAGAAATCTGAGACCGGTCTCACTCAGTCAGTGCCGCGCGTTGCGTTCACACGTACCCGTATTCCAATAACGTTTCACGTGTCAACAACCTGTAGATTCCCAAAGAAACTCCGTTGAGATTTAACACTGTGCTTCGCTGTGTTGTGTTGTGAAACTTTTTTGATTAGAAAGTGGTGCGTGTATTTCTGCGGAACACCGGTATGTTTGATAGTTCATAATAGCGGTATTATTTAGGGATCCCGTTGACTGTTAGAAAGGAAAAGCTTCCATTTGGAACGCATCACAACGCAGTTAATTAATTAGCATATTAGTTAATTTTAATATGCTATATAGCTATATTATTTACGATATTATACATATAGTTTGAATGAAAACTAGCGAGCAAAAAGTTTTTAAAAGTTTTCCTTTTAATTTCTTTTTTTTATTCAAAGAATTAATTTAGTTGTGGAGATCCATTACATATAAAGAATGATAATATTATTTGCTTTAATTTGCAATAATAAATTTTATGGTGGATTATAGCAATTCGTTAATTTATTAATTTGTAACTTTCTCTCAGTTATATTGCATACATATCTAACTAAACAATAAGTTATTATTTACTTAGTATATTAGGCTTTTATAACTGTTTACACCAAGCATCGAGATATCGATTCTCATCAAACTTTTCCTAACACTTTGCCCCATAAGTGATGAGAAAAAGTATGTTTCATAATCCTATCCTACTATCCTATCCTATCCTATCCTAGTAATATTATAAATGCGAAAGCTATAAGCTATCCTAGTAATATTATAAATGCGAAAGTTTGTGAGTGTGTATGTTTTTTACTCTTTCACGGCGAATCCGCTGATCCAATATCGATGAAATTTGGCACAATTATTCCTTATACACCGGAATAATATATAGGCTATAGAAATCCTGATAATTCTACAGGAATAGGATGACACTAAAAAGCGCCATCTATTATCGACTTATCACGCTACTGAAGTCGCGGGTAAAAGCTAGTATAATATTAAGTTGAAAAATACAATATCTAAGGTGGTATGCAAGATGTATGAGACAATAAAAACAATCGCAACCACTTTCAAAATACCTTGATTTAGTACAGATATTACTCGCTTAATTTTATTGCAAATAAATCATCATCCTCCTGCCCTTATCTCACTCTAAGTGGGGTCGGCACAACATGTTACAAACATGTTGTCACATGATTTGGCTATGTATTTTACGACCGGCCGCTTGCCTAACGTCAACTTATCTTAGTTGTATTTTACGACTCCTTGGTAAGAAAGAGGGTGGTCTATTTTACTAAACCGGATACCACACGGTGGGTCAATTTACCTTAGTCGCCTTTTACGACACCTCGGTAAGAAATGAGGGTGGTACTATTCTATTCGGCCGGATACCACACGATATTTATTGCAAATAAATATCGATAAATATATATAAAGTTCAAATTTTGGTAATATTATATTTAAAAAGTTGAATATTATCATCAAAATATATGCGTTGAAGTCTTTCATATGAATTCTGAAGATTTACTTTATCTTGTTTATACAAATTTAAAACATTGGAACATTTAAATCCGGTAGAATAATTACAACTATTTTAAATGTCAATGTCGTAATAATTAATAATATTATTGCTTTAAGCCTAGTAATGAAAAATGTGTTTCATCACTTTATTTCAATTTATAATGTGACTAAGTTATTTTTAATATACGGGATATATAAAGAAGCTTTATATATGCAAATGGATGTTTGTCTGTATGTCTTTTACACTCTAGATTTAAATTAAATTTTCTGACAATCTTTAGAATGATGCAGTGGATGATCCTGTAAAGTTTCATCACGATCAGAGCATTTTTTAATATTGAATTCGGTTTCGAGAGAATTGTGAAACCTTACTGAGCCACAGCAACGCGTGGTCAGACAGCTAGTTAAATATAGATCCATATAACCTGCTTAGAAACTTAATCCAGCCAAGAAAACCGCTCAACACTCGCACTCAGGCGAACTGTAACTGATTGGAACGCTATATGTCATCAAACAACCTGAATTCGTATTTGATATTCAACTTAAGATAATCTCTGAGTGAGCTGTTATAATTATTTTTAGATTAAGGCGACGTAGTTTAATGACCTAAGCTAAATAGATACGCTAAGAAATATGAATGCGAATACCGTACATTAAGGTGATAGAATATACTACGCCAGGGCTTCTTAAAGTGTGGGTAGCGAACCCCAGGGGGTTCGCGAGACTACTGAAAGGGGCGTCGCAAAGATCTGATACTTTTCAATCATTATTGATACAACTACATGGCTGCAGCTGTCCTTTAAAGAACTTTTCTAACAAAGATTTATTGATATTTCTCCTCCTAAGTTCCTTCATCACCCCTTTTCATTAAATTTAATTAAATAGATTTTATTAAATTTATTATTGGTTAGTTAACAACAATTATAAATAAATTTTTAAAATTAGTATACACACTATTTACAAATATAAATACAGATAAAAATCATACAAAATACTATTGTAGTTTTATTATAACTATTTTTTGAAAAAAGTGGCAATGCAAAACTGTTATTTATATTGTAAAATAGTGCGGTATTACATCTACATCTATATGGAGGAGGGGGTAGTTTAAAATTTCCTAAGCTTGAAGGGGGTCTATATAAAAAGTTTAAGAAGCCCTGTACTACGCCATAACAGTTTTGTAAAGAAACGTTATCGTTAATACAGTTTTATTTTTAAAAGCTTTTATTTTAACTTGACTTGTATGTATGTGGAATCTTGCACATATGTTTGACCTACTTTTCGATCGGTCTACTAATGAAAAGTTCCCTTGAAACTTTTCATTAGTAGGTACACAAAATTTTGTTAAAATCTTTTAAACTTGACTTATTTGTATCATAAAAATACTTATGGTGGTGTAACAAATTTAAAGTTAACTGTTATCCTTTAGCAATTTTACCCTGCATAACTTTACAAAAGAAATTTTTGTTCAGTATTATTGAATGTATCTTTTTACATGCGTTTCGATAGATGTTTCATTTGTTTGATTCATCAAAAATCCGAAAGCGAACTTTTATGGGAGTTAGCACTCTATTAAAATCGGACGCCTATATATAATTGTGAATATCGGGAAAAATTAGATGTTCCAACTATATGGCAACAAAAATAAAATAATTAAACTTTAATTAGGTTAGTACGATACGAAAATGATCAATCATTGCTTTGACATCAAACATATGACTTGTTTTACCGTTATGATATTTGATACAGATGCGAATTAGTGCTAAGTATGAAGGACATTCTTATTTCGTCTATCATTAACGACTCAATTACAATACCGAAGAACCGACATAAGCTTGTGGCTCCAGCTTTGCGTCTTGCAAAGGTGCGAAATTCGTTTGTAGGTTTGGGTATAAGATTCTTTAATAAAATTCCACAATCAATTTTAGCTTTGCCATTACAGCAGTTTAAAAACACTATTAAAGAGAGGCTGATACAAAAAGCCTACTATACTGTTGAGGATTATTTAGACGATAAGAATGCGTAGATATAGCTACTGTCCGACCCTGTACAAGATAGTAATGACTTAATGTAACTAGTTATAAGTATTATGTTGAAAAGAGCAACCGCTGAGTTTCTTGTTGGCTCTTCTCGGTAGGAACAGCTTTCCGAAGTAGATTTGACGATTCACGCCGTGTGGTATCCGGCTGAATAGAATAGACCAACCTCATTTCTTACCGAGGTCGTAAAAGGCGATTAAAGTAAGTTGACCCACCGTGTGGTATCCGGTTGAGTAAATGAGTGAAATAGACCACTCTCTTTCTTACCGAGGTGTCGTAAAATACGACTAAGTTAAGTTGACATCAGGCAGGCGGCCGGTCATAAAATACGTAGCCAAATCATATGACAACATGTTTGTAACATGCCAAAATTAATTGTAGATGAAAAGTGAAAAGTCTAATGATATTTGATATTCGATCCGATATAAGGATTTATGACTATGGCTTCCAGGACTAATGCGGCGTTTTCTATAATAAGATTGTTCGTATTAACTTCTAATTATGCTAGCATCAATTTACAGGTTGCGAGGTTATTCGATATACTTCGTTTTCAAACCAGAAAAGGTATATTTTATTATTTAGTTACAGTATTTCATGATACTTTCATTTTGCAAAGGAGCAACCTGGGTAGAATGTAATTCTTCTGTTCAAACCAGAAAAGTTTCTCTTTAATCTTTAAATAAATTCATGTCGTGAATAAGCTAATATGTAATTGACAAAATTTTAAATATTTTGTCGTTATAGCTTAAACATTATTTAAAACAATTATAATATCTAATTTACATAATTATCTACTTTGCGGAGATCCATAATACAATACAAATCCTGCGTGCATGAGGCGTGAAAATGTGTAGTGCACTCTACTTTTTACATAGATTTATTCGAATTGCGAATAATAGCAATAATTCTTCATTTTTCCTGCTATCTTATTAAAAACACTTTTATAAAAGGCTAATACATTTTGAGGATTACTTAGATGATAAGAATGCGTGGACATAAATACTCTTCGACTCTGTACAAGACAGTAATAACTAAATGTAACTAGTAATAAGAATATATTTTTAAAAGAGCAACCGCCGAGTCGCTTGCTGGCTCTTCTCAGTAGGAACAGCTTTAAGAACCAGCGATTCAAAAGCTCTTGTTTACAAGTTTACTTGTTGCAAAAGTAATGAGAATATTATTTTGCTATAATCCGCGATAAACGCGCAAAATTTTAAAACGCGCCCAAAATTTTATCGCGCATTATAGCAAAATAATATTCTCATTACTTTTGTATTATGGACCTCCGCAAAGTAACGCCTAATTCTATAAATTAAGTTTACTTGAATAAAGAATATTTGAATTTTGTGTTTTGCAACTCCGCAAAGTATCGCCTCAGTATCTATGCATATTATAAAACAAAGTCCCCATATGTTATTTGATTTACTCAAAATCTACTCAACGGATCTTTGTACGAAAGATTTTTTACTGAAAGAAGTCACTAGTATAATTCTTGAGGAAGGTTTAAGTTGATAGCGCATTACATTAAAATTCCCTTGGGATCGCGGGAATTTACGGGGGAACGGCTTTGAGATACACCGATTTGCAAGCAAGCGAAGCGGCAAGTACAGCTAGTCAAATTATATAAAAATATAAATTATAGACGACATAAGCCTACCGATACAATGGACAAGATCCGTACTAGTATTTACCTAAGACTTAAACGAAACCTGGATTCCATCGCCGCACTAAATTTACCGTATAATTTTAGTTGCATAATTTTTACACACAAGAATCCTATTGTGAATTAGAACCACTCAAAAATATATCCTATTCCTCTAGTTAGTAGGATCAATTTACAATATGATGTATTCAAATATTCTGATCGGATACTCAAAGTATGCCGTTTACATAATGTAGTACGTTACCATGTGCTTACATATATTTATGTTGGAAAAACGGTTAGAGCTCTGTAACATACCTACTACGTTTTATACGCGGCTTAATGCCTTGCGAGGTATAAATAGGTAGCTATGTCATACCGACATACCGGTACATTTATAGGGTTATCAAATAAAGATGAAACTAAATCTTAATCATCTTAAATAGCCTAACTAGGTCAATAGGATTCGCAAATTCGCAAAGGGTGTATATTGGTTTTTAAGTATGTATTTAAAAAATAAATAAGTATACTAGCGGCCTGCCCCTGCTTCGCACGGGTATAAAATATATATCCCATGTCAGTCAGTGTACAAAAAGATAATTAAAATTGATCCAGTTGTTTTGATTTATTCATTACTGCCCGTGGCCGTAGCGTTAAATTTGGAGAAAAACAATTTCCTTTCCCTATACCAAGAAGATTTCCTGCTATCTTTGGAATATCTAAATTCATATAGTACATTATTACTTATTTACTTTTATATTTTCCCTATGTATTTTATTTTTACAATGAATTACAGAATGTCTTTAAACAAACTCTTGAAAGAGCGACATCGCTGCTAAAGTCGAAGTGTTATAGGGCGAAGCGCGGCCTCCTCACGCTATTTTAAATCTGTAATATCTCCGAAAATGTTCACTTAAATTACATGCTGTAAGCGGCCATATTGATCTATATTAAATCAACTATTTATTTAAGGTACTTAATTGGATAAGGATTAATGCTGTATTGTATAAGAATTGCTTCAAAAATAAGGCATTATTTTTCGTAAAAAGTAAACGACAAAAAATGCTTTAGTGGGTTATCCATAAGCGATAGACATATACCATCGCGGACTTTGTGCGAAAAAATGTAATTATTTACGACATCACATTACAAACCTCAAAAAATACAGTATTTCTCTACTCCATATTGAATGTTATTAGACATGTAAACCTTCCTCTAAAATCACTCTATCTATTTAAAAAAAACCGCATCAAAATCTGTTGCATAGTTTTAAAGATTGAAGCATACATAGGGATACGGACATAGGGACAGACAGAGAATGCGACTTTGTTTTATACTATGTAGTGATATTATTTATTTTTACAATTGATTAGACAATGTCTCTACATACAACATTCATAGCTTTCTTATCATTAGACAATATAAACTTGAAAGAAGGACATTTAGTTGCGCCTCCGGTCGCTGCTAAACTCGAAGTGCTTATAGGTCTAAGCGCGGCCTCCTCGCGGGATTTTAAATCTGTAATATCTCCGAAAATTTTCACTTAAATTACATGCTGTAAACGGCAATATTGATCTATATTAAATCAACAATTTATTTAAGGTGCTCAATTGGATAAGGATTAATGCTGTATTGTATAAAAATTGCTTTGAACATAAGGCATCATTTTTCGTAAAAAGTAAATGAAAAAAACTGCTATTGTGAGTTATCCATAAGAGATAGATATATACCATCGCGGACTTTTCTGTAGACCTTTTTAAGGTGTACAAATACTTAGTACATCATTTTGATAAATCTCGGAGGGTTTAGCCTGCGTTTGCAATGTAAGCGGAAAAAAATGTAATTATTTACAGAAACCTCAAAAAATACATTATTTCTCTATTTCGTATTAAATGTTATTATACGTACAAACCTTCCTCTGGAATCACTCTATCTATTAAAAAAAACCGCATCAAAATCGGTTGCGTGGTTTTAAAGTTTTATGCGTACATACGGAAATATGGACTTTGTTTTATAATATGTAGTGATATTCACCAGTTGTCTGTCACCCATAACACAAGTATTAAGTTACTTACTTTGGGGACGGACGACCGTGTGTGTAAGTGTCCCATATATTTATTTATTTATTTATTAAATATAAATTTAACTAAACATTGGAAATTCAAGTAAGTCTTTTTTTAGTCAAGCTATTTGTGTTAAAATTTAATCTGATAATAGTCAATAAAAGTTATTTTCAATTTATTTATTCTACTTACTACTTATATTTTTAAGATTTTCTTCGTCAATAACTTCCAAAGTTTTCTTGAAAGACTTCTAAAGTCTTTTTGAAAGCTCAGGCATTTAATTTTAAAATGATGTTGCTCGAAGTTAAATATTCATTAAATAAATTTAATTTATTTAAATTAAAATAAATAAAAATGTAATTTATTATTGATGCTTAGATCTCAGCACATCAGACTTGCTCAAAGACTGCCAAGCAAGCAAAGTATAGTATATAGTCCAGTGTAGTGTCTAATTAATGCCTAGTATGTTTTATAATACTTGTCATATTGGTTCACTAATACTAAATTTTACTAGTTTACAAACAATATGGAGTATAGAATGTTAAACAACCCTGGCTAAACATTTTGTTATTTTTCTGTGTTCATTTTCCTACGCGTTCTTGTTACAGCTGTACTAAGTAAACAAGTATGCTTCACACTTTATTATTTATCGAGTGTTTTGGTGAATAAAAAAAACAATGTTATTATTTCAAGTTCAGTTCAGCTTCAGTTATAATTAAATATAAAAATATATTAAATTCCATATTATAAAGTCATGTCACATGACACATGTCCTCTTGTTTTTCGTTCTGACGCCCTGTGTCATTACGATAAACTCAAAACTACTAAACTGTTTCCTGCGTTTTTCTACAAAAGATAGCCAGTTTCATGAGGAATATTTTGATATAATAATTTAGTTAATAGGTCGAATGCAGAACATACCAAGAGGCGCAAATATGAAGACATAAATAGAAGCTTCATTTTTGTGCCTTTTGGTGTAGAGACCTTAGGTCCATGGGGCCCGGACGCTCATACGTTCTTCAACGAGCTCGCTAGAAAGCTCGTAGAGCATACCGGGGACCCGAGAGCTGGCAGCTACCTTGGCCATCGAATAAGTTTGGCCATACAAGGGGGTAACGCTGCCAGTATTTTAGCAACTCTACCCCATTGCAATGGAACGGATGGTTTTGATTTAGTGTAAAAAATTAATAAATATATATATATTTATTAATTTTTATTATTTTTTTAATCTATAGTTATTATTTAATTAGTTTTAATTTAATTATCTATACTTAATATATAAAGCTGAAGAGTTAAAAAAAAAATAGGTCGAAATATGGCGATAATTTTTGAAAATGTTGCAGAAATTCAAGCGTTCGGAAATCGCTGTCAATCCCAAAACTTAAGAAAACAACTTATAATGGGCTATTGTTTATACGAGTAGGTCTACAAACAGTCTGCAATTGACTGGCCCGTTGGCGTAGTCGGTAGTGACCCTGCCTTCAGCTCTGTGGGTCGCGAGTTAGATTCCCGCCGAGCGCTAAAAATTTTTATAAATAAATTTGTTGGTCTTCGAGTCCGGGTGTATATTTGTATTTAAGTATGTATTTAAATATATAAGTATATATTTACCAGTTGTCTGTTACCCATACCACAAGTATTAATTTACTTACTTTGGTGAAGGGCGACCGTGTTTGCAAGTGTCCCATTTATTTATATTTATAAGGTGATATTTTTATAGGTCTACAAAAAACCAAAGTCAAAAAAGGCAGTTGCATCTATCTTTGAAGGATAGCCTCCGATTCTCATTCTAAGTTCTAAAGTAATGGTAGAGCTATATTTCAAGGCTCGAAAACAAGAGATTTTATATAATGTACTTATAGTTTGTGACATATTTGAACTTCTATATTTATTTAAAGTGATTCATATACGCCATTTTTATAAATAATTGTACGTTCAGTTACCCTAAGAAATTATGGTATTGTTATGCGGATGATGTATTTTGAATTCACAGCGACGCGCGACGTACTCGCTGCCAGACTTTACAATACATAAATTAATGTCACGTAGGTTCATATCGCAAGTTTTGTCAGGTACTACCCTCTTGTTGCTAAAACTTACAAGTACATACTGCACACAGGATTAAACTGACTGAATTCAAAATTAGGCTTAATTGACACATCGTAAATCCTTATTTCAACGCCATCTGACATCACTAAGCTTAAGTTTTTAGCGTTTTTTTGCTCTTCCAAGTTTTAGTTTTGCTCACGAGTTCTGAAGTGAGTGTGAAGACCTTCACTCTCACTTCAGAACTCTTTCCTACTCTTATTGCAAAATGCCACAAAACAACATTTTTGAATTCGGTCACTTTAAGACTAAGTGTGCGATCTATTAAAATTTATAGCGAAGTTTCTGGTAAATAAGTAACGGCCTGTTACTATCCCACTGCTGATAATAGGCCTCTTCTCTCCGTTTTTTTTTTTTTTTTCGGAAGAGAAGGATTGGAGCTAAGACCTACCACGCTGCTCCATTGCGGATTGGTAGGTTACACATATCCCCAGAATTCTCTAGAGATATGTAGGTTTCCTCACACACATGTTTTCCTTCACCGAAAAGAGTGTGATAAATTGCAATTATAAATTAGACACATAAGTTTTACTACAAAACTCATTGGTGCCTGCCCGGGATTTGAACCCTAGACCTCCTCGAAAGAGGCGCACGGTGTTACCGCTGGGCTACCACAGCTTCAAGGTAAATATTCCTATATTTTTTCTAATTGGCCCAATAATTAAAAATCAATTCATTCATGGCATTCATAGATTATATGAAAATTAATCTATACTAATATTATAAAGAGGAAAAATTTGTATGTATGTTTGTAATGTTTTCACACAAAAACTACTACACTGATTTCAAAAATTCTTTCACCATTGGAAAGCTGCGTCTTTACTATTTATATTATTTACTATCTATATTAAATTTACAACAATAGGGATCTGTAATAAAAATGTAATAAAGTGTATAAAATTATTCACAAAAATCTGTCATCGCATGCGCTGTGGAAACTATTGATGATATATTTAACATAAATAAATCTATAGTCCGTAGTTAGACTTTCCACTGCCAGGAAATCGTTTGTAAAGTAATAATTTTTGGAATTTCATTGAAGTATATCAGTTAACCCAAGCGATGCTTCGCTGGATTACAGTCTAAAATTTCCCATCTCTGTTACAATGCAAAAATATATCATACACTTTTATATAGAAATACAACTTAGAACAAAAATATCTAGTAAACATATGTGCTTTTTGAGTTTGAGTTTGCGGGCATAAACATATAAAATTAAATTTTATATGTAAATATATAGAATAGGATGATAAAAATAGTATAATCGCTACAAGTCTTTAAAAAGTTGACATTCAGGTTTTAATCGGGAACCAGTGTGTCCCTAAGAATATACTCGTAGTCTTCCGGGAAGAAGCCATATAAATGCAAATTATCGGTGCATCTGCTACCGATCAGATGTGAACCTAAACCTGTTGTCAACTTTTTAATATTATATATGGAATTTATTATAGATGGCATTTTTTTCTTTTATCTATATATCAATATTTATTCTTGTGACCAAAAGAGTTTTAAATATGAATGTGGATGGATGTATGGTTAGGGGGAGGCCGAAAAAAAGATGGATTATGTGAAAAATGATATGCATGTTAAAGGACTGTCACCAGAGTTGACGAATGAAAGAGGAGAATGGAAGAAGAAGACATGTTGTTCCAGCCCCACCTAGAGTGGGATAAGGGTAAGAGAATGATAATTAATATCTTTTCATCTTTAATCTTTAAATGAGTTAATCCAGTGTATAGTGTAAAAATCGGGTGGTTTAACGAAATGAAAATACCCCGTTCCAAATCATAAAATCCGCAGCTTTTTTCCCTTTTTCCATATTGCATTTTTTTAAACCCTCTAAAATAAATACCGATCAAAGCTCGTTCACTCAGATACTGTTTTTTAAGGGTTATTATATTGATTGTAGAGACAATAAAAAAATTTGTAACGTATTTTTTTATTAAAAATATATACATATTTAACAAATAGATAATCCTTATCAATGGTACCTGAATAGTTATAAAATATTCTTAACATTTACCATCGGACCTGTGGACGTAGACATAGATTAAGCTTCACAAATAAAAATGATTATTGTGTAATATTTATAGAGTACAGATATATACTAGAGAATGGAAGTCATAGTCAGATCTGTAAGTCGCATAATGAGAGGCGAAGATGAAACTCATATACGTATTTCTGTCTAATCGCACAAAAAAGAGAGACACATAATAATTTCATTTGCTTTCTTTTTACGTCGACGGACATATTTAAAAATGGCTCCTCTTATCTAGTATAATTTATTTTCAGAGTTATTACTCTATGGTAATATCAGTGCGTGTGTGAGTGGTTATGTGTGTGTGTGTGTGTCGTATAATTGTCATAATTATATTACACACACACACACACACACACACACACACACACACACACACACACAAACACAAACACACACACACACACACACGCACATAGAGATACGTCTTTTTGTTAAATACATTCCAAATTCGAAAAGAATTATTTATTAATTATTTTTATCAAAATCGTTTGCTTTGTTTTAGTTAGCATGTGTTTTACGTTTTAAGGTTTTGTCCAGTATTTTTTTTTTTAATTTATCTTATGTTGGCATTACTGAGAATAATACGTAGTAAGTCAAACAGGTACAAACGTATACTCAATTTCGCATCTTGAGTTTATATGGTTTTTGAACGGCATGCGAGGTTTGACCTCACGAATGGACCTTACCGTGTACCTCCGCATACATAATATTACGTTATACATCAAACTGCCAAGGACATATATAAATTGTAGGGTTACCATACGATTTCTCGACATTTTTTTAATACTATTAATTATGTAATGTATATACGAATATTTTAACACACATTGAGAACTAATATTATAGCTCCAATAAATATATCCCCAAAACTTACAAAACTTTTATGCCATAGAGTTTTAGTTCTGTATAACATTTTTCATGGTAAACCTAAAAAGAGGGGAACTTATTCAATATAAAGGCTCAATAGTAGACCGTTAAGAGGGTAAAATAAGTGCTCATTATACCAATGAATTTATTATCATAGTTTTATTGTTGTATTGCAGAGTTATGCTATTCATTGATATTCGCACACGATAAATAAACAAACAAAAAATGCTCGTATAATAATCAAAGAACATCTGGAAGGCTTAAAATGGGGTTGGGGTTAGGGTTGCCACCCTTTTTTTTGAAGAAATATAGTATTTTTTTTTAATTGAAAAAAATATATAGTACTTTGAGAAATTTAGGAAATAAATAGTACGCATCTATTTTCAATTATTATTTATTTTTTCATGAGCTTTTTTGAGGTTTTTCTTTTATTTATTTCTTCTTGGGAGGCGTGCAAGAAGCATCATTACTCTCCATGTTTTTTGTTGTAATTTTAATCCGATAATAAACAGTCGAAAATAACCTCAATGTTCGTTCGCGTAGCATTAATTGAGAAAGTGACGTTGACATGTGACAATGACACAGGAGTTGGTAGGTGGTGGTACCAACTAACTAAGCACCGTACGTACATGAATGAGTTACGTTGAAAAATTCCCTATACAGCGCTGGGTGCGTTACATTCACAATTGATTAAAAAAAAGCGCGACAGGTGAATTAGCGATAAAATATAGTATTTTTCGTCCTATATTATTTTTCTATAATATATAGTACAATTTACAAAAATATTGTACGATACTATATAACGGGTGGCAACCCTAGTTGGGGTATAGTATGTGGCATATATTCTCAAATTATAGAAATATATCGAACGATTAGTATTAAAGTAACCAAATTCATTAAAGTTATTTTGTGCCAAATTACATAAAGCGTAACGTAGTGCTTACAAAACTCGAGAGTTTTAAAGAGACCTATAACTTGGAAGAGCAAGAAAACACTAGTTCCTTTAATAGTTCGTAGCGTCATGTCATAGATGGCATTGAAATAAGGATTACGAGGTATCTACCTCAATTAATCCTAATTTTTAATTAGTCCCTTTAATATATAGCACGTGGGTGACCGGTAATTTTTTACAAAATAACACAGAAACAAAAAAAAATTGAGTAGGTGTAATGGAAAGTAATGAATATTATTTAGTATCAATATCTTGTAATTATAGAGATAATTTAAAACTACCTTTAGCACGGTAAAAGTTTTCTTTAACACGAAATTTATATAAAACATACAATATATTACATGCTTTTGTACTTAGATAAAATTAATAAATGCAAACAAATTTAACATCTTGGAAACGATCATCATTCTCCTACCCTTATCCCACTCTAAGTGGTGTCGGCACAACATGTATTAAGCATTTTGTTACATGATTTAATACGAGTATTTTACAACCAGCCGCCTGTCTGACGTCAATTTTCCTTCAACCAAGTCACCAGTTTACAATATCTCGATAAGAAATGAGGGTGGTCTATTCTACTCAGCCGGATACCACACGGCGGATAACCAAGTCGTATACTTTGTTTGTCCATATATCCCTATGTATGCATAAAAGTTTAAAACTACGCAACAGATTTTGATGCGGTTTTTTTAATAGATAGAGTGATTCCAGAGGAAGGTTTGTACGTATAATAACATTCAATACGGGGTAGAGAAATACTGTAATTTTTGAGGTTTCTGTAAATAATTACATTTTTTTCCGCTTACATTGTAAACGCGGGCTAAACCCTACGAGATTTATCAAAATGATGTACTAAGTATTTGTACACCTTGAAAAGGTCTACAGAAAAGTCCACTATGGTATATGTCTATCTTTTATGGATAACCCACTATAGCATTTTTTGTCATTAACTTTTTACGAAAAAAATGCCTTATTTTTGATAATAAAAAAGAATTAAATAAAAAGCACATTTCTTTTCACCACCGATTGAATATTGATTAATGATTTATTCGATATCTCAATGATGCTTTTCTCAATTCTGCTGTAAGGAAAAATGTTGACAAAATAACAAAGCAAAAAAAAAAAAATATCGCAAAATGTTAAATATATGTTAATATTTACGTGTTACATCGATAACAAAGCCGATTCAAAGTGCGATTGATTGAAGCAATTTAAAAGCCTATCAAATATGAACTGTACATAAATATATGTATGTTTGGACACGAAGGTTTTTTTATTATCTTTGGCGTGTAATTTTATATGGCAAGACTCGTTCGCTACGGGACCATTTTTGTACAGTTAACGGTTAACATTCTTTAACATGGAAGTTTTGACAAGAACTGGTTAAACAAATTTTGATATTGCCACTTATGCTTATTTAAAGTATTATAATACTTTAAATAAATCCGCCGTGTGGTATCCGGCTGAATAGAATAGTACCACCCTCATTTCTTACCGAGGTGTCGTAAAAGGCGACAAGGTAAGTCGACCCACCGTGTGGTATCCGGCTGAATAGAATAGTACCACCCTCATTTCTTACCGAGGTGTCGTAAAAGGCGACAAGGTAAGTCGACCCGCTGTGTGGTATTAGGCTGAGTAGAATAGACCAACCTCATTTCTTACCGAGGTATCGTAAAAGGCGACTAAGGTAAGTTGACCTACCGTGTGGTATCTGTTTGCGTAAAATAGACCACCCTCTTTCTTACCGAGGTATCGTAAAATACGACTAAGATAAGTTGTCGTCAGGCTGGTGGCCGGTCGTAAAATACGTAACCAAATCATGGGACAACATGTTTGTAGCATGTGGTGCCAACCCCACTTAGTGTGGGATAAGGGCAGAAGGATGCTGAATACTATAATAAATAAAACGGGCATTATCAAAATTTGTTGGGGTGGTCTAACTATAATGCGATAGGTATTGAGAGAAATAAATGTATTAATTAATTTAAATCTGTTAAATCTGGCGCAATTCATAAAATGACTAATTACAGATATTAATTGCGAGAGTATAGTCGTAGCATCTACTAATTTTAAATATTAAGTATTGCAGTGAAAGTTGTATAATTTTATTATTTAATTTTTGTTTATTGTCTTATATAATTTTTAATTTGCTTATTACTTGACTTGGTGACTTAGTATGTGAGGAGTTTTATTATTATTGTTGTATTAAAAAATACATTTTACTCCAAACTCTAAATTAAATATACTTCTATACATCTTTATTTTCCGTACAACTACAATTTTTTAATAAAGATTACACTCGAAAATAACTTTTTCGCTTTTTTTTACATTACATACATTTTTTTATTTTTATGTACCTAATTGTAGCTATTTACAGTTTGTTATACAATAAAAATATTTCTTTAAAAACTTTATTCTACATTTCACAAAGATCTAAAAGGTAAATATATAATGTTAATAAAATTATTTTTATTGATGAATAATTATATTTTTACTTACACAGTCTTATATCAACTTACAAAATATTCGTCTAAATAACCGCGCAATCCAAAAATCAAATGTTTCCTAAAAGAACTTGTTCTGCTCTATTAATCCTTTGTAATGGGCTGATAAGTTATCTTGATCAATCAGTAGACCGAGTAGATGAAATAAAATCTTTAATGCGTAGTGATAAGGAAGAATTTCTTATACTAAGGAAGCAGGAAAATCTTGTTAGTTAAACAAAAAAGGGAGTTTGTTAATGAGCCTGAAATAATCTCAGGTAGATCTCAGATCTCAGGTAATCTCAATGGGGGTGTAAGGGGGAATCTCGTCCCAATCAGTCTCCTTAATCGTCTACCTCACCTGTGTGCGGTGCATCCTGCAGATTAATCAATCAGGTTCTGGCGACCGATAAATCGCGGTATAACTATTCATATAAGTAGCGGCCTGTTACTGCTGAGAAGAGGCCTCTTCTCTACGTTTTTTGAAGAGAAGGATTGGAGCTAACCCCTAACACGCTGCTCCAATGCGGATTGGTAGGTTACACACATCTCCAGAATTCACTAGAGATATGCAGGTTTCCTCACGATGTTTTCCTTCACGAAAAGCGTGTGATAAATTGCAATTATCAATTAGATACATAAGTTTTAACGGAAAAATTCATTGGTATCTGCCCGGGATTGAACTCGTGACCTCCTCGAAAGAATCGCACGGTGTTACCGCTGGGCTACCACAGTTTCCGTTCATATAGCTTGCCTAAATTCCAACAACAGAGGTCAGCAGTATTGTCGGTGCGACATGGTCAGCACTGCGATCACTAACCCGCATGCCAAGCGTGGTGATTATCGGCAATACCTTCATTGCATTACAAAATAAACCACAGTCCCTAGTTCCCTCCCCTATCCCCAATTCTCGCAGGGGTTTTGGGTAACGACGGGGCAGGGGGTGTCAAGAATATCAGTAGACCCTCTACGAAATGGACTGATGACCTCAAAGATCGCGTGGAGTCGCTATCAACCGGATTAAAGCGACATAAGATCGTGCGTTGTGGAGATCCCATGAAGAAACCTAAGTCAGGGGTCTTTTTCAAGGACCAACAATCCACGAAAATTTGATGACATGGCATTATTTGGGTTAGCAAAATGTCATTACCATATCCCAAATTAGCTTGAATCAATTAAATGTGAGATCGTCATTTTTCTTTGATAGAATCTCAGATGCTTCCTGGATGACCTCATGATGTGTTTAGGTCGTATTTTTCGTTTCGTATTCAAAACATTAATAATTCATTGATAATTAAAATTTACTGTCATCTTGTCGCTACAACGATATAAACAATTGTACTGAAATGTATTTATATATTGTAGTATATATGATATAGTATTGAGTGTATTTATATTTTAATAAAATCTCATTATACTTACAACTGTATAAATTATACTGAATTTCACCATTTGGGTTCGAAATCCTATCCTACGAATATTATAAATGCTAAAGTTTGTGAGTATGGATGTATGTTTGTTACTCTTTTAAGACGAATCCGCTGAACAAATATCGATAAAATTTGGCACAATTATACACCGGGATAACATATGGGCTATAGAAATCCTGTTAATTCAACAGGAATAGGATGACATTGATAAGCGCCATCTATTATCAACCTATCACGCGACAACAGTCCACGCAAACTAAGTTGCGGGTAAAAGCTAGTATATTTATATTTATGAAATACAGCAATAAAACATTATTTTAATTATATAATTATAGAATCAGGTTTTCACAGGACGTATAAGATAAAAAAACCGCCATACATTTACAAGTCAAGGTTACAGAGAATTTTAAATTCAATTCCGTATAATATAAGTTTTTATCGAATATCTTGAAAATTGATTTATGTACTGCAATTTGGAAGTGTATTGTAATTAAGCGAATTGAAACGCCGGTAAAATACGTTTCATCGCGTTCGCCATTTACAATTTAATTAACGCAATCGTAATAGAACAAATTCCCAAAGAAATAACGCTAGGTGAAAGTCGACTGCTAAAGCGTAAATGAGTGTTTAGTTTTTTAAGAAATCGGTTTTACTTTTACATATATTGTTTAGTCACAATATTCAGACGTTAACATTTGAGTCGTTTTTACATTATACGAGATCGATACGACATCGTATGTCTTGTCATTTTTTAATTTACCTTTATTTAATAGTGTCGATTGTTTTGAATGTTAATTAAATTAATCTATACTTATTATAAAACGAAGTCCTCAAAAGCTGTTTGTCTGTATTTGATCGATTTTCTCAGAATCTACAAAGCGGATTTTTGAACGGTTTTTACTTAAAGATTATGTAAATGATGTTGAGGGAGGTCGCGCAGTTGTGAAAAACTCACCTTTCGAGTCGAGTTTTAGTTACGTGCGCCGTGTAAACCAACAGAAATATTTAGTATAAGTAAGTAAGTAAGTAGCGGCCTGTTACTATCCCACTGCTGAGAATAGGCCTCTTCTCTCCGTTTTGGAGAGAAGGTTTGGAGCTTAGAACTACCACGCTGCTCCAATGCGGATTGGTAGGTTACACATATCTCCAGAATTCTCTAGAGATATGCAGGTTTCCTCACGATGTTTTCCTTCACTGAAAAGCGTGTGATAAATTGCAATTATCAATTAGACACATAAGTTTTAACAGAAAAACTCATTGGTGTCTGCCCGGGTTTGAACCCATGACCTTCTCGAAAGCGTCGTACGGTGTTACCGCTGGGCTACCACAGCTTTATTTAGTATACAATTAATTAAATACAATTAAAATATAACGCAATTATTATTTAATTATGCAGTAGATATACAAAAACAACATGTCTCTATCTCTTATGGTAAACACAAATTAACTACTTATATGCTTGAAATTCACATAGCAGTACTGTTTATAAATAATTAACTGAAATACGTGGCGTTCTTATTTATCCAGTCCAGTCTTTATAGTACTCTGTAAACCATAATCATAAACATTGCAAATGAAATACTGTTTTTTTTTCTATAGTGTTTGAGTCCCGAAATTTTTTTCACAGAATTCTGAGTTACGTAGCAAAAGTTATCATAGTTTGGTAGTGTTAATTTGTTCAGATTGTGACGATCTCGACCTTACATGCATATATTGTTAGAGTTATGTACTGAATTGGTAGTATGTTAAGGAAGGTATATAAATAAAAATATTTGTTTGTCATTTAATATGGTTTTTCGTAATGAGTATTTGATACTCGTTACATATATGTACATTTTTCATTAAAATATTTTTATCAAAATTTTCCCATACATTTTCAATTTTCCACACTTAGTGCCGAACGTCACGCCGGCAGTCTGACAGAGGTAGTGGGTGACTGGCGGACGTTGCCGGGAGCAGTCGCGGGCTGGTACCGCGAGCCGAAGGCTTTCGTTTACATGTACTTGGGGCGATACATGGTAGCGCTATGATCCCTAAACTATTTTCAAAGCTTCGGCTTGTCTAAACTGTGTGGTGAGAGACTTCGGTCTATTAGCTCACTAATAAAATGTAATTTTATTACATGTTACAAATTATATATTATTCTCGAACACTTTATAGTGTGAAATGGTTAAAGCTTCGGCTTGGCATAACGGTGTGGTGAGAGACTTCGGTCTTGAGAGACTTCGGTCTTGTAGCTCACTAAACAAATAAAATGTAATTTCATTACATGTGACAAATTATTATTATTCTCGAACGATATAGTGCCTGAGTATAACTTGGTGAGGGTGACTTCGCTGAGTGGTGCTGGGCGCTATACTGAACAGTCTCTGGTGTGTACTGGTGTCGGATTGATGGTTTCAGGCCTGCAATGATTTCGGTTGTTGTAGTGTAGCCTCGCCTCGATCTGCTCCAGGCTGTGAATATCAGGATGGGTTTCCGTTTTGGTACAGAGCAGCCAGAGCTACTTGGTGAGTTTTGGGTGATACGGATTGGATTTTAGGCCGGTATTGATCTTCGATCTTTACTGTGTAGCCTTGTTTGATCTTTGGACGCCTAGGACTCTAAAAGTAAACTGTTCAAAGCTTCGCACGGAGTCTTGCGGGGTAAACCTGCACTAGCCGTTATAGTCCTTCTCAGGACTTCCCCATAGTAATACACGAACGTTGACGACATTATAGCATGTCGTAGGGCCGCTGGTCGGGTCTTTATTAACAAGATTGCGGACTAGCTTTAGAAAGTGTTGCCTGCCCAAAACTCTATCTTACGTAGCTTGCTACGCGTAACAACTATATAGGTAACTAATTCTTATATGCCGATCGTGGAATCAGCCAAAAGGATGCATTGAAGGCGTGCGTTAGTGATGGACACATCACGTTATACACCTACATATTTAGCACAATAGTGCTAGCACTACAAACATATATTATTCAATTATCAACATATAATGCGAGCGCTTTGCGTTCTTAACTCTACGGAGTAAACATCTGCCACTAAGTGTGGTAGCAACGACTACAACTTTACTGTTATGTGATATCCGAGGAGTCATGTACAGTATTAGCTTTATGCTATTATATATTCCACTATATGTGGTTACAACGACGAATGCGGCACGCACCGCTTGAAATGCTTGCTATTGGCAAGATGCGCTGTCTTATTATAAGAATTGGATATTTATATCAACAAAACCAGGCTTTGTGCCTCATCGATACAATTATGGCTAACGCCAACTCACCACAGCTACGGCTGAAATAATATTTGGACTTAGGTCCTAGCACTGCGACCGGGCACTTGTGCCTTATCTTGGACTACGGTCCTCACCTGGGACTACGGTCCTTATTTAATTACCCTAAATCTCTTTAAGAGCATTGACGGGTGTTTATACAACATAATATAAATAACCTGGCTCGAGGGCGCAGGCACACTATAAATTGCAAACCCTAACCCTACGGGGGGGGGGGGGCTCATATCCTATGGACGGAGCTCACCGTTGGTAGCGGGTGCGGAGCTACTGACTATCCCTCTCCCTTTATATTTTTCCAAATCGGAAGGATGTAATTGATGGGAGAGAGATACCACATCGCTAAACTTCTCTACGGAGTTGTTTAAGGGCTAGGTATTAAGATCGAGTGAGTGATCTTTCTGTTGGCTATAACATTTCCAATTTAAATATTAATATCTTAGAACTTCCCATTCGGGATGGTTAAGAGTACGATCTGATGATCGAGCGATCCTTCTGTTGGCTTTGAAAAGCCTTATTCCGTTTATATTGACAAAGTTTTACGTCCCGTATTAATGGCAAACAAATATACAGTAATTATAATATATATATAAACTAAAACCTTTCTGATGGCTATATCTATGAAGTAATAACATAAAGAGACATTCAACCTTCTGAATGTCTCGCATTTTTTTATCAAATTTTATAGTAACCCGTTCGTGTATTAGCTATATTGGAACCTGTTCGTGCAATGAATATGTATCTATAGGATTTATAAGAATCTGTTCGTGTAATTAACATATGTATTAAATAAATAACCTGTTCATGTATCGTGCACTTATTTTACAACAAATGAATTATATTAATTTATGCTTACTTTACGCCTCCAATCTGATGAATCTGTGGTCTCTGACGCTCTAAAAGAATTTGAGTTATTACATACACCACGTAACATGGGTCCTAACCAACTAGCCGAATCACGAGCCAATTATATTTAAAAGTGCTAGCGCACTAGCGCTGGTGTTATGTAGTTTGGAGGTAGAGCGCGAGCGCTCTAGCCTCATTCTAATAATATATAATTATATTGATATTATAAATTTAGAGATGAATAGATGAGAGTAGAGGGCAGATCGTTACAAGATGACAATGCTATAATTTTATTCAGTATTTTTGATTTATGTTAAATGTCAATACAAAATCTTTTGATAACGCTGGATAAACTTTTTTAATATTTTTTTTTAATTTCTTTTATTCAATAATTAACTGTCCTTATTCTGTCCCTAATATAACGTCAATATAAGACAGGTACGACTATTTAGTGTAATACGACAAGATCTAATTGAAATATCGAATCGAATATCGCGAACATCGATTTATCGTTAAGCATAAATGAGATTGTCAAACTGTAGAAAGTAAGTGGTAATAGACAGAGAATTTCCATTCTTACTAACGATGGGAATTATAGACAACCTGATCAAGTTTGCATCCGTTATAGTTCTTGTAAGAGTTGCCATCGTGAAGAACTTGTTGATGTTTGTTCTAATTATATCAATATCAGAGATATTTTCTTTGGAACGTAGGTCCCGCTGGTCTTTTTAGGTGATTCATGAACACCCATATATCCTTCCCACTATATTGAAAATGTATAAAAGATTGACTGCCATGTTTCTTGCTGATTCTTCTTGGTAAGAGCAACATTCCGAACCAGTTGTAGCTTCATTAAATCTAATTGATCCTTGAAGATTCAAAAGTGCATAAAAAAGCTTACTTGAATAAAGATTATTTGAATTAATATCAGGCGTTTTGTATAACAGAGTATTTTTGCGTAAAGATAAAAGATTACTTTTTATGGTGTACCACACTAACATTTGTGATAATAAATAAAAAATTATGTTTAGCTAAAAAGTAGCAAAATAAACTCTTGCAATAACATTTAAATTAAGCATATTTTTACTATCATTCAACAGATTGTCTTGCGCGTTAGAAAATTACCAATGCTCAGTCAAAGTTTTCAGTAAACATTCTTAAAATTTTTTAGTTGCAGGTAGTCTAGAATTTTTTATACAAATTTATGGCCACAGTTTTTAAGTGTGATCTTGTATTTGGGTTTCAATTAATATGCCCATATAACTCTGGCAGGCGAACTTCGATATTTGTGCCGCGAGCAATATATGGCAATAAGTGATGTTGAAACGGCAAAACTTGTTTATTTTTCTCATTTTCATAGTATTATGTGATACAATATCCTTTTATGGGATAAAGCTAATAGTGTGTCATCTCATTTTATATTACAAAATATGCCATATGCGCAATTTATAAAATAAATATACGTTATTCTCCGGATTTAAATACCTATCTTTATGAACACGATCTCATAGACATACCTACTAACATACTGAACAAAACCTTATATGACTTTGAATGCGGTTAGGTGTAAGTAAATTCTGTACAATATAAAATTAACTACTTAATTAATTTATACATAATTGAACTTTTACTTTTCACGCAAGATGTGCACCGTAGTTGAAGTATTTTTTTTTTTGCGGAATAGGTAATATAAAATAAAATAGAAATGGCTAAAGTGGGTTAACCTCAAATGATAGACATATGCTGTCGTGTACTTTTATTTAGAAATTTTTGAGAGGAACAATTTTGATTGAACATGATTTTTTAATAACTATCACCGTTTACGCAGCGCACGCAAAGAAAGCTTTTAATTTTTCGGTTTTCGTACTATTTTTTAATGCTGTTCATCTCCTATTCATCTTAGCGTGTTGTTATATAATCTATAGCCTTCCTCGATAAATGGACTATCTTAAACTGAAAAATTTTTTCAAATCAGTTCAGTACTTCCTGACATTAGCGCGTTCAAACAATCAAACAAACTCTTCAGCTTTATATATTGGTATAGGTCTCTTAGAGAAGGGCTTTATACATAAAAACATATTTTATTAAAACCAGTTTATAGTTCGAGAGTCGTTTTATCCATAGCTTCACTCAGACTCGAGTATTCTGCAAGATTAGCTCGCAGAAAATTCTTCATATCTCATTAAGCAAATCATGTTGGAACGTCAACAGGAATGTAGTATTTCCGCGATGAATCGCTTTGACGATACGAACAAAAAACAGATTCACACTTATCACCTGAAGCAATCAAGAGTGGTGGCAAGTCATTAGATATTTGTTACGGTGTTTTAGCTCTTACCCGCGGCTCTACATTCTCAAAGAATTTTTGTTACCCGTCAAGTATCGTTTTCTAAAAAAATAATTTGCTGGTTCTTTGAGTCTGATGTATATATGTATTTATTTAAAATTTTATATGTATATATTTACCAGTTGTCTGTCACCTATAACACAAGTATTAAGTTACTTACTTTGGGGACGGACGACCGTGTTTGTAAGTGGTCCATATATTTATCTATTCAATTAATTTAATTAAGAGCATTTAAATAAGTGGAAAAACAATCCGAATTATTATTTTTATAACATACCCTTTTACTCTGATTATTTTAAAATTATTGAATCTGATTATATCCATAGAGTTATAATTGGGTGTATTTAAATATTTTTATAGTGTTTTATTAACAAGTTGTTTGTCACCCATAAAACACATATAAATTTAATTCGGGGACGAAGGACTGTATGTGTATAATGTCTTATTAAAATCATTTTTTATTTAAGTAAACTTGTAAACAAGTCCATTTGCATCATAACTCTACTGGTCCGGAAAGCTGTTCCTACCGAGATGAGCCAGCAAATAACTCGGCGACTGTTCTGTCCAAAATATAATTATTGTAACTAGTGTTAAAGAGCGTCCAGAAGTAAGGATTAATTAAACCCTGAACTATAATTCAACTTGTATTACCGTACTCGTAATTAATAACATCTAAAGCAAACGTCATAAGACACAAGATGGCTTGTTATCCCGTTGCCATCGCAACCACCATTTGTTATTGCTCAATAAGCCGGCACTCGGATATGTTCGTAGGACTCCAGTGACAAGGAGCCGCGGCGAGTTCGCTATGTTTCAGCTTCACTGGTAATATGCACGATCTCGCCGGCGAAGACGATGTCCTAGTTTTCTGAGGTCGGTCGGCCGTGGCTTCTCGCCATACTCCCGACGCCATAATGACTAATCGTCATACTATGAGCCCTCCACTACACGTCCCCCTAAGCCGTGGTCCGGCCTCACAGGAGGCACCCTTAGGACGAC
This sequence comes from Morpho achilles, assembly GCA_947086495.1. NCBI lineage: Eukaryota > Metazoa > Arthropoda > Insecta > Lepidoptera > Nymphalidae > Morpho > Morpho achilles. Next base: position 5,654,809 of record CAMTZB010000001.1, read on the forward strand.
GTTCCCCGACGCTAGTAGAGCTTCTGCGTTCTACTCTCCGCATTTCGCAACTTCGACGATGCTTCTGCGCTCGCCTGTCCAGCCCAGTGACGCTGTAAAAACCGTTAGGGCTAACAGCATATAGTCAATTCGAGAAAAAAATACGCACGATAACAGCGACCTCTTGCAATATCCATTTACACTAGTTACATTTCTTCATTACTATCTTATATCAAAGAGCAGCTATATCCACGCATTTTATCATATTTTTACCTAGAATTACTCCTACTATATTTGATACATATTATGAGTGAAAGTTGTGCTAAATGAAGTCATTACATTACATACCATTTACAGAATGTTCCTAATAATTTCCATAGCTAATATATAGACAGCTTTTACGCATATTACACGCTCTATAATTATAATGTACTTACAACGGGGACAGTAATATAAACACGGTTTGCACAGCGCTGCGAAACGATGCCAGTAATCGGGGTCGATTTCTTTGCAAGTTGATCTTCCCACCACTCCAATTACTCGAGACTAAGTTGTCCATGGTAAATATACTAAATAAGTTCTGAAATGATTATTATGATCTGAATTATGTCGTGTGGTATTCCGAAAGAATAAACCACCTACATTTCTTACCGAGGTGCCGTAAAAACCGACTAAGGTAATTATACCAGACGTGTGATATCCGGTTAAGTTGAATAGACCACCCTCATTTCTCACCAAGTTCTCATAAAAGGCGACTAAGGCAGGTTAACCCACAGTGTAGTATCCGGCTGAGTAGAATGCACCAACCTCATTATTTACCCAGATGTCGTAAAAGGCGACTAAGGTAAGTTGACGTCAAGCAGGCGGCAGGTCGTAAAATAACTAGAAAACTACAAAACATATTACAACATGTTTAAAACATGTTGTGCAGACCCCACTTAGAATGGGATAAGTACAGGTAAATGATGAACTTACTTTAAATATTTAAACAAATAAACATTAATTTGAAAATAACCTTACATTCTTGCGTATGCCATATTCATCAAACAATGTTCACAATAGCTTACGAAACCTGGTGACCGATTGAGAAAAACCTCGGCGTTGTCGACGTGGGAACTCAGCAGTTCTCAGCGTGGAAACCTCGTCATATACAATCACTATTGCGTTTCAGCAAAACGTATGTTTGTTTAATTGCTCATTGCTATTACAACAATGTGTTAATGATAAAGCAATGGTTATTTAATTTATATAATTAGGCGTTACTTTACGGAGATCGCATATTATCGATAATTTGCTATAATTCGCGATGAAGTAAAATAGAAAATATATATAGTGCTAAATGTTGAATGGCCAATCCATTTCAACCCCACCATTAATTTAAAAAAAAATGTTGGGATTCACCCGATTATATAAATAAGCTTATTTGGGTCATGCTTCGCTTTGCGATATTGTCGTGGAGTCTATCTCCTGATGATGCTTCTGTTGCGGGGCGAAACGATTGTTGAGTTATGATAGTGAACGTGTTTAGTGCTTGTGTGGTGGCAGTGGTAGTGGAGGTTTTACAATGGATAATATTTGATAAAGTTATCAATAAATCTGGTTCGAGTATGGTGAGGCAAACTTAAATGGAATTGACGGCCTTTATTGCTTTTAAGGTTTCGGGTGACCTTGACAAAATAGTCTATCTAACTAGATCTATGTTCTATAGATTATCATCATTCTTCTGCCCTTATCCCACTCTAAGTGGGGTCGGCACAACATGTTATAAAAATGTTGTCACACGATTTGTCACATAATGTTTTTTTTATTTTCATTTCATTTCATTTGGCTACGTATTTTAGGACCGGCCGCCTGTCTGACATCAATTTACCTTAGTCGTATTTTACGACACCTCGGTTAGAAAGAGGGTGGTCTTTTCTACTAAACCGGATACCACACGGTGGGTCAACTTACCTTAGTCGCCTTTTACGACAGCTCGGTAAGAAATGAGAGTGGTATATTTTTCCACAAGCGGATAGGGAACATATATATGCACTTATATTAAAATTCAAAATTCAAAATTCAAAATATTCTTTATTCAAATAAACTTGTAAACAAGTGCTTTTGAATAGTCAACTCTACTGCTGGTTCGGAAAGCTGTTCCTACCGCGAAGAGCCAGCAAGAAACTCGGCGGTTGCTCTTTTTAAAAAATACAATTCCTAATGCTAGTTACATTTAATGTTTCTATCTTGTACAGGGTCGAACAATATTTATATCCACGCATTTTTATCGTCTAAATAATCCTCAACAGTATAGTAGGCTTTCTGTATCAGCCTCTCCTTAATAGTGTTTTTAAACTGCTGTAATGGCGAAGTTAAAATTGATTGTGGAATTTTATTATAGAATCTTATACCCAAACCCACAAACGCCTTACGTACTTTTTCAAGGCGCAAAGCAGGGGCCGCAAGCTTATGTCGGTTCCTACTTTGTCTATTATATACATCGCCTATTGTTTTATAATTCTTTATATTATTGTATACAAAAATTAAATTACTTAAAATAATTAAATAAATTAATTAAAAATGCGAAAGCCTGTCTCTCTGACGATTACGCTGTCACAGCTTATCTGCTAGACTTATGTTGATGAAATTTACAATTAAAGAGTACAATTATCAAAGATTTTGAATCGAGATGAACATCAACCCCAATTATTACAATCAGAGGCCTATATATATAGCTACACTATATTTATAATGTGAACAATCATGTCTTGGAATGATTTTACATATGTTAATATTGATTTCGATTTCACTCCATTCAATTATTAAACGTTTTGTACGACCTCCTGCGAAACCGACAACTTATTATGAATAGTGATACAGTTCCAAACATAAAAACAATAGAGTACTTTTTGAACCATTGTCATCGTTACGTCGAACTTTGATTGCCGAATATCATTTCAAAATAAAAGTAAGAAGGATTGCACGTATCTAATAAATGACGCATCTGACTAATACTACCGTGTGATATCTGGTTGACTAGAATGGTACCACCCTCGTTTCTTACCGAGGTGTCGTAAAAGGCGACTAAGGTAAATCGACCCGCCGTGTAGTATCCGGCTTAGTAGAATAGACCGCCCTCATTTCTTATTGAGGTGACGTAAAAGGCGACTAAGGTAAGTTGACCCACCGTGTGGTATCCGGTTAAGTAGAATAGACCACCATCTTTCTCACCGAGGTAACGTAAAATACGACTCAGATGAGTTCATGTCAGGCAGGCGGCCGGTCGTAAAATACGCATATATTTATAACATGTTGTGCCGACCCCACTTAGAGTGGGATAAGGGCGGAGGGTGGTGATACAATTCCAGACATGAAAAGAATAGAGTACTTACAAAACCATCGTCATCGTTACATCGAACTTTGATGGCCGAATATTAGATCTAAAAAGAAAAAGAAGGAGTGCAAATAACTAATAAATGATGCATCTTTCTGATTAATACTAAGCCGCTATAAAATTAATAAAAAATACTGTAAAAGTAATGAAATAAAAGTCAAGCAGAGTAACGATTTAGACACGTTTACTGTATGAAAAGATATCAAATACATGCAATGCATCTCCTCTTTTGGTGGAAGGTTGCGACAATATGGTGGCCGGCACGGCCGACGTCACTTCCGTTTCATTTTGGTGGTAAGGAAGTAACTGATGCGGCATGCTTCTGGTTGACAGTTATCACTTATTGCGCTCAACTATCGTGACTGGCTTGGCTTGACTGGCTGACTTGGCTGACTGGCTTGGTTTAGGCTTTGCTGGCTCGGCACACGGCGTCGCTTTACAATACGCGAAACTAAGCCGACTGCCATACTAAGCGAAATAGCATTCGGATATATTGCACGATAGTTTGAAACAGGGCATGATTCTGTTAATAATATTAAAGTTATCACAAACTTTATAATACTTTTATAAAAACATCTAACACCAGAAAATGCTATAACGCATCTTATCTTAATTAGATGCATGTTATCTTTATGCAAGTTGAAAGAAATAAATAATGAGTTACTAATTTCGAAGTTATCCGGAATTGTTATGATGATATAATATCAATAAATACTTCGTCAAATCAAACATTCGTATTCTATTACATATAGGTGTTTTAGTTTATAAAATACTTGAAGTGGCAACTATTAAACAAAACTTATTGCGCATTATGTCCACCATAACAAAGAACATAACTTAATCTGTATTTAAATACGGTCTTTCAAGCACCTTTGAATTCTAGATTCGACATACTAAAATGGGGGGGTTGGGATCAAGCTCAGAGGGGCTCATTTAGAGGCCCCGGGCTAACAGTATTTCTGTGTTCTCTTCACATATTCTAAATAACGCTTTTATGCTTTCCAGTACTACCCGGTGACTATAAAAATCGTTAAACCAAAGCATTTTTGATTCGAAAAAGAAGCCAGCACTTACTGACACCTGGTTAATTCGATTTGTTTCGTTAAGATTCGGAGATAAGTTTAAAAATTATTGTTGTCATTCCATCAACTTATCTCCGCTTTATTTGGCAGACGGGTCATTTTGCAAAGTTCACGTTGCGGCACTCGCCCGCTGAGAAAGTACAAAAACAGTTATGAGCGGTTTTTTGTACCACCTGTTATGATAAATGACTTGCGGCGCGGCGGATGATTTTTTTACGTTTCATTTATAATTTTATTAAAATTTGCTTCTTTCGGTGACAACGTGTATTTTTAATGAGCTGTTTCGTAAATATTAACCAAAATATTAAATGCAAAGTGTGTTTATTTCTCCCTGTTACAAGTCGGAACAATATTTGGTAAGGAATAAGTTAAAGGGTTGAAGAGTAATAGGCTACTTTTTTGTCTTGTTAATTTGGCAAGACTAGGATTAAACAGCCACGGTATTAAGTAGCTATAATATTTCCATAAAATCTTATGTCATTGAGTGACTTATGTTAATTGAAAATTATAATTCGTGAGATTGTTGTAGCGTATGTTGTGCAGTACTAGATAGATAGATATAATCCTGCATGTACAAGGAATGAAGACCCTTATACATTCACAATTCTTATACATTGATTGAATATGATTAAATTTGTCTTTTCTATTCAATGAAAATTTTTCAGTGCCCGAAAACAGGGATAAACAGACATTTTTTTAATAAAACCTAGATCGATTTAGCCCCAAGAAAACTCCCTACATGCTGCATTTTATGAAAATCGTTGGAGCTGTTCCCGATATTCAGAAAAAATATATAATACCTGTACAAGATTGACTCATTTAAATATTAAAGAATCGAAGTCCAAATGGGCTTCTAAGACGAGGTCTATATGATTGGCGAATCAAGAAAATTTTACTTCATTTAAAATTTGGTCGTCTGTTCTTAGTAAGAAGCGACCTGTTACTAACCCACTGCTGAGAATAGGCCTCTTCTCTCCGTGTTTGGAGAGTCGGTTTGGAGCTAAGACCTACCACGCTGCTCCAGTGCGGATTGGTAGGTTACACATATCTCCAAAATTCTCTAGTGATATGCAGGTTTCCTCACGATGTTTTCCCTTCACCGAAAAGCGTGTGATAAATTGAAATTATCAATTAGATACATAAGTTTTAACAGAAAAACTCATTGGTGTCTGCCCGGGTTTGAACCCGTGACCTCCTCGAAAGAGTCGCACGGTGCTACCGCTGGGCTACCACAGCTTAAACTTGAAGAATTTAGTGTACCGTTTGTTCCAGATGGAGGGCGAGCGGTGATGTTGCGAGCCGCATGCGTCTCGGCGCTGTGGTGTGCGCTGGCCGTCGCCGCAGCCGCTTACACCGTCGACTGCAACCACGAATATACCGACTGTGATACGGAATTAAGTAAGTCCGTCTTAAACTTAACTTATAAACTTAACTTACCTTAAAAACTTAACTGAACTTAAAAATTATAATATAAAATAAATAAATGAAAAAATATATATATATTACTTGGAATCGAACGTGGTATTGTGAACTCGAAACCACCCGTTACCCAAATAAGCTATCGTGACTTAGAAATTTATAGGGTAATTAAAGTTTGTTTTCTCATAAAATTGAAAATTGTAGCATTTTTTTCTGTGCCCGAAAAACAGGAATAAAAATTAAATAAGCAATAATTGTTTAATAAAACCTAGCTAGGTCGATTTCCAAAACCACCCTACACGATAAATTTTGTGAAAATCGTTGGAGCTGTTTCCAAAATTCAAAAAATATATAAACGGAATTAAGTATACGGAATTAATCAAAACAAGATTAACTTATTGAAATATTAAAGATAAAATGTGGTAACATAAAGTCTTAATAATCCTTACTTGAACATTTTAAATTGGAATTCAAAAAATATAAAATGGCGCGCTTATTCATTTTTTTGACACAACCATAACCGTTTCGCCCCGTTGTTAGAGCACGCTAATGCGAGGCTTCAACAAGTTTCCAACATATAATAAAGAATTATATGGATAAGTCTTGAATATCCGAATATGGTAACCATAACATATAATAAACATTTCTTACCGAGTAAATAAAAAGTGACTACGGTAAGTTGACACGCCGTGTGGTATCCGGCTGAGTAGAATATACCACCATCAATTCTTACCGAGGTGTCGTAAAAGGCGACGAAGACATTACCGTTTAAAAAATCCCTTCTAAAACTCTTAATTGAAACCTAGTTTACATAATTTGTGTTATTTTCACCTTTTTCTATCTTAATATGAATATTTGTTATTTTTGTAAATGTTGTAGCTATTGTCGCCATTGACTTCCGCTTTGTATTTTATAGCAATACAGTCATGAAACAAGAGTATCGCGCCCTTTTTGATTAAAATGGTGACAACACTGTGACGTGTTGTTTCCGGTTGAGTCTTCCTATTGATAAAACGTTTCAGTGACATTCAGTCTTTGTTCGTCATTCAAGAGAAGTGCATCTCGGAACGGGAATTGTGGTATTTCTATTATATCGTGTTATTGTATATAGTGTGCGTTAACATAGCCATCTTTAATTAATATAGCATTTAGTTTCTATTTTTAATGTACGAATTGTTGATGGCCTAATAAAAAAAAAATAAAAAAAGTAAAGATATCCATATTTAATATATAGTGCTGATGTTAGTTATTATTATAAATGCGAAAGTATGTGTGTCTGTCACGCTTTTACCAAACCACATTAATATTAGTCCACAAAATTTGTGAAATATGGCAAGATTAAAGCTTATATATCGTATAAACAATAGACGGATAAACAAAAATCACCAATTAGCATAATCTCTAAACGAAGAAGTCAGTTTTATAATTAATTCATAAAGATGATGTAGGTAAATTAGATAATATTAGATAAGCGAAGTAAAATAGTTAATTATATAATATTGAGATATTAAAAAAGAAAGAATATTTAATTTATAGAAAGCTTACGTATAAAAAGAATATTCTCACTCCTATGTACAATTATATTCATAAACTTATGTATATATGTATTTATGACATTTAACGGTGACATTTAACTATTTTCACATGGTTGGTAAACTTATCTTAGTCGACTTTTATGTGACCTCATTAAGAAATGAGAGTGGTCTATTCTACTCCGGATCCGGTCGGGATACCACACAGCATCTTTAAACGGTCCAACTATTAATTTATAAAAATTATTCCTACAATAACCGGTTACAAGGAAATAGGTAGTCATACTTAAAAGGAAACAACTTAAAATCAACTTCTGACTCATATTTAGACACAACAAAATTTTATTCACATAATAGATACAAGTTATGTTTTTAGTTTTATTGAATAACTAGCAGTGCCAGGCGGCTTCGACTGCGTGGAGATCAGTGTAACAAAATTGTTACCGAATTAAAATTTTGATTGTGAGTTAACTATAAAAGATAGAGATAGGTTCTTGGGGACTTTTTCGTAGAATGCTTATAGAGCAACAATTCTGTAATACATTACTTTGATATCTCTGCTGATTTACGCGGCGCACGCGAGTAAAGCTCCCGGCAGGCGATTTTTTTTATATCCGCGCGGGCTCTTCTACACAATTTATATAAAACAATAATGTGCTTTAGTAACTTAAAGCTTCCAGAAGAATTGCATTTCGAATATTTTAGTAAAGACCGTGTAAAATTCTGTTCAGTAGATTTTGAGAAAATCAATAACAGACAAACTGTTTTTGGCGAATTTGTATTATAATAAATATAGATTAAGGTATAGAGATAATGAAATTAGAAGGTCAATAATATTGTTATGACTAAAAACGGCTAAACATTTTATTTTGATTCAAAGTTAAATATTATTATTATATTATATTAAAACCCACTCATACGCAGAGGCATTAAATTGCACTGGCATACACACACATACATACATTCAGAGGAGGGAGACACACATTTCAAACTTTTGCCTTTATTATAGTAGAGAACGGACTTTTACATGTAAAGTGTCTATCCTTTATCCTCCTCCAGTATGTAATACTTGTAATAATAAGTAATAGCTCTCACAAATAATACGGTGAAAACGGCGGCGGAATGACTAGGGTAACGGATTTGCGATCGGGAGGTTGTGGGATCGAATCCCGGCCATAGTATTACCGACGTGAACCCACTCCTAACACAAGCACTTAGCTGGAGGGGTTAATGAGTTTACCAGTAACTTGTAACCTACAATTGCTAACTTAAAAAAACAAATCTTTTCCTTTACCATATTATAGAAACTATAGGGAATCAAGTAAGTTTATAGACAAAACTAATAGGTTTATGTTATGAACTATAAGCTACCAATCATTGGTGATTATTTCATACTCTAATCTATATGCCATGACGGCTTTTACGTATTTTAAATTCAAATTCAAATTCAAAATATTCTTTATTCAAATAAACTTGTAAACAAGTGCTTTTGAATCGTCAACTCTACTGCTGGTTCGGAAAGCTGTTCCTACCGAGAAGAGCCAGCAAGAAACTCGGCGGTTGCTCTTTTTAAAAAAAAATAATTCTTAATATTATTTACATTAAGTTGTTACTGTCTTGTACAAGTTCAAAGAGAGCTATATCCACACATTCTTATCTTCTAAATAATCTTCAAGAGTATAGTAGGCTTTCTGTACCAGCCTCTTTTTAACAGTGTTTTTAAACTGCTGTATATAAAATAATATATTAAATAAAAATAAAATATTACATTAAAAAAAAAACATTCGAGTAATTCTCGTAAACGTAATTATATAGATGAACTGATTTCTAGAAGAATTGCAAAAAAAAAATTAAGGCTTATCCCTACTATTCTGAATGATTTGAATACAGCAAAAAAATATTAAATGTGACGGAATCGCGCCGAGTTGTAGTCGTGAGTTCACCGCTTTTTTTTTCAAAGGAAGATCAACACATTCCGCAGAGCTTTGTTCAGTTTTTAGAATGCTTCTTGGTTTTTGTAGGAAGTGAGGCGGTTACGGGCTATTAGGCAATCTATCAAAAGCGAATTTAAGACAAGCGCAGATTGTAATTACACGGTATTTTTTTTTAAGCTGATTATAAAATTACATCGACGTTAAATAATTTTGTTTACAACATTAGATATTTTTGTTATGTGTACTATGTATAAAATCCAATCATCATCTTCCTGCCCTTATCCTATTCTAAGTGGGGTCGGCACAACATGTTATAAACATGCTGTCATATGATTTGGCTGTTTTTTTACGACCCGCCGCCTGCCTTTTTTTATATCTTATCTATATAAAAATATAATATTACTAATATATAAAGCTGAAGAGTTTGTTTCTTTGAACGCGCTAATCTCAGGAACTACGAAACCGATTTGAAAAATTGTTTCAGTTTAAGATAGTCCATTTATCGATAAAAGCTATAGACTATATAACATCACGCTAAGATGAATAGAAGAGGAGCAGCAATGAAAAATATTTCGAAAACGGCAAAATGTAAAGCTTTCCTTCCTTGCGTTCGTGAAGTAAAGGTAGTGCAATTCTTAAAGGAGGACCAAGTTAATAGTACGTTGTTATGGCATTACGGTTACATAAAAGTATATTAGTATAAAAATGTATAATGAATGTACTGAAGCAATTATCCAATTAGCTAAAGATTTTGATTTTTTCTTTCATCTTTTTTACCGTTTAATGCCCAATTATTTGTATTCGACAATTTCTTTCATCCTTATCTTAGAAGACTAAAATCTCATTTACTTACAAGTTTAAATGTTTAAGAGAAACCTGGATGATAATCGGTCTTAAACATTGTTTAAGACCGATACAACTGCAATGTTTATTTAAATTCTTGCTTCTTGTAAGCATAAAATTGTTTTGTAGAAGAAAAAATAAAGATCGGGACCAAAAGAACCCAATCTTTACTTATTCTTTTTTTTTTGACAAATTTTTTATGAAAATGAAATAAAAATATTTTTTTTTCTACATTTTTATTTCCATATTCAATTGTGAGCCACAACACTTGTTTTGAGAACCTATTTACTTGACGCATTTGTATTGATGTAAAATATTGTTATGTGCATAGACTGTGTAACTGTTCTTCCGCTTTACTTTATTTTTGCTTCAATCTTTACCATTGTTCTATTATTCCTACATGAAGCCTTTCATTTTGCTGATTAGGTTGTTCATTTGGCGGAAAATTGTACTCGCACATAGTGTAAAAAAAGCGACGTATCGTGATAAACTGTAATTATGTCAACGGGTCTACAAACATTCTAATTAAATGATCTTTCCTCTGATAATCGTAAAACAATAACAATATTTAATAATAAAATAAATTAAATGGTAGTTTAAAGCTTTAAATTTTGCCGTTTTCGTAATATTTTTTATTGCTGCCCCTCTCCTATTCATCTTGGCGTGATGTGATATAGCCTATAGCCTTCCTCGATTAATGGACTATCTTACATTCAAAGAATTTTTCAAATCAATTCGGTACTTCTTGGTATTAGCGCGTGAAAAAAATCAAACAAACTCTTCAGCTAGTGTATTAGTATAAATTCCATAGCATTTTTTCTATTCGAAAATCTTATGGCCTATTGATATTAAATTGCATTCAATAATTATTCATGATTGAAATTAATGATTGAAATGTTGTTTGAAAAACAAAGAATTACAACGTAATCGAACATCTTTATTAACCAGTATTGACATATAAGCTTCCATTTTAGTATGACAATAAAAATAAAACTTTGTTGTATGATCTTAAGGTTTATTTTGAAAACAAAGTTCTTGTCTATGGCGTGATGCCATAGCAATTCATCAACGTCTTGAACACCATTGTCTACTGACCTTGTTCCATTTAAATTCTCTATGTGAGCGAATGAATTAAAGCTGGGAAAGTGAAGGTGTTTTAAGGTTATCAAAAGAGTAAGCATGTAGAGTATGTTATTGAATTTAAAAAAAATTGTACCATTTTTTTAAAGGCTGCTAGCAAAAGTAATAATTTTACTTTAGTATTATGGATCTCCGCAAAAGTAAAGCATAATTTTATGAATTAGGCTTATAGCAATTTGGATTAACTGTTAACCCCTCCAGCTACGCTAAATGCTTGTGATAGGAGTGGGTTCACATCGGTAGTATAATGGCCGGGATTCGAACCCACGACCTCTCGATCGCAAGTCCGTTACCCTAACCATTCCACTACCACTGTTTTAAAGAAGCGTTTAATCTATAGCAATAAATATGTTTAATTAAATTATCAACCACCGTTTCATGTAGGTTGCTTTTATAAAAACAATGCTTTGAAGAAAGTGCTTGAATTTCCGCAAGCACTTTCGTCAGCTACAAACACATTTTCGCTTTTAAAATATTAGTTTGTATATATGTAACAGTATATGCGTATTCCAAATGTTAGCGTCATAAAAAATGATATACATGCATATATATAAAATCATGATATATATACATTACACTTAAGTAGAAACCGTCCAAAAATCCGTTCAGTAGATTTCGAGAAAATTGATCACATACAGACAGACAGCTTAAGGGGACTTTGTTTTATAATAAGTATAGATATAGATAGATTAATAAATGGCAAGGTAAGAAAACATTATAAGTACCCAGTAAACACTGATCTTGTCAAACTGTTACTTGAACTTAAGATGCAAACGGATTTCCTCGCAAGCGACGGATGACGTGGTTCGTTGAAGCATAACCATGAATACACTCAAGTAGGTTGACCAAGAAATTATTTTTTTTTTTATAAGGTAAAGCCAACAGCTTGTACATACAAAATAAAACTAGTGTTATTTCTAATACGGTATGTCACACTACTTACAGGCCTACACAACTTTTTTTTCGACGATTATATTTCAGACAAGAGCGTATATTGTACAAAACACATAAAAATATAAATGAGTTTAATCTATGCTAATATTTATTTATTTACTCTCTTTATTCCGCCGTGTGGTACCCGGTTGAGTAGAACGGACCACTCTCATTTCTTACAGAGGTGTCAAAAAGGCAACTAAGGTAAGTTGACGTCAGGCAGGCGGACGATCGTAAAATATCAACAACATGTTTATTACAAGTTATGCCGACCCCACTTAAAGCGGGATAAGGGCAATTGCAATTATCTATTAGACAAATAAGTTTAAAAAAAAATGAATAATTATACTCTGATCCACAATTATAATTAATCAATTTCTTGCTAACATACCCATAGAAGTTTTCACTTAAAAAAAGTACTCTATATGGGATATACAAGCAACGAACACCGTTTTTCTAGGATTCACTTTGTTAATTATGTTCACAAGCTTTTACCGGCGACTTCGTTCGCGTGGACTGTTGTCGGGTGATAGGTCGATAATATATGTCATCCGCTTTTCAATGTCATCCTAGTCCTGTAGAATTAACAGGATTTCTATATCCTATATGTTATTTCGGTGTATATGGAATAATTGTGCCAAACTTCATCAATTCATGGATTCACCGTGAAAGAGAAACAGACATACATCCATATTCAAAAAAACTTTCGCATTTATATTAGTAGGATAGGACATTCCAAATAAATTTGTATTATTGGTTACCATTAACAGGAGCCGGATGCGATGCGTTTACGCAATCGTGACATATTGGAAGTAACGCGCGTTGCTCACAAGCAACGAACATGTTCTTGGTTTTGCTTTGTTAAGTATGTTTCATTTTGTTGATTAGTTGATACTGAGATTTTGGTAAATGAAGATTAGGTCTAACGTATTAGAATTTTGATAAATTAAATGTTTGATTCAATTATCAAATTGTTTGTTTTTGGTACAGTATTTATTAATATTTTTGTAGATAGATTTTAAATAGTTAAAGCATGTCTTGAAAATACATGATCCAAATTTGGAAATCGCGTCTGATCATTTTAATCATGTTTAAACATGATGTCACATGATTTGGGTACGTATTTTACGACTGGCCTGCCTAACTTCAACTTAGGTAGGTTGAGTCGTATTTTACTACACCTCAGTAAGAAAGAGGGTGGTCTATACTACTTAGCCGGATACTACTAGCGAGTCAACTTACTTTAATCAACATTTACGACACCTCGGTAAGAAAGAGGGTGGTCTATACTACTCAGCCGGACACAACACGGCGAGTCAACTCACCTTTAACTTTTAGTACCTAGCTTTAACTTTTAGTACTAAAAGTTAAAGCTTAAACAAAACATTCGCCATCAAGTCTGTTAATGTCGGTCAATACTGTATTGTGAATGAGTTGATTCTATTACGTATACAAATGAACCGGTCGGTGCGGTTCGAGCTTTTAGCGTCCTTTAGATGACCTAGTTTTTGATAGCCGTGAAGATTAAGGTCGTTGCTGTTATGCTCGATGCAGCTTGTAGGTACTTAGTGAATACTTCAGGATATTTTTTAATATCGTATTTTCTTTTATTTATTTAGAAAGAGTACCTGGGTGACCAAGCCTTGCTCGGTAATTTTTAAAATTATGTAAGAAATATTTAAAAGAAAAATGAAAAAATTATAGGGGCAGGTGGGGCTTGATCCTAGGTATTTCACCTCTCTAGACCGCTTATTCCCCAAATGAAATACCATGACTACGTTTGACAGCGAAAAAATGTGATTGTATTCAACGTAAATTTGCAATAGAATAAACTGTATTGCAAACAATTTATAGAATTAGGCGTTACTTTTCGGATTGTTATCAATAATACAAAAGTAATAATAAAATTAATAATAAAAATATAATTTAATTATTACTTTTGTGGTGCAAATGTCATCCTCACTGACTTTAAAAATAAACAAAAACATTGAAATGAAAATAGTAATAAAATAATACAAAATAAAATGGATGGCATGGATATGGATTTAAAAAATTAGTTTCGAGAAAATTTGTGTTATGATACTACATGTAGATGCATTTGATGAGGTCAATAGAAATCTAAAAGAAATCAATGCATTTGTATAATTTACTGTACCGTAGAAAGTAGAAGTAAAAGTCATAGCATAACAGGTATGTAAATTAAAACTTGTTTACACCAGTTTAATTTATGATTAGGGAAGAGCATTATAATTACAAGTATTTTGTAGTACCTTTTAAGTAAAACTTTATTGGTAATGTTTTTAGCCTTTTAATAGTTGTTAAGACGCGGTCGAATAATAAGTTAAAAGTGAAGGGTAACTAATCTTCTTTAAGTTTAGTTCCCACAATTAAAAAGGGGTTTTAGATCTTTATAAACTTAATTTATATTTATTTAAAGGTAAACTTACGGGAGAAGATGAAGAACTTGCATCAACGTTACCACCTCGTGAAGCACCAGTAGTAGAAATAACAACTCTCAAAACAACGACTACAACTACGCTATCACCAACACGGTCAACGACAACCGCAAAGGAAACTGAGAAAGAAAACAAAACAGTAACAACAACTGAGGCTATTGAAGTAACAGAATCCATTGCAAGACCGAAACCAAGGCTACTAAATCTAAACGTGAACGATCTGCAGAATTTCGCAATCGCGTTACATAATCAAACCAAAGGACAAAAAAAAGCTTTAGATGATCTTAGTGATGTAAATTTGGATAACGAAGATGACGAAGAACCTCCAAGATTACTTGCAAACGAACCTAAAAATAAACAGATAACAGATAAATTTTATTCTAACCTTCAAGTACCCTTTCATCCATTATTGACTGTTGATAAATCTGAAGAAATTGAAACGTGCAAGGAAAACGAAGTTACTTATAAGGTGACTAAAATTTTAATATAAATATTTCTTGATATTTATCTTTTATCATATTATTATTCAGCATCGCTCTCCTGCCCTTATCCCACACTAAGTGGGATGTGTTGCAACATGTTTTCACTTTCATTTTGTTCTACCATTATTCAACACTAGCGCTACTCCTATTATATGAATCTCATACTTCACAATCCAACCATCACAAGAAAAAGTAAGTCATATATGCATCCACATTTATATTTAACACTAGTTTGGTCACATGATTTTTTATCCCTCCTATTACACATGCCCATACCATTTTAATTTTGCACTTCTCATCTTTTCTAGAATGTGCGCAACTTTCGGATTTACCCTTATATATTCATTTACCATTAATAATATAATAATAATATTTTCATATTTACCAAATTATTTTTATATTATATTTATATTATTATCATAGTATTTTTTTCTCTCTCTCTGGTCAACCAATGTACGTTCATTGTTGGACATCTTGCCTCTTCCAAGGATTTCCACGCTATACGCTCTCGAATCGCATGGAACCTGTGGCTCACTGCGACCTTTTGAGGTCGTCTGTTTACCTACAATTGTTTGTCAGTGGACTATGTGCCTACACTAGGTTTTCCGGCGAGACCTCAGCGTCTTCGAACTATGTGCCCCGCCCATTGCAACATCAACTTCGCAATCCGTTAAGCTATGTCCGTCACTTTGGTATATATTTATATAACAGTATTAAGAAAGTATGAATGCCAATTTATATATTGTCAACAGATAGGCGAACGTGTAGATAGAGGCTGTGAAGAGACATGTGAGTGTTCTTCTGGTGGTCTTTTTGAGTGTTCACCAAGGTGCAAACAACCATTCATACGGCGCGGTAGACGTCTGAACGATCCTTTATGTTTCGAATCACCGGTGGACGAATGTTGTTCCATTATCGCTTGTGCTACAGGTAACGGAGGTAATCTTTTGATATTTAAATATCCATAATAATATTGTAGTTAATGTATAGAAACAGCTATACTCACGTCTTATTTTCGGATTAGACCGACTAGTTTCTGTTCCTATAACGCCGAGAACTTCTGAATAAAGGCCCCGGATGACCTCGAAATCAGTGGTGCTAAAGTATGAATACTCACGATAATTCATAATAATATTATGAATGAGGAAGTCTATCCGTCTGTCTGTTACAGCGGATTATCCGCTTGACTAATATTAATAAATTAGTAAAAAATTGGCTTTTTTCTTTAGGGAACAGTGAGTATAGCATATATTGCGTTATAGAAAGTATTTAAACACAAGATGATGCGAACAAAGTCGTGAGTACTAGTAGCATAGATATAATTTAACAATTACGCATTAATTCACTCTACTATACTCGTATGTGTATGTTGCCATAATTAGTATATTTCCCACAATAACGATGTCATATAAAAATTAGCATCAAAATCTCACGACAGTTTTGGTACAAAAAAAGTACTATGATGTACGTGAACAAGCTTTCTTTTACTTCAATAAAAACTAAGCTATGCAATGATATATATAATTACAATTTTGTCGTGGAGTCTATCTTCATGTTGATGCTTCGGTTACGTTAGTGAACGTGTGTAGTGCTTGTATGCTGTGTTATACGGCATTTTGTGATACGTGTAGTCCTGTATGTATAAGGTATGTGAACGTTGTCTGTTTCCTACACTTAGCATTACAAAGATATTCTTCAAACAAGCGAATTCTGTCATAAAATATTTTGTTTAATTTATTATCCATATTCGATTTATGTAGACTCAAAACCAACATCCTTGGAAGTATGCCGTTACAGTAACGACACGTACCCAGTGGGCGCTAAGTGGAATATCGGCTGCGAGCAAACTTGCACTTGTGAAGAGCATTCGATCGTCACCTGCAAGCCGAGGTGAGTCAACATTTTGTTGAACAGTTGCAGTTTCTTAGTCTTTATTTCAAAATAATTTTTCCGATTATTCGTATGTCATATACATAATACTTCTCTCCATAAATTAGCATTTATAATAAGAGAGTATTTTTCCATATAAACAAGGGATATGAAGGGATATCGACCACCCTGTGGTATCCGGCTATAATAGAATAGTACAACTCTCATTTCTTCCCGAGATGTTGTGAAAGGCAACTAAGGTAATTTGACCCACCTTGTGGCATCCGGTTGAGTAAAATAGACAACCCTCTTTCTTACCGAGGTGTCACAAAATACAATTCAGGTAAGTTGACGTCAGGCATAATTTTGCAACGTAAAATACATCGCAAATTTATATGACAACATGTTTGTAACATGTGCCGACCCCACTTAGAGTGGGATAAAGACAGAAGGATGATGATGAAACAAGGGATATGAAGGTTTTATAACAATCTTTCCATGTTCATGAGCTCAAACACCGTCAAGTACTGTTACATCGTGTTCGAAAGAGCAACTCGTTTTTTATATTAAAGGTTATTTTGATGTTTATTACAGATGTAAACGTCTACCACCTTCAGATAAATGTATCAACGTACAAGATCCCAATGACGAATGTTGTGAAGTGCAAATTTGTGACGTCTCCCAAGACGTTCACGAAGAACCAGCAGAAAATATTACAAGCTCTACATCGACTACCACCGAAGTAAGATTGTAACTTAAAAATAAATCTATATATCGTACATTGAAAATAATAAAGGTGAATTTTTATTGCAGATGCCGAAAGATTTTCAACATTTAGATAATCTACTTCACTCTACATATCGTCCGTTGGTATTAACAGAACCTATCGGTTCAATTAAAGTTTTCCAAAACAACAGTGTCCAAGTGAACCTTATGCACCTGAATAAAAGCGAAGATCCTATACATCTATTGTTAAGTAATGATGGAGGAAAAACCTACAGTGATGTAGAATTGAAATATTCTAATTTAATTCTTAATCTCGAAGGAGGCAAAGATTATATTTTGAAAACTAAAGAAACCGGAACCAAATTTAATTTTACGATAACGGCATCTGATGTTGGCAATGAAGTACCAGTAGAAGAAACATTTAATGTAACAAAAGTTGGTTGCTATCATGATGGGCAATTTTACGCAGTTGGTAAGTGTTTCTAAGATAAAAATAATTTAATTTAACTTTTCCGCTCAACTTTTGACTGATAGTTAAGAGTTGTCTTTGTGTCAGCAGCTATTAAAAAGCTATAAATTATTTTGCATTTTTAGGTGATGAATTTAAAATTGGCTGCACGGAACTTTGTGAGTGCACTGGACCTGATAACAGAGAATGTGCTCCCCTTATATGCCCCTCACATGTTGGTCTTGAATTAGTGTCGAAAGGTTGTGTGCGGTGGGCTCCAAATCCACCAGCTCAGCCCCTAAATTGTTGCCCTAGGACAGCACGGTGCTTGAGTGACGGAACTTGTCACTTTAATGGTGTGGCGTGAGTGATATAATTATTTAAATATTAATCTGGAGACGATAGATCAAACGAGTTAATAATTTGATATGGTTTTTATTGTAATATTTATCCTTTTAGGATACCAAATTGGAGCGAAGTACCTATAGAGCTAACGGGCTGCGAACAACACTGTTTTTGTGAGAATGGTGAACTAGATTGTCAAGAGGCGTGTAATCCTCTTCCGCCAGTACCTCCTCAAACCCTGAGATGCCCTCCTTTGCATCGGCCATCTCCTGTTAATATATCCGACGATGACTGCTGCAAACAATGGGGATGTGTGCCCCAAGGTAGGCGTGTTTTTAATAGATCTTATGACTATAGATTTAATATTCCTAAATTTCGTTTTATCACTTCTAGAGCGTTTGTATTTCCGTTTTACTAACGCAACAGAACATTTTTAATTTTTAAACGTGGAGCCGTAACTTTCACATAACAGTAAAAAGTCATTATTTCATATCATTAGCTTCATAAAAGAGTTGCATGTGCACTAATCATTCATCGTACATTATTGCTTACAGCTGGAAACACGAATGCATCGAGTTTTCAAAGTTATGAAAAACCGCTACACAAACAAATCAATTATGTGACGCCAGTTACACCAGCTATACCATCAATTAATAAATTTATATCTATGCCAATTATGACCACAGAAACAAATTTTTACGGACATTTAAATCCCGTTAAGATAAGCTTTCCGAAATTCCTGAAAACTTTCATTCCTAGTGACACTTTTAAACCTTCTCTAGACCAACCGTCACAGAATATTGTTAGAGACAATATCACAGTATTCACTCCAGAAGATATCGAATCACCATTTAAGACAATACATCCTGAACTTCCCATGGTTATCAATAACGTTGACTGGGAAATGTCTGGACATTCTAAAAACCCCGTTTTGTCGCATCATCTTAAAAACGTTCATGGTGGTATTTCAAGTTCAACTCATGATATGAGTTTACAGCATAACAAACCCTCAAATGTAATTGTACCTGACAACCAACTTCATGATGTGGCACTAGACTATAAACATGTCGAAACAACAAAATCAAATTCTCTAAATCCTCATGACTTATTTATCAAACAAATCTACGACAAACCCTTCGTGAAAAAAGTACCAATATCTCAATTAAATAATTTACATTATTTTCTTCCCGTTTATGATAAAAAGATTCAAAACCAGAGACCATATAACTTAGGAGAAACAAAAATTACTGATGAAATTAGCAGACCAAATAAGGTTTATTTCGATCCTTCAGTACACAATAACTCGATTGATGCTCATACGATTCAATTGTATAATAAAGCAGTGCCTATTTCAACTGACCATTCTGAGCACATGTCCTACACACCTCATAGAAAACATGTGACTTTAATGCATAGTAAAAACTTTAAGCCTCGAGAAATGACAAATATTAAACCTTCGTTATGGAAAACCAATCCGGATAAACATATATTAACAAAAGAACCTAACCCTTATGAGACTGTTTTACATAAACTTACATCTAAAACTGAACTGCAATCATTGTTTAACCCCAGTAATAAGGAGAATTCAAGAGCTCCTATTAAATCATACTCATCCCTTGATCTTGAACATCTTCTCAACCAAATGGAATTAGAGTCTGAAGTAAATAGGAACACTGGGCGATCGGCGGACAAAGGTCACGGTACAACCGCGGCAGGTCAGTGACCTAGCCTTGAGATAAATCTTCTTGTATGGCCTTAATACCTTAATTTTTCTGACAGAAACGACTTTCATCTTTACGGCGACTGACTATTCATGCCCGTAAAAATAATAGTAATAAACTAACCGCAGAATCATCTTATACCACGCTTCTTTCACACCACTAATGATTTCACCTTTAGTAAATTTAATCACATGTAGACCACTTCCGCTCCAGTATTGTAGAAATTTATTATATTACAATTAATTAATATTATGTTCACCATTAATTATTGTATCTTATTTTCTATATGTCAATTTCAGGACAAATTTCACCAGGATTTCCTGCAAATTTACCGCCACCTGGACATACACCTCCGTTCTTACCGACAGTGCCTCCTCCAGATAACCGATATCCTCAAGATGAAATACCTGATGATGAACAGAATAATATACAACATCCTTTGGATCCAGCTTTAGCCGGACTTCCTCCTGGATTGCCAATATCCAATTATGGTGATGAAAATAAGAAACTTGCAGTACTATCATTGCAAGGAGATTCGCCTACCAGTATAAAGATGTTGTTTGGTCTTCCACCAGTATTGGTTGGACTGCGCGGCAGTGTTGACCTAAGATATACTGATTCAGCGTAAGTATAATATAATTCATCAAAAAATGAAGAGTTATTGTGACGTCAACAAAAATATTATCCCGCATTCCTGTTGCAACTATCAGAGTATTATTAATTTATAGTACCCTTGAATCTTAAGTATGTACAATATTTATTAGTCGAATAAGTCACTGGTGTTTCGTAGTAGTCTTCTGGTAAGTGAACGACCTTTGAGAATTTTCTACATCACCCAAAAGTTCAATTGAACTTTGCTCAAAGATGTAACCTAAGAACATCATTATTCGTAGGTGCACAATCGACGTTATCATATCTATTACGAAATATCAAGAAATGATTTCGAATGTATAGAGCCTTCACATAGGAGGGAAAAAAATAAGTTCTTCCTTAACAAATCTCAAACAGAATTTCTTGCCTTTAAACGGGCTAATCTTCGACCAGCAATCGGTCAACCAGGTGCCAACCAATAATAGTGTTAAAATACCTGAAATTGTGTATCATGTTGTTTATTTCGAACTCCCGAAGGAACTTTTTATCCCATATTTGAGATAAAAAAAAACCATTTTAAGCCCGATATATAAACTTTATTTGTACCAAATTTTATCTTTATTGATCTAGCGAATTAGCTATAAGTATATCTTATATTTAGACAAGGCAAAAAATCTCTTATCTATTAGTCAACATTTTCTTTAATTCCTACTACAATAAAAAAGAAGAAAAAAACAAATACAATACAAATAAAAACCATTAAGATTACCAAAATAAATTAGCCCATATATATATATATATATATATATATATATATATATATATATATATATATATATATATATATATATATATATATATATATATATATATATATATATATATATATATGTATGTATGTATAGTTTTATGGACTAATAAAACTAACTACATAACTAAAAGTAATTAATAAGTAAATAGTAATTAATAACTACATAGGTGTAGTATTAAATAGGTTAACTCTGATGTTTATTTTGATATAGAGAAGAAGATTTATCCCAATGGCATTCTCAAGTGTTCGCACCAGCCGACGAAATTTTGACCACACCGCGTCTCGAATTCCGATTGACGGGTCTGAAACCCTCAACTACATATAAGATCAGAGGCAAACTGTACCTCCACAATTTTCCCGTTGAGCCGGAAAGCGAAATTTATACCGTTCGCACGCAAGATTCAACTTCTGTAAGTAGTTCGTAATATTCTAGTTCGTGTATTCTCACACGAAATTAATATTGTTAGTACGTAAGTTAATAACTCTTTAATTTATACAATTAAGATTCCAAGAGGACATATACTATAATTAAGATTCCAAGAGTACGTATTCTAGTAGATATTCTTTTCTAGAATTTTGTAATACAAGATTTTTTTTTTTGTAAATACAATAATAAATGTACAAGTCATCATTCTCCTGCCTTTATCCCTCATTAAGTGGGGCCGGCACAATATGTTATATACATGTGGTCAAAAGAATTGGCTGCGTTTTTACGACCGGCCGCCTGCCTGACGTCATTTCATCTCAGGGTGGTTTATTCTACTCAGCCGAATACCACATGGCAATAAAAATTATAAAAGTATATATTGCAAATTACTTTAGCTACTAAAATCATGTCCACGTAAATATTTCTGTGTGGCTGTTTCCATGTTGAATCTTTTATATAATATAGAATAAAACTTAAGTAAGTAACTTTAGTAAGTTTTTACATATAAATCGTATTTTTAGGTTTCACCAGCAGAAAAACTAAGAAAAATAGATGGAAAATTAACTGTTGTTAATGTAAATGATACAACAGCTCAAGTTAACTGGCGGCACTTCACTGAAGAGGAGTTGCAGTTTATCGACGGTATACAAGTACGGTAGGTGTAATTCACTGTTTACTTACACCTATTTACTTATACACAGAATTGTCACTATAATTTTTTTTAATTTTGTAGGGCTTAGTTTTTGCAGCTTTCTCATGTTTCATGAGCCTAAGTATTAATAGTAGTAATTGATACACCGTTCGCAATATCCTTTTTTAAAGGATTAATGGTAAATAAGAATAAAATAAAAATTCGCTAATAATAATAAATTTTACGTTTTCTAAGTCTTGCAATCTATAGAAATATGGAGGCTTAATCTGATTAGACTAAGAATCTTGAAATCTTTTAAAAATTTCTTTATAACCAATATTTGTAAAATCTCACACAACGCGAATTTATTTTTTCATCTGTTATACATGAAATTTAGTGGCAATATCTTGATCATCATATATTTGCCTTATTGATATAAAACATATCTAACCTTGTGTTAATCATAATACCAGATTATATGAAAGTCATACAGTAACAAAAATATTATCGCTTATTTATCAACAAAATTTCAAATGATAGTCAAGACATAAAACAATTATGTCTAAAATTACAAAGGTACCACTCATTAACCATCGAAAATCATAAGGTACAATAAAATCAATTTAGATTGTTCGATGGTTGTTATAATTATTACAAAAATCTTTTATTACACCTTTTAAATTATTGCAATCATATTTTTATGATTACAGCTCTTACCTACAACGATAAATATAATATGGTATTCCAAATTATATTTATCATCGTTTAGATTAATTACTCTTACTTAACATTACAAACAATAACTCTGTAATATCCCATGACTCAGTTTGCAAATAATCTTCTTTACTTTACTTTGCCTACTTTGAGATGCTTATGAAAATCTCGAGACATAAAGTAAAGAGTTTTAAATTGTTAGTTTTCTAAAACATCCTCTTATTTAAACTCAAAGTCCACAGCTAGACAAAAATTCTCTGTTCTTCCAGGCCACTTTAGACACATAACGCCCAACAGGAACTATGTGCCCTCAACTATGACCACTTTAGCTTTGCAATGTGATGAACTACTTAAAAACATATTTTGGTTCTCTTTCGGATTTCTCCATTTCAAGTTTACGTAAAATATTCTAAGAATAGCTCACTCTATCATTCTGAACTTTCTCATCCTACCCATAGTCAGTGACAAGGCACATATCATTGATTCGGACTGGTGTCAGACGTTGGTTTGGACATAACGCATTCTGTATTACAGGTATCGACCAATGGGTACTCCAATATTTAGCATGACTGAGCTTCTACACCACAGCCGGTCGACAGCTGAACTACACGATCTTCGTCCGGGAAGTAGCTACGAAGCCTCGCTCGTCCTGATACCTCCACCTAGTGCTGCCACCGAGTTTTACGATCCTGGAACTGTTGAATTTACCACAACACCGTATATTGGTAAAATATATCTTGTTATGACTCCTTTAAGTTATTAACACAGAGATACGCCGAGTGGTATTCGGCTGAATAGAATAGACCACCCTCATTTCTTACCGATGTGTCGCAAAAGTCGACTAAGGTAAGTTGACCTACCCTGTGGTATCCCGTTGAGTAGAATAGACTACCCTCTTTCTTACTGAGGTGTCGTGAATTATGACAGGTAAGTTGACGTCAGGCAGGCGGCTGGTCGTAAAATAAGTAGCCAAATCATATGACAAGATATTTATAACATATTGTGCTGACCCCACTTATAGTGGGATAAGAGCAGGAGAATGATGTGGTTATTAGCACAGAGATAATAGGATATATGGACAATATTCTAGCGTTACAGACGTACATATGATTTCTAAAGAGCTCCATCAACAATATGATTAAAAAATAAAAATATTCTGTGAAGGGTTAGTTAAAATAAGCCTGTCAGAAATGTCTACTTACTATTTCAGAATTAATAATACGTTTGATTATGATTCAAATGTTAAAAAAAAACAATTGAAACCGTTTGTTAACTTATGCTTCAAGTGATTATTTATATATATTTGTAATGTGTATGATATTTAATAAGACAACTTATACAAATTCCAGATCCCTACAATTGGTCAGTGATAGTAGAAGTACGAGCGGTGGGCTCTGAAGCGGCTGAAATGACCTGGCGGGGAATCCCAGTGCCCGCTGAGCGATGGGTGCGGGTGTATCGAGCAGCACACGCTTGCGGCGAGGGTAGAAAGGAACATGACGCATTCCGTCTTGCTGCACGAGATTCACCTCCTGCAATTACCCTTACTGGTCTAGAACCAGATGCAAAGTGAGCTTTAAATCGTACATACATTTTAATAAATGTAAAAGGAAAAGTTATACTACTATATCACATATTAATTGCTCTATTCATGGAAAGTTGAAAGACGTAAGAGGTGATCTGTATAGTCGAAGACTCCCGTTTAAGGTCAAGGGACAAATGTAGAAGAACATCATCTTTAGTACTTTAGTAAGGTACTGGAAGCATAGCTGGTATGTGCAGGAACTTCCTGTCTTTGGGATCGAGTATAT
The DNA here is from genome assembly GCA_947086495.1 of Morpho achilles. Taxonomy (NCBI): domain Eukaryota; kingdom Metazoa; phylum Arthropoda; class Insecta; order Lepidoptera; family Nymphalidae; genus Morpho; species Morpho achilles. The sequence continues at coordinate 5,680,079 of CAMTZB010000001.1, forward strand.
TTTAGATTAGAATTGATCTTAGGTGATCAAAATTGGTGATTAGGTGCTTAAAAGACTTAGCGGTCGTTTTAATTCCTGGGAGTCTAACACCAAAGCTATTTAGATGTTTTTTATATATCAGATCGTAAAATAAGTTATTGTTATTTAACAAATAATTTTTTTCCTTTTAGATGCCGTGTGTGGTTGGAGCTGTTTTTGACCAACGGCAAAGTAAAGACAAGCAACGTCTTGGAAATTCATACTAAGTCCGTGGACTCGCCTGAGCCTATTGATAGTAAGTATTTATGTAACAAATACTCCAAATTAATCTTCTTTGTTAAAATACCCTCAATACACCATATTGTTCTTTATGTGAATCTAAGCTTCAATCGCGTTAAATTTCGTCCAGCCAGCCATCCAGCAGATTAGCAGTCAAAGCTTTATAGACAGAGTAAGAAAAAGACTAGCGAAAAAGACATTTCGCATTTATAATATTTTTATGGATGTAAACTTTTCAGATGTAATAGAGGCGTCGTCGGTAGCCGGTAGTCGAGGACCTCCTAGAGGAGACTATTACGGAGCACTAGTAGTGGTCGGTGTGGTGGCAGCTTTAGCGGCCCTCACGTCTGTCCTGCTATTGCTGGTTGTGGTGCGACGCCATCGGCCACGATCTGTACCAATTACGTGTGAGTAACATCGTAAAGACTAAAACTTCTTAACTAACTCTTTCACTAAAGGATATGCTTTAGATACACTGATAATACTCACATGTTCCGTTCCACACGGACATGGTTGAGAACTCCGCACTCAGAATTGTAAGCGAGTATGTATACCATGGACATATGATCCGCTTAGTTAAGTCCAATTGTATGGACAGCGTTCGGGATGTAACTCGAGATCTTTTCGTCCAAAATACCACTGAGTCTGAAGACCAGTCGGTAAATTTGGTGCGTGTAATGTGTCCCCAAGTCAACATTGGAAATAGTGCGTACTACCAATTATGACTTATGGACCCTAAACTTGGTCGCTGACTATGAGCTTCATAAGAAAGCTCAGGGGCGCTCAGCAGGCGATGGGGCAGGTTGTGAGTATCTTAACGTGATTAAATCAGAATTGATGAGATTGAGAAACGTTTGAGTTTTAAGGTGTTTGAATAGCAACCCCGCAACGGAAAACAGCACTGCTAGACTCCGAGGTTGACTGATGACCTCAAAAAGGTTTCGGACAAACGCTAGTTTCTAGCAAGGGTTAGGCCCTCACATCTATCTGTATACGTGATTTTGAATCTACATACAATTATAATAAATAGTGTTCTAGTTTCGCTTACTAGATGGTATCGTTTCAGCTGCGCCATCAGCACCCCGAGAATCTTCTCTGCCGCCATACGATAATCCCGCGTACAAACTAGAGTTACAACAAGAAACTATGGGTAAGACGTAATTTATTATTATTTTATACTTACTCTCCATATTTAAATGGTAACCTTGTCCTAATTCTACCTAATCTAGCAACACTGTGGCGCAAAAGTAATAATAAAATTACTTTGCTATAATGCACGATGAAGTAAAATAGAAAATGCTTACACGATGCACTTGCTTGCACGATGAAGTAAAATAGAAAACAATGCTTAATGTAGAGTGGACAATCCGTTTTCATACCTGATACATGAAGGATTCGTAAAAACACATGCACAAACCACCACCGACACAAAAATACACAAGCACTATACACGTTCACTATCACAAACTCAACAATTGTTTCGCCTCGCAACTGAAGAATCATCAGGAGATAGACTCCACGGCGAAATCGCAAAGCAAACACTGTGGTGCTAGTGTTGCTAGATTTTAGAGGAAAGCTTAGGATTAGGTTTATGTTATATTACATTCTCCGGAACGGCTATACCGATTTTTTTGGGACTTTCACCGGAAGATAGCAGAGATTTTGGACATATAAGAGTAAGATGCTTTTATCCTAGAGCCCCCGCGTAAAAACTTTGCAACACATTGATTTATATATTATTGATTATAATATTATTTGCAGATCTCTGACAATTAAGCTCCCGTGGGCACTCGAATGGGCTCAACGGGATCTCTGAACCAGTGGATACGCAAAACGGCCGACCACACAATGAAATGGGCGTCTGACGTATAATGACAATGGAATGTCTATACATTGACAAAATGTGTAAAACTATCGGCAACTTAATAATATCATGTAGAAAAACTAATAATGCGCTGTACATATTTTGACAAAACTCTATTTAAGTTTGTGGTTAAGAGAATAAGAAATTGATATGATAATAAAGAGTAAAATAATTGATATTACTTTGTTAAGTTCAAAAGGTTATAAAACTTATCTTATACCGGACTTTTTGGTATAAAATAAACATTAAGATGTATGATTATTAGTTAATTTCATGACAAATTTTTAGACTATCAATGTGCCTTGTTTGATGTTTTTGTATTTACATTTTAATACTTTTATAGGTAAAGTTTAGCTCACTCTTAATTATAATATTAAATGAAAAGTGATATGAGTTTAAATTGTATCCCTTTTTAAAATTTAACTCATAGTATATATAAACATACGGTATCTTACTAACGACTATCGACTATGTTTTTGTGTACAGGCCGATTTACGTCAGATGAACGAATGCCCATTCTATCCAAACAATGAAATTTGGTAACTATTAACAGATATAGAACATTCTTTCGTTGTTCTCTTTGCGTTCGCTGAGATTCTATGGCTTATTCTAAGAATGCTCGCTCGCTTGATTTAAACATTTATAATTTATACATAATATAATTTAACATTAAAGCGGTCTCTTTAAAGCATTCGTTCGGCTGATTTTATGCAAGAATTCTAGTTCTTGATTTTTGTGCAATCGCCCAGAATGATTTTTAGTTTACATTAAAGAACCGAGAAATAATGTTCTTCTAAAGTTCTCTAACTCTACGTTCATTTGGTTTAAACCGACCTTAATCAACTCAACTTTGCTGACGAAATGGAATTTCTATTTATTATTATTAATATACGTTCTATTTATTGTAAGTGGAGAGATATTATAACATACTCACTTATTAATAACGTAATAAAAAAACGAAAAAATGTAATATAAACAGCCTGCCAAATCTAATATAGCTTAATTAATTTATAAAAGTAGGCGTTACTTTGCGGAATCCCGTATTACAAAAGTGATTATTATTTGCTGTAATCCCGTTCATATAGTGAAATAATCTTTCATTACTTTTGTAATATATAGGGGACCATATATAAATATAAGATAAATTAAAGATGATGCCTCAAGAAACAGGAAATCAATCATCTAATGTCCAGCATTTGGGATTAAAAAGCTGAAAATTCTGTACTAATTTGTGTAAATGACTTTTGAAAATATAACGTGCGCCTTATTGCATAATATTTTTGTATATAATGTTGATATTAAAATTAAGAATAGTTTGTAAGGCTGGTTTCTCTTTCGTGGTTACGATGAATTTTTCTACTAAAAATTAAATTCTCATCAATCTTGACTAAAAATTTTCACTTTATTGTTCGTAGACTTTCACTTTTTTGGTAATCTGAGATAGATTACATGATTTCCTTTGATTGCGACATTAAAATAGTAATTTGGTATTAGAATAAATCGTTACAATTAACTGATATTAGTTACCTAGTTGGCATACGTAAGTAATGCCGAATTATACAGTTCAAGTTGTTAATTAAAATATCAAATGAATTTGTTATAATAATTTTTAAATAAAGTTTTATTTACATAGACGGCTTTTATTTCGTGAAACAACATTCAAATTTCATAAAATTTATTCTGGTCACTGAACGTTGTTGTATGTTGTTGTTACTATCCCACAGCTGAGCATACGCCTCCTTTCATCATTTTCTTGGAGAGAAGGATTAAAAATATGACCCACCATGCTATTTCAAAGCGAATTGGTATAGATATTGCAGGTTTCCTCTCGATGTTTTCCTTCATCGAAATATGTTTTATAAATTTTAGATATCAATTAAGCCCATAAGTTTAAACAGAAAACTTTGGTGCCTGCTGGTGAAGAGTAACACGGTCTTACTGTTCGGCTATCTTTATGTTTATTTATACTTTTAAATTGACAATATTTCAATATTATCTAAATCTACTTAGATTTTACTACGTAAAGTCATAAAACCCAATATAAAAAGATCTGTGCGATTGTCCACCTTTTCTACTATTTCTACAATAAAAACACTAATCCGATCCGTGGTCTGTTCGTAAATTAAGGACAAATAATCTAACACTTTTATAATTACAATATTACTATGGATATCGAAAAATGTTAAGTCGCGGTTATAACCGCGATTTTATATTTTATAACCGCGAATAAATAATATATTATTAACGACCAAGTTTAAATTTGCTTAAACTCATGTTGAATTTAGGTTTAATATTTTTCTTATTTCTTGTCTGAACAGAATTAATGTACGAGTAAAATAAAGGGAAAGGATTATTAATTACAAAAACGTCGTTTAATTCAAATACAACACCAAATCACATTATATTTTCTATAATAGTTACATAATAGATATCTCTTTATATGATTTTACTTAAACTATCTCTTCTAAGATGCAATATAATTACTTATGCATGCCATTGTAAAACTAATAATAGTTTTTACTACGGATATATAGAACAAAACACTCGAAGAAACATTATAACTTAAAACTTTTCGACAATATAAATATAGTGATTGCTGTTTTTCTTATGAACATAAACTTTTTCACAATATTGTCCTTTGATTTTAGTTTGAAATGTTCAGTTTGATGCTACAAGTCACTGTCAAGTTCGATTTGATTCATACTATTCATTTTTTTGGCAGCTTTTAAATCAGTTTTGAATTGTTAAGTTTCTTGTTAAATAATGTTGACTCAGTCTTTCTCTGAGAGGAAATCGAGAGGCAACCTGCACGACATGAATTTTTGAATACAGAAATATCGAAAAAACGAAAATCATAATCGTATCTCACCTTTTATATAGGACTTGTGTGAACTTGCTAGTGGTAGCAATAAAAAATAACCTTATACTCTATAAATGTACTCTTTGTGTTGAGAAGCGGATTGATACTTAAGAATTTGTTGACAAATGTAGATATAGTAGTTATAAAGATTATTTGGTCATGAATGCTGTGTAATCCGTATTTGATACACATGACGCTTGAACACCCCACATAGAAGAATAAGTAATTTTTTTACTATATTTTGCTTACATTCTAACGTTTTCAAGCACCTACCTAGAATTCTAGGTATGTGCTATGAAAATATTTTATTCAAATGACCTTCAATTAGCTGGGATAATTAAGGCCATTTAAAGTACAGACAATGATCTATATAATTTAACATATTTTACAACTATAAAAATATAAAAGGTATTCAAGGATAAAATATATTTAGTACATTACTAATATTACTGCCAAATGATCTTTTATTGAAACTAGTTTAGAAAAGGCATAAATTTTGCTCAACTTCTAATTTCTATAACCATTATAAAAATGGCAAAATATCCACTTTCTAAATTACTATTTTGCAATTTTTTTCTGATATGTTTCAGTTAATATGAACAATGTTATGTGCGGAAGATGAACAAAATTTAATTGATGCAATATTATGTAAGTTTGTTTGTTTAACCGATATATAAAATAGTAAATGCATTAAAAAGACTAGATATTTTAAGTCCGTATGTGGACGTTAACTAACAAAAATATAGGATGTAAAATAATATTCATTTCAACAACAATAGATAAATAAATCACATTTTTTTAAATAATAAGCGAATGTAGTCCTAATATTTTTCTAAAATAAATTATAATAGTACATATCAGGAAATTGTATGAGTCATACCTAAATGACGGTCCTAAACTAAAGAAAAAAAGTAAGATTTTAAGCGAGAATAAGAAGAAAATTTTGAAGAAGATATAAAATTTATATACTAATATTATAGTATTATTTAAAAACTTTAAAACCATAATTTATGAATAGTTTACGAATGAAAGACTGATAAAAATAAACCTGGGTATAAATAAAGTAGAACTTATTGAAATTATATTAAACGTTGTATATAAAAAAGCCAAAGTTACTTTATTCTATTGGAAGTTAGCAAACATAGAGAAGAGAACACGATTAATGGATATATTTTGAATAAAGAAGTTCGTTGGTGAAATATAGTCTACGACTTATCCTAGATCTAGAAATGAGAAGATTTTGTAAAAAAGTAGACACTCATACTACTAAAAAGTAGACATACTTATGCATATGATAAGTAAATAAAAAAAATATTTTAAGTTTATAGAATTAAGAAGTAATGAGTGACAGAATAACTAATTACACCGTTATTTTTTAATTTTTTCGTGGAAGCCCTTGAAGTAATCAATGCAAATAATTTATAGAATTAGGCGTTACTTTGCGGAGATCCATAATACAAAAGTAATAATAAAATTATTTTGCTATAATCCGCGATGAAGTAAAATAGAAAATATATATAATGCTTAATGCAGAGTGGACAATCGGTTATCATACCTGATACATGCAGGAGTCGTAAAAAACACATGCACACACCTCCACCACCAAAATCCACCAGATAGACTCCACGACCAAAATCGCTTTGCGATTTTGGTCGTGGAGTCTATCTCCTGACGATGCTTCGGTTGCGGGGCGAAACGATTGTTGAGTTTGTGATAGTGAACGTATATAGTGCTTGTGTATCACGGTGGCGGTGGTGGAGGTGTGTGCATGTGTTTTTTACGACTCCTGCATGTATCAGGTATGATAACCGATTGTCCACTCTGCATTAAGCATTATATATATTTTCTATTTTACTTCATCGCGGATTATAGCAAAATAATTTTATTATTACTTTTGTAATCAATGCAATAAGATATAAAAGCTATTAAAAAGTAGGGTTACTACCCTAGGTAAACTATTAGTTTTTTTGTAACGACAACCTTTTTTTTATTCCCGTTTGCATCGGGGATCAATTTAAAATAACGAAGAAAAAATGTTAGAGCAGCCCGATTGAATGTGCGCACGCCTTTAAATATTTATATTAAATTACCATAACTATGTCTTAGAGTTATTGAAATATTCTATTACATTGAAATTTTCGTTATCTATTTCAATTTTTAAAAGCAAAAGATAAATTCGTATTTTTTTGATATCATGAGATTGATTATTTTTAGAACATCTCATTTCCGTAACATGCGTCAACATCGTAATAAATATTTTACAATAAATTTTATTTAAAATGTGAATTGTAAATTAACTATATAATAAAAATTATAATAATACTATTAAGGAATATATCGTAAATATAATATTAATTTAGCAGTTGGAATAAACACGTCAGTATTAAGTGAAAGCAATTTGTGCGAGAGTTATAAAAATATGTCCAATAAAATAGAAACGAAACATATTGAATTTGTTGTTACTTAGGTTGAAATTGGAATACAGGTTACGTTAATTAACGTAGTAACAGCCTTTACCTTTCCCACTATTAATATGAATGTTGTTTGGAACTGTCTATGAAAAACGATTAATGTTTGTAAATAAAATAAAAAAAAGCTTAATGCCAGTCGTTCACATGGGAAGTAAAACTGTCAACACTAAAAAGTGGAATTGTTATATTGGGAATACATTAATATGGCCTAAAACGACATAAAAATCGAATATGCGCTAGCTAGCGCGATTTTAGTTTTTGTTGCAAATGTAAATCTTTTATACACTTAAGTGTATTCTTTTTATAATTTTATTTCTTGCTAGATCGTTATCTGGCTTTTCGTTGGCTGGATTTAGAAATGTATTTAGTTTTTAAACTTTATTACTATTAACAGCCTGTTACTATCATATTGGCAAAGCCCATATTTTAGTTTGGATTGGAGCAATTGGAACAGTTAAATATTGGTTATAATATAATTATGTGAATCTGTGATTTTGTTTCATTGAGTCATTTGAAATTTTAAAAAATCATTTTGATAATGTGAACAGCGGCCAAGTGAACAGCTGGGAGAAAATTCAACTACAAAAATACTGTGAATCCACTCATTTCTAGATCATACGGTGGGGTCTACTTGGTTGTCGCGTTATCCTCGTGGGCCTTCTTGACCACTGCGAGCTTGGAGTGAGGGTCTTCAGCTTGGAGTTGGGCGTACGGCGGCGCGCGTGTTCCATGCAGTACCAGAGACCAGCCACGAAGCCAGCCCGAGGCCGAACTTGGACCTGAACCGCCGCTAAACCGAGCCTTAAGACAAGACAAGATAATTTAGTATTATGCGTACAATATTTACGTTAATGGACTATTAAATATTAAGTAAAATAATTTCAACTTGGGTTTAATCTTTTACGCATCTCAACACATGTAGCTGTCGTTTATCGTTCGCTCATCTGCCTTACTGCTCCTTTCAAGGTTCAGGGATGTAAAAAAATAATCGATTTTTTTAGTAAAATAATCGATTTATTTTATTATAAATAGATTTTTTTTAAATAGATTATTTTAATTATTTTTTTAAGAATCGCTTTATTTTGAAGGGAAAAAAATCAATTAAATCATTTTTTTTCTACACCATGTCACAGCCCTAGCTCGTTTAATTGTATCTCGCTCACGCACCTAACGTTCCGTTTTAATTCATTATGTTCTCATAATCTTTCAATCAACTATTTACAGACTTGCATAATAAAAATTGCCAAAATACGATATGTAATAACAGTGAGGTGCGAATTTAATTTAATTACACGTCGATGTCAGCTTCTTTTTTTTTTATCCAAAATTTAAAATACAGAGAGGGATGTCTAGACCTAAAAGTTTCAGTTTCGAATCTTTAAAAAAATAAAGTCTGCTTCTATTTCAATCCTTTATCCTTGGAAATAAGTATAAAAGATTGCAACAACTCACACTCACCTCTAACGTCCACGTGCCTTGAGGATATTCGCCCCATGTGTGAGTTGTCATGAAGGGCCATTTCGTGAACCCATCCCGACTGTCGTCATCATTGGCCCTACGGCTTAATATCATTGATCTGAGAAGATTAAAACATGGAAAATATAAAGTTATTAGTTTATTGTACCAAAAATTAACTATTTGTGTTACTATTACTTCTCATAGATCATATTTAAACATTAAAAGAAATTAATGTTTCTTTCCGTTTTCTATCAGTTCTTCTGGCCTTAATAGGATGACAACATTTCTATGGTGGTTGAATCGTTGTGATAAATTTTTATTCTAAACTAGCTGTGCCAGCGGTTTCGTCCGCGTGAAAATCAGCATGTCATAAATTTTGAACAGAAAAGAATAGTTATAGTGAGTTAATCATAAGAGATAGAGACATGCTGTAGTCGACTTTTTTGTACTGTTTTTGTAGATCTAAAATTCCCTGGTATGATACTTTAGTGTATCTCTTTTGGTTTAAGCGGATAAAGCTGACAGCAGGCAAGTTTTGTTTCAACCGCGCAACCTCTTCAACAGAATTTACGATAAAACAATAATGTACTATCAATCTAAACCTTTCTGAAGAAAATTCGGAAGAAATCTTTCGGTAAAAACCGTACAAAAATCCGTTAAGTAGATTTTGAGACAATCGATCACATATAGATAGCTTTTGGGGACTTTCTTTTATAATAAGTATAGATTAATTAAGCTCTTAGCAATTCAATAGTTTTGGTTTGTTAAAGTGACCTCTGTGCGTTATACGAAATATACAAAAAGACGAAATTGATGATGTTAGATGATTTATACCTAGTGCCCATAGGACTGGTAAGAAAGAACTCTAGATCTCCACGACGCGTCGCGTTCGCGCTGACCACAGCCTGCACGTGTTCTAAATACCGCACTTCACTCGGCGTACCAGCGCATGCCGTAGTTTCTATATGCAATGTCACACTGCCATCCGGTGGAATTTCGCTAAAAAGAAAAAACAATTGTAAATCCGTTAGCTTAATCATTTATTATTTGCAAAATGAAATAAAAAAAAATTTCTTGTCTCTCTCCAAATATCCATTTTTTTATTTGCTTTTTTAATGTTCAGACCAAGAGGTATGAAAAATAAATTTTTACAGTGCTAATGAAATGCTTATTCTAACGAACAATGGCAGTATGTGATTATTAGTAATTAAAGTTATTCAAAGGTCAGAAACGGCAATATAAGCAAGTATAAACAATTATTTAACTCTTCCATCAGTTTTTGGACTCTTTCAACTTTTTTGAATTTTATATTAAAATTATTATTTATAAGCAAAATAATATGCTTTTACTTTCTTTCTCGAATTTTATCAAAATTTGTACTAAACAATAAAAAAGGTCCTGAAAGTCTGAAATAGAGAGATATTATTTTGATATATTTTTCTTTAAACTAACTCCTAACATTTTTAATTATTTCTAATTACATAAACTAAATAATTTAAAAAACATAAAAAAAAATATAAATATATTACTACTATTACTGTGATATATTTTCTGATATAAATAATATATATCCTCCTGCCCTTATTCCACTCTAAGTGGGGTTGGCACAACATGTTATAAACATGCTGTCACATGATTCGGCTGCGTTTTCACGACCGGCCGCCTGCCTGACATCAACTTACCTCTATCGTGTTTAACGACACCTCGGTAAGAAGGAGGGTGGTCTATTCTACTAAACCGGATACCACACGGTGGGTCAATTTACCTTAGTCGCCTTATACGACACCTCGGTAAGAAATGAGGGTGGTACTATTTTACTTAGCCGGATACCACACGGCTAATTTTCTGATATAAATAATGCCGAACTAAATTCAATTAGATGTTTACTTACGTGTAAGTATTAACAGAGCCAGCTTCACAATGGTACCTGGGTGGTACAGCCTGCCAGTTTGCCGCCAGTGCTGTCATAGCACCGGCATCCAACACCCCAAACCCAAACAAATGGTTGAATTCTAAGCCGACGCCATTCATTGTCCAGTGGAAGCGGCCCTGTAATTAATGTTACATACATGACTTCCTAATTTGTGATAGCCGAACGGTTAGATCGTGTGCCTTTCTTTAGAGGGTCATGGGTTCAAACTCCAAACAGACACCAATAAGCAATAAATTTTTCTATTTAAACTTATGTGCCTAATTAATATTTGAAATTTACCACACGATTTTCGATGAAGGAAAATATCGTGAGGTAACCTGCATATCTCTCGAGAATTTCGTGGATATGTGTAACCTACCAATCTGCATTGGAGCAGCGTGGTGGGTCTAAGCTCTTAATAGGAAGCGACGAGATCTACGTTCAGCAGTGGGATAGTAACAGATCGATAAGACTTAACGTACAAAGACTTGAATTATGGTCTTAGAATGATAAGTATAAAAGTACTCTAGCATTTAAGCGCTTTATAATTTTTTCTTATACCGGAAAGAAAAACGGGATTTTTTTATCATATGTGTTAGCCTGATATCTAAACTCTAATAGTACCAATCATTTCATTTCATATTGCTCTAGCGGAATAACCGTGAAAACGACAGGCAAACAAACCAACAAACTTTCTCTTTCATAATAGTATGTATATAAAACTTTATAATCAGGTAGATGTAACATATACCTAAGAATACTATGGCTCCATAATATTGACTATTTATAATAATCTGTATTAACGTTTCCTCATTTTTCACCACCCCTTGTCGCGCCTCTTGCCACGCAGTACCGGAGGTTGTTTTTTACACCACTGAGTATATACTACGAAATATGTAACCATGTACGACCATACAAAATTGACATACAAAACGGTCAACTACTAGAGTTGACCGTTTTGTATGAAATTTTAAATATTAAGCGTTTTGTTTGTGGTAATAAAAAAAAAATTTGTAATTACCAGTTGCCATCTATTAACAACTGTCCAAAAACTCAGAACTGTAGCCCATTGTTTAATAATTAAAATGTAATATTATTAAGAAATATTTTTTATTAGCTACTTACGGTCAATTACTAGTGCGCTTACTTTAAATGTTACACGGAAGTTTTAACTCGCACCCATTCCTAAAGCTACATTGTGGGAGATTTAAATGCCAAAAAACATTTCTCCGTTTCAATAGGTTATATTACAGTACTAAAATTACATGAAATCTTATCTATCAATTGCGTGCTAATAAAGATAAACTGAACACATAGTAGCCGCAAGAATAACTCATCATAAAACGATGTTTCAAGTGGCAACCTTGTCGCTAACGTGCTAAGCCTGATTGATGGGACACTTTTGTACGGATTTGTGTATCGCAAATTAGTATCGACCAACATACTTTTATCGGAAGCTCCAGTTTCAAAAACACATTAATAAAGAAAGAACCTTTTACTCGATTTAAAATTAAATTATTTAATTATCTTTTGGAACAATGTTATTATGATATCAATGATTTTTTAGTTCATTTTAGTATATAATGATTTTCTTTTTGACATTTTTTATTTACAATTTACATGACTTTATAATTTTATATTCGGTCTGCACTAATTATATTTTATTATATTTTGACTGATTTTTGAATTTATGTAATTTATAAATTTATATTGTTTGACATTTGCACGCCACTTATGGCAGTTTATGGCTGTGTTTAATTTTAAGACCTTTATACCTACCCATAATCTGCAAATAAAGATAATTTGATTTGATTTTGATTGAAAGTTAGCAAAAACAAAAGTAATAATAATATAATTATTTTGAACTAGCTTTTACCCGCAACTTCGTTTGCGTTGTCACGTGATAGGTTGACAATATGTTAGATGGCGCTTTTCAATATCATCGTATTCCTGTAGAATTAACAGAATTTCTATAGCCTATGTTATTCCGGTGTATAAGGAATAATTGTGCCAAATTTCATCAATATTCGTTCAGCGGATTCGCCATGAAAGAGTAACAAACATACATCCATACTCACAAACTTTCGCATTTATAATATTAAGTAAGATTATGGGCTTCCACAAAATAACGTCAAATTCTATAAAAATATTTAAAATTAAAAAACCCAAATGCAGGGCAATTAGGTTTTCTAAGGAACGTAAAGTTTATCGAAATTTATACATTTTCTTTTTTTTTTTTTTTTTTTTCTCTTTATTTTATTTAGGGGCTTTTATACAATGTGTATATGTCAGCCCCATTTTAAACCATACAATTAATTTTTCTTATAATTAACATAAAACTAAACAAATTAAATGAAATAAAAACATAATTAAAAAAATAAAATAAAAAATCAAAAATTCAAATAAGACTTACAAGTTTGCATAGAAATATACTTTCTTTTGATGTAGGACGAGAAAGAGTCTCAATAAACATACCTGTATCAAGTCTATTCAACCTCATAAGTCTTATAAAAATCTCCCTGCCATTCTGGAACTTCACACATTCCGTTAAAAGGTGATGCACATCATCAATAACCCCACATACATCACAATTAGGTGTATTATTAATTTTCATTAAATATTTAAATTTATTTAAAGGCATGTGTCCAGACCTCAGCCTGTGAGCAGTAACAATAATAGTTCTAGAAATATTACCATTACAAAACCATGGAATATGAGGAGGCTCACACTGTAACGTTTTGTACCAAATACCCTTTTCTAATGATACTTTATTAAAATATAACTTCCACAGATCTTGGCATTTTCTTTTATACTTAGGCAACATTTCTGAAAAGTCCGGTTTAATATTTGAAGAATACGGTTTCCCGTTTACTATTGCAATTTTAGCGAGTTTGTCAGCCTCCTCATTACACTGCAATCCAATATGAGATGGAACCCATTGCAATCTAACTTTAACTTGATTTCCTATAAATTCCTGTAACTTGGATAGAATAACATAAGCAATCGAGAAACCTCTGCGACCAGAGGCGCATCGAGCTATATGTTGTAGCGCACTCTTACTATCCGTACAGATTACAACCGGATTTTGAGACATGTTCTTTGCATGAGCTAATGCTTCTGCTATTGCAACGAGTTCCACCGTCATAATAGACACATTACTACTTATCTTAAAACAATTATTTGTACAATTTAATAAATTTGGATCATAGAAAGCTGCACCCCTTCCACCATTAATATTTATAGATCCATCAGTAAATAAAAGATACCATCCTTGGTAAGTCTCTGTGATTTCTTTAAGTGCATCAATTTTAAGACTCGAAAGATTATACATTTTTTTTGAATTTCTACAACATTTTAAATCAGTAACTATAATATCTCTTACATCAATATTAGTAACCCATGTCTCTAAACTAAACATTTTTAATTTACATGATGTGTCAATATCCTCTTGCCTGGTGTCAATATTAGTTAACATTAATAATGGCTTTTTTTTATTTTTCCAATATGCCTTCTTATAACATTCTATTAATTCCTTTATTAAATCATTTGTGATGTTATTCGACCAAGATGCTAACTTAAGATTAAATTTATACGCCAAGTATTGTCTTCTTACATGTAAAGGTGGTAAACATAGTTCACTCTCCATGACATGTATTGGAGCACTTTTTATAAAGCCTCCAATAATTCTCATTGACTGATTTTGAATTTTATCTAATTTGCTTACATGTGTTTTGGCACTATTATCAAAAAGAAAACAACCATAATCAAATCTGCTTCTAATCATTGAAATATAAATTTTCCTTAAATGATTCGGATGAACACCCCAAGTTCGTCCAGCTAAAATTTTTAAAAGGTTTTGTACTCGTTGCGTTTTTTTAGTAATTTCATTAATATGTCTATTTCACCGAAGGGATTTGTCCAACCATAAACCTAAATACTTAAATGAATCCACACATTTAACTTGACTTTCATTAATATGTAACATTATATTAAATCTACGGTGACCCCTACTATAAATACAATATTTTGATTTTGTTTCAGACAACTTAAGACCAAGACTGTTGAGTATTAATCCAAAAGCATCCAAGGCAGATTGAATTTTTGTTGCACTTTCGAGAATATTGTTATGAGTAGAATATAAAACAAAGTCATCTGCATATTGACATACTGACACATTCATTATATTAATACATAATTTATAAGTAATAAGGTTAAACAGAATTGGAGATAGAGGATCTCCTTGGGCTAAACCTTTGCGTGCATACCTAATTAATTTAGACTGGCCATCATTTTCATTTTGAATCCTTAAATGTCTTTCCGTTAGAAAATTCCATAAATACAAACATATTCTACTTCCCACTTTAAAATTGTCCAGAGTAACCACTAATATATCAATTAATATATCAATTAATATATCAATTAATATATCATTATACGCATTTTCGATATCTAAATAGCACGCCAAAGTCGGAATGTTCCTAGTGAAACCAATTTGAATTTTTGATACCAATCGAACTAAGCAATCAATAGTTGAATGACCTCTCCTAAAACCTGAAGTATAGGTTGATAAAATGTTATTACTCTCTAAATGCCATTCTAATCGTTTGGCAATCATTGCATGAAATATTTTACAAAGACATGAAATTAGAGAAATAGGGCGTAATTTTAATGGTGAGCCTGGAATACTATTTGCTGAAGGAATAAGTACTATGCTTATATTAAGCCATTGTTTTGGAACCTGCCCTGTTTTAAAAATACAATTAAATATTCTTAAAATATAAATTTTTGCACAAATTGGTAAATTCCAAATCATGGAATACGTAATTCCATCACTGCCTGGTGCAGAATCTTTTTTCTTCAGACAATGTGTTAACTCAGATAAACTAAACGCCGAATCTAGTCTGCCGTTATGAAACTTTAATTCAGGTAATGAAGAAATCACAAAATCCGGAGCAAGATCACACAAAACTTTATTCTTTTGTTCGTCAGATACATGTAATTTTGGTGTTTGATATCCTTTCATCCATTTCATTTTTGACCACATTTCTGTTAACTTTGTTGATTCGTTAATGCTATTACAAAACTCACGCCAGCCTTGTGATCTTGCTTTAGATCTTGCTTTGCAATTTTTACATGTGCGGTTTTTTGTTTTAGAACATTTAAGTTCCGGAAAAACCCTACACCTGATGGTGTAGGGTTTTTCCGGAATGAACTTAAAGCTAATCTACGCTGTGCAACCATGTGAGAAAGAGTAGGATTCCAATAAGATTTAGGGATAAACTTTTGCACTGGATTAAGAGGTATTCTGGTCATTGGAATACTTAGATTAACCGCTTTATAAATTATATCAATAACATTATCATATAAATTTTGAACATCTTCATCATCATCTGCATTACGTAAATTATTTTCAATATATGCACTAAATATATTCCAATTTGCATTTTTGATATTATACCTCTTACGAAACATATTTTTTTCAAAATAATTAAAACGCATCTTAATAAATAAGTGGTCGCTTCCCAAGTTTTCATTTAAAATGTTCCAATCAAGTTTTATTGCTATATCTGTAGAAGCAAATGATATATCAGGTGAACTTTTCTGTAAGCGATCAGTAACTAATTTAATTCTCGTATGTTGGCCAGAATTAAGCGATTAAAACCTGAATCTAGAGCAGCATCATAGACTTGTGTACCTCGAACATTTATTCTATTAGACCAAGTAGGATGGTGTGCATTAAAATCACCGCCTATTATAGAGTTCTCTCTAACTAAGGAAAATATATGCTTCCAGTCATTATATACTGTGCGAATGTTTGCTGGACAATATAAAGACACAATGTTTTTGACACCATCACAATTGAGAACTTTTAACCGTAATAATTGAATGCCATCATTAAGAGATGATAAAGCACATTCTTGAACATGAATCGATCTATGGGTTATTATAGCAACACCTCCATAAGAATCATCTCTATCTTTTCGGAAGATATTAAAACCACTTATGCGTAAATTAGACTCGGGCATAATCCATGTTTCTGATATAAAAGCAATGTGAATATTTTCTTGTAGTAATAGTAACTCAAATTCAGCCAATTTCGGTCTTAGACTTTGAGCATTCCATTGTAACATATTCAAAACGTGATTCGTCTTGTGATTATCCATAACTAAGAATAGACAAAAACCAAGACCACATATTATCATCTTTTACTAATAAAGAAATATATCTCATAACTTCCTTGAAAACATAATGTATAAATGCTTTAATCTTGATATCTACAGTGGACTCAGACGAGAAAATATCTTTAAATTTCTGAATGAACTCCTTAAAATTCAGGTTACTTTTTTGTTTTTCCGATGTTTTCTTTTCTTTGCATTTGCCTTTTATAGTCTCATCTACTGACACTATGTTTTCAGTGTCTATTTTGCTACTTTCTTCGAATATTTCCATGCTTTGTCCCTTTTTGTATTGTATATTTTTTCCGGACCACTTAACACACCGCTGATTATTTAAGATTTTTCTATCATATTCCTCCTCATCATCGGTAGAAACTTGCATTTCTGCATGAATATCTGCGGTACCTACCAGTATATCTCTGTATGACCTTCCTGTTTGTTTCATTCTTACAACTTGTTCAACTTTCTCAATTTCGCTATCAGACTCTACTGGTTCCTCCTTACTTGTTTCTCTACAATTTTTATCTGAAAGATAAATCGCTAAAGCCTTTCTATATGTGCAGTTTTGATCACGCATTATTTCTCTTATGTTTTTCTCTTTTAAAAATATTGGACAACTTTTGTTGAAGGACATATGGTTTCCTTTACAATTTAAGCATTTGTAATTAATAGTCTCGCAATTTGGATGATTTCCTCCACACTTAGGACATAATACTTTTCTTGACGGACAAGTTCTTACAAGATGGCCAAATTTCCAACAACCTGAACATTGTGTTACGGGAAATAAATATGGCTCTACTTTAAAGCTGCATCCATATCCTCTGATATGAGAAGGTAACGATGACCCCTTAAAACACACTCGAATCGTCTCACTATTTACCCATTTTCCAGAATTTTCTGAACGCCTCAGTCTTAGTATAGAAATAATCTCCAACTCACATTCTAAATTTTCTTTTATCTCTTCATCTGACATATCTAAATCGACATGTCTAATAATCCCATAGCAAAACTTTATGTCACTGGTCAGCTGACATCTCCACCCCATTTCTATAAATTTAGTGCATTCTACTAACTTTACCGCGCTTTGTTTGTTCAGAAATTGAATTAGAAATTTAAACGGGTTTTTATACTGAATATTTGTAATATTCAAGATATTTTCTTCTTGTAAAAATTTTGCCATTTTAAATTGTTTTGGTAACATTTCTTTACTTGTAACACAAACCAAAATTTTATCTTTTAAACTGCCTTCATTCTCATGTGTAATAGAAGCATTATTATTAGAACTATTTCTAGCAACTTTTTTCCTGCTAACAGTAGTAAATCCTTCTTCATCTACTATATCATCCGAACTTGATCTTAACCGCTTTTCTCTTACTCCCACCGGCACCTCTACCTCACTCAAACTGACTTGTTGCTCATTGCCCATTAAACATTCTTCTTCAATAATGTCACTTCCACTCGAGTCACAAAAGATTTTATTATCACGCAAACTCATTGTAACATTAATTTTTCGTAGGTAGTTGTAGAAAAAATGCGCGACGCGGAGGCGAAAAACTACTCGATTCGCAAAGCGTGCGCTCGACTTACCGTCTCGCGCGCAACTGATACATTTTCTTCAATTTACTAAGTACAATATTTTTTTTAATCCATCTTAACTAACAGGATATAATTTTTGCTAATTTTTGTTACTATTACGTGAACAATAAAATAATTAAGAGTAAATAGATTTTATTCATTTAATATAGTTCCACCATTTTAAATTATGAAATCGTGTTAGTATATATTTAGTAAGCTTACCTTTGCGTCATATAAAGAGTTTCGCTTAGAAGTTAATACCGTCAGGTGTTGAATGTCACGCCAAGTTAGCTTTGAACTGAAATGAGTCATTTTATTATTAGTATCTGGTTGACAGAGCTTTGCCCGGTAATTTTGTACAAAATGAAAAAGAAACTCAATAAAAAAAGAAAAAATAATTGGGTAGATGGGGATCTCGATCCTAGATATTTTCATTTCTAGAGACCACCCGTTCCCCGAATAAGCTACGCTGTCTTGACAGTCTTCGGCAAAAATAGTGTTTTATATATTCAATGTAAATTTTTGTATTTACAGGGATAAAACGAATTTATTTTTCGATGAAAACCTATATATATATATATGCACACAAATAATTAAATATCATAACAAAGAGAAAAAATGTAATAAACAATTAAAATAAAATTAAAAAGTAAAGTTAAATTAAAAGGGGGGGGGGGGGTAGAATATTTAAATATTAAAGATATTTACTTATAGTTTTTCTTCTTCAATTTCACAATTCATTTTAAAGACTTAAAAATAAAATGCTGTTCTTATGACAATTACATTAATTAATTTAATTTTGTGAAGGTTCCTTGTGTCCCCATTAATTCTAATAACTCAAAAAATAAATTGAATAATAACAATTACAAATTATTTCTTCCAAAACCTAACCAACATGATACTGAAACGAAACTATATAATCGATGATCGATAAATAACCCGAGTTAATTATAGTTAATTAGCAAAAACTTTCTCGTTAAAATTATTAGCCAAAATATGATGGCGTCGTAAAATATCAATTAGTGTACGGTGATGTCATACACCATAACATTTTCGATATAAGTTAATCGAGCTTTTGACATGGCTTGTTAAATATGCCGGCGCGACAACCTACTTATGGCGCAGCTTGAATCCCATCTTATAAATGTATTTTAGCATATCACGTTTGACTACGAGCGAGTGCATTAGATATTTTAAGCTAGAATAATAGCTGTGACACGATTAATATTCTAACATATGCAAGTCATGAATCTCTCTGATTTATAATACTATATATCATATAATCAATTTTTACTAGGTTACTTACTTCGCATGCAGAGCCAAAGCGAAAACACCAGCAGCCTCGGGGGCAGCTGCTGAGGTCCCAGAGTGCGTTGCGGTACATTTTCCATACAAGTCTGTCGTAGCTACCCCAGTGCTGGGATCTCTAGCGCCATTACTGAATGTACTTGCGAGAGTTGAGGAGCACGATTCATCATAGTGGGCGTTCTGGCCATCATTGATTGCGCTTTAAGGATAACATTAAACTGCACTATTAACAAAAAATATGGATATATACTTGTAAAAAATAAGTACCTCCTTTTTCGACTTACGAATACGTGTATATTCAAATTCGAATTCAAAATATTCTTTATTCAAATAAACTTGTAAACAAATGCTTTTGAATCGTCAACTCTACTGCTGGTTCGGAAAGATGTTCGTAACGAGAAGAGCCAGCAAGAAACTCGGCGGTTGCTCTTTTCAACATAATACTTATAACTACATACATTAAGTCATTACTATCTTGTACAGGATTGGACTGTAGCTATACCCACGCATTCTAATCGTCTAAATAATCCTCAACAGTATAGTAGGCTTTCTGAATCAGCCTCTTTTTAACAGTGTTCTTAAACTGTGATGTTCTTACCGAAAAGAGCCAGCAAGAAACTCGGCATTCTTGAAATACATCATCATATCATGTATATATATGTCTCATCTATGTATGTGTGTGTATATATACGAGTCTGTACAATGTGCTGTTGTGTAGTGTGTGTGTGTAGTATACACACAGCTTAAAGCGGAAGATATGCGCACATTCTTTTTATCATCAAAATCTTAAAATTAATAAACAGGGTACAAAACCCAATAACAGACGGAGCTTCCAGCCCGTCTAACAACGTTCATGTTTTTAACAAAACATTTACCTTACCTGTTTATAGATACCGTCCACATAGAGGCTGCGTAGCCGTCGCAATTGCAGTCATCATCTTCGCCGCCATCTCCGCTCGCCCACACGTAGATGTTACCCAAACCGTTGCGACCCTGGCAACAACAGACCCTTCAATCACCTACGAAGTTTGTCATATTCATATCGGAATAACTTCCCAAAGTCTTTTGCAGTTAAAGTAAGTGCACTAGTAATTGACCATGTACTAGTAGTTGACCGTTTTGTATGAAATTTTAAATAATAAGCGTTTTGTTATACAACATCAGTAGGCTATATAACATCACGCTAAGATGAATATGAGAGGAGCACGAATAAAAAATATTACGAACACGGCAAAATTTAAAGCTTGCGTGCGCTAAGTAAACGGTGAAAGTTATTCACAAATAATGTATTACAAAATTGTTCCCCTCTAAAAGTTCTAAATAAAAGTCCACGACAGCATATGTCTTGCTTTTAAGGTTAACCCACTATAAACATTTTTATGGTTATTTATTTATGGGACAACTAACAATAGATACATTTTAATTTCTTAAATTATATTAGTCAAATCTCATTGTAAATGCTCTATTAATTAAAGGTTATCACGTCACTCGTCATAATTCGAGTTCAATAATTAAAGGTACCTTACAATAATTATGTCAATAATATATCATATATAATGTCAATCTCAATATCATAAAGAAGAAGTCATAAAGTAATACATATCAAAATACTATATTACGGTTTTAATTTTTCCACGCGGGCGGCGCCGCTGGCGATTGCTAGTATAACATAATATTCCTAAAGATAGCGTGTGAGTAAACAATCAAAGAGATAACTGTTTTAAAATCAATAACAACGGATAATAAGTACTGCAATATCTATTTTGCCAATATTCTGTTAGCGCACACTATATACAGTAACACGATATATTAGAAATACCACTATTCCCGTTCAGAGATGCACTTCTCTTGAATGATGAACAAAGACTGACTGTCACTGAAACGTTTTATCAATAGGAAGACTCAACCGGAAACAACACGTCACAGTGTTGTTACCATTTTAATCAAAAAGGGCGCGATACTCTTGTTTCATGACTGTGTTGCTATAAAATACAAAGCGGAAGTTAATGGCGATAACAATTCTATAAAAACCACTCGTATTAAGATTTAATACAAAACTTCAATAAACGTTAAAAACTTCCATAAGATAAATACTTCTTTTATATTGAAAAGTTCCGCAAAGTAAAGACTACTTAAAATTTTTTTTCGACATTACCGAGAATTGTACCCTTGAACTCTAAGGGCCTGTTTCACAAGTTACCAATAAACTGTCAGTTAGCTTCTTCGGAACATATCTGACACTTATCGTTTTGCGTTTCTCAGGTTTCTGAAAGTCTTATTCAGCACTTAAGGTCCCCAATAAGTTAACAGGTAGATCATGTGGCTGTTATTTTGTTTATCTGCTGGAAAGCTAAGACCTGTTTCAAAATGGCCGCGGTTTTTTTTTATAATGTTCACTTTTTAGAGTCTCTTTTTAGAGACATTTATCTGCTACTTAGTTTATTTGTCGGTTAACTATCCAACACTTTGTCAGTAACTTGTGAAACAGGCCCTAAATTAGACAAATTAATGTAACTAACCATTAAAGTTCTTTGTTGAGACAAGTTTTCAAAAAATAACGAAAATTGTTTAAAATTGATTTGCGATAGTTATCGAAAAATTTTAATAAACAGATGTTATTACCAAAGTAATGCCGTGTGGTATCTGTGTAGAATAGACCACCCTTATATCTTACCGAGGTATCGTACAAAGCGACTAAGGTAAGTTCACCCGCCGTGTGATATCCGGCCGAGTAGAATAGACCGCCCTCATTTCTTACTAAGGTGTCGTAAAAGCACTAAGGTAAATTGACTGGCCGAGTGGTATCGGGCCGAGTAGGATAACCACCATTATTTCATACCAAGGTGTCGTAAGAGGCGACTAAGGTTAGTTGATCGATCCACCGTGTTGTATCCGGCTGAGTAGAATAGACCACCCTCGTTTCTTACCGAGGTGTCGTCAAAGACGACTAAGGTAAGTTGACGTAAGGCAGGTGGCCGGTCGTAAAATACCTAGCCGAATCATGTTACAACATGTTTAAATCGTGTTTTGCCGATCCCACTTAGTGTTGAATAAGGGCAGAAGAATGATGATGACATATTACAACAAATTACGAGAGGTCAATGTCTAATGATACGAAAGTTAGCAAACTAAAATGAAGACAATAGATATAAGGTTATATGTTTATGTAAACTTATTATGGTAAACAGTAAAGGTTAAACATATTCTATTATAAGAGATAAACGCAAACATTACGAACATAGCCCCCAAGGGCAACGTCTCATCATAAGTACGGGATATGGAAAATTTCCCACGGGTAACAAATAATTTCTAGAAGGCCGTTAATTTACGAAGTATAATAAAAGGAATTGAACGTATCATTCAAAATATTTTCTGGAAAAATGATTGAAACGTTAGTAATAAAATAGCAACATTTTTTCCATTATATACATAAACAGTACATCATGGGGACCTTTTTTTTAGTGTAACAGCACTTACGTCAGAATGCTCCGCTCTCCATAACAATATGAATTTATTATACGTATTATGTATATATGTATGAATGTAGATATATATTCATGTATTAGAATTTGTATAAATTGCACCACCTACCTTATTACCCTAAATTCAATGTCTCTAGCCCAAAGGTTGCCTGGGAGAAATCGCTAGCTTAGCGATAAGGCCGCCTTATAGTATTGTGTTAAGATTATATCGTTTTCTTTACATTGTATATTGTAATTTTATGTGGTGCAATAAAGAATGTTCTATTCTATTCTTTTCTATGCAAATTAAAAAATTAACCAATAACAATTAACAAAAAAGAAAAATGCTGCTAAATTTAAATTTTAGCTGCGGTAACGGAATGGTTAGAGTAACGGAGTTGCGATAGAGAGCAGAAGGCGACTAAGGTAAGTTGACCCCACTTAGAGTGGTATAAGGGTAGGAAAATGATGATTTATGCCTGTATAAGTTATTCTGCAATGAAAGAGTGAAAGGGGTTATAGTGGGGATTTTCCAAAACAAACAACTCAAAACTGTGTTTGAAAACAACGCTGGTAACGTTACATAATTAAATTAATTCAGCAAAGTTTTTCGCAAACAAAGCCGGTTTAGTTACAAAGGCAAACAATGCGGGAAAAGGGATATTTGAAACAAACATAGCAAAGCAAATATCGCACTATTAAAACATATTATAATTTAGAATATAATAATATTACATAAGTTCTGTTTACCAGCATAGAAATAAAAGCTTTAAGTTGCAGTTATAACATTTTAAAATTAAATAAAAAAAGAACAAGTAAAGAAGATAATTTATGTAATGCTTCCGGTCACATTTCTATTTCTATTGAACATTCCAGGCGACAAAACCAAATTGTTTCTGTAGCGGATTGTACGTAGTACATATGCCTCAGTACCGAAAGTTTAATTTCCATAAATAAACATTCATATCGCACCGTCTAACTAGAAATTGTCTTATGCTTGGTTGGACGCACAGATTATGGAAATATAAATACGAACATGTCTCGTCTATAAATTTCTCAACTGTTTACTACTTAACATACTTTTTCCAATAATAGCAGATGTCTAGTCTATTTTAATACCTATTTGAATAAATGGCTCACATGGATAGGTAGAGTTTTGCCGTTAATTTGATAAGTACGTGCACAATTAAGTACAATTACTCTAAATCTGGAGATAAATATTTATAAGGAGAATTGTTGTCATTTACGTTACTATTGATTTTTATTAATTCAACTCGAACTTCAGCAATAACATTTTAAACAAAGAATATTTGATTAGTTTTGTTTTTCAATTTATAAAAATAGAGAAGTTTTATAATTAATTGTCTCGATGGTCGGGAGGGGTAACCAAACTTGATAAGGTCCGAAACGAATACGTTCGTGGTAGCTTTAAGGTGGCCCCGATCTACGAAAAATTAACGGAAAGCCGTTTGAGGTTTGAGAGATGAACATCAGGTAGTGAAAAGGGCATTGAGCGTATCGGATGTCAAGAGAGGCAGAGGGAGGCCCAAACTAACCTGGTGGACCAGTATGGCCAACATATTAAAATTAAATGATTTAAAGGACCCGACAAACTATGACAAATCATCATAAAAAAAAGTAAAAAAGGCGCGACATAATCAGGAGACCCTACCCAACGTGTGAACAGCGAAGAGAAAAAAAAAGAGAATTTTATAGAATTTTTGCTCATTTCCCAAATTATATTGATAAATGGATAAATGCTTATTTTTATCGATCAAAGGTTGTTTTAAAAAAGCCTTTATTTTTTAAAATATGTTAGAGAAATATTTAGTTTATTTTCCCAGCACGAAAATGAAAATTAAAAGAAAAGGTCAATAAAATAATTATGCTACATTGAACCCTATAGATACATACGTTCAATTATACGAAAAACAAATCTCACGACAATACGGCTCAGTACGTTTTGGGTAATAGCTATCCAAATTATCGTTGATATTTACGATTTATACGCTCTTTTACGTTGAAGTATTGATAAACAATATATAAATAGAAATCAACGAACCGAAAATAGCAATGACTTGTTTACCTCAGTATTTCCATATCGTTACTTGCACGTAAACAACTTGAGGATTCATGGATACAAGTCGTTTGTTTGTTCAAGTAAACGACTTTGTAGAAGGACTATGCTCCCATATAATACCTGCTATAACACGGCTTCTTATAACACGGTTTCGGTATAACACGATTTGTTATTTGCGCCAGACCCTTCTATAACACGGTTTTGCTATAACATTCGAAAAGAGCCAATACTTTGTAAATACACCACTGTATGCACTCCGAGGCTTTTTATCCTAAAGATACAGCGTTACGCAAATGTATGTAGGCCCTAAACTATACTTTTAGGCAATGCTTTGTTCGAGTATGGGCACGTACGAGGCGATAGCCCACCTTTTTGTACTAGCTCTGATCCCATATAACACGGTTTCACACAACACGGCTTTTTTTAAAAACCTAACATCCGTATTATGGGAGGGTTAAATATAAATGCTAATATGGTGACGTTCCTTACCAATATCATACGAGCGTAAATATTTTTATTAAGCCTTCTCTCAAATCCGGCTTACCAAATGCAATCAATTTTATTTAATATACTTTATTGATAATCTTCATCGTCATTCTTCTGCCCTTATGCCACTCTAAGTAGGGTCGGTACAACATGATTTGGCTAGATATTTTACGACAGGCCGCCTGCCTGACGTCAACTCACCTTAGTCACCTTTTACAAAACGTCGGGAAGTAAATGTGGATGATCTATTCTACTTAGCTGGATTTTTTTTTTCTTGTCAGGAAAACTCCTTATGGGTCATCAGCACTCGACGGGGACGAGCAGCGGGTAAGTCGGACTCGCACCGACTAAAAACCAGACAGTGCTCCACGCTGCTGGTGGCGGGGACAGGGTACCTATAAAACATTGCCCCCCATCCCCGCCAGCAGCAGCTCTGTACCACGGAGAGCGCCACCTCCGGGTCGGGGCCTCTCTAAACAGTGGCCCCTCCCTCCACTGGACGATGCATCGGGAGCACCAGATGCATCGAACGCCTCGGGGACCTGATCTAATTGGGCGTCCGATACCCCGTTCGGAGCGCCCAAAAGTCCCCGTTAGGGCGGCATGCGACGGACTTCGGCGAGTCGTCTGCGCCCCGCTCGCCTGCGGCGGATCGGATCCAAAGACTCGACCTCCCGGATCCGCTCCGCCGCCTCCTTCCGCGACATAACATCCTCGCAGAAGGAGGCCATCGCTGCCCACGACTTCTCCCTGTCCACCATGGCACGAACCACGGAGGGCAGGGACAAGTCGTGCCCTACCTCTGCCACGAGCTCCGCCCGTTGAAGTGCCCAAGCAAGACAGTACTTAGCTGGATACCACAAGTCGAGTCAACCTACCTTAGTTACCTATGACGAAACCTCGGTAAGAAATGAGGGTGGTCTATTCTACTTAATCAAATACCACAAATCATCATGTTCAATAAAGTATATTAATTACTCGTTGATGATTTAATATCATGTAGCAAATGTAGCGTATCTCTTTTATATTGTATCTAATAATTGACGTGAAACCAATATAAAACATTAAATGGGCCAAAGCCATTAAAGAAACAACATGACCCGATGTAGAAGCAATTAATTTTATTGTTTGCTATCTCGTTTAGCTATTAGAAACAAATGTTTACCATCAATTGTATAAATGTTACCAGAGCAAAATACTTATTTCATCAAACTGTCCTTTTCGAAGAAAACAACGGAATAACACCACAATAATAGTACTCGTTAATTTCACTGCTTAATTTTTAATCAGTGATAGTCAACGTCTACAACGTAGGCCTTTTTAAAAGATCTACGTCTTTTGTTTTTTTTTCTAATTTTAATGCTGGTAACCCTGATGACTTTATCATTTAGCGTCATCGGGCGGGACGGACGAGCTTCGCCCAGGGTACAGGAGTAGAACGGAGAAGCTCTACTTGGGTTGAAAAACATTATCGTAACCTTATCTTATTGCATCGTATTTGAATGGACCGTTTGTGCAGTGGGTAGTGATTCTGCGTTCAGCTCCGCGGGTCGCTGGTTCGATTTCCACCAAGGGCCAACATTTTCCATAAAAGAATTTGTTGGTTCTTAGAGCCTGGGTGTATATTTGTATTTAAAAACTATGTATGTATGTATTCACCAGTTGTCTGTCACTCATAACACAAGAATTAAATTACTTACTTTGGGGAAGACGACGGACGACGTGTGTATAAGTGTCCCATATATTTATATATTTATTTATCCTCTGTTGGACTGGATGGCTTAGGATGTCTTGTGTCAATAAGTTATATCGCTCTGTCTAGTTATTCAAGGTTCTTCTCATTTCTTATTTGATAACGTAAAATCATTAACTTTCGACTAGACTTAACGACTTTTAAAGAGTAATCGGGTTTATTACCTAAAAATTGTCGGTCGCATAGAACAACTCGTTCTATGATACCATCAATTAACTTTTTTTTTACTGATTTAAGCAAAATTTACTGACCTTGGTTGTTAGTTACTGAGAGGTTTTGCCCAAAAATATCATGTATCCACGAAATTAGCAAGAAATACAATATATCGTGTTACTAAATTTCATTGATTTGTGAATCTTGCACATATCATGATCAAATATAACGAAATTCATGTTCTGACTGACTTAATTAAGTTAGCAATTGAGCTATAATTTTGTTCTATTTACCTCATTAACTCCTCTGACTATAGCTCTCATGGTCGCATTACGGGGACCGTCAACCGTCCTCCCATCATCCGTAGGACCCCAAGAAGCGCTGTAAATGTGGATCTTATGTGGCTCATGTCCCATGGAATTCGCCTCAATCAGGTCCGTCATATACGGCTGGTCCAGCATTCTTATACCTGGAAGAAAAACTGCTGTTAAACAATGCAATGTAGGATTTTATTGAAAATTGTAAGTTTCAAATCTCTTAGCAATTTCTAGACGACATCGTGTTTATACAAGCAATGACGAAAAACCTGTATATCATCAATATAACTCTAAGAATCAATCGGTTATAAACTAATTATCTTTTCAATAAATGTTGATCCAATGTTTGCCGTGTGGAATCTGGCGAAGTAGAATGGACCACCTTCATCTCTTAGCCAGGTGTCGTAAAAGGCAACTAAGGTAAGTTGACCCACAGTGTGGTGTCAGGTTGAGTAGAATAGACCACCTTCTTTCTTAACGAGGTGTCGTAAAATACCAAATCTATAATATATCTAACCAAATCGTGTAACAACATGTTGTGCCGACCCCACTTGGAGTGGGATAAGGGCAGGAGGATTATGAAATGTTGATCCAACCATGAACTTTTTTTACGTATTTTTCGCCTCTTTTTCTAATAATATCGTAGCAATTACTTGTAATAAAACTCCATTAATATTTAATATCATTTAAGCTCCCAATAAATACTTTTAATTTGTTATTATCATCACTATTTATAGAAAGATAACTTCTTTTTTTTTTTTTCCTATTTTGAGTGGCTCTCTGATGATGTTTTTTTTGAGCTGCTGGCGAGTTGTGGCCAAACTCGCTACAGGTCAGGGGTGACGGCTTCCGCTATTGGATACGTCCACCGCCGCCCCGCCTGTGCTGTGGGATAGGAGTATCATTTAATCACAGCTAAGCAAGGAAGGGAAAGGGGAAAGGGAAAATTACTTAATCTACTATATCTTACAAATTAATCTTAAAAACTAATTACTAATCTAATACACATTTATAGCTTTTTCCTCTCTATTAGTTATTATTTTACTATCTGCAGATGATTAGTTTTTATTACACATTGTTGATTAGTTTTTCTTACTATTCTAAGGTAAACTTAAAGCTAACTTTAACTTTTATGCTACATTGCCCACTTATTTCGAGAAAGATAACTGTTAGTCACTAATAGTAATATAGATATCTAATCGCATGTCTAAGCTTTAATATAATTCATATATCATCTTTTATTGTATAGGATAGGATTATTCTAAGAGCTTTTTTAAATTTATCCATATTAATTAAAGGTAAGTTATAATTCAAAGCAACTAAAACTTCTGACGACTTCAGTAAACACAAGCACATTTCGTTGACATTAATGCCTTGAAAGTAAGGCAAAATAAATTACTAATGCTGTTTCAACGTAAGTTCCCTAATCTCCCTAAGAACATATACGCTAGAATAAATTTATTCATAAAGGCTTTTGTAGACTTCTATAAAACTTTAATGAAGCAAACAATTATCGTAATAAAAGTAGCTATCGTGTCTTTGGAAAATTCAAAAGTTTCATAAAATTACTATTCATGAAAATTATTCGTAGTGACGTATAGGGTTGAAATTTACGACAGAACAAATTACAAGAATACTAATTCATAGAATGAACTGAAAGAAAAGAAATTAATAGAAATAAAAGGTCACGTTGCCTAAAGTAATGGATTTTCTTTTGGAGGTTTATTAAAAATAAGAAAGTTAGCTACAGTCGCTAGTAATAAATGATTTGTCCAAAAACAGGGCTAATTACAAATAGATTACAAATAATGTTATTTATTTACTCACATATATAATAATCGTATAGTATATAAATAATATTAACATAGCCGTGTGGCATCCGGCTGAGTAGAATAGTACCACCCTCATTTCTTACCGAGGTGTCGTATAAGGCGACTAAGGTAGGTTGACCCACCGTGTGGTATCCGGTTTACTAGAATAGACCACCCTCTTTCTTACCAAGGTGTCGTAAAATACGACTAAGGTAAGTTGACGTCAGGCAGGCGGCCGGCCGTTTAAATGCAGCCAAATCATGTGTCAGCATGTTTATAACATGTTGTACCGACCCCACTTAAGAGTGGGATAAGGGCAGGAGGATCATGATAAATAATATTAACAATATTACAATGTGGGACGCAACATGCGTTGATACGTTAGCCTTGTCCCATATCAGGGAAACAGCGTCAAGACCTGGAGCTGCGGCGGAAATGGCCGAATCCGGCAAACGGCGGGGGTATGCATCTCTTATCGAGAGTTATATTTTTGTGCTGTTTGGATATGAGACCCTAAGGCCATGGAGTCGAAGTGCAAAAAGTTTTTATGCATTTTAACACCTCAGTTAATTGCCTCTTCAGGTGACAAGAGGGCTGGCTCCTTTTTCGCACAAGATAGATATAACATGTACATTTTTAATGTAAATAAAAAAAATACAATAACTTAACGAATTACATAAATTCTTAGGCTTAACATGGTAACATTGAACGCGTGACTTAAAAACAACAGATAGTTATGACCTCCTCTAAATTACAAGTTTAGTGTATATTCAGGTATCGCTAACATACTCATTGAATATTTGACGTCACAACAAGATTAAACATCGCCCACATTTGTACGAGTTTGGTCAAAATCTCTTATATCTTGTCACAATTCGCCCACTAGCTTTATTTGTATCGGTAACACTATATCCCTGTAACTGACAACCGTTTCCCATTTCGCATTCACGTTTTACCACTGTATTTATCGTTCGATTGTTTGAATAATGGCTTCTCCCGAATGCCATTTGTATTGCCGAATCCATTTGCGGCCTATATTTGACAATTTCACGATAGAATAGAAACGTCTGGTACGTTTCTGTGTAATTCTTCAATATATCTTATCTTTATTTGTGAATGTATATACAATTCCTATCTCAAATGGAATATAAAAGTATCCCTTTTAAATAAAAATATACTATATAATATAATATATATAATATAGTTCCCGCCGCGATAACATCGTGTAAAGAGCTCATGAATAAGTGCCCCGGATGGGTTCGAAACTAGTCGGGCTAACCCGATAGAATAAGACGTGAGTATAGCCGGTTCTATACAATAACAATAACTAAAAATATACTAAACGGCGGGATTGCCGAGTGATATGCTGCTGAATAGAATAGACCACCCTCATTTCTTACCGAGGTGTCTTAAAAGGCGACTAAGGTAAGTCGACATCAGACAGGCGGCCGGTCGTAAAATTATTAGCCAAAACATTTAACAACATGTTTAAAACAAATTGTACCTGTGTGGGATAATTTTAGGAGCATTAGATAGTATATTACGATGTGGCTGAAGGTACGAATGAATTTATGTAAAGAATATGCCAAAATTTTGAGCAACCCTCTAAAAATTTTTAGATTTAAAATCCCGCAAAATCTTTCTTCATCCAATTCCCATTTTGTACCTTTTAGCCTTTTACGCTAATGGATTGCTGGTTATCTTAACGTGAATCAAAAACTCATAAAAAAATTCGGTTTAATCCGGGATTATGGTGACCCTACTCAAAGGATATCTTAATATATCTCCTGAAACAACGTTATATGAATTCGTAATATGAAATGCTTGACGTAATATGTGAGTCGGGAGATTTCATGTAAATATTAATGCCACGCGGCTTTCTCGTTATTTTAGGAATCTGCCCCAAAATGTGCGAGGTACAAAAGCGAGGCCGTTACTATATACTTTTATGGCTACATATATATTTCCCGGCAGACCGCAAACTGACTAAATTTCGAGATAATTAAACCGTCAGCTTGAAATGCTTGATGACACAAATCTCATATTTGAATTATTAAAATGTATAAAGCGGTCTGTATGTTGTTAAATAAAAATAAATAAGTAGCAACTGGGTGACCGAGCTTTGCTTAGTATTTAGAAGATAAAAAAGATAAAACTTACGCCGTGTGGTTTCCGGCTGAATAGAATAGTACCATCCTCATTTCTTACCGAGGTGTCTTAAATTTGACTAAGGTAAGTTGATGTCAGGCAGGCGGCCGGTCGTAAAATACGTAGCCAAAACATGTGACAACATGTTTACATGTTGTGCCGACCCCACTTACAGTGAGATAAAGGCAGGAGGAAGAAGAAAAAAGATAAAACTTGAAAAAAAAAATTGAGCATGTGGGCCTTAATTCTTTTTAACATGTATATGGCAATGGTTCGTTAATAGAGGTGAGATTTCTAATTTATCGGTTGAAGTTTTTTTTTCTCGTCCTGCGGGTGCTTTGGTAGGAAACAAAAGTACACCGTGTTGGGTCAACTTTAATATACAACTTTGGTCCAAGCTATATTTTATTAGTGGGTTTAAGGTCGCTATCTGTATTGGTTCACTGGTCGCTCCACCTCTGCTTTAAGCCAGTCTTGATCCAACCTATATTCAGTATTGGGCCATCGCTTACCAGCCTTGGCCCAGTGCTGTGCACCAAGGTTGGGCCAACGTGAGTGTGCACCTTCGGGCCAAGCTTGAGAATGATCGGCGCAAGCTTGATCCAATATTGGTCCCATCGTAATTTCCTACATGGGTAATAATAAGAGGGAATATGAAACTCATCACTATGACTTATCACATATCGAAAAGCGAGGCAGATAAATAGTCTCATTTACTTTCTCTTTGTTGTCGACGATGACATAGGCTAGTTCCCCTTCTTGTGTTCTTCTATGTCTCATAGGTCAGGACATAGGTCTCTTCATGGGATCTCCAATCAGTCTCCTCAATTGTCAACCTCACCTGCACGCGGTGCACCCTGCAGATTAACCAACGAGGCTCTGGGGACCGACCAATGGCGGTATAACCATTCATATAGCTGACCTAAATGACAGTGGGCAGCAGCACTGTCGGTGCGACATGGTCAGCACTGCGATCACCAACCCGCAGGCCAAGGACTGTGGTGATTACCGGAAATACCTTCATAGGTCCCCTACTCTAGTATAATTATGTTCTCAATCTATAGTTTACCTGCAACCTTAGAGTGGTAGGCGACACCGACCCCGCACACGCCGTTATCGCGAGCAGCTGCCACTTCGCCAGCACATCTCGTGCCATGACTATAAAAATAAATTATATTAAAAAAACTATCACTAAGAAGACGGTTTTCATTACTCTGCAGTAGGCTTCGCAATACATTTATATTAGTCGCCTAATACAGAATTTTAGAGAGGAAAATCAATGAATTTTTATACTTGTATTGTACACAAGAATTTAGGCATCTTTAACTTTAGAATATTATGAATACTAATTGGTTAAGAATTTTTTTCTGTATTCCTATATATGATCTGCATATTCTCAAATTAATGTTAACACTTTGAGCGACACATATGGTAAGGCACTGCACTTTCTACAAAAATAAATAACTATTAATGACGTTTTGCTTTTGATACACGTTTACAAACAAAAACTTAACGTGGAACGGTTGATAAAAAAGCTTTAATGAATTTGTACAACAGTTTATGCACGTTGTTTAAAGAAAGACATATTCTTACCGACGTTTATAAACGTTATGTCAATTAGCGTTTATCAAATTTGACGTTTAAAAACGTTACTGCGCTCAAAATGTTAAACATACAACCGTATCTTTTAATATACTAATTCGAAAAAAAAACAAATTCTGAAGACATAGATAAATAAATATATGGGACACTTACACACACGGTCGTCCGTCACCAAAGTAAGTAATTTAATACTTGCGTTATAGGTGACAGACAACTGATGAATATTTACTTATATAGTTTTTAAATTCATACTTAAATACAAATTATACACCCAGACTCGATGACCATTAAAAATAACTTGTTTATTAGTTTAAAGTTCTGCATTAATCCACGTGAAAATACAGTCTAAGGTTCGCACAAATCTATGTGTAAAACCCTTTTCCTTTTTTTCTTGCACACACACAATCTCACACTGGAATATTAAATAGTTTGGCTTTACCCTTATAGTAATAAGGTAACTAGCCACACCTAAAGTGACATTTCACAAACCACACACTACAATTTGGAAACTGCAAATTGAATATCATTCTGGAAATCAAATCTAGGACCACCAATATTTAGGCATGGAGTTCGTCATCAACTACAAGAGCCGTCAAAGTCAAATTACATACTAACTTCTATATAAACCCTAATAAAATAAACCGTCAATTGCAACAAATAAAATAAATTCTAAATATCAAAACTACGTTCAGATTATCTGATTTAAATAAAAATGCAAAGAGTTAATCAAATATTCTTAAATTTCACCGTAATGAACCGCAGACTTTTGATGAAATTCACAACATACCGAGCGAAATTATTTATACTACGAAAGAGCTTGAATCTTTGGATTTGGAATTTGAAAATTAACATTTTATCCTTCCTTTGGATATTATTAATCCATTAGTGGTGAGTGGCGATAATTTAAGACCTCGACGAATATAAAAAGATTTGCAAAGAAAATGTTTTATATGAGTAAAAACCTTTCACCATCAAGCCGCTTGCGTGATGAAAGTAATAAGCACTTTACATTACACTATTTACATGTTTTAAAATAAATGTCTAAAGTAAATGTAATAAAGAACATGAAATTTTTTTTAAAGTACACATTGCACAGCGACCATAGATTATTGTCAAAGAGAAAGAAAATTTAATATAAAATTGCTTTGAGTCACGTATTGCTTAAAAACTACAGTTCAATTTGATTTTACTGCTACACTTAAATATTGTGTAGTGATAGAGTTTCATAGAATTTATTGTGTTATAGAGATAATAAATTTATAAAAAAATACAATATAACACAATACTCTATACCTGTTATTACTTACCTGTTCTATATAACGAAAAGATTTAAAAATTTGGTGCGTATTAAACTCTTTAAATTTACCTGTTGAACCAATCGTCGGTGTATCGAGGATACGGAAACGGATCGTTACTGCTGAAGTCATATGAGGCCTCTGCATTCTAAAACAAATTATTACAAGAATTTTTAGAGAGGGTACATCTAGCAACAAATTAGAGAGAGAAAAGATATAACAAGTCAAGTTAAAGAAGCTTTTATTAAAATTTCTTGTCCTCATGTTCTCCATGTTCGAATTAACCGTTGAGGAGTTCCCTCAGGCGCTAACCCTGGTAGCAGCATCAGGTCAGGCTTATCATAAACTTAAATTGTCATTGAGACTGGACCAGTATATAAAATTTCAGCTCAATCGGACCCCGGGAAATCGTCCAAGTTTAACTTGCATGATTTCATCTTCACATACATACACGGCAAGTTGAATAAAAACTTTTAAAAAGCGGTTGTCCGAGAGCTAGTTTCCTGTCGAGAGTTGTTAAGTTGACGTAAGGCTGGCGGCTGGTCGTAAATTAACTAGCCAAAACATGTAACAACATTTTGTGACGACGTACTTAGAGTGGGATAAGGGCAGGAGAATGATGATGATAAAATCTATTATTTGAAAATCAATTAATTGAGACTAAACAGTTTTAAATCAAAACCTCAGTGATTGCAGATACTATTATTTGTAAGTTGCCTAAACAGAGCGACAAAATCGGACATGACTAAGCTCTTAAATAAAGATTAAAAAAAACCCTAAGTGATAAAAACATCATGAGAAAACATGTCTTAAGATTATCTATTACGTAGTTCACTGAATTGTATGATTACAGCAAACCTATTCATTCTCGTATTCAAAGAGAAAAGGCTTTAGGGTGACGCATTTAAACACAATAGGATATTTAATACTAGGGGGAAAGGTAAAAGGTACAAAATGTCAAGCTGTACTGTAATAGAGAAACGTTTTAAGCAAAGTACGATTATCTTTTACATGTGGGAAGTGGGAGTAATGTTTCGTGACGGTTTTGCGGCGTGACTACCGAAATCCAATTTGTGAGACTCATTGGTTTCGCATTACTATGAATTCCCTTAGAGAATTGCCAATTTCCAACTTCGTGCTCACAAAAACTCAACTTGTATAATGATTTATATAATAATATATATAAATATATGGGACATTTACACACACGGTCGTCCGTCCCCAAAGAAAGTAACTTAATACTTCTGTTATGGTAGACAGACAGCTGGTGAATATATACTTATATATTTTTAAATATATAAGTATATATTCAGCAGGCTCGAAAACTAACAAATTCATTTTTAGAAAATGTTGGTCCTCGACGGGAATCAAATCCGCGACCCGCGGAGCTGAAGGTAGGGTCAACCCACTGCGCCAACCGACCAGTCATTTATTTTAGGCATATAGCCATTTATTTCAAATTCCAAAGTGCAGAAGTTACAATAAAATTATTTTGTTGTAATCCGCGTTTGTTAAGAGAATATATATAATGCTAAGTGTATGAAGCAGGCACCAATCACATACTTAATACATGCAGGACAAGTCAACACACGTATCACAAAACGCAGTCTACACCAACACTCCACTAACTCTATACACACTCACTACCACAATCTCAACGATTGTTTCGTCACGAAACCGAAGCCTCATCAGAAGGATAGGGACAACGAACAAAATCGTAATGCATATAAATCATTCAAATTTAAAATATCTCTTATTCAAGTAAACTTGTAAATAAGTGCTTTTGAATCGTCAATTTTACTGCTGATTCGGAAAGCTGCTCCTACCGAGAAGAGTCAGGAAGAAACTCGGCGGTTGCTCTTTTAAAAACACAATTCTTATTACTAGTTGCATTTAGTCATTACTGTTTTATACAGGGTCGAAGAGTAGCTATATCCACGCATTCTTATCATCTAACTAATCCTCAATAGTATAGTAAGCTTTCTGTAGTAGCGGATTGTGTATTATACGAAAACAAAATTTAAATTTAACACAAATTAATTCTATATTTAAAAACAGTTTTAATAGTTGATAATATATACATAAATAACAGTCTAAAATAGGATTTTAAAAAATTAGCAGTTTTTACTATATCCGGTAGTACAGCTGCGCATATTTCTTTAAAAATGCTTGGAAGCATTATTAAAGAAATATTATATTACATTAATCCTTATCGTTCTCCTGCCCTTATCCCAAACTAAGTGGGGTCAGGACAACATGTTTAAACATGTTTCTACTTGTATTACGACTTACCTTAGTCACCTCGGTAAGAAATCAGGGTGATCTATTCTATTCAGACGGATACCACATGTAATGTCAACTTACCTTATTCGCCTTTTACGACACCTCGGTAAGAAATGAGGGGTTGTATTCTACTTAGCCGGATACCACACAGCAAATTTAAACAAATAATAATATCTTCAATGAATTTCTTAAAGGGTTGCGTAATACTTAATTCATTTCTCATTACAATTTTAATTATAATATTCAAATGATTCAAAGCGAAGGGGTGGTAAGAAAAACTAATTAAAATCCTTCTTCAGAAAGCACTAAAGCTCCCCTAAGTACCTGTTTAGCCTCAAGGGCTTTTAAGTATTAAAGGTGTTTGTACTTAACTGTGGCTCAAATGTTGTTGCCAGTAAAATAAGCGTTTAAAAGTTTATCGTTCTTAATAGAGAAAGCCTTTCCTATTTGATCCGCCCACCTTTTTATTACTTGTTTTATGTACGTCATTTTTTATGAAAACAACCATTACCTTTAAGTGCAGATCATCATAATGTATTAAATGTCTACAAATTATTAAAATACTAACTTTTACCCGCAAATTCGTTTGCGTGATAGGTTGATAGCAGATGGCGCTTTCAATGCCATCATATTCCTGTAAAACTAACACGATTTCTATATGTAACACCGATGTATAAGGAATAGTTGTGCCAAATTTCATCGATATCGGTTCAGTGGATTTGCCGTGATAGAAGTAACAAACATACATCCATACTCACAAACATTCGCATTTATAATAGTAGTAAGATTAATTCTCCATTTGCATCGGATGTTTGAAAAGGAAAAAAACAGCTGATATTTTTGTAAGTAAGGGGTTCTTGTATAGAAACGAACAGCCCGGAGAAAACCTCATTCTAATTGGGATCATGAATAAAATATTTTCATTTAAAATTCGGGTGCGAAATAATCACAGCGGGGTTAGCAAGTACTTTTGATGTACTGACGAATACATTAAAGTTTAATTTAAATAATATGTAGTAGCATAACTTAAAGTTAATGAATTTGTTATATTTTTACGCTTTTTTCATTATTACTTTTACTTATATTATTTTACTATTATCATTATACTAAAATTTTGCAATTGCATGTTTTAAATAAAAGCTTTTAATAATGCGATTTATATATTAGTTGTTTCTCGCTGATTAACTGAGCACTCCCAAAATCTCTGTACCTAGATATTACGCAATAATTTCTTTTTTGATGTAGGTAAGTATAATGTTACGAGTCAATGCTTTCAAAGAATTAAGCATTATGTAAAGTTTCAGTAAATCGTACACCGGGTAGTGAATCAAATTTAACTTGCAAGATTCCACCTTCACATACATGGCAAGTTAAATAAAAGGTTTTAAAAATCATCATCTTTGTATCCTATCCCTCTAAATGGGGTCGGCACAACATGTTATAAATATGTTGTCACATGATTAGGCTACGTATTTTACGACTGGCCACCTGCCTGACGTCAACTTACCTTAGTCGAGTTTTACGACACCTCGGTAAGAAAGAGGGTGGTCTATTCTACTCAACCGGATACCACACGATGGGTGGACTTACCTTAGTCGCTTTTTACGACACCTTAGTAAGAAATGAGGGTTGTACTATTCTATTCAACCGTATACCACACAGCGTAAAAGCTTTTAAAGATAAATCCATATTAATAAAAAAATTGTATGAACAACTGATCCATTTCATGATAGAATCTAGATCTATGACCAAGATCTTGAGCAATAAAGAAACCACCGGAGAGAAAAATATTGTCTTTGAATTAAAAGTTTCATAGGAGACCAAATAATCTCCCTTGTGGATAAGCCTTTTTTAGATATCTCTCCAATTATTTTAAGCTCACAGCGTCAAGACCTGGAGCAGCGACGGAAATGGCCGAATCCGACAAACGGCGGAAGTATGCAACTCTCATCGAGAGTTACATATTTGTGCCGTTTGCAGTCGAGACCCATGGAGTCAAAGTGCAAAAAAATTCTATCCGTTTAAACACCTCTCTTAATTGCCTCTTCAGGTGCCAAATAAGCTGGCTCCTTTTTCGCATAAAGAATCAGCTTAGCGATTCAGCGCGGAAACGCTGCCAGCATTCTTAGGATCATTCCACGTGGGCATGATTTGTATAGTCCTAGCGTGTAAGTAATTTAAGATAGATATAACTTGTACATTTTTCCTGTAAATAAAGTATTGTCCAGCTCACATTATTTATGAACATCCCCTCATAATAGTCAATTTCACCGTGCCTCATCCAGTTACCAATTCGGTCAACCTTGCTTATTAATGGCATTGATTATATCCGCAATTATTTCCCACTCTCCTATGATTAGTACATGAGATAGCTTATAATTTAATTGGCCCTTTCCGTTTATTTATTAACTGCTTCACAACAGCTATTGGTTGATGTTACTTCAGATAACCCCACCATGTGGTATACGGCTGATAGAATAGACCACCCTCATTTCTTACCGAGATGTCGTAAAAGGCGATCAAGGTAAGTTGACCCGCCGTGTAGTATCCGGCTGAGTGGAATATACCGCCCACATTTCTTACCGAGGTGTCGTAAAAGGCGACTAAGGTAAGTTGACCCCCCGTATAGTATCCGGCTGAGTAAAATAGACCACACTTATTTCTTACCGAGGTGTCGTAAAATACGACTAAGGTAAGTTGACATCTGGGAGGCAGCCGGTCGTAAAATACGTAGCCAACATGTTATAAACATGTTTTGCTGAGCCCACTTAGAGTGGGATAAGGGCAGAAGGAAGATGAACCATAAATACTTACGTAGTTATATTTTAAGTCCGGATGCATGTAGTCAACGCCTGTAAAGAAAATTTAGTTTATTACGTAGTATTAGCATTTGTAAAATCTGATGGACTAATGGTTAGAGCATATGAGTAGTAAGGGTATGTGGGTTTAAATCCCGGGAATTTTCTTTAAAAATTATTCCCTTAATTAATTCTTACTGTCAAACACCTTTCTGTAAATCAATATAAACTAACCTCGTCTAAACCTGCGAACCTTTGGTAAAATTCACACATTCTAACCGTTAGACCATTCTAGCTTCAACACTGGAAATATATTTAAATATAAACTTTACAATTTCTGCTAAAACAAAGCACTTCGAAAGAACCTTCATTTAAACGAGAATCAATTAAAAACTTTTATTGTTATCACAACTTTCACTTAACAGTATGAAAAGTAAATTATTATTCTTGTAATAAAATGTTCGCCAAAATGTTTTAAATGTTGGTTCACGATTTATCCCAATTTTAATATTCAGTGGCAAAACATAAACTTGTAATAAATTATCAGTTTTTAACTTTAGTAAAACAAATATTAATGACTTAAAAATAAGGCGGTGAATTAATTAAAAAGTTATAATACTAAACTTATAACTAAGCAACTAAAAATATAACTATTAATAAGTTACAATTCTTTAACTTTGTGAAACAACTAGTGATAAAGTCTAAGAAATAAGAGAGTAAACTAATTGGAAAAACATATACTTTAAAAATTATAATATAATTTTTTAACTTTCTGAAACAACAAGTTATAAAGACTAAAATATAAGAAGGTGAACTAATTGGAAAAATATAGACTTTCAATAATTATAATTGTTTAACTTTGTAAAACAAAAAAAAAACCAAAGACTAAAAAAATAAAAGGGTGAACGAATTGGAAATATATAGACTTTGATACACAATAATTTTTTACCTTTGTAAAAAAACAAGAGATAAAGAGTAAGAAATAGAATATGAACTAAGTGAAAAAAAAATGTTTATTATATTATTAGTTTCGAACATAAAAATTCCCGCTGGTTTCCAGATTTTAGTTGAATTAATAAAATAATTAAAATACTGGCTTTTACT
The DNA here is from genome assembly GCA_947086495.1 of Morpho achilles. Lineage (NCBI taxonomy): Eukaryota > Metazoa > Arthropoda > Insecta > Lepidoptera > Nymphalidae > Morpho > Morpho achilles. The sequence goes on from CAMTZB010000001.1 coordinate 5,721,252, forward strand.
TTTTATTTTTTAGTTTTACGTCACCTTAGACGTTTCGTGTCACATACCATCATCCATGATGGCGGTGGTCACATTAACACCCGTAAATCCCTGCGCCCACGCGGCCTCGACATTCAAATCCAATTTCGGTTTACCGCCATTTTGTCCGGTGTTTTTCAAATACCATTGTAGGGGGAAATAGGGGTCGCGCGGTTCAGGGGCTGGCAAGGTCTCGGGCAAACGGAGAGGGCGGAATCCCCTCTTCACACGCTTGAATCCTGTCTGCTGGACTGCTGTATGGACCTGGTAAAAAGTAAAGTAAGGGTAAAAAGTAATGTAAATGTTGTTATCTCACTGCCAGGCACAGACCTCCTCTTTGGGAAACAAGGATGAGAACTTAGACCCACCAATGCGGATTGGTAGGTTACACATATTCCAAGAATTATTTCATACCATTTCAAATGAAAATTAAGGACGATCGTCGGAAGTAAAAATACTCGAAGTAAATTTGAAAGCAGTCTACGCCAACAATCATATAAGAATATATATATATATATATATATATATATATATATATATATATATATATATATATATATATATAAAGTAAGATATAGTTTTGTACAATATATAGAATACTAATTTTTTTATAAACATACGGGTCACATCGCGTTATAATCGATTACCTTTGTATAAGGTTCAACGTTTCGGCAGAGTTGCATCCACCGTGGTCAAAAACTGACCTTGAGAATTTTTTAAATATAGAATACTAGCTATAACCCGCAACTTCGTTCGCGTGGACTGCTGTCGCGTGATAGGTTGATAATAGATTGCGCTTCTCAATGTCATCCTTTCTGTCATCTGTAGAACTGATAGGATTCCTATAGCCTATATGTTAAACCAGTCTATAAGGAATAATTGTGCCAAATTTCACCAATATTTGTTCAGCGGATTCGCTGTGAAAGAGTAACAAATATAGATCCATACTCACAAACTTTCGCATTTATAATATTGTAGAATTCGTTATAGTACCTAATACTCTTATGCTGCGATCGCAACTGATAAACTTTACTGAATCGTCAAACGTTTTTCTAAAGCAATACAATTTTCACTAAGTCAAGGACGAATACTAACGTTAGATAAAAAAAAGTAACAATCTATTATATATTAAATTTTATTTCAAACCTTTTCCTATATTGTAATATGTCGTTGGAAATTCGAAATAAACTTACTTTACAATACATAATAATTAAGTTTGCATTTTATACTTTGTATATTCGTTCAAAAAGAAAATGGATTAACAGCTTGTACAGGCCAGAGCTTGAAATAGAAAAGTAATCCACTAATGTTCTAATCAGCTTAAAACATTCAACAAAGCGTTGTTAGAAATATTGAAATATACGCTTTAAAGTTATTAGCAATAGAGTAATGTTTGCATAAAACACAAATGTAATTTGTTTCAAAGGCGCTTCCACTTAGGTGAAAACTGCAACTCGATTTGTCTTACTTTGTGTTATAAAGTTTCCATCTACTCACCTACTCTATCAATCTTTTATGCAGTGGAATACAATATTATTCCTTATCTATATAAAGATAAAGAGTTTGATTGTTTGAACGCACTAATCTCAAGAGAGAGTATAAGATAGTCCATTTAACGAGGAAGGCTATAGGCTGTCTATGTAACATCACTATAAGGTGAATAGGAGCAGCAATAAAAAACCTTTCCTTATGTTCGTAAATATTTTATAATTTCATTTATTTTGTAATATCTTTTTGTCTCTGGGCAATTGTTATTTTTTTATTTATCGATATGTGGGTAGCAATGAAGCGCTACTCGCCGATCGGTTCGTCTGTCGCTGTGAGTGTCTACGTGAGCGCGGAACCTTCGCTAATGGCCGCTCGATCGCTATACATAATTCGTATTAAATTCGTTGTCGAACATAAACAATTCATCTGCAATATTAAGTGCAGTGCCTAACATTAAGTGTCGTGTCGAGTTTCGGACTCGTAAAAGTGTTACTGTTCGTGCGAGTAACAATTCCCCTGGCGTCACAAGAAACGGCCGGCCGCCGGCGCATTTCGAGGACTTCGAACCTTCCAGTGCACGGTGGCAGTACAAAGGCATCGAAAGGTGGGTGGTGCTGAGTTGTTACTACGTATCGGTAATAAATTACGCATTGCCCAGAGGGATAGGAAATAGTTAACGCCCTGACCCCCCCTATACAGTCCACTTTAAAGAACCTACCAGCGAACTAGGGTCCAGGGACCAGGTTCCTTTTAATTAGGGAACATTTCGCGACATTAGTCTGGACCTTCGCGCCGGATGCAATTTATTTTCTATTCTTTTTAAAAGATTAAAAAGCAGTTTTGAGTGACGCCATTTTGTCTTTCGTATAATTCGTATTCGTATATATTCTTAAAATAAACTTAATTCGCTTTCGTAAATTTCTACCGTTTAATTATTAATAAATATTATCAGTGCCATTCGTTTCGTATTCCATTAATTCGTAAATAAAGTAAGAAATCCTTACTAGTTCGTAACTTCGTATACTATATTAGGTTAATTTATATTTCGTTAAATTAACTTAAAATCTATTCGTTTCGTAATATTCAGCTGCATTAGAAATAGTGTGTAATAATCGGTTACTGCTATTTTTAATTTTCGATATTTCGTTTAAATATTCGTACTATTCGTATTCGTTATTCGTTGTGAATAAATTGTTCTTACATATTTATTTTCGACTTTTATGTTTGAACAATGTATTCGTAATATTAAACAAAACATTCAATTCGTTAATCATTCGTTGATAATATTATATTTTGTTTTTAAAACTTAGACGGTAGGTTATACTTCGTAGTTGCATCGAGCGGCAAAAGTGGTTTTTATATGTCACGACTACGACACGACATTCGACTTTTACAAAAATATTAAATTTTAATATTTCGATTAATTTTTAATTTTTATTTCGTAATTTATTACGTGTAACCATTTAGGTGCACGGTAGTGATTAAGCCAAGTTTATTTTTTATTTTTATTATTTGTTTTTTTCATTTCGGATTCTTTAAATAATGGCCGAGTCGAGTGAATTTATTGCTCTGATGCATAAAAGGAATTGCTTAGAGCATGAGTTAGACACAATCGTTCAACTAGGAATGGATGCAAATAACAATAGAGATTCTTATCGCAAATTTATGGTTTCTTGTATCGGACTCACACGGATACAAGATCAATTCGATCAAATTCAATCGTCCATTGAAAGTTTGGAACTTAAGGACACAAACACTTTGAGTCCTGATCATAGCAACATTCGTTCGGCATTTAATGATTTAGTTCGTGATATACTGGCAATTAAATTCGGTTTCGAAGATTCGAATTCGAAATCCGAAGTTGATCGACATTTGGATACGGATGAAAAATCGGCAAATATTTCTGGACACTTACCGCGATTATTCGTACCCACATTCTCTGGAGATTATAAACAGTGGAATTCGTTTAGTGATCTATTTATCTCGTTAATTGATCAAAATAAAAGTCTATCAGACGTAGCTAAATTTCAATATTTACTATCATATGTTCGTGGTGACGCGAGTAAGTTGCTGAGGGGTTTGCCGATCACTGGTAGCAATTATAAAAAAGCATGGAGCATTTTAGAGTACAACTATAAAAATGAACGTCTCATAGCCATGCAACATATGGATTCTCTATATAAGCTACCTAATTTAAATTCGCCGTCCGCTACAGGACTTCGTACTATCCTTAGCGGATTTTTAGAAAATATTGGTGCATTAGAGTCTATGGGGTTCCATGTTGATGAGTGGGATTTTATTTTATATTACATGCTTTACCGAAAAATCGATCCTAACACTCGTCGTGATTTCGATAAATCAATTGCGACCAATGTTATTCCTAAATTTTCTGAACTTCAAGAATTCTTGAATCGTGAAATCATTGCTTGGGAAAGTTCTCGCCCAACGTCACGTTCACTATCGTGTCACTCTTCTACGCAGATAGATCGTTCTCGCACTACTTCGACTTTCATTACTTGTCCAAATTCAAGTAATTCGTCGCATTTGAATTTGGGTGCTTCTAAATCGCACTATAATTGTTTATTTTGTAAACAGGGATCTCATTCGTTATTTTCGTGTAATTCGTTTAAACAGAAAAAATCGTATGATCGTTTTATATTTGCTAAGCAGAAGAAGCTTTGTTTGAAATGTTTAAAGCCAATGCATGGTACTGACGATGTTTGTGCAAAAATCTGTTGTTCGGTTTGTAATGCAACACATCACCATTCATTTTTGCATTTCGCAAAAAATCCTAAAAACGTTAAAGATACTAGTCCAGAAACAAATGTAAATTCGGATGAGTCAGCTAATGTCGTCTCATTATATTCAACAGAATCGGCTAAACAAAATATGGTGCTACTTTCGACAGCCATTGTTTTAGTTCGCGATTCGTCGGGTAAATTTGTAACTGCTCGAGCTTTAGTTGATCCGGGTTCTGAAGCTTCATTTGTCACTGAGGACTTAGTATCTCGCCTCGGGTTGTCTCGTCACAAAGTAGGCACGCCAATTCAAGGCATCGGTGATTTGACTACATGCTCGAAAGGCTGTGTAACGACAGTTATAAAATCACATATTGATTCGGGACCAGAGTTTACCCTTCGTGCTTTGATTTTGAATCATATAACGTCGAATAAACCTTCACAATTCATCAACAAAAAATCATGGTCTCATGTCAACCATTTGCTTCTTGCTGATCCAAATTTTAATTCACCGTCTTCAGTAGATATTCTTCTCGGAGGAGATATTTACGATGACATTTTTGTTGGTGAAACTATTCGTGGCCCTCTGGGAACACCAATGGCTATTTCAAGTTCACTTGGTTGGCTTCTAATCGGGAAAGTTGATCTCAAGTTCGTTCGTAATGATAATACTAATAAAAATATTTCGTCTTTCGTTGTTTCGAATCAAGAAAGTCGTCTTGATAATGCAATTCGTAAATTCTGGGAGATTGAGTCGATTCCAGAAAAATTAATTATCTCTCCTGACGATGAACAGTGTGAAAAAATATTCGTTCAATCACATAAGCGGTTGGAGTCGGGAAGATTCGTAGTCTCACTTCCATTTCGGGATGGTGAGCCTTCTCTTGGTGAGTCGCGTTCGTTAGCGTTAAAACGCCTGCTTTCTTTAGAACGTCGTTTTGCTCGTGATGAGCATTTTAGAAAATTATATTTCGATTTTATGTCGGATTATTTGGAATCCGGTCATATGGAACTCATCACAGGTGAAGTTAAAGATGCTCACTACTTTATACCACATCATGGAGTGCTTAGACCTTCAAGCTCGACCACTAAGTTAAGAGTAGTGTTCGATGCATCTGCTGAAGCAAGTTATGGTGCTTCTTTAAATGATACCCAACTTATCGGGCCTAAGCTACAAAAAGATGTAGGTGAACTTATTTGTAGTTTTCGTTTCCATAAAATCGCTTTTACTGCCGATATTCGACAAATGTTCCGGCAAATTCTAGTTAGTGAAAAACATCAAAATTACCAATTAATTTTGTGGCGCACAAATTATGAAAGTGAGCCTCAAGTTTATCGCCTAAAAACGGTGACTTACGGTCTTTCGTCGTCACCATTCTTAGCAATTCGTGTTCTTCAACAGTTAGCTTCGGATCATCAATCGGATTATCCGGAAGCTGCTGAAGTTATTCGTCGCTATACTTATATGGATGATGTTATAAGCGGTTCTGATTCGGTAGAATCTGCCATACATCTCCAAAATCAGCTTTTGAATTTACTCAAAGACGGAGGATTCGAACTTCGTAAATGGTGTTCGAACAGTTCGGAATTTTTACAGTGTCTTCCAGATACAGCGAAAGAGGTTGACCCATGTACTGTTTCGTTAGACGAAGACCATTCGGTTAAAGTCTTAGGCTTGGCATGGCAGCCAGTCAAAGATATATTTTCGTATCACGTGAAACCTTTGCATGACAGAGTGACAAAGCGCGTAATTTTGTCTGAAATTGCTCGTATTTTTGATCCTGTCGGTTTCTTATGCCCTGTTATCGTTGCTGCCAAAATTCTTATTCAAGAGCTTTGGTTAGCTGGGCTCGATTGGGATGCAGAGGTTTCAGGTGATATCAAACAAAGATGGTTGCGTATTGTTTCTGAATTTGCTGAGTTGTCTAACATTCAAATTCCTCGTTTCGTACCTACTCAATCTTGTTATGTTGAGCTTCATGGGTTTTGTGACAGCTCGGAATCAGCGTACGCTGCTGTCATATATTTAAGAGTCGTACATCCAGATCAACATGTTAGTGTTCACATTTTTGCTGCTAAATCTCGAGTCGCACCATTAAAGAAGTTGTCGGTACCTAGATTAGAGCTATGTGCCGCTTCTCTGTTGTCTTCGCTATTCACATTCGTTCGTCGTGTACTTGATTCCAAGATCACTATCACTCAAGAGGTGGCTTGGACTGATTCGAGCATTGTTTTATGCTGGTTACGTGCTGCACCACATAACTGGTCAACCTATGTCGCAAATAGGGTCGTCGAAATCCAAAATATTCTTGCTCCTAACAAATGGAGACATGTTCGTTCAATCGATAATCCCGCAGATTGCGCTTCGCGTGGGCTCTCACCTTCTCAAATAGAACGCCATACTATTTGGTGGTACGGTCCATCGTGGTTATTATTACCAGAGGACCAATGGCCTCTAAGCCATGTTGATATGGATAGCACAAAGATTCCTGAACGTTGTAGTCCAAAAAGGTCAACTGTCCTTACAGTTGAATGCAGAGAGGAACCTTCGTTTTTTAATCGTTATTCTTCGTTTCATAAATTGATTAAAATAATGTCTTATTGTCGTCGCTTTATTCATAACTGCCGATCTAAGAGTAGCAAGTTCACAGGTCCTCTCTTAGTATCAGAACTTCAATCTACAACACTTTGTCTAGTAGGTATTGTTCAAAGATTTTCGTTTGCGCAAGATTTACAAAATCTCGAATCAGGTAAATTTTGCAGTATGCGGTTACAGCGTTTAAGTCCATTTCTAGATAAGCAGGGTCTTATCAGGGTGGGCGGTCGATTAACCAATTCCGATGCAAAATTTAGTAAGAAACATCCATTGATTCTTCCTCCAGAAAGTAATTTTACTAAATTACTTGTGAATTATTTTCATGAAATTAACCTTCATTCGGGCTTACAAGCCACACTAGCATATATAGCTAGATGTTACTGGATAATTTCAGCCAGACGAGTCGTTAAGAAAAGTATTTTCCAGTGCATAAAATGCTACCGTTATCGTGCCATTGCATTAGAACCGAAAATGGCTGATCTGCCTTTAGCTCGTGTGCAACAAGTCAGACCTTTTATTAAAGTTGCCGTAGACTATGCGGGACCACTTACGACCAAGTCGGGTACTGTTCGTAAGGCCAAACATGAGAAATCGTACATTTGCGTGTTTTCGTGTCTCACTACGCGTGCTTTACACATCGAGTTAGTCTCAAGTTTGACCACTGACGCGTTTTTGGCCGCTTTACGTCGTTTCATAGGTCGTCGTGGTATGTGTTCAGACATATTTAGCGACAACGGTAAGAATTTTGTCGGTGCTAGCAGTGAATTAAAGGTTTTGTATAATTTCATCAAAGACAGTAATATTTTTATCGCTCAATCGTTGCTTAAATTTAAAATCGCCTGGCACTTTAATCCGCCTGCTGCACCTCATTTTACTGGAATGGCTGAAGCTGCGGTAAAATCTATTAAATCGCATCTTGTTCGTATCGTCAGTAATACCATTCTTACATTCGAAGAGATGGTAACAGTTTTAACTCAGATCGAAAGTATTTTGAATTCGCGTCCTTTGTGCCCACTTACTTCGGACCCCAATGATCTTGAAGCTTTAACACCGGGACACTTTTTGATAGGGGAGCCACTCAATGCCTTCGCGGAACCTGATATAACCGAAATCAGCGTAGGTCGTTTATCGCGATGGCGATTGTTACAAAGATTTATTCAAGATTTTTGGAAACGTTGGCACAACGAATATTTGCATACATTGCAACAAAGAGGGAAATGGACGAAATCGATTGAAAATATTCGCGTTGGTACATTAGTTCTCGTCAACGATCCTAACTTACCTCCGTTACAATGGAAGTTAGGCCGTGTATCGGAAATTTATCCGTCAAAAGATGGTGTCATTCGTTCTGTTACACTCAAAACTCAGCAAGGCTTTCTAAAGAGACCTGTCCACAGGTTATCTCCCTTGCCTATTTAGATTTTTAATTTAAAGTTTTTACTAGTATTTTAGTTTCGTTTTCGTATTTTATTTCGTAATTTAATTTCTTTCCTTTAAATAATTTGACAGTTGCTTTCGTATTTTGAGCCTGGTTAAAATTACATTTTAACGGTGGGCGGTGTTCGTAAATATTTTATAATTTCATTTATTTTGTAATATCTTTTTGTCTCTGGGCAATTGTTATTTTTTTATTTATCGATATGTGGGTAGCAATGAAGCGCTACTCGCCGATCGGTTCGTCTGTCGCTGTGAGTGTCTACGTGAGCGCGGAACCTTCGCTAATGGCCGCTCGATCGCTATACATAATTCGTATTAAATTCGTTGTCGAACATAAACAATTCATCTGCAATATTAAGTGCAGTGCCTAACATTAAGTGTCGTGTCGAGTTTCGGACTCGTAAAAGTGTTACTGTTCGTGCGAGTAACATTTCCCCTGGCATCACAAGAAACGGCCGGCCGCCGGCGCATTTCGAGGACTTCGAACCTTCCAGTGCACGGTGGCAGTACAAAGGCATCGAAAGGTGGGTGGTGCTGAGTTGTTACTACGTATCGGTAATAAATTACGCATTGCCCAGAGGGATAGAAAATAGTTAACGCCCTGAACCCCCCTATACAGTCCACTTAAAGAACCTACCAGCGACCTAGGGTCCAGGGACCAGGTTCCTTTTAATTGGGGAACATTTCGCTTCACCTTACTTGCGCTAAGTAAGGGGCGAAAATTAATCAAAAATTTCCTATAATTTAATCACGATAACTACTTTTATGTTCGAAATTTCAATTCGGGAATAAAATTGTGACATTGCTCTCCATACGGGCGAAGCAGCTAGTCCTAATATAAGGTAATTATTATATAAACATACGGGTCACATCACGATAAAATCGAGTTACCCTTGTATAATCAATTCGTGACCACGGTAGATGCATCTCTGCCGAAACATCGAACCTCATACAAAGGTAACTCAAGGTTATCGCGATGTGATAAATACCTGGTTGACAGAGCCTTGCTCGATAACTTTTAAAAAAAGAAAAAAAAATAAGTAGTTGGGGATCGATTCTAGGTATTTGCATTTCTGTTGAAACTGTCTGTTCCCCGAATAAGCTACGCTGACTTGACAGTTTATAACAAAAATATTTAATATAAATTTTAGTATTTATACAAGATTAACTCATTTAAATATTAAAGATATATATGAATCGTGAAAGTCAAAAATCTACCAAAGTAAAAGTTGTACGGAAAATTTGACGTACAACGCGAGGAGGGAAAAATACGCATTAAAAATAAATACGCATTAAAAAGGTGACTTACAAGAGGATGCCTTTTCAATAGACGAGTATGAGCGATGGATCTTCGAGGACGAGCGTGGGGCAAGCCTCGATGTGCGAAATGCCATTCCGTGTCTGAGCCAAGGACCTGCAAGAAATAAGCACTTATAAACAAACGTAAAAGAATAAATCATATTCTACTTAATTTGTACATTCTATAAAAGTAAGTAAGTAGCGGCCTGTTACTCTCCCACTGCTGGGAATAGGCCTCTTCTCTCCGTTTTGGAAGAGAAGGATTGGAGCTTACACCTACCACGCTTGTCCTATGCGGATTACTAGGTTACACATCCTCCTATAATTCTTTAGAAATATGCAGGTTTTCTTACGATCTTTTCCTTCGCCGAAAAGCGTGTGATAAATTGCAATTATCAATAAGACACATAAGTTTTAACATAAAAACTTATTGGTGTCTGCCCGGGTTTAAACCCGTGACCTTCTCGAAAGAGTCGAACAGTGTCGCTGGGCTACCACATTTCATGTACATTCTAAACTTTTATAAATCAATGACCTCCAAAAGCTGTCTGTGTGTGATTGATTTTCTCAAAATCTACTAAACGGAACTCAAAATCTACTGAAAGATAATGATACTCAATTCTTCAGGAAGGCTTAGGTTTATAGTATATTACCGTTTTATGGAAATTGTGTCGAAGAGGTCGCGCGGTTCTGTAAAAATTCGGTTTCTGGGAGCTTTACTCGCGTGCGCCGTAGTAGAGATACACTAAAGTAATGTACTAGAGAATTGTAGATCTACAAAAATACTACAAAAACATCCGAGACAGCATGCCTTTATCTCTTATGGTTCACTCACAATAAGTACTTTTGTAAGACTCTGATTTCGTCGTCGATGACGTCGAAGTCGCAAGCTCAGCTAGTTATAAATAAAAGTGTCCAAAATCTGTCTCTATGTCATTAATTTTCTCAAAACCCTTCTTAACAGTTTTTTATACAGTATTTACTAAAAGATTATTGAGAGAGGTTAATATAGTAATAAGTTTTTTTTATTAAATTAATAGTACTTTACGGTTTAATTCCCCCGATATTTTATATAGGTTAGTATTTACGTAGGAAAAATTTTGTCACACTGATGCCCATGCGGACGAAGCCGACAGCCACAGCTAGTTTATAAATAATATATTAAGCGAGAGACCAAAATGTTCGCAACAAATTATGTGGTGTATATTCGCAGCCCGCAATATATATCAAGGATTTTCAGAGAACTAAACTAATAAAAACCTTTATATTTGATAGCAGAGCTACCCCCGAGAATGGGATATTAGAAATTGTAACAGATGTTTCAATAGACGAAACTTTCCCTTTTATTGCTGATATTGCCTTAAAGTACGTGTAACTATACCAATTCCAAAATTCCACTATCATGGAAATAAGTGGTTATTTTGTTAAACCATATCTACTTAATAAATAAAGAACTAGCAGGATATAATATAATTTTCCGATAATCTTCTCTAAAAGAAACTGAAACATATACATAAGCAATTAGAAACCACTTAGTGTAATATAAGTTAGCATGACACGATAAAATCGCAAAGCGACGCTTCACCAAAGTAACAAAAAGTTATTAGTGATTAGTTGAACCCCCGCCATTTATGTTGCTTCCGAACACGTGTAATATTCTTGAACTACAAATATTTATCTGATGGTTAATGAGCGTGCCATTTTTATGTTTAATGACTTGAGATAAGTTGCTCTAAAATGTTAAAATAATACAAGAATGTCTCAAGATAACACGTGGGCATGATTTGTATAGTCCTTGTGTGTAAGTAAAATTACTTACACGCTTAATTACAATTTATATCTATATTAAATAAGATCTAATCTAATCTAATCAATCATATTAAATAAAAAATAAATAAAATAAATATATGGGACACTTACACACACGGTCGTCCGTCCCCAAAGTAAGTAACTTAATACTTGTGTTATGGGTGACAGACAACTGGTGAATATATACATATATATTTTCTAAATACATACTGAAATACAAATAAACACCCAGGCTCAAAGACCAACAAATTCATTTTTTTTTATTTTATAGAAAATGTTGGCCCTCGGCGGGAATCGAACCCGCGACCCGCGGAGCTGAAGGCAGGATCACTACCCACTGCGCCAACGGGCCAGTCTAAAAAAAAAGATAACACTAAATAGATTTATAAATATATTTAAAGTAATAGTAGTTTTTCTTTAATTGGAGTGACTGAATCACATATAATCCAGAAAATCTCTTAAGATATGATGCGGTTATACTAACCAGCAAAGGGAATGAAAAGGGAAATGGAAAGGGAATGAAAATGAAAGGAAATGATGAATAATATATTAAAATCAGTGATGTGCCAAAAGTAGTACATTTATTTATATGCTGTATTAAACACAAGTAATTCGAAATCGGTAAAAGGAAAAAAGGATTTATCACATTAAACGAGTAAATAGAAGAACATTTCAATAATATGTAAATGTGGACATTCCAATTGGTTAGATTGTTGTTCAACCTATATGGTATCATTGCAATAAAATGGATTGCTCTGTGAAATAGCTAGAATTCTTATTGTAGAGAAACGATACTATTTGGTTGGCAATAGTATAATCGCATATATGGACTAGATGAAAACCATGTGTTGAAATCTGAACTTTATTTATTGGGTTATTTTGTATCCTATTAAAGATTTATTTATTCAAATAAAATCAAATCAAAATAATCTTTATTCAAATAAGCTTTTACAAGCACTTTTGAATCGTCAAGGATCAATATGATTAATGAAGCAACAACTGGCGGTCAATCTTTGAAACATTTTCAATTTTACAGCTGAAAAGATTTTCAAATCCAGGCTTTTTTATCATCCAAATAATCTTCAATTTTGTAATATGCTTTACGCACAAGTACATCTCTTATACTTAACTTAAACCTTTCTGTAGACTGGTCTAGTATGGATTGCGAATTTTTATTGTAGAAGCGAATACCGAGACCATCGAATGAGTTGCTAACTCTGCTAAGACGCGATACAGGTATCATAAGCTTTTTGTGACCTTTCGTATGACCATGATATACATCGAATTTGGTCTTGTACATATGGATATTTTTGCGTACGAATAGAATACTATATATATATATATATATATATATATATATATGTAGACTCATCAGTATCTTGGACATTATTCTTAGACATTAGTGGGCGTAATTAGGGTATCGTGCATATGGAAAAGTACAACGTTTATCTTCAACTTTATATTCTTTTTAACAATTTTCACAACTGCGCCGTGACACGGATCTGTCTTCATCTCTCACATGCGCCGTCTGCATTCTGTCACCGCTGCGCCTTCTATTTTCAATGTATTTTCAATATATTTTTAATGATGGAACGTTGGTTGCCAGGATGCGACACGGCCATCCTGCGAGACACACGTCCCCGTGTGTTGATCTGTAACAAATAAACGAACCCAGAAATTCCGTTCGGCCTATCCTACAACATCTGGGTCATTGAGGTCTAGATCTTTTTAATAAACGAAAAAAACAAGGAAAATTATATCTCGTCATAAGTTGATTATTGAACTATGAAACCCAACAAATCACTACATATTATAAAACTAAGTCCCTATATCCCTATGTACGCATAAAACTTTAAAACTACGCAACAGATTTTGATGCGGTTTTTTTTTAATAGATAGAGTGATTCCAGAGGAAGGTTTGTACGTATAATTAAATTCTATACGGAGTAGAGAAATACTGTAATTTTTGAGGTTTCTGTAAATAATTACATTTTTTCCGCTTACATTGCAAACGCAGGCTAAACCCTACGAGATTTATCAAAATAATAATATCTAAATAATCTCTTATGGATAACCCACTATAGCATTTTTTGTCATTTACTTTTTACGAAAAATAATGCCATATTTTGAAGCAATTTTATACAATACAGCATTCATCCTTTTCCAATTAAGTACCTTAAATAAATATTTGATTTAATATAGATCAATATGGCCGTTTACAGCGTGTAATTTAAGTGAACATTTTCGGAGATATTACAGATTTAAAATGCTGTGAGGACGCCGCGCTTCACACTATAACACTTCGACTTTAGCAGCTATGTCCGTCTTTCAAGAGTTTGTTTAAAGACATTCTGTAATTAATTGTAAAAATAAAATACATAGGGAAAATGTAAAAGTAAATAAGTAAAATGTACTATATGAATTTAGATATTCCAAAGATAGCAGGAAATCTTCTTGGTATAGGGAAAGGAAATTGTTTTTCTCCAAATTTAACGCGTGTGGGCCACGGGCAGTAATGAATAAATCAAACTACTGGATCGATTTTAATCATTTTTTTTTTACACTGACTGACATGGGATATATATTTTATACCCGTGCGAAGCAGGGGCAGGCCGCTAGTAAAATATAAGGCCATGCCAAACCCATAATGCATACGAAAAGTACTGAGGCAGAGTACCATTGACTGACACTCACCATGACATTACAAAAATAAACAGAAAACCTATCAGAATTTACTTCAAAAACAACCCAGGTATCTTGTTCGTGGTCTACCGCTTCTGTCTCAGCAGAAGGGTCTTCCCTCAGGGATAACGAGTCCACATGACTCACGGCCATCGCTACACAGCTAGACCCGACTATACCACCCAGAGCTATCGCTCCCTGCGTACCCACGGACTACTCAGAGCAGATACCGATTTCTACCGGGCTACAGACGATACCCTGGTGTCATCGACCCCCAGAGCTATCGCTCACTGCGTACCCACGGACCACCCTGAGCAGATGCCGATTTCTACTGGGCTACAGACGATACTCTGGTACAGTCACCGACCCACCGAACCAAGAACCCGTCTGTATAAACATCAACACAAATTACGCTACCACAAATCTTGTCATTGTCAATAGGTACTTGACTCTCAGGTATTTTGTAAACAATAAGACACATTATGTTTTTGACTAAAAGAGCTGAATCGGCAAAAGGTTAACAGTTCACCCCCTTCTTATGATTTTAGTTGCAAAACCGTTTACTTTATTTGACAATCATTTGCAAGGTACTATAAACATTCTTGTTAGCCATCCCTATTAATGACAACATTATTAATTATTACCCAACTAAATTTATAAGCTATATATAGTCTCTTTTATGAGAGAACATCCAGGCCCCAAAACAAATCAAAGTAATAGCACCTACCAAATTATGTAAAAGCTCCTGATGGCGGTTTGACCAGACATTGGTCTACAGTCTACACGTCGGTGTACTGGTACCTCAAAGAGCAGGTCCATTGGCCATGCACCGACTGGCGACGCGGCCCAGCCTGCTACACCTGCAGCACACAAATAATTTGTAATCTGCTTGTCGTCATTGTTCAGAGCTTACCACAGTACCACAGACAATAGTCTTTTGGTTCCAAAATCCGTTTGTGACACTTAATTTTTCTGTGCACTGCTGATCGCAACTAAGACACTTGAATTGGGATCGCGTTGAATCTGCGATCCTCTATAACTTTCGTTTCAAACAGGAGTATACTTGTAGTTTCTGGTGCAACTTTTGACGCGAAGATGTCTTCGTTGTGAATGCAAGCCATTGCAGTCATATATCAATTTTGTACCAAATGCGTAATCACCGTTCATGCTGCTATTTGCACTATATTTAAATTCTTCCAACAATTCATCAAAAACGTAACACGAAAACAGGCATACACAGAATGATTTTTTATTATCCATTGATCTATCATTGCTTAAATTGAAAAGTGCAGCCGCAAATATTTCTAGGAAATGTATCTTCTTTTGTTTTTCCGTCCAAGTATAAGTCAGCTGTAGTACACCACAATTTTACGTAAAATCATCGCTTATCAGGATTAAACTCCGGCAAATTGATATTATTTGTCTCGCTTGGAAATTTTTTTTTTTTTTCTTTTCTTTTTTGTTGTTTGTATTGTTTTCTTTCGTAACTCTTGTAGTATCCGCCATTGTGAGTCATCATAGTCTCTTCATACTATCCATCCATTTGCACGATTGAATCCCACTTCTGATGTAGACTCATCAGTATCTTGGACATTATTCTTAGACATTAGTGGGCGTAATTAGGGTATCGTGCATATGGAAAAGTACAACGTTTATCTTCAACTTTATATTCTTTTTAACAATTTTCACAACTGCGCCGTGACACGGATCTGTCTTCATCTCTCACATGCGCCGTCTGCATTCTGTCACCGCTGCGCCTTCTATTTTCAATGTATTTTCAATATATTTTTAATGATGGAACGTTGGTTGCCAGGATGCGACATATATATATATATATATATATATATATATATATATATATATATATATATATATATATATATATATATATATATATATATATATATATATACAGTCAGGAGCAAAACTGAGTCAATGTAGTGACTTCGACTATAATACCAAATATATTAATTATTAATAATCTCATTTTGAATTTTGCACCTTTTTATGAAAAACTACAGCTTATTAATTACACGATCCGCATCAGAAATTTTGGGTTTTTATAGTTTTAAGCTATGAAATAATTTTCACCGACTGACTCACTTTTGCTCCGCGTTGAAAGAGTGTACTACAGATCAGTATTATCACATTTTTATAATAGTTAGACGTAATCTGAGTAAACAGTTTCGCTTTGTTTGGTTCAAATACTTTTATCAAAGGCTTACCAACGCCCATCATGAACAGTTGCAGCCTTTTTTTTATTTGTAAGACTTTCCAACAAAATCATGAAAGCGATTTCAACGAATATTATAAAATCGATCAAAAATTTATTTGAAATAATGAAACCCATAAGATTTATCACTCAATAGTGAAACATTAGTCAGTCAACAGTTTTAAGAATTAAAAATAATAATAATTCTATGTGCACAATAATGTCGGTAGTCGATTAAAAAAGTTATCCGTGAGAGCTCTGAGAAAAGTGGTCCTCTACTTAGCGTCTGTTCAAGCATCTTTAGCTTCCGAAGCAATAAAAATGTTGAAGCATGATACCGGCACAGTGATTAGCAAGTGTACTATTCGTCGAACCTTACACAATGCAAATTTCCGAGCTGTTGAGAGAAAAAAAAGCCGATTCCTAGTAGAAAAATGTCAAAGCAAGAAAACAATTTATGAAACAAGCTTAAACTGGACTTAGATGATTGGATGAGAGTCATATAGTCAGATGAGACTAAAATTACAGATACAGCACAGACGGTCCTCGATGGAATTTAACAAGAAAGGAAAAGATTTCATACAAACTTTAAAACATGGTGGTAGTAATATTAAATCGTGGGGTTGCATATAACAGCTTACGGCATTGGACCAATTCATATTTAATTAATTTGAATTGAAGGGAATATGAATGGAGAGATTGGATTATCGGAGAATTCTGAGAACACATGTCTGAAGCTGACGAAAATACGCCATATCCTGAAAATGACAATATTTCTACACGGGAACGATCCGACGAATACACGTCAAAAATAATGAAAGGTTCGCTCGACAAGCAACTTAAATAAAATTTAATTAAATGTTTTAAGGTCTTGCCTCAGCCATTTCTAAGTCCTATTAAGTCCGGATGTTAACCCCATAACAAACTGTTGAAAATCTGGGCTCATACCTTAAAAGCAAACTTCTGAGTGAATATGAAGCACCACCATCGAACTATGACGATTTGCGCGACTTGGTTCAAGAACAGTGGGACAAAATTTCACCTGACTGTTGTCAAAAACTTGTCAAAGTCCTAAGAACAGATTAATTGTCTTAAAAAAGGCAACGGGTCTCTGTACGAAATATTGAAGTCCTGAATTGAATGTGTTTCACAAGTGGTGCAAAAGTGAGTCAGTCGAGGATAATTTCCCTATAGCTATAAAACTATAAATACCCGAAATTTCTATATGGATCGTGTATTTGATAAGTTGTAGTTTTACATAAAAATATATAGCATTTGAAATGAGTTTGGTAATAATTAATATATTTGGTACTAGCTTTCGCCCCCGACTTCGTGCGCGGGGACCTCAGTCCCGGAATAAAAAGTACCCTCTATCAACCCTGCAAATATCTCCATTCTTGGGGTTAATTTGAATGATGCCTGATTTAATAAAGCCATGGTCATGACCGAAACGTCATTAAAATTTTTTATACTTCATATTATGAAACAATGTCCCCGCAGCGTCTGTCTGCTTACAATGAACTTAACAACTAATTTACGGGTTTTATTCAACAGAAAGAGTGATTTATAAAGTAGATTTAAAAGTTTAATTTCATCGCGGATTATAGCAAAATAATTTTATTATTACTTTTGTTAATAAGGTTTTTTGTAAATTTATAGAAAATGACCATAACTGTTACTAAGTTTCTACTGGTTCTATATAGTCCCCTAATCGTTACTAATATTATAAATGAGTATGTCTGTGTGTCTGTTTGTTACGTTTTCACGGCGAATCCGATAAACCATTATCAATAAAAATTTTCACAATTCTTCCTTATCCACACGGGTAACATTTAGGCTATAGAAATCCTGTTAATTCAACAGGGATTGAATGACATTGAAAAACCCCAGTATTATCAGTCTATCAAAGTTTTTTTAATCGCGATTTTTGTTTTTGTCAAAGTCAAGTTGAATCTGTAATTTGAAAAAGGTTCTATATCAAGTTGTTTGGCTTACGTAGATAGTTATTTAAAGAAAGTTTTTATATATTTTGGATTCTGTTTACTGGATAAATTTAACTGAGTTATCAAAATGTATAACTAATATTAGTCATTTACTAAAACTCCGTATGGTATCCGGCTGAATAGAATAGTACCACCCTCAATTCTTGCCGAGGGGTCGTAAAAGGCGACTAAGGTAAGTCAACCCGCCATGTGGTTTCCGGCTGAGTAGAATAGACCAACCATGAGGTTGGTCACGACACCTAGGTAAGGAATGATTCTTACCGAGGTGTCATAAAAGGTGACTAAGGTAAGTTGACCTACCGTGTGGTATCCGATCGAGTAAAATAGACCACCCTCTTTCTTACCGAGGAGTCGTAAAATACGATTAAGGTAAGTTGACGTCAGGCAGGCGGTCGGTCGTAAAATACGTAGCCAAATCATATGACAACATGTTTATAACATGTTGTGTCGACCCCACTTAGAGTGGGATAAGGGCAGGAGGATGATGATGGGTTTTTTACTAAAATAAATAAATAACTAATATTTTCAATGTGAAAGTCTGACTGTTATGTTTTCATGGTCAATCCGATAAAACAATATTGATGAAATTTAGCACAATTAATGGCTATATGCCGAGGTAGGTTTTTCTCTTTATATCCTGTAAATTAAAGAAATAGGTTATATATTAAGCTGTTTACATTACGTCGAAAAAGTTATTTTAATAAAGTTTTTATATGTTTCGGTTTTGTTTGGTCGGCACAACATGTTATAAACATGTTGTCACATGATTTGGCTACGTATTTTACGACCGGCCGCCTGCCTGTCGTCAACTTATCTTAGTCGTATTTTACGACACCTCGATAAGAAAGAGGGTGGTCTATTCTATTTAACCGGATACCACACGGTGAGTCAACTTACCTTAGTCGCCTTTTACGACACCTCGGTAAGACATGAGGGTGGTCTATTCTACTCAGCCGGATTCCACACGGCGGGTGGACTTACCTTAGTCGCCTTTTACGACACCTCGGTAAGAAAAGAGGGTGGTACTATTCTATTCTGCCGGATACCACACGGCGGATACATATCCCTATACATTTTCTGGAATATGTTGAACCTGCCAATTCGCATTGGAGTAGCATGGTAGATAGGTCGCTTTCTTAAGGGAGAGAGAAGGCTTTGCCCAGAATGGGAGATATGTTACTATCTCCCACTCTTTACTTACATAAATAATAAATATTTTTTTTTAATTGTACGTTACTTCATATAATATTACTTTTTCATTTAAAATTTCAAATAAATGCCTTCAATGAATGAAAAGTTTCAAACAACTTGGAAAGACGAAATATTTACTTTTGCATCCTACCTGTTAGTGTGACTCACCATTCAGTTTTGGTAGCCCGTGCATGTATAATGACTATCGAAAAGTGTAAGTTACACTACTGTTATGCCTAAAAAACTCAAACAAAAATGTGAAATTTTTCAAAAAAATATCAGCTCCAGACAGGCCTAGTTCTCATAAAAATATTTGTACTACTCTAAGATATGGTAGTATATGTAATCCAGTCGCTAATCGCTTCAGGAACGGCGAGATACGGAAAGAAATTCAAGTACCAGTATCATGGTATTCGACCTTTCAACTTAAAATTGACATATCTTTTTTATTTGCTGACCGATTGAAATAAATTATACCCTATATGTTGAGTGAGGCATTCTGCTACATATAAGTGAAAACAGTTTTCAAATCGAATCAGCGGTTTCTGAGATTAGCGGGAACAACCGCACAGTGCCTAAAAAACTGGAATAAAAAATATGAAATTCTTCAAAAAAAATAAGCTTCAGACCGGCCTAGTTCTCATAAAAATATTTGTACTACTCTTAGATATTGTTAGTATATGTAATCTAGTATGAAAATCGCTTCAGGAACGGCGAAAAACGGAAAAAAATGCAAATATTAGTATCGCAGTATACGACCTTTCAACTTAAAATTGACATATCTTTTTTATTTGTTGACCGATTGAAATAAATTATACCCTATATGTTAAGTGAGGCTTTCTTCTACATATAAGTGAAAACCGCGTTCAAATCGGATCAGCGGTTTCTGAGATTAGCGGGAACAAACGCACAGACATACAGACAAACAGACAAACAGAGAAACAGACAAAAATTTTAAAAACTATTGTTTCATGTTTAGAAGCGTGTTTTGAGACGACAACACTAATTTTTTCGGAAAAATATCAAATGTACAGATTTTAACACCTCTACGATTTTATTATATGTATTGATGATTGATTATAGTCGAAGGCACTACATTGACTCAGTTTTGCTCCTGACTGTATATATATATATATGTGTGTATATATATGTGTATATTATGATATGAATACGTATTTTATGACCGGCCGCCTGCTTGACGTCAACTTACCTTAGTCGCCTTTACGACACCTCGGTAAGAAATGAAGAAATGAGAATGGTAATGGCTATAAGAAGATAATTCTTAACGTGGATTAACAAACGTTATCATTTTAAAACATTTCTCTAATTAAGCAGAATTATACGGTCTTGAGAAATTATTTTTGCTGTGGAAGAACTGATATTAAATTAAATTAAAATTAAATTAAAATTAAACTAATTATAAGATATGAGAAACAAACTCAATTTTCTCGGAAACATCTAAGTTTGACCGAAGAATCGCCCACGCTATGTTAATAACATTGGAAGTTTCTAACAAGTTTTGCTGTTGAAAGCGCATCTGCAAAGTGGGTTTATCTTCTTTTACAATCAACATTAACGGAAGATACAAGTTTCAATTGCGAATAAAAGTATGATTGGATATCTATTTCTCTTGATTAGAGATACGAATCTGTTGTATTTTGAAGTAAACTGAAAATTTGGGTATATGATTCTCAGGATTGAGCCCCCATTATTATGTAAAGTGTTCTACTATGTGTTTCTATATATACAATCTATACGTAACCTATACATCGATTAACCGAAGGAAGGACGTTTGTTTAGTAACTTAGGAAACGAGAAAAGTATGCATATACGAGTAGCATAAGGTTGTGATTTTTCACCAATTGGTAAATTAGAACGACTTAAACGATTTTTTAAGCTCCACGGGCTGTAATACGAATATTTAATATTTAAATGAATTATTATATATATATATATATATATATATATATATATATATATATATATATATATATATATATATATATATATATATATATATATGCATACATACATATTATTATATACATATATATATATATATATATATATTTAAATCGCAGAAGTCTTCTTGCGTCATTTTAAACTCGAACCCTGTTGCGTCTACCATTTCTGAAGGGATTTTTAACTAAATTAAAGCGTATACTATACCTTTAAATCTGTATTATTTCAGTATACAACTTTAAATTCCATTAATAAGTTTTATACCGATATTCAATTTTAAAAATTTCTCAATCACTTAGCGGTTCCGTTCATCGTCGAAATAATGTGGCACATTGTATATTTTTGTATATACTTCGTACACTGTTTAGGCTTTCACGCTTCCTAATTAATTTATATCTAACTTGATTCTGTATATTATGCAATATATTTTATTGATATTACATTGACATTATTACATCCATTCTTTGTTTCAACTAAAATGCTTCCGAATATTGCTGCTGTATGAACCTATGCGTAACATTGACTTAACGGCTTCCATTGACCTCATCAGATTTCTAATACTTAAATATGGCACGTGAGTCATATTATTAAAAAAAAATTTTTATAGTCATTTACTTATTACTAAGTGAGCTTTTATGAACAGGTAAGTAACTTATTATCCTAAGCCAAAAATTACCAAGTGGATATATACGGCTATCATTCTACCCAGAATACTGTACGGCGCTTCGATTTGGTGGCACAGAGCCAACATCGGAGTCAACAGCAAGGACTTAATGAAGATACAGAGGATAGCAACACTAATGATCACAGGTGCAGTGAGAACAACCCCATCCGCTGCACTAGAAGTTCTGGTGGGACTCTATCCTCTAGACCTAGCAGCTAAGAGAAAAGCTATAGAGCAATGGTATAAGATGAAAGTGTTCCAACAATGGAAAGGAAACTTTACAGATAAAGGTCATACAGATATAGAAAAGATTTACGGAGAAAATCTGTCTATGGTCGTCAGGAGAAGTGACTTGATCAAGAAACAGAAAATATTCGATAAAAAATATAGGATACACATAGGAGTTAAAGAAAACTGGGAAGTGGAAAACAGCGCGAAGAGTCAGACCATCTGCTATACGGACGGGTCTAGACGAGAATCCGCGAAGCTGGCGGGAGCTGGAATTGTCTACGGCACCTCGTCAGATTTACACCAGGTCCTAAATCTGGGTAAATATACAAGTGTCCTCTAGGCCGAAATGATAGCTATCATGGAGTGTGCTAGGAAACTCAAAGAATCACAAATAGCATTAGAACATAATATAGTCATATATAGCGATAGTCAAGAAGCTTTAAAAGCACTTGACCGCATAGAAACAACCTCAGCTATCGTGAAGGAATGTAAGCGTGAACTAAACGAATTAGCTGAGAAGAGGGAAGTAACGATTGTATGGGTTCCGGGACACTGTGGCCATGCAGGGAACGAAAAAGCTGACGAATTGGCAAGAAAGGGAGCTAGTCAAACATTCGTAGGACCAGAACCCTTCCTCCCAATTGCACATAATATAATAAAGTGTGTGATTGAAAAAAGAATAGAAACAAAATCTAACAAAAGATGGAGAAACACAATGCTCAGACAAGCAAAGTTGTTTCTCAAATCGTTTGATACAAGGAAGTCTAAACAGCTGATGTCTCAGAGCAGGGAAAATGTAGTAATTGTAACAGGCATTACAACTGGGCACTGCCTGTTAAACAGACATATGTCAATAATGAGAATAACAGAAGATGCTGCGTGCCCAGAGTGTGGAGAGGAAGAAACGATTCTTCACCTTATGGCTGAGTGCCCTATGTACTCGCTGGTAAGATGGGAGATACTAGGTAAGGATGAAATTGAAGTTGAGGATCTGACAAATATCTCCTTCAGGGATATTATCAGGTTTGTAAAAGCTACGGGTAGATTAGAGCAGGTGACACTGTCGGGACAGCAGTGAGACCCTTGTCCCAACATGGGGAAATGGGTGGAATAGTTCGGAATAGGAGCTGATCACCCGTCCTGCACTGACAGGCGTCCCCGAAATTAGATTGATAGATAGAACTTATTATCCTCGTCATTCAGTTAACTAATAAAGAAAGCTTTTATAGGCAGGTAAGTGATGTTACTAACCCAGAAAAAACTTGAACTGCAGAAGTAGTTGAGATTATTAGGTGAATGTGCGTATTGTATGCATGTGTGCGTGCGACAAGAAGCGTATATTTAGGGATGTCTCGGTGCTTACCACTGACTATTAGCAACCATAGGTTGGTACGAGGCACTCTGAATATTTATCTAAAGCTGGAACGGATCCGTTTGATGAAATCAACAGTCCGTCTGAATGTTCTCTAAACCGTAATTGGATCTGTAACATTCTAGAAACAACTTAAAACCAATTCACTACTCTGGAAACCACGGATAACGTAGGACAAAAACTCGACCGAGTAGCAGAAATCCTTCGAAATTAGGGCACAAAAATTTGGGAAAGCCAACGTAAGGGCATCAAGTCAAAGCTTTCGGGAGATACTCTCCTATTAATGGCAGAGCGACGAACCCTATGCTAACTTCGTGAGAAGTAGAGGCTTTAAACAAAATAATTACCAAGATGGTTAACGACGCGACCTCCGATTAGCTAATACGCTCAAAAATCAATTGAGCAGAATCGGGCTCCAAAAGTGTTTATTAAGCCTCTTGGAAAAAGTCACCTGACGAAGTTAACCACATTAAAGGGAAAGTCGTTACTCGTCCAAACCGGAAATCCTCTCGGAAGTGGAAAGCCACTACGCCGAATTTTACGCATCGCATGCTACCGCTGCACACAGAGGACAAATTAAGCCGCCACTATACGGAAAAACTGCCTGATATCCATCTAAATGAAATTGTTTTAGCCCTTGGACAGCTTAAAAATAGAAAAGTCACGGGTGAGGATGGTATTACAACAGGGCTGTTAAAAGCTGGTGGAATTCTATTGGTAACAGAGCTTCAAGAGCTGTTTAATACCCTTCTCTTTGCCGGGAGAACTCCAAAGGCATGGCACAGAAGTATAGTGTTATACAAAAAAGGAGATATAACACTCTTAACTAACTATAGGCCAATATTTCTTCTGAGCCATGTCTATGAGCTGTTTTCAAGGGTTATCACAAACCGCCTCGCATGATGATTCGACGAGTTCCATCCCCCGAACAAGCCGGGTTTCTATGCGGGTACAGCACGATAGATCATATCCACACCGTGCGGCAAATTGTACAAAAAAGTAAAGAGTACAATCAACCACTATGCCAAGCTTTTGTGGATTATGAATAAGCTTTTCACTCGGTCGAAACCTGGTCTTTACAGAGGTAAAGACTCCAGAACAGCCCAGGTTTCGACCTCAATATATCACTAATCGACTTGGCATCTCTATACCAAGTCGATTAGTGATATATTGAGATGCTGAGATGTCTGTATGAAAACGCAAGAAAGGCAGTCCGAGTCCAAAACCAGTAGACAAGGCATATCCATCTTCAGCGAGGCGTAAGACAAGGGGACGTCATTTCCTCGAAATTGTTTTCAAACGCACTAGAGGATATGTTTAAGACGCTGAATTGGACTGGTCATGGCATAAACATCAATGGCGCTCATCTCAGATTCGCGATGATATGGTTTTAACGACTGAATCCATAGAGGATTTGCAATGGATGTTGCATGAACCGGCTGTTTCTTCTCATAGGATCGCTCTCCGGATGAACTTGAGTAAAACCAAAATCATGTGCAACGAGCACGTTGCTCCGGGACCGATTTCCTTAGATGGGGTCACTCTCGAAATTGTTGATAACTACATTTACCTAGGACAGACGCACGAACTAGAAAACAACAATTTCGAGTGTGAGATTATGAGAAGGATACAGCTAGGCTGGGCAGCATTCCGCAATCTACGTTGAGTCTTCTCGTCACCCATCCCGCAGAGTTTAAAGACTAAAGTATTTAACCAGTGTGTCCTAGCTGTCTTGACTTACAGTGCCGAAATGTGGACACTAACAGCTAAGGCGGTCCACAAGCTTAAAGACGCTCAGCAGACTATGGCAAGAGCTATGCTCGGGGTTTCTCTGAGGGATCGTATTCGCAACTAAGTAATCCGTCGGAGAACTAGGGTCACCGACATAGCTAAGCGCATAAGCAAGCTGAAGTGACAATGGGCCGGCCATACCTGTAGCAGAACCGATGACCGTTGGGGTAGACGTGTTCTGGAGTGGAGACCAGTGACGATATACGTAGGACAGCGGGCAGTGGATGGAAGTAGAAAGCCAAGGATCAGACTAAGTGGCGAATAATTGGAGAGGCCTATGTCCAGCAATTGACGAAAATGGGCTGATAGTGATGATGCCACGTAATCCAGCAATCTATATGCCTTTTTATGCACGTCACCGGTATGGCCCATAAACGTAGCTAAATGTTTCATATCATTCTCAGTTATGCTAAATATTTGTATAAAGGTTGCTAGAGTCGCGTAGACGAAATTGATTTTGGGTTTTTGGGTCCAGATAATCTTGGTTATCCCTCGAGAACTTTGTAATAATAATAAAACTTTGCAATAAATGTTATCTAATAACTGAATATACGTTGCAACAGTAGTACCCTGATTTGATTTTGGCTGCAGCTTCATTGGCTAACGGGACTATAGTGACATTATTCCACTTCTTTTTGTTTAAATCTGTTGCAGCTTGACTGGAGATGACATGTCGCAAAATTGCATCTATAAGATGCATTAATGTCTTAAGATCTGCTTCTGTTTCTGCGCTATTGATTTCATTGTAAGGACCTTGTTTTTTCAATGCAAACATAATGGCTATATTGCAGCATTGTTTAAAAGTAGTTGAAACATTTATAGCAAAAGAAGGTTTCGAATCTATACTTTTTGGCATCACAGTTATCTACAACTTTAGTTGCCTCCGCCATAAGATCTTAACTGAATGGTTTTAAGGCACTCAATAAATTTATTATAGAATTATTAATTTTTTAAATTTCGATTAATAATTTTGCTAACTCTCTTACTATTCTTGAAACCACATTAATAAAATGTTTTTCCGAATGACTTTTTTAATATTGGGATCCTTAAGCACAAATAAGAAGATCTGATTTAGCAAATAGCGATGTCTTATCCGCTCTCTTCATATTTACAGTTTTACAATAATAATAATATACGCAATTATGAGTACAATCACTTTGCAAATTAAAACGCGTCCTAACGGCTCAATGTTTGTTTATTAACAAAACGTAGGACTCGCGCGCGCACCCCTTGGGCCCCCGCATCACTTATAAAATCGATTAAATTGGGAAGAAATTTGGACGCAAGATAATGCTAAATAAAAATTGAAAAAAACTTTTTAAAATATACGTCGGAGGCAATAGAATGCTAGCATCAGAAATATAATATACGTGCCCAAATATACGCGAGCACGTAGCGACCTCCAAATTGTGCGCGGCAACTCGCTGAACTAATAAATACATCGGAATTCATTCCCGCGATAAAATAACGTCCCATCCAATTTTTTGCCCACGCATTATACATATAAAAACACGGCTCCTGACAAATTTTTAGGGTTGGTTTATCCTGCGTCCGTATACTGGATGCAACAAGTCGGTTGGACGCAACAAGATCGGTAAAAAGTGCCATGTAGGACGCAACATGATGTGCAAGATGTATATATATATATATATATATATATATATATATATATATATATATATATATATATATATATGTATGCATATTTTCGGAATCACGGAACGGGTCCAACTATTTTCCTGAAATTCAGCATGCAGGAGGTTTTGACGAGGGAAAATCGATGTGGCTATGTTTTATTTAAAAAGAAAATCATTTTATTTATGTTTTTGGGCATTAATAAAATCCAAACATTTAAGTGAATATATATCGTAGCTTATTCGCGGAGTGGTTTCAAGAAATAAAAATACCTAGGATCGAGCCCCACCTACCAAAATATCTTTTTTCTTTTTTATTCCAGTTATGTTGTAAAAAAATACCGAGCAAGGCCGGTCGGTCAACCGTGTACTATATATAATATATGTTTATATTCTTTACTCACACACAATAGCTGAATCACTCACGCCATGCGCAAATGAATACATACTAAAGCATCGAGTAATAAATTCCAAGTGGCTATTCACTTTATAGCTAATAAGTGCGAATATATCACTCCGTTCGCTAACAGGCTTTTCTGAAATGATGTTTTGACGGATATCCGCGCGTACTGAATACAAATCGCCTAAAGAAATAACAAGGAGATTTAGTCTCGTAAAGACCTTAGATAATTAAGATAAATTGAGACGGACGTAATTGTGATTTTGTCGACAGAGATTTTATTGAGTGAATTGTACTCTGGTAGGCTTTAGAATAATTAAAATTTCAGGCTTTGTCTGACCTAGTTTAACGACTATTAATGTATTTTTCGATTAATTTGCTACCAATAATAATAGCCAAGCAAAGTAAAACAAATGAAGTATTTTAAAAGTTGCAAAAAATCAGAACATTTTATAGACATTATTACACTATGCGGGATTCCATAGTACAAAAGTTGTGATTGAATTTTCTTATTATAATCCGCGTTTCTTAAGAAAATCTATGTAATGCTAATTTTAGGAAGCAAAACCGTTGTCATACCTTATACAGGATTAGTTACCACACGTATAACAAGACACCATCAACAAAAGCACACTACTACAACCTCAACTATCGTTTCGTCCCGTAACCGAATCATCGTCAAGAGATAAGCCCCACGACAAAACACAACAGTATGAATTATTATAAAAAAATATTGAAAGTATCAAGCGAACGCCGTGTGATATCCAGCTGAATAGAATAGAACACCCTTATTTCTTACCGAGGTGTCGTAAAAGGCGACTAAGGTAAGTTGACCCACCATATAGTATCCAGTTGAGTAGAATAGAACACACTTTTTCTTACCGAGGTGTCGTGAAATATGACTAAGGTAATTGACGTCAGGAATGCAGGCGGTAGTAAAAACCGAGTCAAATCATGTTACAACATGTTTATAACATGTTGTTCCGACTCCACTTCGTGAAATATGGGCAGGAGAATAATGATAATAATATATTTTACGTGCGTCTTTTATAAAATCCTTTGACTCCCTAGCTTTGAATGAATCCCATTATTTCTCGTGAAACATCAGAATACTAAATGCGACGAATTTACGTTGTTATAAAAGCTTACTTTTAAAATAAGTAAAAAAGTAAATGTGCCTTGAGAATACAAGTGCTGAATTCCCTCTCGTAGCAGAACAATTATTTTTCCTTCATTTCTATTTTATATTCGTTCCAAAGGTCAAATTGAAATAGTTGTATTACCTAAAACAAGGGTCAGATGGAGACGCGAGGGATCGTTTTCTATAGATTGGAATTTCTGTGTTATTCAGTCACGTTATTTAGTTACGTTTTTATTTCTTTTCTATTATTTCTGAAATGTAAGTATTTAGATATTTGTGGTGAAAGTACTTTGTAAAGACTTCTGATATTTATATATTGTGACAAGACCGGATAAAATTCGTAATGAGTGTATAAGAGGAAGTCTGAAAACTGCGAACATTATAAAAAATACGAGTAGTGCTAGATAAAGATATGGACATAACGAAGAGGGATAAAAATCATGTGACCAAACAAGTGTTAAATATGAATGTGGATAGTTATTCGACTGTTGAGGATTATTTAGCCGTTAAGATATAGGATATAACTACTGTCCGACAAGATAGTAATGACATAATGTAACTAGTTATAAGTATTATGTTGAAAAGATCAACCGCCGAGTTACTTTATTCGCTCTTCTCGGTAGTAACAGCTTTCCAAACCAGCAGTAGAACTGACGATTCTAAAGCACTTGTTTACAAGTTTATTTGTATAAAAAAATTTGAATTTAAATTTGACTAGAGAGAGCCCTAAAAGTGATGGTTGGATTGTATGAAGCATACATGCATACTTAAAGAGTTGAGCCTGAGTTGACGAATAATAGGACAGAATGATGTGCAGAAACCGGCTATACTCACGTCTTATTCTATTAGGTTAGCTCAGAGTCCATCAGGGGCTCTTATTGATGAGCTTAATACAGGGTATTATAGCGGTGGTAAATTCCGCCCTCCCCTCTATCATGTCTCGGATGGGCTGGAAACTAGCCGGGCTAATCCGATAGAATAAAACGTGAGTATAGCCGGTTTCTATACATACACTTTGAATACTACTCACGATAGTTTAAATTCAAAAACTTTCGATATTGTTGCTCAAATTATTAGATTATTAATTTTTTGATTTAATTAGAGATTATTCTTTTCTTCAAACTGATTTCGCATTTGAACCTAGTATCTTTGATACTTTCTAGCCTATTTTGAATGTTAATGTCACTATTTAAATACAGGTGCTTCTCTTTAATAGCAGGCAAATTCAACAAACAAAGTTGTAAACACATCTTTATATAAAATAAGCAAATTAAAAGATTACTCTAAGCTTTTAGATGTTTGTATAGATTACAAGACGTCAAGTTAATATTCTCTCAAAAGAAATCTCTGAAAAGATCCCTATTTATGTCAAGTTCGCGGTCAGCCGTCAGTTAGGCAAAGGGAAAAAGGTTCTTTAGAACATTATTCATCCCACGACGTTGACGTCACATCTGGGATATTCCTACATGTTTTGTGAAGATAATTTACTGAGTGATATTATTCTATTATTAGTTTTTTATTTATGTATATGATAAATGAATATATTGGATATGTACACATAGGTATATACACGGGTCACATGTCAAAAGTAATTTATAAATAAAATAAATAAATATATGGGACACTTACATACACGGTCGTCCGTCCCCAAAGTAAGTAACTTAATACTTGTGTTATAGGTAACAGACAACTGGTGAATATATACTTATATATTTTTTAAATACATACTTAAATACAAATATACACCCAGGCTCGAAGACCAACAAATTCTTTTATAGAAAATGTTGGCACTCGGCGGGAATCGAACCCGCGACCCGTGGAGCTGAAGGCAGGGGTCACTACCCACTGCGCCAACGGGCCAGTCAAATTGAATACTTGTGGACAATTTTAGACTTTAATTTGTGTGGATCGTGAAAATCTATCTTCACGGTTTTAGCATGTATTTACGTTGATTCCGAAACCTATTTTATTTTTAAATCAGGTTTTGTTTAAACCGTATATTATGCAGTATAATTCAGTACCTGGTTGACCGAACCTTGCTCGGTAATTTTTAAAATTATGTAAAAAAAAAAAAAAAATAATAGGACAGGTGGGGCTCGATCCTAGTTATTTTCACCTCTCTAGACCGCCCGTTCCCCAAATGAACTGCCATGACTTAAAGTTTGACAGCGGAAAAGTATGAATTACGAATTGATTTTTACGAATCCTGCATGTATCGTATATGAAAACGGACAGTCCACTCTACATTTAGCAATACATATATTTTCTATTTTACGGCAATTATACGGCATTATAGCAAAATAATTTTATTATTACTTTCGCATTATGGATCTTCACAAAGTAGCGCCTAATTTTATAAATTATCTATTTAGGATACTGTTAGAGCTTGAGCAAAGTCTTACTAGCCAGGATCCGGTCTGTATCCAGTCTGTTTCTTTAACACCGCATACACAATATTAAACCAGGGCATTTAATAATAGAACAAATAATAAAATTGCTTATGTTTGCAATTGTGTAAATGTGAGATGATTAAAATTTATTTCCTCTGTTTTCTATATAAAATGAGAACTTTATGTACGAATTCGTCCTATTGCGACGATAAAAACTTTTTATCTCGCCCTTTGATCTTTACGCCACATTTATTGCCAAATCTCGTAGAAGGTAACGTACACAAAGCTTCCAGATAGGGATGGCACTTGGCAGTGATATTGAAAATCCAAGATTACATTTTTTTTAATCATTATATCCCTGTTTATGGGTATTAAAAAATGTAGAATTAAAAGCAAAGGATAATTTTAGACGCTGCAATAGCCGATGGGTAACGGGCGGACCGAAAATGTTCTAAGCCCGGGTTCGAATCCCACAAGTCATCGACGCCTACTTTCTTCTTTTATTGTTTTTTATAAAAAAAAAATTATATTTTTTAATAATTTCTGAGTAAGTTTCGGCCACCCAGGTACCTATCTTAAACCTCCCTAAAGAATTGCAGTAACTTTTAATGAAAGGTTTTAATAAAACTTTTAATAAAGAACCCGTTTAATACATTTTAGGTATATTACATACATACATTTTGAGGATTTAGTTTTATAATACGTATTATATTGATTATAAGCGATGTATATAGGTTACAATGGCGCCAAATACAACGTGTAAACCGTGAAAACTTTACAAGTTTAATGGGTAATTAAATTTAACAAACATACATTCGCATTGATAATAAAAATCCGGATAATGTGTAATACTCGTAAAAGCTTCGATCTCAAAAAATTGCAAAGCTTTGTAGCAACAAAGCTTAGCAATTTTTTGAGATCTAAGCTTTTACGAGTATTGCTACTATTAGTACTAGCATTTATTAGTACTAGCAAGTACTGACTATGTTATTCTAAAACTTTACATCAAAAGTCGTATTTTTCTCTAAAACCTTTTCAATTGTTTTCTTTTGATAACCCTACGCCGATTTTACTATTTGATTTCTATCAATAATAAAGGAAAGGAGATAAAACTCCAATGTGACTAGCCTGTTGACGAAGTTACATAGGTTCAAGAATTAATGAACAATTCCCATCTTAGAGTCAAACAGTGATCTATAAAACAAAAGTAATAATAAAATAATATTGCTATAATCTGCGATAAAAGAAAATATATGTATATAATCGTAAATGTAGTATACTGTAATGTAGTACTATCCGTTCATATCTAACACATGCAAAATTCGTAACAATTCATGCATTTCCCGCCACCAATAATACAACATTGTGCATTGCACACATTCACTACTAGAATCTCAACAATCGTTTCACCCCCGTAACCAAAGCATTGTCAGGAGATGGATAGACTCCACGACAAAATCGCAAATAATTTATCAAAAGCAATAAAAAAAATTTTTTGCTATTAAGTAAATATAAAATAAATATGCTATATGTAGAGTGCACATGCACTATAAACCTCCGCCACCACTACACACCGCCAAACAAGCACTATACACATTCACTAACACAAACTCAACAATCGTTTCGTGCCCCAACCGAAGCATCATCAGGAGATAGACTCCACGACAATGGCACAATAGCATTATGCCATTGTCTTGGATATATGTCGTGCCGTATATATTTTCTGTTTATTTATTTAATTATTACTTTTGTAATTCATTTCAATTTATTTAACGCACAAAAGGTGTATGATGTAACTGATTTTGATATAGAATATAATTATTAGGTTTTATATAATCCGATTATAACTGCGATCAACTTCGGTCTTACTAATGAAAGTGATTAATTAAATAATAAGCTCTTCTGTACAACTTCGTGAACGCTAATAATCTCTGAAAGGCTTATATTTTGTTTTTGTCAGAATACGAACTTTCATTGGCTTGAGAAATTTAATTAACAGCATGCCAAGTAGTCGAATCTCTTTCAATTACTCACTTTACTTGAATAAGCTTTTGTTTCTCTGAAACAGTTAAATTTGGTACAGGACTGTACCAACTTTAAATAATTAATTTAGATTCGAATGATTTATGGGAGCAGGCGCTACTTTGCGAAACTCCATAGTACAGAAGTTACAATTATTTTGCTGTAATCCGCGTTTGTTAAGAGAGGTTTTTCATTATTCGTCCATCGGATTCACCTTGACAGCGTTTCAGACAGACTCGCATTTTTGATGATAGTATCGATATGTTATTTTATGATCATAATGTTACAAATACAGTTTCAAATTTCCACTAAAACCGTGATATTTCGAGTGTAAATTTGTTAATACTTAGTGTGGTCATGACGGCACGTTCGGCTTATGTTAGTACAAATTTACTGGCTGACCCGTAAAACGTTGTTTGTTATATAAATTACTATCTATGCCAGTAGCTTCGCCCACATGGAAATCAGTGCCACAATTTTTTTCCCGAATTGAAATTTTGAACATAAAAGTAGTTTTTTGATACTGTACTTTTTACTATTTTTTCTAATATATCTAGTATGGTGTTAAGCGAAAGCCTTACTGCATAATGTAATACAAACAAAAAGGATAATGGTGTTCATATTAACATAATAACGTCGAACGAAAGTCTGTGCCGCAAGACACCTAACTTTTATACGTTTTAAGGACTATACTCATACATGGGATATCGTTTTTCCGCACACTAAAACAAAACACGACACCCAAAGACTTTGGTCTCGTATAATATTGGCAGTAAGTATACAATATTATAGAGACAAAGTAATATTATATAGTAGATCGCCTTGTGGTATCCGGTCCGGTCTCGCAGGAGACACCCTTAAGGCGACGCCCCCTGTAGGGCGGGTGCTTGTAATGCACCCGCTTGTATTATCCATTTCTTCTCGGCGATGCTTCCGCGCTCGCCCGTCTTATCGGTGACGCTGTCAAAGCCATTAGGGCTAACAGCATTAGTCAAATTCGAAAAAAAAAAAATGGTATCCGGCTGAATAGAATATACCACCCTTATTTCTTATCGAGGTGTCGTGAAAGGGGACTCAGGTAAGTTGACGTCAGGCAGGCGGCTGGACGTAAAATAAGCTACTAAAACATGTAACAACATGTTTAAAACATGTTGTACCGACTCCAATTAAGGTGGGATAAGGACATGAGAATGGTTTAACAATATTTAGTAGTATTCGTAAAAGCAAATTATTGTATTATTTCACGGTATCCAGTGTAGATTTAATCTACTTTCGCAGTAATGATTTTTGGATATTTAGACATGCTAATTATGGAATATCATGACATAGAATGTCTTGGAAATAATGTCATAGTTGTAAAAATATTATCATCATCTTCCTGCCCTTATCCCACTCTAAGTGGGGTCGGCACAACATGTTATAAAAATGCTGTCACATGATTTGGCTGCGTTTTTACGACCGGCGGCCTGCCTGACGTCAACTTACCTCAGTCGTATTTTACGACACCTCGGTAAGAGAGAGGGTGGTCTATTCTACTAAACCGGATACCACACGGTGGGTCAACTTACCTTAGTCGCCTTTTACGACACCTCGGTAAGAAATGAGGTTGGTCTATTCTACTCAGCCGGATACCACACGGCGGGTCGACTTACCTTAGTCGCCTTTTACGACACCTCGGTAAGAAATGAGGGTGGCACTATTCTATTCAGCCGGATACCACACGGCGGAGTTGTAAAAATATTATATTAATAAAAATATCACTATTTAAACTTACATTTCTATTTCTTTTTTGTCCAATGCTTGAATATTTTTTGTCGAGGCGTAAATTGAATACATGTATTTTATTTTCCTGAACTTCTATCCTAATGGAACTTAAATAATGCTAAATCTTACATTCTGTGCGCACAGTTGGCCTTAAAAAAGGGGAAGAAAGTTTTAATTTCTTAACTCAATACAGAGAAAATCTTGATGCGTAAACTTTATGTATACAAACGCAATTTATTTTTTATTTCATAATAGTATTGTACATTTATTTTCTCTACCTACTGTGTATATGAAATCGTAAACCTCACCAAGGGATCCTAATATATCCCCGGGTGAGATTTCTGTCATTATCCCTATTTGATTTTTACAATATATGTATAATAACAGTCTGAGGAAACCTGCATAATATATTTTTCGGTTTTCTATGGAGGAAAACATTCTGAGGAAACCTGCATACTCTGGAAAATCTTTAGGATACGTGTACTTTGCTGATCTCTATTGAAGTAGCGTGTATGTTCTAGATCGAATTCTTTTCTCCAACAGAAGAGAGGAAGTCTTTGTCCAGAAGTGGGATCGTATCATTTCTTTTTATTTTAATAGACATTATTCATACGAAGACATTACTTTATTATAAATTTTATTATATGTATTAATTTGTTTTTATTTTTATGCGAAAGCCGCTTGACTTAATAATTTTGTAACTTGACTA
Source organism: Morpho achilles (assembly GCA_947086495.1). NCBI lineage: Eukaryota > Metazoa > Arthropoda > Insecta > Lepidoptera > Nymphalidae > Morpho > Morpho achilles. The sequence goes on from CAMTZB010000001.1 coordinate 5,756,805, forward strand.
TACTATCCAGTACTCCTACTTACTAGATATTACTTAGAAGCTACTTAACCGATGTAATACACAAAGTTACTAAGAAAAATCAATCTAGCTAGGTTTTATATTAAAAAAATCTAATTTTATCTCTGTTTGTAGGCCCTAAAAAAACTACGAAAATAGGAATAGATAAGCACTCGCAATTTGAGGTGTCAAATTCAAAGCTGTGATAGCCTAATAGTAGCGCGCGAACCAAAGAAGTTCTAAGCCTGGGATCGATTCCCACATGTCATCAGCCGCTTTTTCTTGTTTTTATTGCATTTTTTTATATCTTTTAAAAAATTACCAAAGAAGGCTCGGTCATCCAGGTACTAAAGTATAAAACAAAAACTAGACTGTCCAAAAGTTCTTTAACAAGTCTATTTCAATACATTAATGTCACAACAAAAAGACTTTTCTCCTTTCTCACAAACTTATTTAAATGAGTGCAAAAATAATGTTTCTTAGCGCTTTACAAACTTCACCGCACCGCTCAGAATATTCCATATTTCCAATTTCTTTCAAAGGTAAACAACATTAAGAACTAATAGATAATATTTTATCGGAAAATTCTACCGTAGCTGTGTGGGTTTGTATGAATATTTTTAATCAGACACCTCGAGATATAAATAAGCGAACCCACGCATTTGAGATGAACTCATCATAATCGTAGCGACAGCATCTCTAAGAGTGAAGGTCAATAGAAAAATAAATTATAGGATAAACAAGTTTTCTGAATGAAAGCCATGATCGTAAAGACGTCACACTGACGTCTTTGGTACCATGAACGCAAAAATAGACAAACAACGATAAGATCCTCTTCCTAACCTATGAAAAACAAATTGTCATCATTCTCCTGCCCTTATCCCACTCTAAGTGGGGTCGGCACAACATGTTATAAACTTGGTGGCTAGGTATGACCGGTCGTTTTCTTGAAGTCAACTTACCTTAGTCGCCTTTTGCGACACCTCAGTGGACGGTCTATTCTACTCAGCTACACGGTGTGTCCACTTACCTTAGTCGCTTTTTGCAACACCTCGGTAAGAAAGAGGATGGTCTATTCTACTCAGCCGAATACCACACGGTGGGTCCACTTACCTTAGTCGCCTTTTACGACACCTCGGTAAGAGGATGGTCTATTCCACTTAACCGGATAGCTCACGACGGGTCAACTTACTTTAGTCGCCTTTTACGACACCTCTGTAAGAAAGAGGATGGTTTATTCTACTCAGACGGATACCAAGCGACGTGTCATCTTAGCTTGGTCCCGTGGACATTTCGGTAAGTAATGAGAGTGGTCTATTCTACTCAGCCGGATACCACATGGCGGGTCAATTTACCTTAGTACAATTTACCTAGTTTAATAACTCTATGAATCTATATGACAAAGAAAACAAAGCTTTTTTGTAAAGTTTGTACTAAGCACAAAGCTAAATGCGCGTAGATTGAGCGCGTTTTATGCTAATCGTCTCGTTTATTCGAGCTTAAATTCTAATAATTATATATTCAAATAATCTTTGTCATACAGTTTAATTTTTAATTACAATTACAAAGACAATTATTTAAAAAAAAAAAAATAATTTAATTTTTGAATCGCCAAATTTTGTTAACGAACCTATTGCCGAACCTAGTACTAACTTAATTTCAATTATTACTGAAATCTTATAAAAAAGTTAACCTAAATGGCTAAAACTCCTTTTTAGAAAGAATACTAATTATAAAATTATATTTTGACATAGTATATTTCAATAAAGCTTCTACAATGTTTCTTGTTACTTTAGCCTTAAATAAATATCCTTCATAGAGTAATTTAAATGTCTAGAGGGCAAAATATTACGAAAAATAATTATAGTACTTACTTTATGTTACTCACGTTGTAGGTCTTATGTTTTAATTAAAGTGTTCAAAAGCATTTAGCAATGTCTCTGAAGGACAGATTTTGCCCTTTTACATTACTTCAGTTCGGCCCTCTTTTGTTATATTATCCTTAATATTTAAATCAGTTAATCTTGTATGTATATATATATTTTCGGAATCTCCGAAACGGCTCTAACGATTTTCCTGAAATTCAGCATACAGAGGGTTTCAGGGGAGAAAAATCGATCTGGCTAGAAAAAAAATAATTTTGTGGCAATAAAATACACAAAAATTTATATTGAATTGAATTTTTGCCATTAACTATCAAGTCAGCGTAGCTTATTTGGGGATCGGGTGGTCGCGAGAAATGAAAATACCTATCGAGCCCCACCTACCTTATTATTTTTTCTTTTTTTTTTTTTTTGGTATCCTTTTTTTTTTTTTTTGTAAAAAAAAATGATCGAGCTTGGTCAGCCAGATACTATATTATATCATCATCTTTTCCCACTTTAGTGGGGTTGGCACAACATGTAATAAACATGCTGTCATATGATTTGGCTGCGTTTTGACGACCGGCCGCCTGCCTGACATCAACTTACCAATGTCGTACTTTATGACACCTCGGTAAGAAAGAGGGTGATCTATTCTACTAAACCGGATACCACACGGTGGGTCAACTTACCTTAGTCGCCTTTTACGACACCTCGGTAAGAAATGAGGGTGGTACTATTCTATTCAGCCGGATACCACACGGCGTAGATACTATATTATATATGTAATATATTTGATATAATCGTCATTCTCCTGTCCTTGTCCACTCTAAGTAGAGTCGACAACATGTTGTTACATGTTTGGCTAGTTATTTCACGACCAGCCGCTTACCTGACGTCAACTTACATTAGTGGCCCCTTACGATACCTCGGTAAGAAATAAGGGTGGTCTATTCTACTCAGCCGGATATCACACGGCGGATGTATTTGATATAATGTCCACAAGAAATGTAAAAATGCATATTTTTTAATTCACAAAAAAAAAATTATCTGGTCGTACAAAATATTTGTATTTGTAGAAGAGTTTACATTCTAGTCCCATTACATAAAATATGTAAATTATAAGCAAAAACTCGGTTAAGCACGTTCTCTGTTTACGAAGTTCCGGCGCAAAGCTTTTAATAAATTATGGCTTCTAAAGTTTGCTTTGATAGTAAGTACGTACACTATATTGAGGATTGGATAGGATAATATGAATGCGTGTATATAGTTACTCTTTGATTCTGTACAAAATAGTAATTCGAAAATGCAGCCGCCGACTTTCTTGCTCACTCTTCTCGGTAGAAATAGCTCTGAACCAGTAGTAGAGTTGACGATTCAAAAGCATACGTTTACAAGTTTACTTGAATAAAGAATATTTTGAATTTGAAGAAATCTGTTAATACTAAAATAATTTCACTTTATTTATTTATTTATACGTAATCCTACAGTGTTACAATTTTTTTTAATTTAAATATCTACTATATTTTAATAATAAGGCCAGCAGTGGATTACATTGTGACGATAAGTTATTTTAATTTATATGCGTATAACAGAGATACAGATTTGATTAAAAAGTGTTAATAATTAAGTAGTGTTGTGTGTGCGCGCGCGCGTGTGTGTGTGCTTCTGCCATTATTTTTGTTTCCGGTTAATTATAATTATTCCTTTTTTTGTAACTTACGTTTAGTCATGTGGAAAAGGTCTAATTCTGAGTAACTTTTATTATCAGTTTGAGCTATGCGCTGTATAATAGAATTTCTAGCATAATTCGTTTTTATATTGAACAAGTTAATTTTTTTTTTAATGTTATGTTATGCTTATATGTATATACTAAATCTGAAAAAGGTACCGGAAACATCAAATAAGAGTTTACTTGTGCGTTAGTTCAATACAAAAATCGGTTAATACTGAGGTATTAGGTATACCACATATATACAATAACATATACATCCACACTATAATACACTTTACTGGAAAATGGAACGTATTTTTTCTTTTATAACAAGTCATCATTATCGATAGTGTTCATCAACCTCCTGCCCTTATCCCACCCTAAGTAGAGTCAGGACAACATGTTATACAAATTGACATATGATTCGGCTAGGTATTTTACGACCTACCTCTTGCCTGATGTCAACTTTCCTTAGTCGCCTTTTACGACACGGGGCAACGGTGGTAAGGGCAAGAGGATGATGGCGAAAAAAACAGTTGTCTTTATTGATACTCTATACCAACTAAAAACATTTGTACGCTATTTACGTCACATATACGTAATAGGTGATTCCATTAAAATGTGATTACGCATATTTATCAAAATTAGCTGACAAAACACGATAGACACTCATGTTTTATATAATACCTTGTTTAGCTCACGAAGCGTGAAAATTACTAATAGGGCTTACATATACGTGCCAACCGTATTTAATAGGTAAGTAAATTAACATTTTTAATTAATCAACGATCTATGAATCACCGGCCGCCTGCCTGACGTCAAACTTACCTTAGTCACCTTTTAAGACACCTCGGTAAGAAATGAGAATGGTCTATTCTTCTCAGCCGAATACCACACGGTGGGTCGACTGACCTTAGTCGCCTCTTATTTTTAAAAAAAGAAAATCATTTGCATAAAATAATCTAATGTATTATATTTAAAAAAAAGGTTCATTGCATGTTCTGTTTACCTTAATATATAGTTAAGTAATTAGCAATAATTTGGTATGTATTATTATAAGTATGTAAGATTATATTAACTGCTAGTAAACCTAATAAAGAAAAAAAAATAGTTTATTATTTTAAATTTTCAAAACAATGCATTGTTTATGTTAATACAGATAAAATATTCAATAACGCCTACTACAATAAATCTATTCAAAGAAAAAATCAGTATCAAATAAAGACAATAAAGTTCAAAAATGCATGACAGCACAAAACGTGATTACAATTTCTATCAATGTCATAGCGGGAAAAACAAATGCACAATGGAAAATATTGTTTCTGAAAAGCCAATTAAGAAAATTGCTAAAGCCCGATAGCGATGAATACATAGGTCAAGGCTTTAATCAACACTGCTATCTCAACTGAGGCGTGTAATTGGCAATCTATATACATCCCACATAGAATTTCTGGATGTCTGTATTGGTAACGAAGAGTTAGTTTGATCCGTTTAGTTTATAACATTTTATAAGTAAGCTAAGTGAAGCTCATAGCAAATAAGTAAGTAGCGGCCTGTTACTATCCCACTGCTGGCCATAGTCTCTCCATTTTTTGAGACCGTCGTAATTTCAGCCCACAGTTGATCGTCGCGTCAGGAGATTTATAAATTTGCCATCTATTCCAGAATTTTGGCGTTCAAGAACTGTCGGACAAAATTTACGATGAAAATCATTTCGGCTAATCCAGTTTTCACACACATTCTATCATTTTGCTAACGCTGTAATTCATGCTGTAATGCATACTTGACATTATTTAATAAAGATTTTTTTGAATATCACACATATTAGTTGTTAATCGGCAAAAATAGGCGTTTCATCGCTGTAAGAATATCGCCCCATCATTGCGCGAATCAGGGCGAATTATCTATAGAAACAACAAAAGAAAAGAGGCTTTAAGTTTTCATATTAATATCAATTTCAGGAGTAAAAAAAGTAAATAACGGCCTGTTACTATCCTACTGCTGAGAATAGGCCTCTTCTCTCCATTTTTCAAGAGAAGGATTGGAGCTAAGACCTACCACGCTGCAACCAATGCTGATTGGTAGGTTACACATATTTCTAGAATTCTCTAGGAATATGCAGGTTTCCTCACGATGTTTTCCTTCACCGAAAAGCGTGTGATAAATTGCAATTATCAATTAGACACATAAGTTTTAAGCGAAAAACTCATTGGTGTCTGCCCGGGTTCGAACCCTGTGACCTCCTTGAAGGAGTCAAACGGTGTTACCGCTGAGCTACCACAGCTTTTTTTATTTCATGAGTGCTGAATGTTAAATATCAGTTATCCTTTAATCTATGTCCTTAAGTGTATACTACGTCAATCGTCTTTTTACCGTTATGCGAAACTCATACCTACAGTGTAGTAAAAGTAATATATACTTTCTTATTTTTAATTAGTCAGTGTGGTGTCCGACTGAATAGAATAGACCCTTATTTTATGCCGAGGTGAGTAGAAGATCACCCACATTTCTTCTCAGGTGTCGTAAACAGTGACTAAGTTAAGTTGACATGAGGCAGGCAGCCGGTCATAAAATAACATCTAACATCTCAAAGATGTGAAAAACTGCTTAAACATGGTGTGCTTATCCCATTAATAGTGGGATAATGGCAGCAGAATGATATGAATGATGATTATATTTTCATCAATGTAATTGAACAATCAAGTTTTTATAGCGTTATAATAAATATTTACCTATATTCCAGTAGTAGAAAGTTTCATTTATTTAATTAGTCATATATCGATATATCTCATGCAAATACAAATTTATAAATATGACAAATAACGTTGATTAGTGACCGCCGTGTGGTATCCGGCTGAATATAATAGAACCACCCTCATTTCTTACCGAGGTGTCGTAAAAGGCGACTAAGGTAAGTTGACCCACCGTGTGGTATCCGGTTTAGAAGAATAGACCACCCTCTTTCTTACTGAGTTGTCGTAAAGTACGACTAATGTAAGTTGACGTCAGGCAGGCGGCCGGTAGTAAAAACGCAGCCAAATCATGTGATAGCATGTTTATAACATGTTGTGCCGACCCCACTTAGAGTGGGATAAGGGCAGGAAGATGACGATGAACTTTGATTTGTGAATACGAAAAATATAACGCAAAAAAAATGCGGCAAAGTTACAAGTTACAATTCCCATTGGGATAAAGCCGTCGCTTCGTGTAAATTAGGTCACCAATCATATATAGGTTACCCGGTAACCGATGTTCACATTACTTAACCGTATTTATTTTCAAATAGAATCGTATAAATACATTTGTTAAATATATTATTTTTATTTTTATCTTCACCGACTAGTGGTCTATTCTACTTAGCCGAATAACCATCAAGAAAATTGTAATTATTTTTTTGTTGAAAAGATTATCTGCCGAGTTTCTTGCTGGTTCTTCTCGGTAAGAGCAAACTTCCGAAACAGTGGTAGCTTCATTAAAAACATTTGACGATTCAAAAGTACTGTAAACAGTACACTTTAATAAAGGGTATTTTGAATTGGAATTTGGATTTCTTCACGTCCAAACCGAACAAAAGATCATGACATTGTGATATTAAATATGGATATAGTTAAAACCAGGAAAGTGACAGAGACTGTTATTTAACTATGTACTAAGGTACAAGTAGACGAAAATGCGTACAAAAGCTAGTAGGTATATCAGTTATCTCACTCTAAGTGGGGTCGGCACAACATGTTAAAAACATGACACACGATTCGGCTAATTATTTTACGGCCTTCCTCGTACCTTAATCGTATATTACAACAACTCGGTAAGAAAAAGGTGGTCTATTCTACTCAGCCGAATACCACACGGCAGATCGACTTACCTTAGTCGCCTCTAACGACACCTCGGTAATAAATGAGGGTGGTCTATCCGACTCAGCCGGATACCACACGGCGTGTCGACTTACCTTAGTCACCTTTTACGACTCCTCGGTAAGAAATGAGCGTGGTACTATTCTATTCAGCCAGATACCGTAAAAAATAGCTAGTAGGTATATAAAACTGCCAAACACGTGTGTCCGTTGAACCAACCCGCATTTCTACATGGACGTGCCTTTATCAATGTCAGGGGTATTCTGTTATCTCTTCCACGGTATCAGATGTAATCGGAAGCAGTTAAGCCCGCCTATTTATACGATGAACTCATCCGTTAATTCCTGCTTGGTTGAATTTTCATTAACGTTTACGTATATTTTCATCAAAACTTAAGCTCCCAATTGCTATTAAAAAGTTATATAGTATCGCGAAACCAGAGTTATTTTTTATTTGCAATTACCTCAGACCTTTATAAAACAATATATTATATCTATTTTTTTATAAAAAAAGATAAAAGAAATAAAATACTGCTATCTACAGAAAGTGAAGAAACCCGTGTGGTATCCGGTTGAAAAGAATAGACCACCCACATTTCTTACGACGTGTCGTAAAAGGTGACTAAGGTAAGTTGACCCGCCGTGTGGTATCCAGCTGAGTGGAATAGATTATCCACATTTCTAAGTAAGGTAAGTTGTCGTCAGCCAGGCAGCCGGTCTTAAATTACCTACCTTAATTTACTCTATTACGTTCCGATAAGTCTTTAACGATTTCTAATGCGTAAAAAGATTTTATGAAATATACATTACTTTTCAAAGGCAAGATTTTTCTTTGTAAACAAAACCGTAAGGTAATAGCGAGATGGATCGGCACAAAAACAAAAGCTTTTATCAGATATCAAGTTTATATGAATAAAATTGCACAAGAACAAACCTAGAGCTATGTTTAAAATGATTTTGTAAGATGATAAGTCGCCCATTCAGTAACGCGATATTATTGCACGTGAACAAGCTTTGTGTTGTGGATTTTATTTGATGTATAGCATCTCTTTGTGAAAAAGCTGTGACAGCTTAGCTGTGAGACCCTTCAACTCTTTCAGGGGACACAGGTTTGAACCCCGGGCAGACACCAATGAGTTTTATAAATAACTAGCTGTGTCACCAGCTTCGCAGGCATGGAAAGCTTTTTCCTATATTTTTTATTGCTGCTCCTCTCCTATTCATCTTAGCGTGATGTTTTATAGCCTATAGCCATCCTCGATATATGGTATATCTTACACTCAAAGAATTTTTCAAATTGGTACAGTAGGTCCTGAGAATAGCGCGTTCAAACAAACAAACAAACAAACAAACAAACAAACAAACAAACAAACAAACAAACAAACAAACAAACAAACAAACAAACAAACAAACAAACAAACAAACAAACAAACAAACAAACAAACAAACAAACAAACAAACAAACAAACAAACAAACAAACAAACAAAGTCTTCATCTTTATATATTAGTATAGATTTATAGAATTAGACGTTACTTTGCGGAGGTATATAATACAAAACTACTGAAAATATTACTTTGCTATAATCCGCGGTAAATCGCGGATTATATTTTATTTATTTTAAAATATATCGCGGATTATAGCAAAATAATATTTTCATTACTTTTGAATGTTAAAACTTATATCTTATTGATAATTGCAACATCGTGAGGAAACCTGTATATCTCTTCAAGTTTTAGGATATGCCTAACCTAACAAACCGGATTGGAGCAGCGTGGTAGGCTCTGATCTCTTAACTCTAACCATCCTCTTCCTAAAACCCACGTCTTAGCTTCAACTCTTCTCTCCAAAAACGGAGAAAAGAGGCCTATGGCCCAGTAATGGGATACTAGCAGGCCGTTACTTCGTTCGTTCCAGTCGTCTTACTTTTAAAGCAAATGTTAAAAAATACCTAATCTGTAACAATTAATGATATATACATACATACATACATACATACATACATATATATATATATATATATATATATATATATATATATATATATATATATATATATATATATATATATATATATATATATATATTTTTTTTTTTTTTTTTTTTTTTTTCTTTAACCGTTAAATATTTTGTTATACCATCTATTTTTATTACCTTATGTTTTTTGTTATCCATTTATTTATTTCTTATTTGCCTAGGCACATCGCTATAGTTTATCGATTTTCATCTCTTAATTATTTATGCCTATTACTACTATCTTCTTCTGTTTGTTTGCATGCTGCACCTATTTTAATTTTCCGTTTGACCCTAAGGTAGAGAACGCTTTGTTTAGTGTTAAGTCCGCCTTTTGTACTTTTATGTTAATAGTGCAATAAAGATTTTAAAAAAAAAGATCAATTTCAGTTAATTCAATTAGAACGTAAGAGGCAGTAAGTTTATAGCTACGTCGTCATCGTTCAAAAAATATGACTGTTACCGTTTAACCGCTTAAAAGCAAGAAACACGCTTTTCGGTGAAGGAAAACATCGTGAGGATACTTGCATATCTCTAGAGAATTCTGGAGATATGTGTAACCTACCAACCCGCACTGGAGCAGCGTGGTAGTATTAGCTCCAACCTTTCTCTCCAAAAACGGAGAGAAGAGGCCTATTCCCAGGAGTGGGAGAGTAACAGGCCCCTACTTAATTAATAAGAAATAGGAAAGTTCCAAAATATATCTCCTACTTAGATTTTTCTGTTCTTTATTTTGTATCACTGCAACTATAAGATTGAAAGCTGTACATAATATTTGATTGTAAATGTAAGGCGACTTAATCTATACGCACTTAAAATTATCTGTAGTAAATAATTCAGGCACGGGTACTGTGTGCTTCTAATATTTGGAATTAATTTCGAACTCTTATAGAACATAATTGAAATTCCAGTTAAATCAATTCGAGATAAACTACTATCATATTATTTTATCATATTGATAGTGATATTTAATCAAAGTTTAAAATTATTTTCTTTCTACGTCGTTTATTCATTGACAAAAATAGTTTTATGTAGAGGAGAAACCATAATAATTTACCTAATCGCAGAAACTGCCGCAGTACCGCCTATAAAGAGCTCATGAATAAGGGTCACGGATGGGTCCTTATTCATGATGATTGAAACTAGTCGGGCTCACCCGATAGAATAAGACGTGAATGTAGCTGGTTTCTCTACATAAAGTATAATACTACTTACTTTAGGTTAAATTAAAAAACCAAAGGAATTCTCTCTTAATTATTTAATTACTTAATTCTCTTAATTACCCCGTTAAAAATAATGAAATAAATAACAATGCATTACTTCTATCAGGGCCTTAACTAAGAGTTTTGAAGCGAAAATTAACCTATTACAATATAAGATTGTCACATTCGTCGAAATTAATCAAGCGGATACAGAGCAATTCTCAATTTCCACTTGAAATCAAGTTATGCTCATAAACGTACTTATGGTTATGTTTACATCAAATCACGTGGTTGCTTACCGGGCCTAAGTTATCGAAGCCATGGCGTAGGGCGACCTCGTGAGCTTCCTCATGATGCAGGGACCTCTTGAACCGTACCAGGAATGTGTTCGTGAAGACTTCGCGGGAGGCAACCGCGGCAATCAACACCGTCGCAGCGAAGCATTGCAGCCACATGATTCCGCTGCGGCCACCGGCGGCTGACTGATGCCGAATCTCCACTGACGTCACCATATATCGACCCGGGGACCACGCAAGCGCGGACACTTGAAAACCTCAAGCCTTTTCACAGATAACAAAACCAACGCCAGTAAGCTCTGTTGCTGAATGTAAAAGGCCTACATTCGTTATGACTGGCCGTTATCCACGACGTTACTAATAAAGCTTCACACTAGCTTATATAATACACTCTGAATAGCTAGTGTCTTCTAAAGCGATGATGTAGCGCATATTTCAGCAAATATATTTCAGCTAAAACAGCTGTTTTAGAGTTAATATAAAGGGGATAAAACGGTCATAAGACCTATCGTATTTTATGTATCAGAATGTTGGGCAATGAAAAAGACGGCTGAAATAAGAATGCATGAGCAATTGAGACAAGACTGGATAAAATCCGAAATTGGTATATAAGGGGAAGTATGAAAGTTGCGCTCATTATAGAAAAAACGGGAAGTGCAAGATTAATATGGTATGGATATATAATGAGGGATAAAATTCATGTGGCCAAATAAGTTTTATATATAAATGTGGATAGATATATAACTAGAGGGAGGACTAAAAAGGGATCGTTGGATAATGTGAAGTATGCCTTGCATATAAAAGAAGTAGCGCCAAAGTTGACGAATGATAGGAGAGATTGTAAGAGATTAATTAGTTGCGACAACCCCACTAAGAGTGGGTTAAGGACAGTAGAATATGCAATAAGTGGTTTTTTCCAACACCCGAAAGATAAATGGTTTTTTTTATTATTATCACATTTATCAGCCTACTGTATAGACTCTAATTGTGGAAAATGACATAAATATTAGTCTAGCGAATTAGTCGTTGAATTGTTACAGAAGGACAGATTTTCGCATTTATAATATTAGTACAGTTACTTGCTTTTCGGCTTTATATTGTAAAAGATACAGGTACGGAAATGGTTAATAACAACTACGTCAAATGACGCTGCCACTCTCCTCTCCACACCTCTCCTCACCACACCTCTCCTCACCAAACCTCTCCTCACCACACCTCTCCGCCCCGCACCACACCTCACCACAGGTAATTTCATGTCTTTATGCTAAAACTTCCGCTCTCCTCCTTTTCCTTCTGTAACACAATTATTTAAAAAATTGCAGATACAAAATATACCTATACTGCCTTTACACGTACAAAATGGAGAAATCTCAAGCAGCTTAGTATTTAATAAAAGTTATATGTATATATTATTAAGTAAAAGAATTTAGTATTATGGTATGGTTATGGTATTAAACCAACTTAGAGTAATAACTTAGAGAACACACACCTTTACAGCATTCTCGCTCTCAAAATTGGTAAATGGTGTACCAATTTTGCAAAAAGTCTTGAAAACTCTAGCATTTTATGAAACTCTATCCCTCCAACCATCAGCGATTTGGAGTAACGTAATTGAACCACGTCACAGTCTTCAACATCAAGGTAGAGAGACCTAGGACCTTTTTGATTAGATTCGAAATAAACATCATATTCTAAAATAAACTATACGCTAGGCTTCTTTTCTTTTCTGCTATTAAAATCAATCAAATTAACGCACAAAACCTTCCTTTAACGACTGCTTACGAGAATATTTTTAATTAAGTCTATAAAACTGTTCGTTTTTGATTGTGTAATTAAAGTGAAGCAAGAAATAGGCTAGATGGCCAGTAAATTTGTTTATGTAGTGACCATTTTATGTTTGCGTTGTAAAGTTTATGAGAGTTTAGAAGAATTAGAAGGACGTGTAATTGACGGAAATTACGTGAAAATAGACAATTATCCTCACGCGGTCTTTTTAGAAATATCTACAAGGGATAAGTCGACACATGTATGTGGATCTTCGATAGTGAATCAACATTTTCTATTGACAGCAGCTCACTGCTTCACATTTCAAAATAGAGGTATGAAAGACAAAATTGTAGCGTTTGCTGGTCATGAGGATGTTAAACAGGTAAATGGTTTTCAAAACTAATAAGAATATTATTTTCCTATAATCCGCGATAAAAGAAAATATATGTTATGCTGAATGTAGAGTGTACTATTCGTTCTCATACCTGATACATGCAGAATTTGTAAGAAATCATGCACTATCCTTGCCTCAAGCACTATATACGCGTAATCGCAAAGCCTATCTGCTTTGCGATTTTGGTCGTGGAGTCTATCTCCTGACGATGCTTCGGTTGCGGGGCGAAACGATTGTTGAGTTTGTGATAGTGAACGTATGCTTGTGTATCACGGTGGCGGTGGTGGAGGTTTGTGCATGTGTTTTTTACGACTCCTGCATGTATCAGGTATGATAACCGATTGTCCACTCTGCATTTAGCATTATATTTATTTTCTATTTTACTTCATCGCGGATTATAGGAAAATAATTTTATTATTACTTTTGTAACATAAAGAAAGTCAGGTTAAAAATACTTTTAACAAAATTAGGAGTCCCTACTGTTAATTGAGGAGTTTTATCGTCTGGAGACAATCTTGGCGGCAGCGTCACGTCATGCTTATCATAAACATGCATTGTCATCGGGACTAGAACAGTATGTAAAATAACAGCTCTATAGGACCGCGGGAAGTGGGTCGAATTTAACTTGCAAGATTCCACCTTCACATACATATATTGCAAGTTGAATTAAAGCTTTTAACATTATCGCAATACGGCTCAAGTTATATTAAATAAAACCCATAGAAATTAAGTAGACTCGTTATAAAACCAACACAAAACTGTTTTACTAATAAAGGTATTGGATTGTCTTAATAAATAATTAGACAATAATAAATTATACTAATGATCAATCTAAATTAGTCTTATAAGTTGGAAGAATGTTATAACTATACAACGTATAGTTAAGGAAAATTCCTTAAGTATACGTTGTATAATTTTAACAATGAAGAATTTGAACAACGTTCATTCCGTACAACCGATAGCCCATGAATTATGTATATTTACCACAAATGTTACGTCGAGAATAACAAAAATATAATTGAAAGGGTTAATTACTTTTTATATATGGTAGGCTAAAGTATATATAGCTTTAAAAAATCTTATTATAAAAAAACTGAACAAAATAAACGATAACTTTATTAAAATCGTAATATAGGATCTTATTCGAGATTATATAATCATATTAATGCTTGCAGACTAATGTTGTGAGAAAAGCAGAGGTTCCAATAATACACGATAATTTTGACCAAGACCATGTTGTAAACGATATAGCTTTAATATATCTACCAAAAAATTTACCTTTAGGAGAGAGTATTAAGCGTATTTTTATAAAGGTATCATTTCCAAGTACGAGTATAGCTACTCTAGCAGGATGGGGAATAATAAATGTAAGTATTAGAAGTATCGCACGGTCTCACCAATCACACTGATCTCCATGATCTGCGAAGAGCCCATACGCATAGTCTGCAATAGGGTTGCTTATATAATGGGACTACTTTAACTTAGCGATATAAAAAAAAGGATTCTTAAAATAATCGATTATTTTTTCAAAAAAATTGATTTTTGATAATCGATTATTTTTTCGTCAAAAATTATTTCGTGACAACATAGTGAATTTTTTAAAATCGATTATTTTCAAAGGGATTAAAATCGATCATTTATTAATCGATTTTTTCTACTCCAAGTCACTTCTCTACTTTAATTGATGCATGAAAAGTAAGATCCAGGTGTCGTAAAAGACAAGTTAGTTAGGTAAGTTGACCCGCCGTGTGGTATCCGGATAAGTATAGATGAAGGAGGGTCCTTCATACCAAGGTGTCGTAAAAGACGACTGAGGTAAGTTGACCTCAGGTAGGCGGCCGGTCGTAAAACACCATATCATGTGATATGTTTATAACATGTTGCGCCGACCCCGCTTAGAGTGAGAGAAAGGCACGAGAACGGTGATGATGATCCATGAAAAATAAGATGTCACTCCACAACAAAGTGACATTTTACAAAACTTGCGTTCGCGCACGTTTTAAAGACTGGGGAATCCATTCATGCGACTGTTTGTCGGTGGTGGTGGAATGCTGACCTCCATAGAGACTTTGAACTCCTAACCATTGCTCATCTCTATAAGCGTTCTTTGAAGTCTTACTTTGAAAAAGCCGAGGTTTCGAACCCATTTATGACAGTGACCACCACCTACATCCATGTTCTTTTTTTATGGTATAGGATGGCAAACGAGTATGCGGTTTACCTTAAAGTAATCACCGCCGCCCACGACCTCTCGCAGAGCGAGTGCGTTGCCGTCCTTTAAACATTAAATCAACTCACCAACAATTTATTTAAAAAGCGTTCATACAGGAAGCTTTTTCAGTTGTCAGTTCGTCAGGATCCTGATGATCAAACAACGATCGCAAATACCGAAAGAAATAATACACATACACAGCGTCTTCGCCAGCGAAGAAGACATTCCAATATACACCGTTAATCGCTTTAACTTCAACGTTGTAGCTTCTGGACACACTTCCGAAGACGTCATGAGTAATCACAGTCATACTACTAGCCCCTGCACTACTAACCCGTGGTCCAGCCTCACAGAAGGTACCCTTAGTCAGCTTTTGCGCTCTACTCCACACTAATCCGCATTGGAGTAGCGTGGTGTGCTCCAGCCTTCTCCCCAAATAAGGAAAGAGAAGGCTTATGGCCCGTAGTGTGTAAGTCACAGGCCGATACTTTAAAACACGTTATGAACCCTACAGAAACGGCTGACACCGGGCAACTTTCTAAAATTTCTTTCTTCTAAATTTCTGTGTTTCTAAAATTCTAGTCAGTATTTTGATCTTTTAGGAAATCACTTTTGAAGAGACAATGCTACTTAAATCCGTACCGCAGACTGTAAAGAACAAAAGTATTTGCTCAAGTGTCATCAACGGACCGGGCACTCTGTGCGCGGGAAGTACCCGCTCTTCGGATCCAAGACCTGCGCAGTAGGTATTAATGTACTAATCTTAATTACATTAGACTTTATTGAATAAGGCTTTTACTTTACCCTGCTATCAGCAGGTGATGGACACAGGTCGCTTTACCGTTAACCGTCATCGTTTTAACGTACAGGCGACATTACCGTCGCCTATCCCCGTATGGCGGCGATAGGTACCCATAATGGGTATTTTTCTGTATAAAAAAGGCTTTACTTTGTGGCCTCGCCTTTACTTGATATCCAAAAAAAATAAAAAATTGATATTATTAAATAAATCAATTTTGCTATAACCTATAAACCGAAAATGTAACTGTGTGTTTAAATGTGTAATAGAACTTGTAGGTATTTTAATATTTTTTTCTTCCTCGTCAACTGATGCATGTTCACTGCTGGACATAGGTCTCTTGATGCGATCTCCACACCACAGTCTTGTGCCGCCTGTTGACTGTTTTGTAACTGAGCCACAGCAACATGTGGTGGGATTGCAAGTAATATATATATAGAAGACTTTCATGATTGTTTTTTACAGGGGTGACTCCGGTAGTGGCTTAATAACTGATGGATATCAATTAATAGGGCTGCTGTCATTCAAAGAGACATCTCATCCAGCTCTTCCTGTATACACCAATGTCTCATATTATTATAATTGGATTGAAGATCAGATAATGAAAGCCTATTGTAAATTTTAATTAAATACAAACTGTGTAAAATTAATTTTAGCGATGTAAACAAAAATATATAGGTATATCCTCCTGCCCTTATCCCACTCTAAGTGGGGTCGGCACAACATGTTATAAACATGCTGTAACATGATTTGGCCGCGTTTTTACGACCGGCCGCCTGCCTGACGTCAACTTACCTAAGTGGTATTTTACGACACCTCGGTAAGAAAGAGGGAGGTACTATTCTACTTAGCCGGATACCATACGGCTAACGATGTATACAAAGTTACAAGGAAAAAAAATCAGTATAGTATTTAAAGTACTCATTTGTTTTCTGTATACAGATAAAAAATTTAACAGGTTCACCATCATAAGAATCTTAGTAACTATTTGGATAATTCACTATTCACACCAGAAATAAATGTAATATTTACTTATAAGTTTTTATTTCTAAGCTAGTTGTTTTTGTTTTAAACAAAATTTATTTGTGAAAATTTGTTATTATCTCATAGTATTTTACCTATTGATTTGTATATATTTAATATCCCTGTAAGTCTTCCTGTCAAAATAAAAAAAAAAAGAGTTAAATTTTTTTAGTTAAGTGTTGTGAGAATGAATTGTTTTTTATCTATTTGAAAGATTGAAATCAATATTCTCATCAGCCACATGAACTTTTTAATATTTTAGTCATATTTTTGATGTTGTTATTTATTAATTTTAATGTACCTATACTATTTTTCTTTTAAGTTCTTCAACCACCATGGCTCGCTGGCAGAGATCTCTTATACAGATAAGTTATCCTTTGTACTTGTTTTTCATTTAACTGTATTTTTTGTATGTTTTCTTTTATGGAACATAAATTAATAAATAAATAAATATTTTTTTGTTGAGGATCTCACATCTATCAGTTCTTTGCGACTCTAGAATACATTATATCTCAATTCTAGAGTTCATTCATATATATATTTTTTTACCATTTTACCAATTTTACCTTTCTACCAATTTACAGAGGTCCAAAGCTGTTGAAAGTCATATTATAATTATAAACATAAATAAATAGTTGATGTCAACTTTTTCTAGAATATTTATTTAGCTTATTTTAAATAATGTGCAGCCAATATTAAAAAATATCATAGATCATTATAGACAAAAATCAATTGTATACTGTTACAGAAATTAGGCTTCAATTTTTAAGCTCCATATTATTTTAAAAACTTTTTGTTTCATGTCAATAAAAAAAATTTAATTTATTTTTGTGTTTTATATAATCATAACAATAACATTTGTATCTTATTATTTTTCTACCCAATTAAATATCTAATCAGTAGTAGTTGTAGCACTAGGACCTGCTTGAGCTTCATTCTCCATTGCATGAGACGGAGGATGTTCCAGTATATTATCAATTAAACCAAATGCCTTAGCTTCAGAAGGTGACATAAAGTAATCACGCTCCATAGAATTTTGAACTTTTTCTATAGGCAAACCAGTATGACGGACATAAAGGGTGTTAATCTGTGCCTTCAGTTTTAAAATCTCTTCAGCCTGTATTTGAATGTCTGTCGCTTGTCCCCTAACGCCACCAGATGGTTGATGAATCATAATACGGGAATTTGGCAGTGCATGCCTCATTCCAGGTGCTCCAGCTGCTAATAGAAGGGATGCCATACTGCATGCTTGCCCTACACACCAAGTGGCTACAGGCGGCGTTATGTACTGCATAGTATCGTAAATTCCAAGTCCAGCAGTCACATTACCACCTGGCGAGTTTATGTAGAGATGTACTGGCTTTTTACTGGATTCAGATTGAAGAAATAACAATTGAGCTACAACAAGTGAACTTATATCGTCATTTATCGGGCCCATAAGACAAATGATCCGTTCACGCAGCAATCTCGAATAAATATCATATGCCCTTTCACCTCTTCCAGTTTGTTCGACTACAATAGGTATCATACCAAGTCTTGCCGGTTCACCTGTATTTATTAATCGGTGAATTACATTTTTAGATGTTGAACTGCCGAGAATAGTTCTAGTAAATTGGCGAAAATAATTTATTGCCATATTTCCAGGTTGATATCAGTTCCAAGTTAACGTATTGAAATTATATGCTAGCTATTGAATAAACTGTATCCATTAAAAAAATTATGACATTAATTTGTGTGATACAACGTGCCTTATTCACAAGTTTCACTTTTAGTGTTTATTCTAATAACTAACTTATATTTAGTGAGATAAGTATTTTTTTGGCAACAAACATTGTTCGAATATATGCAAATGATAAGGGTAAAGGAAAGTGGAAACACAGAGTATATTTTAGTCAGTATTTTATGACACTGACAGCTGTCTATGTTGACAGCATAGACCAATAACTGACAGACTCCTTAACTTCATAATCATAGATGTCATAATTAAGAACACTCAGGTATATAGTTAACAAACATTGAAACAGATAATTCAAGTTCTTATTTATTTTACATAATAAAAAAAAATTGAATTTATATTTACAAATACATTTGAATAATTCCCAAATTCAAGTTTTCTATGGAACTTTCATAGTTTGTACTTTTGTGAATTCCGATTCTCGCACCACGAACGCCAATATTGCCGCTTCGCTTAAACTTATGATTAATAAATAAATAGGTAAAAGTTAAATAAAATAATACTTCTTCTCCCTCCTGCCCTTATCACACTCTAAGTGGGGTCAGCACATGTTGTCACATAATATGACTTCGTATTTTACGGCCGGCCGACAAATTACCTTAGTCGTATTTTAAGACAGCTCGGTAACAAAGGTGGTCTATTCTACTCAGCCGGATACCTCACGGCTACGAATTTAAAAATATTTGCCATATATTATTCAATTCAATTCAATTCAATTTATATAGAATTGGGCATTTCTTTTCGGATGTACATAACACAAAACAAATATATTCTTTTGCAATCTGCAATTAAAATAAATATTGTAATAATTTATCACGGATTATAGCAAAATAATATTTTCGTTATAATTAATTTCTAATATATAATCAATTAATTTCGTTATAACAAGGAATAATATAAATAATGCTAAAAGCTTTCCTCAGAAAATATAATTCCGTTCACATGCAAATATGGCACAGAATAACTAAACATGATGTGATTTATCATGTAATATTATATTTCTCGTGTTAACATAATCAAATTGTAATTAAATATAAATAATAATTAATTGAAAATGATGCCTTAACAAATGCATACGTAAAATATTTTTATAAACATTTAAATCCTACTGCGCAGTATTTGTTATACATATAGAAATGATATACGAAATACTTAAAAATCATGACATTATTTAACATCATTTTGTCTGTTGGAGTTTCTTTTTGAGCTTCATTAATGCCTCCTGTCTCTTTTTCTCAATTATTAATTTTATATCTACGTCAGACTCCGATTTTCTTTCTACGGAGTTAATCTTATTACTAGGAACTTTTAATTGGAAGCTTGCTTTTTTTGGCGCTGGATGATTTTGTGACAATAAACATTGGCTAGACTGTTGTGAGGTGGTAAAAGGTAAAAGTCTTTTAGCCAAAAGCTTCTCCCTAGCTTGCTTACGTTTCTTTTCTATTTCATCGGGAGTGCATCTTATTGGAGAATCACCTGGAACTTAAAGTATTATTAATTAAAAATCACTAATAAACACAACGTTTTAATTGCACAATTAATATTAGCAGTTTAGTAATTGATATCTACCTGTGAAAGTATTTATATTTTATCAATCATTTATCAATTATCAATTTATATTTAGATTTTGCAGAGAACTTAAAGCTAATTTTAGTTATTTAGTGTAATATGTATAATATTTCTAAAAAAAAATCCATATCAATAGATAGCTAGTTAAGATCTGTTAGAGATTTCTGTGTAATGTATTTGAGACATTGTACTAGTACAAAGTTTGTTAAACTTTGTACTAGTACAATGTCTCAACTAAACTAAACTAAATATTTGATAGAATTTAACAGGTATAATCCATTGATCATCATCTTATCATATCATCATCATATCTTTATAACCAATTCTATTTCTCTAAACTATAAAGTCTCTATAAAACTCTAAATTATAAAGAGACTAGCTATTTTCACATTATCAATCAAAATCTGAACCTAAGACCAACCAAGTGACATACATAAACAGAAAACAAAACATGATTTGCCTAAACTCATAAAAATTGAGACATTAAGGTAATCAGTTGAGAATGTGCCTTTGTTGTGAGATTGCCCTATATACTCACTACTAACATTTAAGATATAAGGTATGGACAAAATTTAAGTAGAGGATCTAAAAAATATCCAGCTCGGGGATATCATCAGGTTAATTAAAGCAACTAGTAGATTAAAGCAGATGACAATATGGGGAAATGGGGAGAATAGTTCGTAATAGAAGATGACCGATCTTTTACCAACAGGTGTCCCCGAGCTTAGATAAGATAAGAAAAGAAGATCACATACCTGTTATTCCTTCATCACTTGTGTTAAAGGGCATTGAGTTATATCTTCCTAAAACCATACCACTGGTTGATGGTTTGTTGTTTGCAACCGTTGGAGATTCAGGCATAGAGTTATATCTGCCAAAAATGGATTTAGATGACGGGCTCCCATCACATACAATGAATTCTTTTAGCATCCAACTGTCTTCCCTAGAATTATTTAAATTTTTATTGGTTTTATTTTTAACAGGCATCTGAGAGAGTCTTTCCAAAGCACTGTCATTTAAATTGCCAAATAAACTATCAAATGAATCATTACTTAATGCTGGTGAACCATATTTTTTCATTTTATGTATAGATGGAGATTCTAGTTTTATATTATTCAAAATAGCATCCATTGAGTCCTGATTCATATTGTCATTTTTATTCAATTTCACACTTTTTAAAATAGGTTCATGGCATGCAGTTTTTGACTGTACATTTAAAAGGTTTTCTTCTACAATTTGACTTGCCTTGAGTAAGCATTCGTTCATTGAATCATCAGATTCAAGACCATTTTCTTGTTCAACTTTAGGAAACTTTGAACTAAATATATTTTTCCTAAGACAGCGATTTTTCTTCTTAATGCAAGTCCTTGGTGATTTATCACTTGTATCACTAAATATATCTTCTTCTGACTGTGGCTTATCTAAGACTGGGGTGCCTGAAGGTTTTTTTGAAAAGTATTCATTCAAATTTTGATTTAATTCCATAAGCTCTTGAACCAATTCTGTTGTCTTTTGAGAGGGTTTTACAGCTCTACGTTTTGGTATGGGTTTTTCAATAGGAATAGATCTTGTTTTTTTAAATCTCCTACTGACTGGTGTAGTATTTTTTAACTTTGATTTGGCTGTTTCAGATTTTGGTGTGTAAAAATTCCAGACAACATCAGTCTCGCCTTCTGCTCCATCTTGCGTACATAGAAACGGTACTGGACTGGCCGACTCGGAATCACAAATAGAATCACTATCACGCGATGGTGAATCTAGTTTATGCTCTGGGGTAGAACATGAATATACTGAAAAACGAAATAAATATGCATTGATTTAAAATCATTTATTTACGACATCAACTATAATAATGATTATTACATATTCCGCATTATGTAGGAATTTAAAGTACCTTGGTTTTTGTTTTTGGTCACCATTTTTTTCGATATGATTCTTTTATTATTCATCTGTAGAATATTGCAATATGTTGATTACTTTTCTCAAAGTAGAATACCTACATTGCACTCTATAAGATAACGATATTTAACAGACCAAATAAGATAAATTAGAGAAAAATAACATACGACCAATTTCATGTAATGTTCGAAACTTAAAGCATGCTTAAACTATAAAATTCATAAAATTGATCTCGTAAAATAAACATGAGTCAGATTGACAACCAATATTTGACAACATGATTGACAGAATCTAAAGCATAGATAACATATAAGGCATTGAGCATTAGGTAGTCACTGTCATAGACATAAAATAGTCATAGACCAACGCAAGCTAGTCTGTGAGTTATAATTATTATGCAAGTTAACTAGTCTTTTTCAATATATAGAAAAACAATATATGGACAAACAAAGAATGCGACTTTGTTTTATACTATGTAGTGATAATTTATGCTCTAATGTCGTTATATAGTAACCGGTAGGTATGGGAGTACATTCACTTAAACATCGATTTAGAAAATCGATCATTGGTTCGAGAGCCATAAAGTGAATTCTCAAAGAAATCAAAGGTTACACAATCTAGTTTTTATTTTTTTCTTCACTTTTAACATACTCAAAATATGTTATGAGATAAATAGATATATTATATTAGAGATAAATATATTATAATATAGGACCTGACGTTCTCACGTGAACGGGTAATTTTAAATACATATTACTAGGTTGAACCACAGAAAAACGTTGTCAATATTAGCATATATTAAAGATATACTATATAATGGTGGTACCAAAAATAATTGTGCAACCACAAGGATCCATTGTAAGCCCATTTTTGTTACTAACTTTTGTCAACGAAACGAGTCAGAATCAATTTGACGAATGTATGACAAATTGATTCTGATATCTTTGTAAATAATGATAATATAGAATTATTATTATTTTCCATTTTATTCTCTTCTTTCGTTTGTTCTTATTCTCATCATCAGTCTTCTTCAGTAAAATAAGACATAGTTTTAACCCTTTCAGTAAAAATTATTTCATTCTTTCTAAACCGAAGTTCAGACAGGACTTGGAATAATTCAAAATTTCGTAACAATCCATAGGCGAAGTAGCCTGCATGATTAAACCTGTTTTTTTTTTAAGTTGTCTGGGAATCTTAATAATAGAATATTGTATTTATGTTAATTTAGTGTTATAATCTTTAAAAGCGTGCTAATTTGACATATGACACGGTGTATGCAAAAAAATATTACATACGACATAAGTACCATAAAAAGTATTGTCCTCGATACAGTTACTTTTACTTATATTGACTCAATTGGAAGGGTCTTTTGTCAATTCTAAGAATGTAAGTTATATCGATTATTCAAACGTAAAAAATCGATTGTAAACGAACATCCCTGGCTATTACTAAAAAACAGCCAGTTGTATGACATCCGGTATATAGGGTGGTCGTCAAGCAAATTAATATTTACAAATCGCGATGTGCCTTCGGAAGTGACATTTAAGTGTAAAGTGAACTTAAGTACGTCCAAAATGTTAGCAGACGGTGAAGTAGTCGGCGACGGATCATGGAATCTCACGATCTACGTGACGGATATGAACGAAAAACGCACCATGGTCGTGAAGGGAGACATGCACATCGGTGGTGTTATGCTGAAATTGACAGAAAGCTTCGGTAAGCTATAAATCCTGATGAGTTTTGCAAATTTTGTAGTGTGCACATTAATTTACGATTCGTATAACGGCTGAGTCATGATATTATATTACACTAACAATCCACTTTGGCTTGTAACTTAAATAAAGTTTTTTCTGTAATTATACGATCATTTCAAATTACTGGATTAAAAGACGTAGGATTAAGGAAATTTGTTACCAACTACTATTAGTTTTATATTTCTGAAGATATGAGTGGTTTCATACTATTATTTTTAAATTAATTAACATTGTCAAAGAAAATGATGCTACTTATTTGTATCTTGTCTACACCTTTAAAGATTTATTTCAATGTAAATGTATTAAATTCTAAATGTTATTATGAATTTTAAAGAAATTCATAATTCTGAAATAAATAATAAGTAAATAATATCTATATATATATATATATCAAAGAATATAAATATCAAAGAATGATACAAAAATACCTATATCATTTTTCTTCTTGTCCTTGTGAGCTGATTAATCAAAAAACTATGTATTAAGGGGGTTAAAGCAAAATAATATGGCTAGTTCTCAAACTCAATCTTTAATGTTTTTACTGAATACACTTTAACAACCTATTTAGGATGATATATCACCCTATCCAAAGGACAAAGTCACATTTCCTATGCTTATATATGGGAGATGTGACTTTGTTCTTCTGATAGGGTAATAATATGTTTCCTAGATATCATATTTCTATGCATGTGTATGAAGTATGAGAATTTTCGCAACACTGTATATACGTCTTTTGCCACTATATTGTAAAATATGCAATAAAAGTTTTTAAACCTTAAGTCGTTAACTGTAATAGCAGAAATGGTTTTCTCAAACAAGAAAGTACATTTATGCAGCAGCAGTAGCCCTATTTGAACACAGACTCGAGTTGACTATCAGATGCTCTGCTTCTAAGTGTTGATACTGTTCTTGTTTAGACATGATACTGTCGTAATATCAGATTCTTTGTGATTTTTCGATTGTCAAATCCTGCACTCTTCCAATTCTGAAAAAGTGATGGAATTTATTTATAGAATAAGGTGTTATTTTGCGGAGGTCCATAATACAAATACACAGTATAAGTAATGAAAATATTTTTATTACTTAGTGATAGGAGATATTGAAAGATATGAATTATATTTTTAAAAGAGCAACTGCTGAGTTGCTTGCTGGCTCTTCTCAGAAGGAACAACTTTACAAACCAGCAGTTTAACTTTGCAAACCAGTTTACAAGTTCATTTGAATAAAGAATATTTTGAATTTGAATTGCATTCAGATTAACTTTCTGTATTTACATTTGACTTGTACAGAACCATTCAGGATGACAAGCAAGGATGGATGGGCGACCAAAGACATTACAATTGACAGGATGTTAAAATAAAAGATATATAAGTTAAAAGATATATAAGCTGTCGTAACAGGGCCCAAGCTAAGGTGACCCGTCGTGTGATATCCGGCTGAGTTGAATAGACCAGCCTCACTTTTTACTGAGGTGTCGTAAAAGGCGACTAAGTTATGTTGATCCACTGTGTGGTATCCGGTTTAGTAGAATAGACCACCATAAGGTAAGTTAACGCCAGGCAGGCTGCTGGTAGTAAAAACACAGCCAAATCATGTGACAACATGTTTATAACATGGTGTGCCGACCCCCACTGGGATAAGGGTAGGAGGAGGATGTTGATTGTATGACACAATATAATCTCATAAAAAAATTAAGTGTATAATTTTGTAACCTACAACATGTTTCTAATACAACCTCCTTCAAAGAGTTGGTCATTAATATAAAAAAGCATTGTGGAGATCATTATATGTCATTGAGTTGTTGAGAAAGAGTAAATGGATTGACTTTGGGAAAATTGCTTTTTATTTATTGAAAAAGAATAGAGAGATTAATCGCTTTTATAATTTATTTGCAAACTATATCTAGAATTTGCGATATATCTATTTAATCAGTATTCATTAATCCCCCAGCAGTTATGTGAAACTGGTTTCCATAGTAATAAAGGCCGTACCTGATCTGCGTGGAGGGGTGATAATTTGTGTGAGCGAGAGGTGAAATGCTCTTACGCAGGCACGCGTCCTTCGCGAACGATATGTTATGCTTGACGAGTTTTTTTAATCAGCCCAGTTTAGGATAGTTACAATCAACACAGCTTATCTGACACATATGAAAACGTCAATACACACCTATTTAACGTCAATATACACCTGGCCCGGTGGCGCAGTGGGTAGTGATCCTGCCTTCAGCGCCGCGGGTCGCGGGTTTGATGCCTGCCGAGGGCTTACATTTTCTATAAAAGAATTTGTTGGCCCTTCTAGCCTGGGTGTATATTTGTATTTAAGTATGTATTTAAAAATTATATATGTATATATTCACCAGTTGTCTCTTAACCATAACACAAGTATTAAAATTACTTACTTTGGGGACGGGCGACCGTGTGTGTAAGTGTCTCATATATTATTATTTATTTATATTTAGTACCAGGTTGACCGACACTTGTGCGGTAATTTTTTACAAAATAAAAAAAAGCTACTTCAAGAAAAAAAATTAAAAAAAATAGGGTAGGTGGGGCTCGATACTAGGTATTTTCATTTCGCGCGACCACCCGTTTCTCGAATAAGCTACGCTGACTTGGCATTTCACGGTGAAAATTGTGTTGTATATATTCAATAAATTGAAAGTAAACTTTTGTTTTTTTTTTTAAGTCCAAAAACAGGGATAAAAAGATTTTTTTTAAGTAAAACCATCCAGTTCCTTTTTCTCTATGCTGAATTCCCAGAAAATCGATGGAGCCGTCTTCGAGATTCTGAAAATATCTATACACACAAGATTAACTTATTTAAATATTAAAGATTTATTTATTTATTTAGGGACTCCAACAGGGGTGGGGTACACAGAAAGTAAAATAATAACAAAGATTTGAACATGAGCTAAGCTTACTATATAGTGTTACACAAGTAAAATAAATAATTAAAGATATATAAATTCGAAAGCGAAAGTCTGTCTGTCGGTTGATACGCTTTCACGGCTAATCTGCTGCACCAGTATTGATAAAATTTCTCCTAGTTAAGGCTTATACACCGGGGCAAGATCTATACTTATATATATATATATATATACGAGGTGTGTTCAAAAAGTATCGCGAATTTTGTGTATTTTCAAAAATTATTTATTTATTCGTAAATATCTATTTTGTCCCCTTCAAAGTAATCCCTCTGGGATATTATACACTTGTGCCAACGTTTTTTCAAATCTTCGAAGCACTTCAAAAAATCATTTTTTTGTATCTTGTTCAGCTCCTCCTTCGATGCCGTCTTTATCTCGTCAATCGTGGCGTAGTGTCGTCCTTTCATGGGCTGTTCAGTTTCGGGAACAAGAAAAAGTCACATGGGGCCAGATCTGGGGAATACGGTGGCTGCGGTATCATTGGTCTGTTGTTTTTGGCCAAGAAGTCGCGTACAAGCCGCGATGTGTGAACAGGGGCGTTATCGAGGTGCAAAATCCAATTTTGTTTTTCCACAAATTATCGATTAAAGTCGAATGGCACGAGCCAATCAATATGCCTAGGTCCTCGGCAATTTCTCTATCGATGATTCGAAGATTGGTCAATACCATTTTCTTCTATACATCAATTTTTTCGTCTGTTGTTGAAGTGCTCGGGCGTCCGGCACGCTCTTCGTCATTCACATCTTCTCGGCCTTTTAAAAACATTTTGTACCACCGATAAACGTTCCTTTTGTCCAAAGTAGCTTCTCCATATGCCAAGTCCACACTCGGAATTCATCCGCGCACTTAATTTCGTTTTTCACACAAAAATCGATACAGGTTCCTTGTTCTATTTTTTGAATAGGTCAAAAAATCGAAGACGAACCAAAACACGTGCAAGCAAAGCAGCTGTCAACAATTAACCGAACATTAAAAATGGCCCAACTTGTCAGCATAAGTGAGAGACATATGTACCAACATAACGCCACAAAAAAATCGAAATTGGAATATATGTAACTCGCGAAAATTCAAAATTCTCGATACTTTTTGAACACACCTCGTATATATTGTAAAAGAAAGTCCGCAAAAGCTCTGTCGTCGTAAGTGATTGATTTTGTTAAAATAAACTCAACGGATTTTGTACGATTTTTAGTAAAAGATTGTTGGTCAAAAACGCAAAAAAAGGTAAGTAATAACAGGGGCTTAATTATTTTGCCCATCAAACACCCATTTTGCTGAATTTCATGAAACTCGTTGGAGCCTTTTCCGAAA
This sequence comes from Morpho achilles, assembly GCA_947086495.1. Taxonomy (NCBI): domain Eukaryota; kingdom Metazoa; phylum Arthropoda; class Insecta; order Lepidoptera; family Nymphalidae; genus Morpho; species Morpho achilles. The sequence continues at coordinate 5,785,130 of CAMTZB010000001.1, forward strand.
TTCATATAAAAAAGACATAACCCGCACTTGCAAAAATAATATATTGTTAGGAATTCAGATCTCTTAAGGTGTAATGGCCCATATTAGGCAACGGCTGACGTGAGACGTCATTCACTCTCTTTTGGCGTGCGGCATTTGTAGGAGGTAGACGTGTTTGGGTGACCTCTTTTGTATTTCGTGTTATTAGGATCACCTCAAGTTATTGCTATTCGTTATCGAAGCGGCCACTGAGTTTCTTGCCAGTTCTTCTCAAGTGGATTAGTGTTCCGAACTGGTGGTAGAATCATTCTGTCGTTGAATTTGTAAGTAAGATGCCTGGCGTGATTCCATAAACGCATTCGTTTTTTTTCTATTATTCATTTTAAATTAAATTTAGACTTAATTTAGAACAATATATTTATTCTTTAAAAAGGCGCTTGAGTTATATGTATCGCAAAATATATGCAGAAATTCGGCTCCCTAAAGTGCTTTGAATACTACTTCAACTTGAGAGACTTGTCAAGCTATTGAAATATATGAAGGGAAAGCTCCAGTGGCAATCGACAATGATCCGGTACTCGTTTACTATTTTGCAAATTTTACTATTTGCAAATACTACAGTATTTTCATACTCGTAGAATCATTATCGTAGCTTATAAAGGTACAAGGTACTATAATTATTCTGAAAAAGATCGTTTTGTTATCAGTTTTATTTCTATTTAAATATAAACATGTTTTAAATTAAACTTAAATTTTAATGTATTTTGTAACTTAACAGTGACATTATGCAATTTAATTGTTAAATAAATTTTTCGTTTCGTGATGGAGAATTCAAAATAATTCAGACCGGAAATCATCTTATCATGAATCTGTATCTAAGCTTGTAACTGAATAGTTTAATACAATTCTTATTATTAGTTCTCAATACAACAACCAGTGTAAGCTATGATCCTCTAAAATCAACTAAAACAAGGTTTCCATATGGAAATTATAGAATATTCCATATGAAAATAGCATAATAAGACACTTTGTCACAATACTCTGTAATTGTTACAGAGTTTGAAGAATTGTTACAAAAAAGCTCTTTGTAACAAATGTAACAACTTTTAGGAACCTCCACATTCGAGCACGTTGTTAATTCTAAGCTCCTTTGCTCCCTTCAAACAAAAGAACACGGTTTTCAAATAGATTTGGACATTTCAACCCATGCTACGAAGCTTTTAATTCATTCTGCAGTATGCATTTAATTCATTGCACACAATTAATTATTTAATATACTATTTTTAATATTGGAAGAAATCGTAATTTAATTGTTAAGCAAGGAGAATTTATATAGGCTTTATAGGCTGCATTACTTTAAAACAAAAGAATTCGATTTGTAAACAGACATTATAAAACTTCGTAACGAAGCGGTAATAGATTTTCTTTCGCAATACTCTAACGTGGGAACGTAGAACGTATAATTTAGTTTTGTTAAATATTAGCGTAACCATAACATTTGCACCTACGCAAATAGTAGGCACGGTATGGGATAACTTTCAAAATGGCGTCCGATAGTCGCCCACTGTTATCCAATGGTATGAATAATTCAATATACATTCAATGATCAATAATATAATGTAAATTGTGCTATACACTTTACTTTAATAATTATATATTGTTGCCGTTACGTTACGTAGCATTTATAGTGTAAGATATATTTATTCTGTGTTAGCAACACTGATATACATCGGGTAGAAACATGGCGGTTTATTGGGCGAAGTCATTCTTAAATGATGGTCGGGGGGAAAAGGTTCTCTTGGGTAGTCTGGTTGTGGAACTGAACGGTGAATATGGAGAGAGAATATTTTTTATTTATTTTTTTTTTATCTATTGAACAACATACCATTACCTTAAAAGCTAGCCAATGCGATAAGGACAACAACTTATTTTTACTCCTTTTGAAACTTAAGAAATGTTTATCGATTTATAATAATAATAGAATTTATAATTTATATAAGTAAGTAGTAATTGGATATTTTGAAGTGGAAAAATCACATAGACTTTTCATTTTGGAAAATTTAAAATCAACCTCACTTGATATTGGTCGCTAATTTTTAATATCTCAGTAAATAAATGTTTATTAAAGAACCTACTCCGTTGTCTAAAAGACTGAACTTGATTGACGTGATCACGTTATTTTGAAATTGACGAATTTAACATCGTCCATTAAACTGTCTGGAGTCATGCTCTTAATTGAAGAGAAAGGAAATTGAGTGATCTATGCAACTCCGTTGTAAAATCTGGTTTCACCTGTGTAATCAAGCCTTAATAGTGTAGTGCCCAAGCTTGTTTCATACTTAGCTCATTTACAACTCTTTATTACATAAAAGGCGATGAAATTATTTAAAAAGTGTTGGCAAACCATGTCTCAACACATCTGGATTCTAGTCTACAGACCGAAAGCGTTTTTTTTAATTTGTAAATATTCAGTATCATGAGTTGTGTGGTATCCGGCTGAATAGAATAGTACCACCCTCTTTTCTTACCGAGGTGTCGTAAAAGGCGACTAAGGTAAGTCGACCCGCCGTGTGGTATCCGGCTGAGTAGAATAGACCACACTCATTTCTTACCGAGGTGTCGTAAAAGGCGACTAAGATTAGTTGACCCAGCGTGTAGTATCCGGTTGAGTAAAATAGACCTCTTTCTTATCGAGGAATCGTAAAATACGACTAAAGTAAGTTGACGTCATGCAGGTCGTAAAATATGTAGCCAAATCATATGACAACATGTTTGTAACATGTTGTGCCGACCCCTCTTAGAGTGGGATAAGGACAGGAGGATGATAAACGTTACCCTAACTTTTAATATTTAAAAAAGTGAATTGATGAAAGTAAGAATGAAGTACGATTAAGATTAAGTATTACGAGGATATCTTTACATTGCGCACGCGCATATATGCGAGCCGGCGAGGCCGCCATGTTGTAGCATGTTTCCGGCGCCTCTGCCCGCAGCCGACGTAGATAAGGCGTTATCATCCGCTCATTGTTCCTCAATGCTGTTGAGGTACCTAATTGGTACGGGACGTTGACTTGGATATAATTTTGTCGTATACCAAACGCACTATAAGATTATCTCATCGCTGTTTTTGGACTTAGCACATTACTTTCTGGATAGTAAATTAAAAGTAAAGTAACGGCCTGATGCTATCTCACTGTTAGGTTAGGAGAGAAGAGGCCAATTTCTCCTCTCTGATTTTTTGGAGAGAAGGTTTGAAGCTAAGACCAACCACGCTGCTCCAATGCGGATTGTTAGGTTACACATATCTCCAGAATTCCTTAGAGATACTCAGGTTTCCTCAAGATGTTTTCATTCATCGAATAGCGTGTGATAAATCGCAATTATCAATTAGACACAAATGATTAAACAGAAAAACTCATTGGTGCCTGCCCGGGGTTTGAACTCGTTAAAACATCGTGAGGAATCCTATTTCCTTTGATTAATGGTACTTGCGAATTCGCTTTTTTATATATGCGACACTTATACACACGGCCGCCCATCCCCAAAGTAAGTAACTTAATACTTGTGTTATGGTTGAGAGACAATTGGTAAATATACTACTTGTAAATAAATACATACTTAAATATAAATACACACCCAGGATTGAAGAAGCCACAAATTATTTATAGAAAAAGTTGGCCCTAGGCGGGAATCGACTCTGCGACCCGTGGAGCTGAAGGCAAGGTCGCTGCCCACTGTATCAACGGGCCAGTCAGGCTTTGGGGAAACGTTGGTGTTCTGTCATAAAAGAGAGAAGTCCTATCAATAGCAGTAGAAACAGAACAGTTCACGACTTTTGATACATGAAGCGATTTTAAAAGTCCAAACTTAATTTGTACATTAATTACGGCATAATTTTAGCCAGACTTGCAGTTTTATAGTAAATATGTGACATTTCCTGTTTACGTTTATAACGGTTGAACGATACTAAATATATATTATGCTAAAGATGAGATCATCCAGTGTGTAGGTATTTCATGTTTAATTTATTCGTTATTGTAAGCAAGGATAACAAAGCTTGAATTTCCCATTTTGGCAATAATAAACAAGGCAACACTGAACCATTGTAGGTATCGTAAACCGGCGACGGCGAAGAGTCTATGTACGCGTTGTTTGTAATAAATGTTTACGCGCGTTATAGTTTTGTCGGGTAGCTTTCGTTTTTATCGGGAACGTCAATAAAGGATATGTCTGTATAAAAATGTGCGATAATGTATGACATCACCACTTTAATATAACTTTATGACAATAAAAGAGCTGTGAACAGAACGGAAAAAGCTAGTAAACCTTATCAAGATGTTCCGGGTTAAAACCAAAATAGCAATTTATGTTCCGTAAAAAACTTATATGTTAAATCAATTTTTACAATCGATTTTTTCGTGAAGGGCAAAATCATAGAATAGCAAAAAGTGTGTCGAAGAAGAAGACTTTCCTATAGCAATACTCGGCTTTTTTGACCCGCATGGTATATTTTTAACTTCAGAGTTCTTTTTTGACGTAATTGTTATTATATACTCTTGTATGTACTCTTCATACTAAATAAACAGGATTTACAAATGTTTTGTTTTTATATTGGTCAAGATGTCCTTGGTTCATTTACATGGTCTAGGATAATATTTAATCACACAAGGCTCGCATGCCTTTAATTCTTGACGGTTAAAATTGATTGAATTGATTCAATAAGTTAAATTAATTATATTAAATAGTAACTGCTGTAATTTAAGGTAATAGACAGTAACTCCGAAAATGATTACAATATTTCGGAAATTCTGAAAGTGTTTCTACTCAGCCAAATGTATTTTCATTACATCTATACTAATATAGAAAGCTGAAGAGTTTGATTGTTTGAAGGTGCTAATCTCAGGAACTACTGGATCGATTAATAAGTTCTTTCAGTGTAAGATAGTCCATTTATTGATGAAGGCTTTATAACTTCACGCTAAGATGAATAGGAGAGGAGCAGAAATAAAAATAGTACGAACACGGGAAAATTTAAAGCTTTCCTTGCGTGCGCTGAGTAAACGGTAATAGTTATTCAAAAATAATGTATTACAAAGTCGATCCCCTCTAAAAATTCTAAATAAAAGTCCGCGACAGCATATATCTAGCTTTTAATGTTAACCCACTTTAACCATTTTTATGGTTATCAAAATACTATATTACGGTTTTTATCTTTCCACGCGGGTGGAGCTTCTGGCGTTTGCTAGTTGAGGTATAAAGCGATTTCAGACAGGTGTAATATATGTACAGAGTTTTTTCATAGTTTTACTAAAGATATTACGCACGCCGTGTGGTATCCGGCTGAATAGATTAGTACCACCCTCATTTCTTACCGAGGTGTCGTAAAAGGCGACTAAGTTATGTTGATCCACCGTGTGGTAACCGGTTTAGTAGAATAGACCGCCCTCTTTCTTACCGAGCCGTCGTAAAATTCGACAGAGGTAAGTTGACGTCAGGCAGGTCGTAAAAACGCACCCAAATCATGTGACAGTGTGTTTATAACATGTTGCGCCGACCCCACTTACGGAGGGATACGGGCAAGAAGATGATGATGACTATCGGTATTACGCATGTGTCGTGTTAAGATCTGCATTTAAAATATCTATTTGTCTGTAACAAGACGTGATTCTAGAGTGTAACCAAGTAGGGTCGGCTACCGGACGCTAACGGTCGCGCGCATTCCTTCCCTCTTTCCTTCCAACGAGCTAATTGCTTCTTATGCGTAAATGTTTCACTTTGTGCAAGTAGAACTTATCCCCGCACAAAACATCCTTTGTTAAGTAATTACGCAGAATTAGATAGCTTCAGTGTTGCTTATGTAAGTAGCGACACGTTCCAGCTACTCGGGTATAGGGCATATTATGCCTTGGGTGACTTAATTTTCGAGATCACAATGTTGATCAATAGAATTAGGCGTTACTTTGTGGAGATCTTTAATACAAAATTTAAAAAATATATATTTTTTTGTAATCCGAAATAAAAGAGTGTACTATCCGTTCTCATAGGTCTTAGCTCCAATTCATGACTCCAAAAATGGAGACAGGAGGCCTAAGCCTAGCAGTGGTATAATAACAGGCCGTTATTTTTATATAACTTTACCTGATATTGACATACTGTCAGTGACAAAACCGCAAAGTATACTCTGTATTTAGTATTAGATATATTTTCAATTCGCATCTATTACGCATTATAGCACTTAACTTATTTTTTTACATGTATCCAAGTTAATCAAACAATAATCCAGAAAATTCTATAAGTTGAAAAGTTTTGAATTCATTTAGTTAATTACCCTTTGTTTTGCCTTCTTGCATGTCATTTTATTTGCAATTTAAAATGAAACATGCGCATAAATTATTTTCATTGAAATTTTATATCACTACGAACCTGCATTGCGTATTGAATTATAACCATTTATCCATTGTAATAATGTCAATTGATTCCATTTTATAATTTTTAATATTTTTTATAGACCTCTATGCATTACGTAATTTTAAATCTTAATTTTTTTTATGTTTATTACTCAATAACACAAATACAGCAGATTGGTTTTGTATGAAAATTGTCGCACAGATATTTTATAGCCTAGATTAACAACAAACTTACTGAAAATCATGCTGATGAAACTGTCGGTAGATACCTATACTTATTATAAAAGAAAGTTCACTAAGGCTATTTGTCTGTATGCTTTGTCTAATTGATTGTTTCAAAATCTACTGAACGGATTTTTGCACTAATTTTTACTAAAAGGCAAGTGGTGCAATTCTTTCGGAATGTTTAAGTTAATAGTACAATTCAGTTTTATGTAAATTGTGATGAAGAGGTGAAGTGGTTGTAAAATAACGTGCTGTCTGGGAGTTTAACCAGCAGAGATACACTAAAGAATTGTACAAAAATACTGCAAAAAAGTGCCAACAGAATGTCTCCATCTCTTATACTTAACTCACTATAACAACTTTTATGTTAAAGTTTTAGTTAAAAACGTGATTTTCGTTACTGTTTTATTCTGTTCATTATCAACGCTTATCTAAGTGCATGGGTTCATTAACTTCGCCATTTAATATAGATTGAAACAGTCCATTTCCATATAGAAGATATTATAGGTTTAAATTATACGTCACCAAACCGACTTTGATAGCGAGTGGGACATATTACCCACATCGCCTTGCTGAACGCTCGATGTTATATGCATTTTTTTGTTTAGGTATTCTGAAATAAATATTCTTCTTTCTTTTATTCCATTTTGGTTTAATTTATATATTTTACCTGGAATAAAATAAAGGGAAATATGCGGGAAAACTTTGTGACTGATTTCCACGCGTGCGAAGTCGCAGGCATAACTAGTAATTTATAAATTAAGATGTTCATTAGCGATAAGCTTTAGTATCAATGACTGCACATAATAGATTGCGGTCGAGGCGGCTATTTCTGTAGTCACAGTATATTGTTTGATGGAATGTAATAATTGTAAATCTAGTATTAATTCTACTCGAGGCCTATAACGTCGGATTTAGTAAAAATTAGTTCAAAAATTATAAATTTATAAATTATAAATAAAAATTAGTCATTACACGTATTCGCTAAAATTTTCTATTTCTTTTACTTTGAGGTTTGATGCTTGAGGCCGATAATTTTTGTAAAATTACGTTATCTTTTGTTACTCGACGACATGTGTATTTGTTAAGAGATTTAGAAAAATTATTGACTGTCACATAAATCATAATTTTTATTGTTCAATTTTATTTCTATTTAGTAGAAGTACGAGGTGGTTTTGATATTTCGGGTTCTTCCATGGAATGTAAATGTACTTGTTAAATTTTGGATAGAAATATATATATACAGCTGTATATGTATCTTTCCATCCAAATTTTATGCTGCTTAGTTTATAAACTTTATACTTAATTACTTTGACTTTATGCTTCAGTCCATGATTACATAAGCACGGTGAAAAATACATAGATTTATTATACTAGAGTAGGAGAGCTGTAGACAGGACTAAAAGTTTTTTTTTGTTAATTATTATTTTTTTTAAATTGACGAGTGTAACAATAAATAATGAAAGGGAAAAGAACTCGTATACTATACTATGTCAAATCACATATATATACACTCTCATTTGCTATTTTGATCTGATATTTTAGGCTCGCTTCCCTACTCTAGTATAATAGCTAACTCTATAGAAAAATAAAGAAAAAACATCAAATCACTCGCCAAATCGAATCGATTCTTACGCAACAAAATAATTTAAGTTCGAAATTCAAATATGCCTATTTATACTTGATTCGTTACATGTTGTCAAGTTTACATTATGACGCACTAAATATGGACTACCGTCTTTCCTATGTTATGCAAAACCAGCACACGCTACTTGAGTTTGTTTATGGATACAACGACACGTGGCATAAACTATTCTAGAAATGTGCTCATGATTTCAAAACGCTCTTAGTAACAATACTTTATTGTTAAATGTGCGATATCAAACTATTATAATAATTGTTATGCTTCAGAGTTCCTTTCTTTTCTTCTTAACTTTAAAAAAAAATGTGGTTGATCCGAAAACTATTATATTCGCACTATTTGTATGTCTAGAAAGTTTCAAAATATGTAAGACTAGCTGTGTCAGCGGTTTCGCCCCGTAGCAATCGATGTGTCACAAAATTTCTCCCAAATTATTTCTTTTGTCATTAAAGTATTTATTGTGAGTTAACGATAAGAGATAGACACATGCTATCTCGGACTTTTTTGAAGTATTCTTGTAGTTCTACACCTCTCTAGGACATCACTTTTCCTCGACCTATATATTTTTCGGAATCTCGGTTTTGGGGGAGAAAAATCGATCTAGATAAGTTTTATTTAAATAAATGTCATTTTATTCCTGTTTTCGGGTTGTAATTTTTTTTTAAATTTACGTTGAATACAATCACAATTTTTCGCTGTTAAACGTAGTCATGGTAGTTCATTTAAGGAACGGGCGGTCTAGGGAGGTGAAAATACTTAGGATCGAGCCCCACCTGCCTGCATTTTTAATTTTTCTTTTTATTTTCTTTTTAAATTTTACTTTTTTTTACATCATTTTAAAAATTACTGAGCAAGGTACAGGTACTTTGTATAAATTATGGCACATGCCGGCTTTTCCTAATACAGTCATTACTAATAGACCGATAGTTACTGACTGGTCACGTAGAGAATTAAATGATTAAGGCAATGTAACAGTATGTAGTTTACATACAAATCTGTTGGGGCTATAAAGAAGGAATTTACTGCTTATAATTATATTCATATTGAACATGTTACAGTTATTAAAAACTAGCTGTGCCTAGCTTCGCTCGCCTGGAAATCAATGTATTTAAATTTTGAACATAAAATTAGTTATTGTGAGTCAACCATAAGAGATAGAGATATGCTATCTCGGATTTTTATGTAGTATTTTTGTAGATCTGTAATACTCTAGTACATTACTTTAGTGTACTTTTGTTGGTTTACGCGGCGCACGCGATTAAAGCTCCCCGCAGGTGAATTTTTCTATAAATGCACTCCTTTTTCAAAATAGTTTATAAAGATTTAAGCATGTATAGGGATATAGGGTCATAGGGACATGGGGAACAGAAAGCGACTTTGTTTTATATCATGTAGTGATATAGACTATATAAATACTCATAACGTTAAACGTGGACTTATAACCGCAAATATTACGCTGTATGATTCAGGATTGCGAATGACTGTAGCGGTCATGCATGATTGGGACCGGTTTTACCGCGGCCGCTGATGACGTCACGCGACCATAAGAACCGACACCCTTAGCCTTGTCACAGTGATGATGCTACTTATTATAAAACTAAAGCAAATTGATGTAACTTATCTTTAATGTTTATATGAGTTCTTAATCTCGTATACGCCGTGTGGTATCCGGCTGAATAGAATAGTACCACCCTCATTTCTTACCGAGGTGTCGTAAAAGGCGACTAAGGTAAGTCGACCCGCCGTGTGGTATCCGGCTGAGTAGAATAGACCACCCTCATTTCTTACCGAGGTGTCGTAAAAGGCGACTAAGGTAAGTTGACCCACCGTGTGGTATCCGGTTGAGTAAAATAGACCACCCTCTTTCTTACCGAGGAGTCGTAAAATACGACTAAGGTATGTTGACGTCAGGCAGGCGGCCGGTCGTAAAATACGTAGCCAAATCATATGACAACATGTTTGTAACATGTTGTGCCGACCCCACTTAGAGTGGGATAAGGGCAGGAGGATGTATGAGTTCTTAATCTCGTATGGGAATAAATCTTGTGTGTCAATCCCGTCAAATCCCGTGCATGCAGGAAAATTCGCCACACGTATCACAAAACGCCGCCAACACAACACTCCACATAAGCACTACACACACTCACTGCCGCAACCTCTATGATTGTTTCGCGCCGAAACCGAAGCATCATCAGTAGGATAGGCTCCACGAACAAAATCGTAATGCATTACGATTTTGTTGTCGGCACAACAAATTTACGTATTTTTCAACTAGCAATGAGGATGGTCTATTCTACTCAGCCGGATACTACAAGGCGGGTCGACTTACCTTAGTCCCCTTTTACGACACCTCGGTAAGAAATCAGGGAGGTCTATTCTACTCAACGGATACCACGCGGTAGAAAAATAATAGGTAAAAATAAATTTAAATATTTCATGTAAATTTACAGTAAGTATAAGTTTGAAGCTGTGATGGCCCAGCGGTGCGACCGTGTGAATCTTTAGAGACGATCACGGGTTCGAACCCGGGCAGACACCAATGAGTTTTTCTCTTAAAACTTATGTGTCTAATTGATAATTGCAATTTATCACACGCTCTTCGGTGAAGGAAAACATCGTGAGGAAACCTGCATATCTCTAGAGAATTCTGGAGGTATGTGTAACCTACCAATCCGCATTGGAGCAGCGTGGTAGGACTTAGCTCCAATCCTTCTCTCCAAAACGGAGAGAAGAGGCCTATTCTCAGCAGTGGGATAGTAACAGGCCGTTACTTACTTTACTTTTATAAGTTTTTTAAATGTGTTCGTTTTTGAAACGGCCCTCCAGCTATAAATCTCAATTCGCGCCATTAAATTTTAACTCCACTTATTCGGTTTCGAATTTCTATTTATATGCGGCTGATTTCATTCGCGATTCCGACTATGCTTGTTTTGCACATGGGCGCCTACATTGCCATAATATTGGTTCTGGACATTTACGGCGTGCATACTTAAGTATCTAGTATATTTTACATACTTAAAAGGGACCGGAGCAATTACACAGTTATTATACTAGAGTAGAGGATCCAGCCTAAAATCATTATCTTCCTACCCTTATCCCACTCTAAGTGGGGTCGGCACAACATGTTATAAACATGTCACATGATTTGGCTACGTATTTTACGACCAGCCGCCTGCCTGACGTCAACTTACCTTAGTCGTACTTTACGACACCTCGGTAAGAAAGAGGGTGGTCTTTTCTACTCAGCCGGATACCACACGGCGGGTCGACTTACCATAGTCGCCTTTTACACCTCGGTAAGAAATGAAGGTGGTCTATATTACTCAGCCGGATTGTTTAAATCGCATATATTGCAATAGTATATAGTCTATCATTAACTCTCTGAGTTTTTTTAAATTCTAGTGGTACACTCGACGTTCGCATCCATTTAGGTGTTAAAATAACCTCAATTATGTACTTACTGTAGGTAGAACTGGAGTGTTTGATGCGATGTGTTGGCCCAATACAAGCTTCAACTGTACCAAATTTTATCAATATTGCTCCAGCAAATTAGCCGTGAAAGCGTAACAGAAGACTTTCGGATATATAATATTCATATGGATTAAGCCTTTCGTTCAATTTTTAAATGGTCACTATCATTGGCTTTCCAGTCGTTACGCAACCGAATACAATGCTATTTCAACGCGTATACGCGCAAAGAATTTGAATTGCTGCCAAATTAATCATTGATGAATACGGTTTTACTTTAAATTTATATTTCAGGTATTCAATACATGTTTTCCGGCTAACCCAGATGACGTAAGGTACATCTGAAACAACTGCTAAAATTATAACGTGAATTGTTAAACAAACTCAGTGTTTTAGTTAACGCCGTGAATAACTGAGCATAAAATTTAACAAATTAACAAAATATCCTTTTAATATTATAAAGTAACAACCTATCCGTGCTTTATACAAGCGGGTGGGCAACTAGGGATGCCACCTTTTTCTTTTTTGAAGAAAAATAGTATTTTTCTTTTTAAATCAAAAAATATAGTACTTTTAGGAAATTCAGGAAAAAAAATAGTACACATCTATTTTCAATCATTATTTATTTTTCCATGATTATATATTACTACTTTTCGCTGGAAGATGACAAAGGAATTAGAGTTACTAACTAAGTAAATATATGAACGAGTTTCGTTCAAACATTCCCTATGCAGTGCTGCGGGTGCGTTCCATTCACAATTGATTAAAAAAAAGCGCAATAATTGAATTAGCGATAATAATGTAGTATTTTTCGTCCTATATTGTTTTTCTATAATATATAGTACAGTTGACTAAAATATAGTACGATACTATATAATATAGTACGGGTGGCAATCCTATGGGCAACATTGAGGTGCGAGGACGCGCTAATGCGACGTCCTTTGTGAAAACCGTGTTATATTTTACGTCGCGTGTAATTCTTAATTATGCGTAGCTATCCGGCTGAGTAGAATAGACCAACCTCATATCTTACCGAGGTGTCCTAAAAGGCGACTAAGGCTAGTAAACCCGCCGTGTTGCATCCGGCTGAGTAGGATAGACCAACCTCATATCTTACCGTGGTATCGTAAAAAGCGACTGAGGTAAGTCGACCCGCCGTGTGGTATTCGGCTGAGTAGAATAGACCACCCTCATTTCTTATCGAAGTGTCTTAAAAGGCGACTAAGGTAAGTTGACCCACCATGTGGTATCCGGTTTAGTAGAATAGACCCGCTTTCTTGCCGAGATGTCGTAAAGAACGACTAAGGTAAGTTGACTTCAGGCAGTCATAAAAACGCAGCCAAATCATGTGACAGTATGTTTATAACATGTTGTGCCGACATTACTGAGGATAAGTGCAGGAGGATATACATATTTGCTATAGACGCCCGAATAAACCTCATATTTTCTGTGGCCTTTTAGAGCCATTAATGTTGTCATAATAAAATGGCGGTTTCTGCCTTCCAGTAGGTCAAGGTCTGTATCACCGCTCCTTTTATTTACCGATCCATTAAACACAATTGTTTAACCCGCCAGTCCTTTGTTACACAGAGGTTCTTTTTCCTTTTAACACTCGTTTTCTTAAACGCTTCCTTTTTTCGTAATGCTCGTTATTGCGGTCATTATCTTATCAGACGTGTCGGTTGGAATTAATGATGATACTTATTTATATTTTATGTAATCTTTGTTATGTAAGCGTAGTTTGTCTTTATATCAGTGACAAGTTTACTACTTTCGATTGATTGTCTATTATTTATACGATAGCAACACCTTTAAAGGCTTTCTCTTTTTTTGTTTATTTTTGTGTTGCTATTTTATTAAGCTTTATACGCCGTGTGGTATCCGGCTGAATAGAATGTACCACCCTAATTTCTTACCGAGCTGTCGTAAAAGGCGACTAAGGTAAGTTGACCCACCGTGTGGTATCCGGTTTAGTAGAATAGACCACCCTCTTTCTTACCGAGGTGTCGTAAAATACGACTTAGGTAAGGTGACGTGAGGCAGGCGGCCGGTTGTAAAAACGCAGCCAAATCATATAACCGCATGTTTATAACATGTTGTGCCGACCCCACTTAGAGTGGGATAAGGTCAGGAGGATGATGATTTTATTAATCTTTATATCTACTAAATTATTGTCAACACCGACCTTACCTACTCAAATGTTTGTCAATTAGTACGTAGTAATGGAGGAGCGGGAACTCCTAACAGAAGTATCTTTATACTTAAAAGCGTTTTAAGTATAAATATACTTTTTACGTTATTTATTTGGTTTATATTGTATTAAGCATGACTTAATTCTGCTGCCAGAATTGGCTCCAGATGAAGGAATTGCTTTAAGGTAACCTTAGTGATATAAAATTTGTTAAAAGCATTTAGTTATAAAAATCTTTTCTTATGTTTAAATTGCCTCCGTTTGTATCCAGCTGAGTAAAATAAATCACGCTCGTTTCTTACCGAGGTGTTGTAAAATGCAACTGAGATAAGCAAACCCACCGTATAGTATCTAATTTAGTAGAATAGACCACCCTCTTTCTTAACGAATTGTCGTAAAATACCACTAACGTAAGTGACGTCAGGCAGGCGGCTGATCGTAAAATACGTAGACAAATCATGTGACAACATGTTTATAAGATGTGCCGACCCTGCTTAGAGTGGGATATGGGCAGTAGGATGAAGAGTTTTAATAATAATAAGCTGTTTAATGTAAATTTATTTAAATTTTATTTCAGCCAACTAAGGGGCCATAAAAACATAACATTACATTATTTAAAAATAATAAAATCTAATTAATCGTAAGAGGTAAAAATCCTTATTTGCTATACATGCAGTATGATACTGGTTATACATGGTATTTATATGTTCTCAGAACTTAAATAATTACTAAATTAGTAATACCATCAAAACTAATTTTATTAATTATGGGAACTGAGTTTAGTCACGAGAAATACAACGGTTTTTCTGACATCAGTCATTCGTAGTTAAGGATAATAAACTAATTATTTATTTAGACGTAGCCAAATCAAATACAATTAAAACTAATTACGAAACAACTCCTAGTTTTGCCTATTAGATAAATGATTGGAATTTTCCATTCCCGATAGGGAAAATATTGTTGGTTTAAGACTATTGTTGTTCAAAATTGAACACTTGAAGTAAATAACGCACTAAGTACACAAAAATTAAAATTCGAACTAAGTATGCAATTTGGTTCTAAAAGCATTTTAAAATTTATGGAATTATTTTGCTATAATCCGCGTTTGTTAAGACAATCTATGTAATGCTAGATTTAGGAAGCAAAACCGTTATCATACATGCAGGATTAGTTGCCGCATGTATTGCAAGACACTATACAAATTACGGTAAAAATACGGTATACGAGAAAATCGCAAAACGATTTATCGGCCCGTAACGTTCGGACGCAAATCTAGTTTATAAAATATTTTAATAACAAATTAGCTAAAAGACATTCAGATGATTAATATTTTTCAATTTACATTTAACTCCGTTACAATGCTTTTGTACATATTAATTAATATATCTACTAATGACAACAAAGATATCAAATCAAATATATATATATCTTATATCTATATATATAAAAGAAAGTTGGTCTAAGTTACACTATTTATAACTCAAGAACGGATAAACCAATTCAGCCGAAAATTGGTGTAGAGGTTGCTTAGAACCAGGAAACGGACATAGGATACCTTTTATCCCGTTCGACCGCATTTATTTTATCCCGTCAAGTCACTATAAATCGTGGTATTACAAGAACGACTATGACATTGAATAACAAAACGCAAATGTCAGTGGAATACAAAACATAGATGACAGTTAACGTAATTTTTCTTTGGTGAAGTATGGTAAAATATTTGACAATTATCAAAATAATAGTGATGTTTTTAATACAACCTCCTTCATAGAGTTGGTCATGAATATGAAAAAGCATTGTGGCTGTCATATGTGTCATTAAGTTGTTGAGAAAGAGTAAATGGGTTGACTCTGGGAAAACTGTTTTTATTTATTGAATAAGTATAATAATATAATAAGTACAAAGGAGAAATATCGTCGTTTATTATATTCAGAAGAGGATGTAACCTAAACTCACAAATAGAGCGGACAAAAGGAATATCTAGAAATTTAATATTTAATAATTAAAGAAAAGACAAATGACGATCAATATCTTGAGACAACATGGAGAGTGCGAATTTCGTATAATTTGAGAGATAGTTGCGATATGCGATGCTATGGAATAAAAAATGGAGTTTTTATTGGAGAGATTATTATGATGATATTATGATGGTAATTGATATTCAATTTATTAACTCTGTAAGATCAACGTGACGATGTGCTATGTGAGGCCATTGACGCGCTCGTGACTATTGTTCGATAGAACTGTCAGCTAGAATGACGATTATTCGCTGGATTTGTTGCAGTTGTAATGATTGATTTCTAGACTGTGGCCATCTGCAACGACTGTCAGCTAGACTCTACCTAGATGTGGTGATTGTTCTTTGAGCGTTATCATTTGCGAGTCTGTTTACGTGTGTATCTGCTGAGTTGGTTGCCACTTATTGAGCTGTGTTATGTCATGACAGTGATTGAGGGTGAGCTTAAGGTGCGAAATGATTTTCTTCTTTTACAGATTAAAAGAGCAAGTATTGAGTTTCCTGCCGATTCTTCTCAGTACAATCAGCATTACGAATCGGTGGTAGAATCATTCCCAGAAGTCAGCTTATGAGATTTGCGGGGTCGCAAATGTTGTCAGGATGGTCGACTGTTACAACATGTTTTTAATTCAACCTCCTTCAGAGTTAGTCATTAATATGAAAAAGCATTGTGGCTGTCATATGTGTAATTGAGTAGTTTTTGAGAAAGAGTAAATGAGTGGACTTTGGGAAAATTGATTTTTATTATTGCATAAGAATAAAGGAGAAATATCGTCGTTAGTTATAATAGCTAAACGTCACTAAATAGTATAAAACAAAGTCGCTTTCTCTGTCTGTTCCTATGTCCCTATATCCCTTTGTATGCTTAAATCTTTAAAACTACGCACCAGATTTTGATGCGGTTTTTTAATAGATAGAGTGATTGAAGAGAAAGGTTTATACGTATAATCTAACATATTATAAACTTTTATTATAAACATTCAATATGGAGTAAAGAAATACTATCATTTTTGAGGTTTCCAATGTGATGTCGTAAATAATTACATTTATTTTCCGTTTACATTGCAAACGCAGGCCGAACCCTACGATATTTGTCAAAATAATGTATTATTATGTAAGTATTTGTACACCTTGAAAAGGTCTACAGAAAACTCCGCGATGGTATACATATTATGTCTATCTCTTATGGACCCACAATAGCATTTTTTTGACATTTTCTTCTTCATTTGTAATTTAAATGAACATTTTCGAAGATATTACAGATTTAAAATGCAGGGTATAGCGATTGCGCACTTTGTCTTATAGCACTTCGAATTTAGCTGCGATTGGACGGGTTTTTTTTCACATGGCCGACTATATATCGCTTTATCAAGAGTAACCTCTAAAGAAAACATGTTTGTATTGTGTAATGAAGATTCTTGCCTTATGACAAAAAAGCTGTGAATGTTGTATATAAAGACATTCTGTAATTAATTGTAAAAATAAAATACTCAGGGAAAATGTTAAATAAGTAAAAATGTAGTATATGAATTAAGATATTCAGATCCAGAACAACAGTTCGTGGAACCGCTCCGCCGCCCCCCTTCACCCGCCTCCGAAGAACTAAGGGAGGACATCGCTGCCCACGGGCGCTCCCTGCCCACCGTGTTTGTTATGTCACGGTCAACAGGGAGAGACGCGCCCCAAGTAGGGGCCACAACGCCTTGGTGGGCGTTTCCGCCCCCACCGGATAATTTTTTATAGAGGTTTTCTTCCTCGCAACCCGAAGGTCCCCGTTCCCATTGCTGTGCTTCCGGGTTTCGCCGACGGTGGCCGTAACCATGTCCAGCTAGACTTAGAGTAAGCCCAACCGGACCCGTTGCTCATTAGGAACCCCACCCCAGCCCCCCCCGGAGTCCCCGGCCTGTCCAGATTGCCCCTGCTAATCAGAAGGACAACTGGATTGGCCACCCCACAGTGGTCCGTTCGCCAAGACTTAGCTTGCCCAGGGTGTGCCACGAGGAGGCCAAACACTTTGGCACCCCAGGGAATTGTTTTACTCCAAATTTGACGCGTGTGGGCCACGGGCAGTAATGAATAAAACAAAACTGCTGGATAGATTTTAATCATTTTTTTTACTGAGTGACATAGGCTATATATTTTATACCCGTGCGAAGCCGGAGCGGGCCACTAGTATATATATATATATATATATATATATATATATATATATATATATATATATATATATATATATCAGCCTGCCCTTTATTTTACGATCGGCCGCCTGCCTGATGTCAACTTACCTGAGTCGTATTCTACGAGACCTCGGTAAGAAAGAGGGTGGTCTATTCTACTTAACCGGATACCACACGGCGGGTCAACTTACCTTAGTCGCCTTTTACGACTCTTCGGTAAGAAATGAGGGTGGTATATTCTTTTCTGCTGGATACTACGCTGCGTATATTCATATACACTGCATCGTTTATATTGCGTACTGTCAATGAATTCAATGTTCTTTATAGAGACCACTGTGTATGGAAGTGCTTCGGTCGATTACGCTGGACGGGTAATTGTTTATTTTTAAGAACACATTGAACGCATATGTTTATGCGAAATGCGGCAGGAAAACATTATCTTATAATATTCACAAGAATATTCGCGTTCTATAAACAATTGTTTGTGTACAAAATGTGAATAATCGTGTGAATATCACCAAGTGACTACTGTAAGATAAGCTACCACTTACATCGTCTTCCTGCTCTTATTCCACTCTAAGCGGGGTCGGCACAACATGTTATAAACATGTTGTCACATGATTTGGCTGCGTTTTTACGACCGGACGCCTCCGCTCCGTAAACGAAGTATCGTCAGAAGATAGACCCCACGACAAAATCGGTATTTCACTTCAAAATATACACCATACAAATTTGGTTTATGCTATTTATATCACGTCTCGGTAGATGTGATCTTAAAAACACTTTGTTCCAAATTTAGCCATTAAATCCGGTTCCCCTGTAATCCGCAAGGAAGCCGTCTCGAGTAGGGGGGTCGATGTGCAGGTCAATGCACTGAAAATATTCGAATACTTCACTCTTACCATACACGTCACGTTATTTAAAATGTCGACGGGCCTGCTTTTCTTTTTTCAGAAGTTTTCTGGGAACGCATGCTCGGAATCCGCCTTGTGTGTATGTCATAAATAAAAGAATACGGCCTTTGAAATTCCTTTCTTTACAATTATAAATGTGTTGATGTATTAATGAATCAGGATATCCCTTTTATGTGGTATCTGGTCTGATATTAAATCTTTATTTAGCCTGAATTGCTTTGTTCACTGTTTTTAGTGAAAATGTTTAGCGCGTAAAGTGCGTTTACAGTTTTGATGTTAAAAAATGTGAATGCATTTTATTTTTTTTAACATCGCGCATCCTTGGATTTCATTAGGGTTTATACGCCTTTATTTGGTACCAATACTTATAGTGACCAGTTAGTGTTCTCCGTGCGAAAAATCGGGTTTTAAGAACTCATGACTAAGAATCGAGACGAGTACGTAAAGTTTAAACGACGAATCATTTTAATATGTTGGTTCGATGAATTCTAAGACTACATGATTGACATAGACTTATTATAATAGAGTAGGGGAGCCAAATGTTGTAAGGCGTAAGGCCTGAGTGTAACAAAATATAATGAGAGAGAAGAGGAATATCGTATACTACATCTTTGTCTAATCACTCATAAAAAATAAAGACTGTCAGAGACATATATTTGCTTTCCCTGATTACATGCATTCGTGAAAACGCATGCACTTGGAACCTTCACCATTGCCACAATATACAAGTACTACACGCATTCACTATCACAAATTATCAAAACAAACAATCGTTTCGCCCTGTAACCGAAACATCATCAGGATCTAGACACCACGTCAAAATCGCAAAGTGATTTTTGCGATTTAGTCCACTCAAAATTTGGCATTTATATATTTTTT
Organism: Morpho achilles; assembly: GCA_947086495.1. NCBI lineage: Eukaryota > Metazoa > Arthropoda > Insecta > Lepidoptera > Nymphalidae > Morpho > Morpho achilles. The sequence continues at coordinate 5,805,029 of CAMTZB010000001.1, forward strand.
ATTTGGTTTATCGCGGATTATATATTAGTTTTACTTATTAGTGCAATATAATATTAGTTTTACTTTAGCCTTATAAATCTCTGCAAAGTAACGCCTAATTCTATAAAATAATTAGTTTTCGCAAATAAAAATTTCGCAATTATCTTGAGTTATAGCTAACAATCTATGTCCATATTTAAAAAATACAGTAAAAATAACCAAAATTTTGTTTTTATTTCGGTCTTAGTAACCAAGTTTCATTCACCATAAATTAGAAACTGCCCGTTCAATGCTGCAATTAACAATTCTGGAGCAATTATCAATTGAGGCGAGATATTCCGAAAGCTAACAATTAGCGTATCGTGGTCAAAGTACATATCAATGCTTGATATAATGCTATTCAGATTGTCTAGAATATATCCCAGTCCATATCAAAAAAAGGTTGAATGACCTCCATATGAAATATTCTCAAATCGATGTTAACACCCAAATCTCGGTTACGCAAATGTTTACCAGATAAAGACTTGTGACAGAAAAAGTTGCGCAGCGAAATATTTCGTTGATAAAGACTATCTTATCTACATAATTTTTCATATTCTATAAATTTTTAATATGTAGAAGTAATTTTTAAAATTTAGACCCTTAACTCGAGGTCAGTATATCCTCCTGCCCTTATTCCACTCTAAGTGGGGTCGGCACAACATGTTATAAACATGCTGTAACATGATTTGGCAGCATTTTTATGACCAGCCGCCTGCCTGACGTCAACTTACCCTAGTAGTATTTTACGACACCTTGGTAAGAAGAAGGGTGGTCTATTCTACTGTACCGGATACCACACGGTGGGTCAACTTACCTTAGTCGCCTTTTACGACTCCTCGGTAAGAAATGAGAGTGGTCTATTCTACTCAGCCGGATACCACACGGCTATCTTAACTCGGGATCAGTATAGATTTAATATACTATTCTTTATTTAGGTATACGGTAAGAACTAACTATATTGCGGCAATATGTATTTTGCGGCATTTGATTTTTGATTTGGGTTTCATGATAAAGACAAAGGCATTAATTTGAGCTTTAAAAAAAAAAACCACTGATATGTTTTAAAAAGCACTAATGGTGTTCGACGGTTTCCGTTTGCCTTCCCGCATATCACTTGAAGCAAATAACATTTGATCCCTCGAAATGGTAGTATATAGGGTAAAAGAACTTTATTTGAAAGTGTCGTAGTATGTTCAAATGTGAAAATAGTTTAACGTTAGCTGGTAGGAGTAGGCTGTCATCATCCACTTAGCACGTTTGCCGATCGTCATCTTGTGTAATCAAGTCGTTAACCTATGAGTGACACTTGTTCTTGTTGCAATGTTCCCACAGCTTAATATTGATGAGTACAGAAATAAATAAATAAATGGGACAATTGCACACACGGTCGTCCATACGCCGTGTGGTATCCGGCTTGATAGAATAGTACCACCCTCTTTTCTTACCGAGGTGTCGTAAAAGGCGACTAAGGTAAGTCGACCCGCCGTGTGGTATCCGGCTGAGTAGAATAGACCAACCTCATTTCTTACCGAGGTGTCGTAAAAGGCGACTAAGGTAAATTGACCCACCGTGTGGTATCCGGTTTAGTAAAATAGACCACCCTCTTTCTTACCGAGGTGTCGTAAAATACGAAAGAGGTAAGTTGACGTCAGGCAGGCGGCCGGTCGTAAAAACGCAGCCAAATCATGTGACAGCATGTTTTTAACATGTTGTGCCGACCTCACTTAGAGTGGGATAAGGGCAGGAAGATGATGGTCGTCCATCCTCAAGTTAGTTTAGTAACTTAATACTTTAATGGGTGATAGATAACTGTTATATATACGAAAAAAAATTCTAATAAATACCTAAACACATAAATACACCAGACGCGAAGTACCAACAAATTGTTTATTGATAATGTTGGCCAGTGGGAATTTAACCCGCGAGTCGCCGAGCTGAAAGCGTGCCCACTTCTTTATTCAAGTAAAGTTGTAAACAAGTGCTTTTAAATCATCAAGTCTCTTACATATTAAAATACTATCTTTTCGGCTACGCGTTGATGTGGCACAGTCTTTTTTCGAATTCCACTCTAAACAGAACTTAACAATTTAAAAAATTTTGCTCCGACCGCTAGCAAACTTTACAGGATAAAACGCCGAGTCATTCTAGAAAATTTCATTGAAATCGGTCCAGTCATTTCGGAGTCTATAAAGGACATACTATCCATCTCAAAATAACCTCTATATAGACAACAATTGCATTCCATCACTACTTAAACACTAAAAGCATACATTAATATCTACAGATAACAACACCACATGTGATAAGAGCCATGTGACATAAGTGATGTGAATAACGAATCGATAATAAAGAATGACGTCATTACTGTATGAATATGGTAACCAGCTGATAGTTCAGCTGCCATTGTCGTACGTTGGCATTGCATTCTAATTATACATGCTAGAGATTGACAAACTTATTCCTGACCGGATGTTACAAGATATTTTACAGACACATATGAAGATAACAGATGTTTAAAACGTTTATAACGACGTCATCTATTTTTTTAAATATGGCGGCATTGGAAAGAGTCAAGTGCCATCTGGTGTAACTATCGTGAAAGCGAAAATTGCAAGTAACTGAATTACGTACCTCCCTTAGGTCACCTAGGTGACCTCGGCCTACGGCCGGAACATGGACCAGGCAGAATGCCTGCGAGGAAATGCCCGGGCAAAGAGGTACGCCTCGAGGCCCGTACCCCGCCTACCCCCAACCGGGGAGTAAGCGAGATGACCCTGCTGCTGAATTACGAGTATAACCTTTAGTATATTATCAGTCATTTTAAACGAAGACTCCAACATTTAGCTGCTCTGCGTAGAGGTCATGCTTAGTGTCGATTTTGGTCTTGTTTAGAAATGATACTGTCTTATCCTGTCGTTAAAGCCCCCATTTCACATATCTGGCTTTTAAAACAGTTTACTATACCCATTCGACTATTCAAAAAAACGGTAAATGCAAATCAAAATAGACGAATATAATCCTATAAGAATTTCAATACAATTTTGCCGTGTGGTATCCAGCTTAGTAGCATAGATCATCCTTTTGTTACTGAGGTGTCGTAAAAGGTGACTAAGGTAAATTGACGTCAGACAGGCGGCTGGTTGTAAAATAACTAGCCAAATCATCTTACTGCATGCATTACCTGCCCATGACCCTCCCCAACTAAATACCATCACACTTTTGTCTCGCCCAACCAAAGCCGGGATGGATCGTTACTTTTAAATATAAATGATCGGTTACAATGTAATAGTGTGAAGCCTTGAATGCGAGACTGTTGAGACATAAGAGGCAATGGACAAGCTTTCTATGTCCTAAAGAAACGGCAACGGAAAAAAATATCAATAAAAACTATAAAGAACATTCAATAGCATTTAAAGAAGTTTTTACCTTTCTGAGTAAAATCAGGATCTATGTTACATGCTGATTCGGCCGTGACGGCAAAGCGAACTTGGATTAAGAAGATTGGTCACATTGACCAGTTTATATACATGAAAAGATTTAATTGTAATGACCAACATAATATAATTTTTTTACCCAAAAACGGCAGATGATCTCCATCTAAAAAAACAAATCTAGGTAAACATTTTGAAAACCTCAAATTCAAATTGAAGTTTAAAATATTCTTTACTGAAATACTTTTTAAACAGTCAAATATTGTAAATGAAGCTAACACTGACTCGGGAAGATGCTTATACCTAGAAGAACAATAATTTGAATAATTTATAGAAGCAGGCGTTACTTTGCGGCATTTCATAGTACAGAAGTTATGATAGAATTATTTTGCTATAGTCCGCGTTTGTTAAGAGAATTTATGCTAAGTGAAGGAAGCAGGCAACGTTTACATACCTTATTCACTCAGGACCAGTCAACACACGTATATCAAAACGTCGCCGCCAATAATTTGATGTGTTTTATATTTGTTCTGCAGATACAATATCTGGCAATCCAGAATAAATGTTATATTTTTTATACCGTTGACCCATTTATACGTGATATGATATAATTTTTAAGCTACACACGAGTGCTAAAACGAGATTCACTACAGACCATGACCCAGATAACGTGTTTGTTGAGACGAATCGAGCGACGCAAAGCTCTCAAGGGAAATACATATGAATAAATCTTGTAATCAAATATGAATTAAAAGAACATATTTCATAACACGCGCATTTTTTTATATTTGATCATGGGATATTTTTCTGACAACTGGTTATTTTACTCGACAAAATAATGATTTATAGATTCCAAACACACCATTCAGAAATCTAATTGACATCCTACCTCTTTCTCTTATCAGCTATATCGCTCTCTAATTGCCGTCGGCGCAACATAGTTTTTTCTCTTCCATTGTTTGTCATCTCAAGCGCTACCTCTTATATATGCATTTCATACTTCACACAATCTATCTCTTTTAAGGCCTTCCTCATTTATGTTTAACATTCCTTTGGACACATGATTTTTATCGCTCTTCATACATCCTACAATAACGCAAAATCTCTTTCTCATCCCAGCTACGAATCTCATATAGTGGTATCGTCCCGTTCTTATCCTTTTCTTCCACTCTGGATATCGTTGTCGATGACTTTGCATACACTTCTTTAGCACTACTTCTTTTTATCTTGTTTCGGGTCTTCCAAACGCAATTTTTTTGTTGAGATATCTATATCAGTTGCGTAACTAAATAGATGTAACCTATGTTTTTCAGATGGTTTAGTTAGCACAACCTTTACTGACTAATATTACAATTGCAACAGCCTTTTTTTGGCGTGGAATTAATCGATAGTCTGAACATTGTCTATAGCACTAAGTCACATGGAATGGATATCACGCGCATAGTTTACTATTACTATGAGATAAATAAACCTGATTGTAATGAGTTTTTAAAACCATGTTTACCAGAAGGCGTATGGTCAATGTCACTTTATTAGTGTAGTTTAATTTTTAAGTGCTCCAAAAATAGATGCAGCCAAGCGTCATACTGATTACATACATAAATTTAGACGAGGTACGTGTTTTTTTAGTAAACATACAAAAACTAATTACTATCAATCCAGTATACATTACTAGTACGTGAATTTTAATATGTGGAGACGATATTATTAGTTAATGTATAGAAGCCGGCTATACTCACGTCTTTTTCTATCTGGTCAGCCGGTACTGTTTTGATCCCATAGGGCACTTATTCATGAGCTTCTTATGCGGCGTTATCTAATGGAACTGATACAATATATAAGTAGTAATATGTAGAGTACTACAGAGAACTATGGAAACTACTGAAATGGACACTGTTTTGTGGTTTAACTTTAACTTCTATAATCTGATGATAAGTGAGGATACAGTCTAATATGAGATTACATAAATCTAGAAAAAGCAGACATAAATTTACTGTTTTTATGAAATTTCGTACCAGAACACTAAATTTTTTTTAAATCATACGTTCCATAAATAATCTACTTAGTATAGTAAATTTAATAGAAACCATGGAAGAAGGTTAGAATAATACATCATAAAATATAAGCTTGCGCTAATACCTTAAAATTATTTCAAAGCTATAATTTCTAATAGCATTACTTCACTCAGGAATAATTTAAATTTAAGATTTATAGGCCATTTTTTTTTTGTTACTTTTTGACCGTGCAGCTAACAAAGCATAGGCATGAGAAAGGTGTGGGTGGTTGAGGTATTATGAGTTGTTCTATCGCATTTATGGGTTAAACGTGATTGATGTTTCTCATCCGCTGCCGCTGAAAGGCTTTCTGGATGATTAACTTCCATTATGGGCTTATAGGACAATGGTTGGAGTACTGGTTTTAACAATTGGGTTTTCTGAGTTGCCTGATGGAACAACTGAAAATGATTCATTAAGCAATCTCATTTGGGAATTAAAATTAAGCGGAAGAACTGCAAGAAAAATATGGGGCACGTATATTAAGGATTATAGGAATAATATTTTGGAAGCGGAAAACATGATGCGCCGATCCCACTTAGAATGGGATAAGGGTAGAAGAATGATGACGAATACAAAAAAATAAAAAAATCTTAAAGTTATATTTACAATTTATCCAGTGCATTTCGCTGGAGGGAGACATCGTGAGAAAAGTTGAATGTCTTGATATCAGAGAAGTTTGTACCCTACTAATTCCCATTGTTGGGACTAAGATCCAATAATATCCAAGCACTGTGCTAGTAAAAAGCCGTTCTTTAAGACGTTAGACAAGCCTAGATCGATGTTGGCGTATATTCTTTTTGGACCTGAAACACCAACGTACTAATTCCACGTGATGATGTACCAATCAGCGCCATGTTTACAGGCGCCGTCGATGCGCGGACGCAGCGCTCGTGCTCTGGACGGATACGCGCAGTATAAATAGCCAACTCGTCTATTTTCGTCGGAACACAACGCCCGGAACGGGCCATGTGCCACTGGATATGTCTGGGTTCTAACTTTTTGAAATGATTCACACGATCTAGTAATAATTAGATCTAAACGATCACGGCATATATTGAATTTAAAAAACCCCTCTTTTCCTCATCGATCAGGACAAATATTATATATGTAATATACATTATTAAGGATATTATAACATTTAAGTTGACGTGTTCGAAGACACGTAAACTGTGATGAGACAGTGCAACTCTTTCAAATGGGTCACAGGTAGGCCACCAATGAGTTTTCTGTTGAAACTTATGTGTCTAATCGGTATTTGCAATTTATCACACGATTTTCGTTAATGGAAAACGTGAGAAAATGAACTGAAGAGATTTTTTTTTATTGTTTGAACTCGCTACTTCTAGGAATTCCTGGACTGATTTGAAAAATTCTTTAAGTGTTAGATAGTCCATTTATCGAGGAAGGCTATAGACTATATTAAAACACGCTAAGATAACTAGAAAGAAGCAGCAAAAAGGTTCGAAATTTCAATTCGGGAAAAAATTTGAGACACTGATTTTCACGCGGCCGATGCTGCTGGCAGTTAGTATATCATAACGACCACAGCAAGCTAGCCGTTAGTATGTCAATACAAGAAGAATAAACACCGAGGTCAGGGGCTAATATGTCAGTGTTTACAAATATTTATCTCTCCACTTACCACCACACGAACATTTCGCGTGGGAACGTACACTTATCGTTTATGATAGACTTATCTCCACGGCCTTATCTCGATGCGCATAAAGCCTAAAATCGATAATATCATAAACATCAAATCGAGGAATGCGTGACCAAATCAAAACCGGCAGCAACTTTCCCATACAGAAGTTTTTAGCGCTTTTAGATGATTTCAAAATTTCTAATACCTTTAAAAACTTATATGTCAGAAATAAAATACGTACTCCAAATTAAATGTGCTTAATTTAAGTTTACCGTGTGCTATCTGGCCGAGTAGAATAGACCACCCTCATTTCTTACCGAGGTGTTGTAAAAGGCGACTAAGATAACTTGATCCACCGTGTAGTACACGGTTGAGTAAAATAGACCACCCTTTTCTTACCGAGGTGTCGTAAAATACGACTAAAGTACTTACCTTGCCTGACGTCAACTTTGACATTACGCAGGTGACCGGTCGTAAGATACATAGCAATTGATTGCCATTGATATAAAAATTAATAAAATATACTATTATAGTGCGACTTTTTTTCTTCTTGCAGTATGTTTATTTCAGGTACTACCTACCTCTTACATCATGTACTCGAAAGCAAATTTTATTCAGTATAAAATGTTCAATACACATCAGAAGATAAAAATTAGAATTAGAGCCGCAATTTGGCATTGTGCCTAGTAGCGTAATATTATGAGACGGCTTTTGAAAAATAGGCAATTAATATTTAAAAATTGCACTCCAGAAATTACTTATTAGAAACGGACAAGGATTTTGGGGTTAGGATACAATTAAATAATGATTAATAGAAAAAAAGATAACTGGAGTGGTATGGCGTCTAGACTGAAAGACGGCAGAATAAAATAATAAACAATAATATCAGAATATAAAAGAAGGCAAATTAGATTATGTAGTCCATGTTTCAAAGATCAAGATATACATATATCTTAAATAAATAAAAACGTCAATGGGGAAGGGAAAGGCTGAAAAAATATGATAAATGACACAAGTAATATTACTACCACTTGCTAGTTAATCCACAGAAGTCTCAAGCTATTATTATTGGTAGTTCCTATAACATTTCAAAGCTTAAGAATATGTTTGTACAACACATTACTTTCAATGGAGACATCATACCTTACTGTAACTCAGTAAAAAATTTAGGTATTATTTTTGATGAGACACTTAGTTGGGCACCTCGTATCACTAATTTAAGCCAAAGATTTTTGCATCACTTCACTCTCTTAAGTGCTTACAGAAATTGCTTTCTCTTGAAACTAATATTATGCTTGCTAGAGCTTTGCTGCTCCCTATATTGGAGCGATGCTGTATTTTTAGATCTTACAGAAATTTTGTTGGCTAAGCTTGAACGTCTACCACTAAACCTGTATATGTACCTACGCCCTATTATTGTAAATTTGCATAACTTTATGTTTTTTATTATTTTAATATATTTTGTCTTTACAAAAATCGAAATAAGCGATCGAACTATAATATGTCTTAGAAGTTACTCGTTCGTCTAAATTTATGGACCTAGAAATCTATTTGGAATGTCTCAAACAATGAGATCCTAATAAAAAGTAAGTAAGCAACCAAAACGTTGCAAAATAAAAATATAGTACTGCTTTTTTTACTTTTGATAAGCTGTGATATCCGAACCGATGAGATCCTGTGTATTTTTCGAGAGTGGTCATAAGTTCAAACCCCAGTCGAGTATCAATGAGTTATTTCTACTTCAAACTTATGTTCCTAATTGGTATTTAACACACTCTTTTTTGTGAAGAAACATCGTGAGGAAACCTGAATATCTCTGGGGAATTCCTAGAATATATGAAAACTACCAATCTGCATTGGAGCAACGTAGTGGGTTCCAACCCCTCTCTCCTTTTTTGGATGGCCTATGATCGATATTTAATTAATTTTTATGAATTCCCTTATAGTTATTAAGGTACGCTACAGTACAAAAAGACACAATTTTGCTAAAATTGTTAATATAAGAACATTAATATTCCGTTTATTTACGACATATGCGGGTGGCCATGTAATAGGGTTGACTGGTTAAACCTGATTCAATTTCGTGAATATAACCCTATCTCAAATCATTACGAGAATGACTTGCATTCGCCGGCAATGTAATAAATGCAGGTTCAAGCCGTATTCAATGATGTTTTAAGTGGAGATTGCCTCATAGCGTCTGCGTACAATACATTAAGAATAATTATGATATCAGATTTTAGAGCGCGTCATTCTCTGGCACAAATCTTGATTTAATTTGAATGCTGAGTAGAGCGTAATTACTGATATATATTGTTACACCTTATGGTATGGAAAACATAGACGAAGATCTAATAATGCCCTACATATGATAGAATGTTATAATATAGCTAAAACTTTACCGTTAAAGAGATTTAAATGATAGAATCCCTAAAACCTCGAAAAGATTCTTATTTGAAGTAGACATTTACTCGTGAAAAGAGCGGGTTAATATTTATAAGTAAATACTACATAAAATAGTTGACACACACGACCTTAATCATTATAGAGTTAAGTCCAAAAGCTAGCCTTTAATGTGCCCTATTACAATAAATTCAAATTCAAAATTTTCTTTATTCAAGTAAATTTGTAAACAAATGCTTTTGAATCGTCAACATTACTACTGGTTCGGAAAGCTATCCGTACCGAGAAGAGCCAGCAAGAAACTCGGCATTTCCTCTTTTCGAAATAATACTTATATCTAATTACATTAAGTCATTACTATCTTATACAGGTTCGGACAGTAGTTCTATCCACGTATAAAGAGATATAAAAAAAGGGATTGTCGTTTAGCACTGTATATACTTTGTATTTGCTATATTGCGGATTATAGCAGAACTAGCAGCCCCATCGGGCTTCGCACGGGTATGAAATACATAGGCCACTCAGTGAAAAAAAAATGATTAAAATCGATCCAGTAGTTTTGATTCATTCATTACTGCCCGTGGCCCGCACGCGTTTAATTTGCAGTAAAACAATGACCCTTTCCCTATACCATAAAGATTTTCTGCTATCTTCGGAATATCTAAATTCATAAACAGATACAGAAAACGACTTTGTTTTATACTATGTAGTGATAATATTATTGAAACTAAATATCATTTATTATCTACACTGTCATGCTAAATATATATAACAAACGCCCACTCAGGAAAAATCCGGTGGGCGAATAGTGAAAGTTGTCCCAAAACTAGAATGTACTGCCCATTCATACTTTCGATAGTTATTGTAATAAACAATGCAAATTAGCAAAGGACTGCAAATACGAAGTAACAGTTACACATTATTATCCAAAATTAATGGAGAGTTGAATCGTGAATCACAATTTGGATGGTAATGGCTTTAAAAATTAAGCAGTTTTCCTGTTATTAAGCATTGATTGAAGTGAAAACATTTAACAAACCAATAAGGCCCGATGTCCGCCAAAAAGGAGAGGAAAGGAAATGGGTTTTGAGTACTAACCACACATTGTCATTTAAGCTGAGCGGAGGGATGTAGATATGATTTATTGAATGATTAATTTTCTAATGTTCTCTAATTTTCCAAAATTTCGATTTTCATTAGAAACTTCTCCCAATAATAATTAGCACAAAAAAAGTATTATCGTAATTGTACCATCCGTTGACTCGCGATGGGATGACCAAAGGAAATGGAGATTAATTTTATATAAATATTTACATATACAGATTGACACTTAAAATAAAAACCTCGGTCAACACTTTATACTATTAGTTCTATTTATATTATTACGTATTCAAATAGATTTATTTGTTTCAGGTAAAGGTAAGCGGTTGGAAAACTATATCTTGGATGATCTATTGGACCAACTTAAGTTTTAAATCAAGGCAAGTGCTTGTGTAACAGTTGTGATTTGTCAAAGATAATTAGATCAGCAAAGAAACTAAAAATACAAAAATCACAGAACCAGTTTAAATTGTTCTTAATCCCTTAATATGTTTAAAATGGTTTTAAATTACCATGGACTCTACAGCAGCTGCAACAAATTAATGAGTACAACGAATGTATACCATTTCATATCTGCTATTAGAATCTTTTGGGTGGTTATAAAGATTCCACATACCATACTTGTGTTTAATAGAACCCTAGAATAAAACTCTCAATTTTAAATATTCATCATTCTCTTACCCTTATACCACTCTAAGTGGGGTCGGCACAATATGTCTTCTTATTCCATTCTCCTCTATGGTGCCACTTCTTCCACTTCGAAATCCTTTTCTCAATATGGTCTTCTCAATTTTAAATATTATAAATGTTATTTTTTAAAAGCTTTTGTCAACTTGCAATGTATGTATGTGAAGGTGGAATCTTGCAAGTTAAAATAGACCCACTTCCCGGTGTCCGATTAAGTTGTGTCCAATTAATTTTACACAGTGGTCCAGTCCAATTGACAATGCATGGTTATGATAAGCATGATCTGATGCTACTGCCAGGATTGGCGGCAGACGAGAAAACTCCTTAACGGTTAACAGTAGAGAAAATTTTGTTCAAAGCCTTTTTGATTTGACTTGATGTTATTTTCAATACATCATACGTTAAACAGTGAACGAAAAATATTGGACGAAGTTTGTATATACTCGTATAGTTTATGTTAGTCATGAATCAATCCTGGCTCATTGAAGCAGTGTTGGCCTCTATCCTGTGCTCCTATATGATGGCTTAAAAAAATATAAAACCGCAGTAATACTAAAATTAATCCCTTTTTCTACCGTCCATCCTTATTTCCTAAGAGTTTGCAAGAGGCAGGTAAGCATTTTTGTTTCGCTATTTCAACATGGGCCATTACGATTATTTCTATGACTACGAGTCATTACGAAACACATGTTGAAGGTATTATTCATTTGTAATGTTTTATACACCTTATCTTTGTTAGAATTTTATATAATAATATCCGGCCTCGTGCTGTTAGAGATTTTGGAATAAAAAAATTAGCTTTGCCATTACATCAGTTTTAAAAAAATTTACAAAGGGGGGCTGATACAGAAAGCCTACTATACTGTTGAGGATTAGATAAGAATGACTGGATGTAGCTACTCTTCGACCCTGTACAAGATAGTAATGACTTCTCATTATTATATGAACTAGTTATTATTATTAGAATTAGGTATATTTTGAAAAGAGCAGCCGCCGAGTTTCTTGCTGGCTCTTCACGGTAGGAACAACTTTCCGAACCCGCAGTAAAATTGACGATTTAAAAATACTTCTTTACGATATGCAAATGTCTTACGATGTTTTCCTTTACCAAAATGGTGTGATAGATTTCAAATATCAATTAGATTTTAATAGAAAAACCCTTTCGTGCTTGCCCGGCCCAGGCTTTGAATACGTGACCCCCTTAAAAGAGTCGCACGATCTCACTACAGGGCCTTTGTTTAGTTGTTTGTGACTTTGTAAATGTAGCCTTTATTTATTTTCATATTGCGTAACCTGATTAATTACTCAATTGGCAAGCTTGACAGAAGTGTATGAATAATTATACGTCAATAATGATTTGTACCTATACGAATTACGAAACAAGTTATGACTCGCCTTACGCGTACTATCAATACTTTCTCCATAAATAGAAAATTGTATTGTTTGTAATACATAATAATATTAATATTTAATACAAACGCGGACACATACTTTTACCGATAATTAAGTGAATTAATGAATACAAAAATATGATTCTTTAAATATATCATTATTCTCATTCATAAAATGAGTGACACCATAGATATTCTTTGACCTTTAAATCACCACAAAAGCATATCTTAAAAAAGCGACTAAGTTTTAAAATATATTTTAATATATGATATGCACAATTGTTCTTAATCAAAAGAACTTAGATTCTTCAGATATGCGTTAAAAAACATCCATGGATAAATAACACTAACAGGAAAAAAATTATAAAAACTAAGGAATTTTTTGTATCGAGAAATTTAAATAAAAAATGATTCTTAAACGAAAATATCTATAATATGTACAAAAATTATATATGTACAAAACTCAAACATCGTTTCTGTGACAATGTGAGAAACAAACGAGTTTTCAACTTACGTCATACTCTCGTTAAAGGAAAATGAATTATTGTTTTGACCATATAAGGCAATACAAGCCGTTCATCCTGGCGCTGTATTGACGCCATAATTGATAATAGCCGAGGCCGGCTAAAGGTCGCTTTATCTAAATGTAACAATGAGTAATACAAAAATGATAAACATAGACGTAGATGCACAATATAATAGACCAATAACTATGTTTCCGCTATTCAACCTTTTATCACCCGTAATATGTTTTGTCGCAACTGAGTTGAGTAACTCAGCAAGTGAATCTAAAAATGAAATAGAAGAAACCATATCTAGCTCATGTGATATTTATTTATTTATTTATTTATTTATTTATTTTGTAAGACCATCAACGACAAATACATCATACACATTAAATAAACTCATTATTAATATAGACAGTTTTTAGCTAAATGTATCGTCAATTACAGATGGTGACGACATGAGCATTACAGTTGACAAAGTATAAATATAAAAAAAAAACATAAAGGAAAGACCAAATCATATAAAGCTAAGAAATTCAATACAAGGACATTCAAATTTAGTTTTCTAATTCTATTGTAGACTATAATAACAATTAAGGTACTTTGTGATTAGTTTATATAATATACATAAACATATACATAACACATATTATACATACATATATACAAGTGTTAAGGAATAAGATCTAATTAAGTTAAGAAATTATTATCGGGGAGAATATCTGCTGTAAATGTTGGATATAGATTTTTTAAACATGTGTATGGGATCTGCGAAAATGTCGGCGGGAGAATCTTTTAAAGTACGGTTATAAGAGCGGACCAGTCTGTTAATTGGAGAGTGCTGACCCAGATTTGTTCTGGCTTTATTTTCTGCAAAAACTTTTTTAGTGACACCACGAGGAAATCGACCAGGAACAGAAATTCTTATAAGGCTCAGAAGGGAAGAACAGTCGATGGCTCCCCTCAGTAGTTTAAAGAGAAAGATGCAATCAGTTACATGTCGGCGGTTTTCCAGAGTATCTACTTCAAAGTATTCCAATCTTTTTCCATAGCTCTTATATTTTTTTGCGAGGTTACAACTATAAGCCAAGTGCCACAGGAATTTTTTCTGAACCGACTCTAGGCGATTTATATAAATGTTGTAATGAGGATTCCATGCTACACTGCAGTATTCCAAAGATGGTCGCACTAATGCATTGTACAGTACAATTTTTGTTTTAGGATTTTTAAATTCTTTGCAATTGCGCAACAAAAAACCAAGAGCTTTGAAGGCTTTGGTTACTACATGGTCAATGTGAAAATTAAATTTAAGATGGCTATCCAAAGTTATGCCGAGATCACGGATTTGATCAACGTTAAGTAATTTCTTACCCTCAAGTGAATAAGAATTCGATATGGGATTATGCGCTCTGGTAAATTGAATGTAACGACACTTATCTGTATTTAAGAGTATTCCGTTCGTTTTACACCAGTCCACTAATCTTTGCAGGTCAGCCTGTAAAAGTTCCGCATCCTTTGAGCAGTTAATACTTTTATAAATTTTAAGGTCATCGGCAAATAAGAGTCCCTTAGAATACCGGAAGCATAGGTCAACATCATTTATAAAAATGTTAAAAAATAATGGCCCCAAATGTGACCCCTGTGGTACTCCAGACGCGCATGAGAATGTCTCAGACTGATGGCCACTAATAACAACTTTAGATGTTCGAGAACATAAGTAAGATTTACACCATTCTAGCAATGATCCAGATATACCAATTGACTCAAGTTTCGTTAATAACTGACCATGATCAACACGGTCAAAGGCCTTTGAAAAGTCCGTGTATATTACATCGACTATGCCGTGAGCGTCTACAGTCTTGGACAAATCTTCTATAAAAGTTGCTAAATTAGTGGCAGTCGATCTAGCTTTAATGAAGCCATGCTGGGAAGGCGAGACAAATTTTTGGAAATGAGCTGAAAGGATTGGACATAGCAATTTTTCAAAGACCTTCGCGAGAGTGCAAAGAATAGATATGGGTCTGTAATTTTTTACAAGACTTCTATCTTCACCTTTGAATAACGGAACAATTAAAGCTTCTTTCCAAATTTTAGGGAAACTCCCGCTAGTAAGAGATTCATTAAATATCTTAGTAAGAGGCTTCCCTAAGGCAGCGGCGCATTTTTTAATAAAGATGGATGGTATTAGGTCAGAACCAGCTCCTTTATTAGAGTCCAGGCTTCTCAAGGCTTTGAATACATTCCTCTGTGTCAAATGAATTGAGCAAAGGCCATCTGATCCGCTATCATTTCTTTGTAAGCGTTGAGACGACTTGTCGTGAGGCATAGACTGTTTAACATTGACGCTTGAAGAAAAATGTGTAGTAAAGAAACTGCATATGTCAGACGTATGAGTTGATCTAACTCCGTTAAAAACCATCTCTGCAGGATAAGTACTATTATCTTTTCTTTTTTTTTTCACGAACGACCAGAAATACTTTGGGTTGGATTTCAATGATATTTCCAATCGTTGAATGTACACTTTATAACAAATGTGTTGAAGCTTGTAGCATCTGCTTCTCAAAAGTTCAAAGCATTGCACGTCGCGGGGATTAAAATTGTATTTGCGCATTTTCATTCGGTATTTGTACTTCTCTTTGAGCAATTTAATGAGACTAGTCGAAAACCAAGGGGGATATTTACTGTTACGTTTATTATTCATAGGGACCTGCTCTCGTATAATATTTCGAATAGAAGTATAAAATTTTGCAACCATTTCCTCAACGTTAATGCATGTCGAAAACAAATCGTCCCAGTCTATACATTGCAATTTCGCAGTAATAGCATCATAATCAGCCTTATAAAAACATAGACGCGGATGATTATCTGCCGTCTGCAAGAAAAATTGCTTTCCAAGAGCTAGAGAGAAAGACAGAGCGGGATGAAAAGGGTCAACACTTGAGAGCGCATCGTTGCACTGTGTGAGATCTGTCACTGTAGTATTACTCAAAATGAGATCCAATGTTTTATCCTTAGAGTTAGTAATGGCGTTATATTGATTTAGTGAGTTAAGGGATAAAAAGTCAGTCAGCATATTAACATAAAGGCTGTTGCTAGTGTCTGCTTTAAGAGATTTGGATTCGAAATGAGAGGACCAGTGAATGCAACTGAGATTAAAATCACCTACTATAAGATAATTTGTCGTTCGCCGAGTGTCAAAAACACGATTAGCGTTTGTTATATAATGATCCAGTATATGTTTTTGAATAGGTGGAGGCAGATATACACAGCATATTAATAGCTCATTAGACTTTTTGTCAAGTCCGGGTGACGTGAGCCCTATCCACAGGTCCTCGCACTTGGACTCACACTCATATAACCGTCTAGATATTATTTTTTTGGATACAGCAATTAGAGTGCCTCCCCCATTCTTAGAAGAATGAAACCCAGTACTATCGCGATCTCTTCTATAGACATTGTACCTGTCATCGAAAAGTTCAGAGTTGAAGATACTGTTGTTCAACCAAGTCTCGGTAAGCATTACGATATCGTAATTATTACATGAGATATTATTTAAAAAATCTATAGTTTTAGTGCGCAGACCCCTTACATTTTGATAGTAAATACTTAAAGGTGTGTATTTTAGTAAAATATAAATCTGATACATTAAATTTTTGTATTAATAACACTATGTAAGGTTGTTGAGAGTTTCCATATTGCGGACATGAATATAGTTAGATCCTTCAGATTTACGCATAAATATCTTGCCGTCCCGCACCCACACATATCGGTATGAGAGTTCCTTGGACTTATGGCGTGCAGCAGCATGTAGGGCTTTATTTTGCGGGGTTAGATGTTCAGATACGTATACAGCATGCTTAGTTTGCGTAGCTATTCCGAGGTGCTCAGCGCAGAGCCTATCTTTGGGGTTGTTTTTATTGAAGGAAACTACTGCACCAAGAAAGTTGTCTCTGAGGCGGGGACTGCTAAGTTTAACAAGTACAGACCTAGGGCGACTGCTGTTAGAGTTGAGTTTGGCAATTCTCGAGCAGTAGTGAATATCACTTTCTTTTATGGGGTATTTAATTACTTTTCCCAACTGCTGAACAACGTTAATCAAATTCACGTTTTTGTGCTCTGGCACACATTGCAATTCCACATTAGCAGACCTATGAAGTTGTTCGAGATATTGCAAGCGAGTAGAGTTGTCCATCATACGACTGCGGAGGGTGTCATTTTCCTTGCGTAATTCCTGAATATGTTCTTTTTGGGTGGCTACTTCCACTCTCATGTTTTCAAACTCTTGATTAAAAAAACCTATAGATGCCTCGAAACCGCTGATAACTTCTTTCATCTCTTGTAGCTGCTTAGAGAATGCACCCGTAAATAACTTAAGTTCTGATCGTATTATATCTCGTATATTATCGGCCGAGGTGCAGGAGCAATCTGATGGTTTCGTTATTTTACGTAGAGTAACGTTCATATGTTGAGGTGAATCAGTGGCAGTAGGAGTATTTGCTCTTATTGGCGTATTAGAGTTATCTCCACCTCTTTTATCCTTAGAGCGGCAGAAGTGACACGTCCATATCTTCTCAAATTTTTTAACCTCGTTTTGCTCTAAATTAGCACACAGTAGACAAAAAACATTCCTGCATTTGCAACATTTAATTGTGCAGTTTGGTTGTATAGCGCATCTGCATGCTTCACAGTTGGACATAATTATAAATATTGAGGTAGAGGACAAAAAACAAAAAAAAAAAAAAACAAAACAAAAAAAATACTTATAAATCTGGGGATCGAACTATGAACTTCAATTCACCACTAAGCAAGTAACAGTTTACGCACTACGCCGTACCACGTATATCAGCAAGTAGTAAAAATGCGATATGAATCAAACTGTTACTATTGAGGTCAGTGAACTTTGCAAGACAGGAATATTGAATTGTAATTGTTCAACACATCATGACTCATTACGTATCACAAGTGGAGCACAGTAAATCGGACTCGGATAACAATTTAGAATTGATTTTGATATTACTGATGATTAAAAACACTCTTCACATTATAGCTTTGGTGTACAAGCAAAGTATATGATTTAGGGTTTATTTTTATACACTAAAATTGAACTTTTGTGCACTTTTTATATCCTTTATATTAATTTGAAACACAGAGATGTCAACTTAACGTCTTACGGCTAACGGCCGCGCGCGCGAATCTCGAATCGATCGAATATGGTAAGTAATTTCTCACCTTTATTTAATTAGTAAATAACTCTTATACTCTTAACTGTAAGATGACAAATAATTAGATCAGCAAAGAAACTAAAAATACCAAAATCACAAAACAAGTTTAAATTGTTCTCAATACCCTAATACGTTTAAAATGGTTTCAAATTACCATGGACTCTACAAGTAGCTGCAACTAATTAATTAATACAGAATAGAAGAAACCATATCTAGTTTACTTTTATCTAGCCGAATCTAATTTATCTAATTTAGATTCAAGGCACCCAAGGTCCAACTTAGTAAGAATTTTCTCCAACTTAGTAAGATTTGCTCTCCTCATACTCGCCGCCAGTGATAAATTAAGTTATTCAAAAGTAGTAGTGTAGTGTGCAATGTATTTTAAGGTACCCCTATTACCAAAGACGATCATTTAAAGATTGTTTGTATTAATTTTTAGGTAGACATCGGGCACCTTCTTACTCTATTACAGTATCTATTTTTTTCTGCAGGATCAAAGAACGTGATATCTTTTTTTACATGTTACCATGTATATTTACATTTACATTTACATTTGTCATAATATTTACAATTAGTACAATATTTATTATACATTTTCGATAATTCTTCTACAGATAGTAGATTCTTGATCTCCTTATCAGAGAATTGCTGATCTTGTCTAAGTCAACCTGTGTAAATTTGATGTAATGCTATGTGCATTATTCACTAAGCTTGCAGGTCGCAAATTAGGCAAGCGAATAGTACTAATAATAACGCAAATTAGTGAAGCTAATAGTAGATAAGGTCCAAGGCAATTACCATATTTTGCGAGTTGTACGTAGCAAAATTATTCCAGTAGAACTTGTGTCAGTCATAATAAATAAGGACCCTGTTTCTGTACTAAATACTAAGATAACTTTACAATCAGGTGGCAGTCCGCCTACGCGACGGAAGCAGTGGGTGGTGATCGTGCGCCCACTTAACGCTTATGTCACCTATACTTCTTATCATATATGGACAGCTGTGCGGAATTCCACTACTCCGTAGTACACTTATGGGGCTTTGTTGTGGTTGGGTTTCAACTTTTTGCCCGCTCCTGTTGCTAAAATAGGTACAGTACATAATAGAGCAATAGAGGAGGCGTCAGCTTTTGAATTTTTATGCATTCTCATAAGTAAATTATTTTTTTATTCTTTATTGATTTTCACTTTCTCTAAAATTGATTGTAATACCGAAATTTGTTTAGCGAAAGTCGCTTGAATGAGTAATGAAGGAAACTGTCGTTAATTTGGTGGCCTTCGCAACTCTTAAGCGATTTCTTGTTGCTTTACCTTTAAAGTAACTATTAAAGTACATTAAATAGTTCGTGTCTTTTCATTTTTCTTCAAGTTACTTTTATTTATGTCTGCTATTATTTTCTTCTTTTTTTCTTTTTTAACTGATAACCATATCATAGATCACTTTAAATGATTTTCGAGTCACACGATCTTGTGCCGATTGGATTTCGCGGCAACCTGCTTTTGAGGCTTTCCGTCCATTTAGTAGGGGTCTGCCAACGATGCTTTTTCCCATTCAGCACATTAAGACTTCAACGACCATCAATTCTTGGTCCTATATACTTCGCCCTTTGCCACTTCAGCTCCGCTACACGAAGAGCTGTCTGTGTGCATAATTTTTATTCCTTTACCATCACACATGTGATATCCATATTTCAACAAAATAAAACTAATATTCAATGAAAATTCACATTTTAAATGTCAAATAAACGTTTGACTATAAATTATGTAGGACATGATAATAGCGAAATAGTAAGCGAAGTATTTAGCGAGTTTTGCTCGCTTTGTATACCATATAGTGATATAAGATCGCCAATTTTACTTTTTTAAATGTAATAAAATTAGTTAAGCAAAGGAAATCAAACAAGATTATCAAAGTAGTGACTTACTTTTAACATTAAACTGCCATGTTTAAATTTAATCATAACATATCATCCTGATGTTGTTGTTCAGTATTCCTTCATGTTTATAAATTTTTAAGATTATAATCTCGCTTTCGTTCCTTTTAAAGTAAAACATCTCTAGTTTAAACAAAACAACATACATAAACGCTTGGGCTTGTTTTGCTCCTGTATGTTTTACGACTCACTTCTTGAAGATTTATTTACTTCAACAGATAACGGTTCAGTTTAATTACTTTGCGTGGTTTATATTTACCCATACAAGTGCAAACGACATCTTGTGCCCTTTGTTTATTGGTTTTGGGGTTGTGATTTATATTTCGTTGATTTTTTATGGTGTATTGTGTTGTATGAATAGAGCAATGGATCATACACACACTAACAGTATGTATAACACGTCCACATTCGCCTAGGACTTATATGTTACTAACGTGGTGCGCTTGAGACAGTGTAAGGTATACTTTTTACACTAGCATTAGTGTGTAGTAGTATATTCTTGTATGTATTATATGTGTGTGAAGTAACTAAAAATATCAAAACTATCAATTTTACAATAAGGAATATAAAGAGAATTAATGTGCTCTTACGTACTAGTTACGGACGGTGTCTTACGGACAAAGTGACTATGAAATCGGATTTGTTGAAGAACCCTCAGATTTGAAACGAAATCTGTATAAAAGTACGTTTAACGTCGAAGGTTTCACAACAAGACATCGTATTGGATAGACAAACTTTCGTATTCATAATAGTAGTGTAGATAATCCGAAGAAAGAAGAAAACATCGAATTATGAGAGGGCTATTGCGAATAATATTTCTGAGTAATACTGAATGCGAATTACATCAAAGCTATAGGATGACCGTTTAACTGAGTCTTCGCCTGCGGGGTATAAAGAAACGGGGTTCGGGTGGTCACCTTTTGTATGTCACCCTACGAGCACTCGCCGCCCCCAGCTATCTCAGTCCCCTTATCTCGTTCTTCCTCCGCGCTTTTATACTCCGCAGGCGAAGACTTAGTTAAACGGTTAGTCTATAGATTCTTTGAGATAGTAAATTTTAAGTATTACTTAATATTATATGAATAGATAGACTAAGATTACTCAATACCGACATACTATTGTGTGTCGCAGTTTGCAAATAGCGCCTGTTAATATAACTTACAAAACATAAACATGTCATCGTGATCATTATTCACAATAACTACCACATACCTTCGTGTCTATCATATATTGATATTCAACATAAATTACAAGTAAATACCTAGATAATATCATTGAAATATGTCGTCGAGACGCCAGTGCAGGAAGCGACAGAAATAAACTATCTTGTTCTACATAACTGTCGATAAAGTCAGTACCTACTATTATTAGTGGAAAATCACGAAACAACGTTTACGCACCTTTTTGAGTTTCTTTCTCTATAATATTTTATCATGCTTTATAGAATTAGACGCTACTTTGCGGAGATCCATAATACAAATGTTTTATTAAAATTGTGTTTGCTATAAACCGCGATAAAATAAATAGAAAATCTTTAATATTTATATGAGTAACGGCTCCAACGATTTTCATGAGACTCAGCATATAGGCGGTTTTTGAGGGAAAATCGATGTATCTGGGTTTCGTGTAAAAAAATGTCGTTTTATCCCTGTTTTCGGGCAAAAAATGCTTATGTAGAAAGAATGCAAATGATATTTTAACTGTCATTAGTAAAGCTGTGATAGCTCAATGGGGAACGGGTTGGACTATAAAAGTGTAAATACCCGGGATCAAGCCTCCTAAAAACAAATGCACAAACCTCCACCACACTACACACGTCTACTATTACAAACTTAACAATCTTTTCTCCCCGCAACCAAAGCATCATCAAGAGATAGACTCCACGACAAAATTGTAAAGCGATGTATTTACCGAGCAAGCATAGTTATATAGTAATTTATTCAACCTTCACCATTTAGTTTCCCTCGAAACACATGTTAATACAATATTGTAAAATAAATGGTGGTGGTAATAATAATTTTAGTATTACTTTTTATCATACATTAAAAACTCTTTAATTTTCCTCGTAACGATACTGCCAAAATAAAAGATATAAAATTACGCAATAAGTTTTCTGATGTTCCAAGAACTCGCTATCAGTTTGAAGTTGCTAAGCGCCTGTATATTATGCATAAAAATTCGTATCAAGCTGGCTTATGTATGAGGCAACATAATGTTATTGAAATTTAAGTTTTAGCTTCAACATTATAAGATCCAAAATTGTTTGTCCACCACGCCCTAAGCAGTTAAGGTTAGTTTGCACCTGAACATTGAAGGCGCCCACCATTTAAGGAACAGTTAAGCGACTGTTGGAATAATTAATTAATCCTAAGTCAACAACAACATTAATTACATAAGGACTAATTAAAATACTTCGATGCCTATCTCAAGGACTTGAGATGCACAGTACCTATTCGCCTTTGGATTATAGGTTATGCTTATCGCATCACTTTATCTTTGTACTCTAAGAGCCTAAGGATCTATTTCGATTGTGATCCAACTTTCAATATAATATTATTTATAATAGTAGTAGTAGTTAGGTATATAATTATACCAGAGAATTATCACAATCGAACTTGCTTTGTCATTATCCGTTTTAAATAACTATTATAAAGATACTCCCGAAAACTTAATATAGTTTACACTTTCGCATTCGATATTCTATAAAACATGATTGTTTCGAGTAAAAATGAGATCCGATCGCCTCAAACTTAATATGTAACTCTGGTTTAGATAGTATTGAAGAATTAGTTGCAACATATACTAATTTTATACAATTATACGAAATTTAAGAATCATGGCTCATTCTATTCATATACAGTTAGTCTCACACCGTTTAGGACAGAAGTTTTAGCAACAAATTAATTATTAATACATTGTCTAAAATTATATTGGTAGTAAAGCTGTATTTACCTGGTTTAAGTAACTGGGAAATCTTAACAATCATAGGTCCCATTCAAAAACTTCACCTTAATACTTCCGCTTCGTTTGGGAAGTCAGCAAATCAATTAAGTTCGCCCACGTACATCGGTAAATCGGAGACGTACACAATTTACGTGCGTGTTCGACTGTGGTTTATTATTGGTGACCTTAGAAAGAAGTGGATTTAGACCATGGAGAACATAGTCGCGATTAAATACATTTCGACAGCTTCTGTAGTTGCGCAATAGTGTTGGGACTAAAATCTCTTTCGTCGATGATTTCGTCGTCGATTTCGTCATTTTCGTTAATGTATAAATAACTTTTTATTGGTACAGCTTATAGGTGTATATTTATTCCTGTTGTCCCTACACTTTAAAATATGTCTTTACCCATGCGAAAAATGCACTATGGCTTCATATCCGCTGATCAATTTCATAGTATTTAGAAAAACGTTAAAAAAAGGTAAACTTTTATTTCTTGGTTTCCTGATAACTTCGATAAACATATATATATTTTAAGAATATTTATGACGTCCAAAGTATGCTCATCTTCAACAGATATAAAGTACTGATAGTGTGTATTGAACGAAACAAGTTCGTAATAATAAGAAAAGTTAACTAATTCTGCAATTTATTTTTACAAATAACTCCTTGTGAAATTACTTTCTTGTTCCTAAAAAATAAATATCTTTGCTCAGAGGTTATTTTAAAAAACTTTCTTATATCTACATCTTCGTAAAGTAGACTCTAGGATCTATATGAGAACTTGTCTATTTAGCTGACAAATATGGTAGCTGCCGCTCGGACTACAACTGCTACCTATACTATATAAAGTGTTTAAATATATAAATTATTTTAATGTTGCTACTTTGTCGTTACTGTCTGATGTAAGTAGAGAAAACATTTCCTTATCGATTGACATTTAACTGTTCAAAGTTTTTTATTTAAAATTTATAGCATTCATTTATACTTTACTTGATATTTTATTTGGTTGATGACTTTTGTTTTTGTTGTTGTAATTTATTATTCAAGTTTTTCTTTGTTTAAGTAAAAAAATATGTTTTCCTTATTTAAAAAATTATTTATGAAAAATAATATTTTCATTCTAATGAAACTTATTCTAGAACTTATTGCTTTTGCTATTGCTATGATATTCAGAACCGGAAAAAGACAAGTGACATTTGTCAGTACTCTTCTTGTTAAATAATATGTTAAAGTGATAATTTCGTTTGTAACGGAGCGACGTAGTTATTTTAGAGAAATGCAGTTCCGTTTTAAAAGTAGAACATACGAAGTCAAAATATCAATTGCATTAAAAATTCAAAGAAATTTTATCTGTTCATCTATATTATTAAATATATAAATAAAAATAAACACACACACTGTCGTCCATCCTTAAATTAAGTAACTAATTATTTGTGTTATGGATAACAGACAAGTGGTAAATATATATTTATATAATATCAAATACGTACATGCCGTGTGGTATCTGGCTGAGTAGAATAGACCACCATCATGGTGGTGGACTTCTTACCGAGGTGTCAAAAAGGCGACTAAGGTAAGTTGACGTGCGGCAGGCGGTCGGCCGTAAAATAAGTAGCCGAATTTTGTGACATGTTTACAATATGTTATGTCGACCACACTTAGAGTGGGATAAGGGCACGAGGATGATGATAATATACAGCGAGAGCCCGCGAACCCCAGACCTTTCCACTATGCTAAGTGTCTGGCATTGACTGACGTGATTTTTAATATTATTCTGAAGGTAATACCAAAAAATCACACTTTATAATTTGACGAAATTAGATCGGTATCTTGCAACCTTGAGTACCGCGTATCTCCCAAAGCCACTATGATCCAAATTTCATAATCTAACATCGTTCTTATCTGTGTATGCACTGACAAAATTTCAGCTTTTAAAAATGACGAAGGTTTGGGGTTCACGGGCTCTTAGTCCAATATTAAATACGTACATTATTTAGAATCTATTTATTAGCGTTTTATATTGTCTGTGATAATAACTGGTTGTCGAATGTGATCTAAGAGTTTTGTGGCCTCAATATTCGGTTGGTTGGCCTCAGAGATATTTGACCAATTCGTTATATTTAAGAACGCTGAGTCACCGTTACGGTTTGTACACGTTCACGAGGCCACAGCTTTGTGTTCTCAGAAATATAGGTTTCTAGTTAATTCGCGTTAAGATTTATCTGGATGTGATATAATAATTCATGACCGTTCACCTTTTTTGTCAACGAAATATCATTTGACCTGATATAAAATAAAAACACACTGAGATAGGTCTAGAATAAAGTGACTACATATTTATTGAAACAAAGCAGGACAAATGGGATGAAATGAGAATTATTGTTGAAATAAATGCAACTAATATCTTTAAAAAAGGGTTTTATTTCTTACTATGATTGACACGATTACAATTACAAGATGACAGAGTAAAAAATCAAAAACAAGGAAGAGGAAGTCTAACCACAGACAAAATTAATTTTATAACAATACTCTCACCAAATTAATTTTCTACATATCTTTACTTATGTTTATTAGCTCGCATATGCCTATCTTGTCTCTTAAGTATTTAAAATGATCTCTTGAGAGTGCTTTAGTTAATATGTCAGCACATTGCTCATTTGTATTTATATAAATTAACTCTATTTCTTTTTCTTGAAACTTTTCTTTAACAAACTTATATTTAATATCTATATGTTTACAACGTTTATGATAATCTACATTTTTAATTACTGAAATTGCACTCTGATTGTCTATATTTAAGCACATAGAGTTTTGATTAAATTCACCAATATCCAACAACAGTCTTTTAATCCACATAGCTTCTTTTGTAGCTGAACATGCAGCCATAAATTCTGCTTCAGTAGTGGATAGTGCTATACTTTGCTGGCGTTGACTTGCCCATGTTACTGCAGCACCATTTTTTATAAAAACATATCCAGTCATTGAGCGTCTACTTTCAATATCTTTTGCATAATCAGCATCACTATAGCCTTCCACATCATTTTTCTTTGTTGATGAATAATGAAGACCATAATTCTTGGTTTCCTTTAAGTATTTTAATATCTTCTTAACAACATTCCAGTGTGAGGTATCATAACTATCTAAATAGCGACTTACTAAACTCACACCATACATAATATCCGGTCTGCTCACAATTGCGAGGTGCATAAGAGAGCCAACTGCTTCTCTATATGGTATATATTCATCTGGTATCTTACTTTTCTGTAGAGAGGTATGGGGATCAATAGGAATGCTACTGCCATGAGCATTACTCATATTAAATCTTATTAGTATTTTTTCAATATATTTTGTTTGATGAATAAAAATGTGACCTTTAGATTTCTCTATTTGTAATCCCACAAAATTCTTTGGTTCACAAGTTTTTATATCAAAATTTTGTTGAAGATCATGTATTATCTTTGTTAATATTCTTTTATCTTGTGAAATAATCAATCCATCATCAACATATAATAACAGATATACTTTGACATTATTCAAATGACCTATATATACACATTTGTCTGAGTGGCTATTTTGAAAGCCGAATTTCTTTAATATCATGTCAAATTTTTGATTCCAACATCGAGGTGCTTGTTTTAAGCCATATAGTGACTTGTTAAGTTTGCAGACATAGTTTGGAGGAGCCTCTAATCCTTCCGGTGGTGTCATGAATATATTCTCTTTTATATCTCCATACAGAAATGCTGTTTTTACATTGACATACCTCTGCAAGTAAAATTCTAATAGAATCATATCGCACTGTAGGAGAAAATGTTTCAGTATAATCAATTTCATAATTTTGTGAACAACCCTTAGCGCACAGTCTCGACTTATAGAGTGGACTTGATGATTGGTCCTTAATACGGAAGACCCATTTACAGCCAATTATGTTCATACCGGGCTGTTTTTCAACAAATTGCCAAGTTTGATTATGCTCATGCGCTTTTAATTCTTCTTGAATAGATTTTTGCCACTTATCTTTGTCTGATGAAGATATTGCTTCATTATATGTTAAAGGTAAGTTTATATCTTCCACTGTTTCACTTTGACAAAGATAAATATTATTTTCACTTTGTATGACTTTATTTTTGGGTCTTAATGTAACATTACTGTATTGCATCGGTGCAATTTCTTTTTCAGGAATATATAAAGAATCTTCATTGGAGTAAGAAGTATCTGTACATGTTATGTTACTTATTTCAGTCTCCAAATTACTGTAATCCTTGTTCTGAGTATCTGAACTAGGGTTTACAAGCTGTTCATTACTACCATCTGTTAACGGTATTGTTACATAATTTCTTCTCATTAAATTTTCCAAAAATACAACATCTCTGCTTATAACAATTTTCTTACTCTTTGGATCTATTAATCTATAACCTTTTGTAGTATCGCAGTATCCTATAAAAATCATTTTGCTTGATTTTGGATCTAACTTTTGTACTTTTTGTTTGGGTGTATGAACCATAGCCTCACATCCAAATATTTTAATATGTTTCAAATTAGGTTTTTTGTTTGACCACAATTCTTCAGGTGTATTGTATGATAGTGCACGTGTGGGACATCTATTTGTAATGTATGCTGCTGTGGACACCGCTTCAGCCCAGAAATTTTTCTGCAAGTTAGCGTTAATCAGCATACAACGTGCTCTTTCAATTAAAGTACGATTCATGCGCTCCGCTACACCATTTTGCTGTGGTGTGTATGGATTTGTAGTTTGATGTATAATACCACAGTGTTTTAAGAAGTTTGTAAATTCTTTACTGAGGTATTCTCTACCATTATCTGTGCGAATACACTTTATTTTATGATTTAATTGATTTTCAACCAATGCCTTGAATTCCTTGAACTTTATAAACATATCCGATTTATTATTTAAAAAGTATACAAACACTTTCCTTGTGTAATCATCTATAAAGGTGAGAAAATAGCGGGCACCTCCAAGTGACTTCATTTCAAGGGGACCACATATATCTGAGTGTATTATTTCCAATGGTTTCTTTGCTCTGGAACCTTCAGTTGGAAATGGCTGTCTAGCTTGTTTTCCTTTCTGACAAAATTCACAAATTATGCTGTGTGTATCTTTACACAAATTTATACCTTCAGTGCATTCTGTTAGTTTTTTCAGATCATTAAAATTTAGATGAGCCATTCTCTGATGCCATAAATAAATATCAGATTCATTATTGCTACAGGTGTATGCTGGAATACTATCTGTATTCAGCCGGTACATATTCTGTATGCGTTTTGCTACTGCAATTTCTACATTCTTTTTATTGAGTATTCTACAGCCTTGGTTATTAAATTGAACGGAGCAGCCATTACTAGTTATTTGACTTACTGATAGCAGATTAGTAGCTAAGTGAGGTACATACAGGACATTTTTCACTTGAATTGTTTGCAAGTTTCCATTTTTATCACTTATATTCAAATTTATTTTACCACAGCTCTTCACTGACAGAACTTTATCATTTGCCATCCTTATACTAGTAATTGGTGGTGGTATTTGATCATAAAGCCAATCCTGCCTCATTGTCATATGCATTGATGCTCCTGAATCAACATACCAGCCTTCATCATTGTGTGTCGTTGCTGAAAACACTGCTACATAGCTAGAATCTTTAATTGAATTTTGTTCTTTCTTTTTTGTTTTGCAATTTTTACTGATATGTCCATATCTGTTGCAACTAAAACACCTTGGGCCTTTATTAAACTTATATTTTTCATTGTAATGCTTTCCTTTGTTATGATGTTTGTTAACATATAATGCTGTAGACTCCGAGCCTTTAACCTCTTGTAAAAGCTTAGTCTTTACAGCGTCAGCGGTGACAGGCACACCTGAACTTTCCATTGCCATTATCATTGGCTTATACATCTCTGGTAAACCAGCTAGGAGTAACGTTCCTAACCACTCATCATTTACTTCAAATGATATATTCCGAAGTTTGTGTGCTGTCGATATGACTTTATTTACATATTCTTCTATATTTTGACAATTGTCTAATGTAGTCGTGATTAGATCTTTTAACAAACCCACTCGGCGTGTCAATCCTTTGTCATCGAAAGCTTTAGCGAGATTTTCCCATACTTCTTTAGAAGTTTTTGCTTCTTGAATATGTACGTAATTTATTGGATCCACCAATAAAATTATCTTTGACTTCGTTTTTAGATCTAGTTTGGGATCAATAGCTCCAATGTTGCTTGATTCGATACAACACCACAATTCTTCATGCTGAAGATAGGTTTGCACAGCAAATCGCCACGTGCTATAGTTATCTCGGCCAACCAATTTTTCAATCAGTGTCATCGTGTTACTTGAGGACATTTTAAAATTGGTTTTTAATATATTTCAGACAGATTACGTTCTGGGCCCATAACCTGTTGAAATAAATGCAACTAATATCTTTAAAAAAGGGTTTTATTTCTTACTATGATTGACACGATTACAATTACAAGATGACAGAGTAAAAAATCAAAAACAAGGAAGAGGAAGTCTAACCACAGACAAAATTAATTTTATAACAATAATTATAATTATATATTTTATTTTATACATACATATACTTCCACTGTTATTGGTAACAATAGAAAAATATTTGTAAAATATAAGGAATAACCTGAAAACCATGTTTATAAAAAATTGTATTTTCTTTCTTCTGTTTATTTTAATCGATGTAGCTAGATTCTATTAAAAAATGACTTTTATCCCTGTTTTCGGGCATTGAAAAAATGCTTCTATTTAAAATTAATTGCAAATATATTTTTTTTAGTTTTTTTTATTGCATTTGGCTCGCTCACCCCAGGTACTTGATATTAACGCACTTCTAAATACTATACGTAAATGATTGTATAGTAATAATTGTATACATACTAAATAAGAAATAATTAATTTTAAGTACAATTAATTGAGTAGGGTACATTGAGTAGGTTAGTAACATATATTAATGAGCTAATATATAACAATCTTTAACCCGAATTCTTTGTCAAAGACAAAGTGGAGCAGACAATAAATCAGAAACCATTTAAGATGTTACGACGAACTGATTACTCCTAAAGATTTTAGTTCAATGCGCTATGAGTCACGTTGCATCAGTACAGTTGATAATAAAAGTTAAAAACCATCTTACTTTTTGTAGAATTTGATTGGCTCAATTCATTCGTTTTTGCCATCGCGCTTTCTGTGATAGAAATGAGGTTTAAAGACCTCTTGTCATTGGAAACGATTTCGTTTCAGTCATTTGGTATGTCTTTTTCTTTTTAATGATTATCTTTGGTCTACAGATAGCATAAACTTATTATTTTCGAGTAGGTAAGCCATAGAAAGATCTGTTAGTTAGAGT
Organism: Morpho achilles; assembly: GCA_947086495.1. Classification (NCBI taxonomy): domain Eukaryota; kingdom Metazoa; phylum Arthropoda; class Insecta; order Lepidoptera; family Nymphalidae; genus Morpho; species Morpho achilles. Next base: position 5,835,744 of record CAMTZB010000001.1, read on the forward strand.
CACAATAATTATTAAAGGGAAGATGAAATCGAATACTTTTGTCTAATCACACATAAAAAAGAGAGACGGATAATTAGTCTCATTCGCATTCTCTTTATTGTAATAGGGAACATTTAAGGCTGCTTTCCCTCCTCTAGTATAATATCTCTATGACTTTTTAAAAATCTAGTTAAATAAGATATTATGAATTTGTAGATGTTCAATTTTTTCAGTGATTGCTTTGGACTTGATTATCATTTTATCAGGCAAGCGAATTGATACTTGCATTCGCCAGTATTCTGAGTGCGAGTTTTTTAGCCTATTCGATCGCGTAAGCGTAACGCCAATTTGTATGGCGCTGTAACAGCGGACACTAGATGTCGCTATAGCAGCGTTACACTGATCAAAGGAACGGTAAGATTGGAATATACGTCATCACAATTTTTACAGTGATGAGATACTGTGATAATATAATAAAAATATAAAAAACCAAGAAAAATGAAAGTCTATACTTAGAACTTAGAAATACTTCTAGTATTTACTTCTGGTCTTATTCAACTAGTAAACGTCCAATATATCTCTGCAAGGGATCTTCAACCCAACACGATTCAGTATCGCTTGGATACGTGACATTTTTATGACGCTAAAGAAAAGATTCTCAATGATCTCGCATAAATTATAAGTTTAATACAGTAAATATAGTTTTTATCACTTAATAGTGCGGTTTTACTAGTATAGAAGTATTTTATCCTGGTGGCTACGTAATAGAGACGTACCTGGGTGACCGATCGTTGTTCGGCAATTTTTTTAAAGTTAAAAAAATAATAATTTAAAAAAATAAAAAAAGAAAGAAGGCGCCGATGACATGTGGGTTTCGAACCCGGGTTTTGAACATTTTCGGTCCGCCCGTTACCCATCGGCTATCGCAACATTACGTTTGAAAGCTAAAAAAATCCTTTGCTTTCAATTCTGTATTATACCATATTATTAATGCCCAAAAACAGTGATAAAAGGATTTTTATTTAATTAAAACCTAGCTCGATAGATTTTTCTCCCCCAAAACGCCCTACATGCTGAATTTCAGAAAAATCGTTGGAGCCGTTTCGGAGATTCAGAAAATATATTTATATATTTACATACAAGATTAACTCATTTAAATATGGCTACGTAATGCTAATGTAGAGATAATGCTATTTTAAATTACCTATACCTACTGAATACCTATGCAATTTTATATTCTTGTTTTTGCTCTGTACTTTAACCTTGTATTTTGTGTACAATAAATATTATTTTTCATTTATACATACCATATGTTTTTACAAAAAGTTAAGTTAATGACTGTACACAATTAGTTTGTATGACGATGTCATCCACCCAGCTTCAATGTGACTCACGCAAAATAAACCGAGCTCAGAAGAAATTATGGCTGGCGTTTATGGAATCTTACATTTCCCTTATTTATAAGTTTAAGCGTAGTTGTGCACTCTATTCTCAACGGCGCTTATTTTGTTCATAAAATTCTATACTTACAGCATCTTACTTATTAGCTACGGTGAAAGCGTGTAATTCATAACAGGAGGTCGTGGGTTCAAACCCCGAACATGGATGATACATGCCTATGAGTATTGTAAAACAAACTTATATTTATTGTAATTTACACTTTATTCTACGATCACACCATATGCACACAATTTTATTGTATAATTCTTTATGTCGTAGAGTACTCTATTTTTCTTTCTATTATTTTATCTTCTTCTTTTTAAACCGATTGATGTATATTTATTTATGTATGTAACATAAAAAACGTTACAAATTCAATCATTATTGATTAAAAAGTGTACAAAGGTCAATTTATCTCTAAGACTGTGATCACAGCCAGCTGACCTACGAAGTGAGACAATTTATAGTAAAGTAGATTTTGGTACGCAAATATCAAACTGCAAAATATACGGCTCGACTAAGGTTTCTTAAAGAGATTTCCACCATCTCATGCTGGATTGCTGATTGGATCTTGCTTGATGTCTTTTATTATCGTCGGGCAACGCAATGGCTAGGTCTTTCAAAGCTGCGATTCCAATGCAGATCGCCATTCTAACATCTTGGACACATATCCTGTGTATAGTTTTATATATTTTAATATTATTGTTTCAGAGTTCAAAAAGGACTGGTCAGATCATGCTCTGTGGTGGCCAACGCGCAACAAATGGTTGTCCAGGCCCAAGCACACGTTAGACCAGTACGGGGTCCACGCGGATGCTGCGCTCCACTTCACACCAATGCACAAACCCTTGAGAATACAGTTGCCAGACTTAAGATACATCGATTGCAAGATCGACTTCTCGATCGATACATTTAGCGCCGTTGTTCAACTTTGCAAAAGCCTAGGTAAGAAAAGTATAAATTCTTGACAATTAATACGCTGGTAATACCTCGTACACATTGTGTAGGAGATTTTAGTTTATAAGAACATAATTCTTTGAAAGAAAGGAAGAAAGGAGAAGAACAAGAAAAAAGGAAAGCGCTGAAACTCTATATAACATAGGCTAGCTGAGATTTGGTTTTCGTTAATAAATTTTTAGTCTCCAAAGTAAGATTTCAGAAAAAATACCAAAAATTAACCTTTTTTTTAGTTTAAAACAAAAAAGAGAGTCACACAACTAATAATGAAATACAATGAAATTTGAGTTGCACATTTGTAAATAAAAACAAATATTAACTCATGCGAACAGACAGACATTATTAGGCGAAAACTGACTGTGAAAGAGAAAGCTCTGCTAATGTCCTGATCACTTTTACCCTGGATTATGCAGTATTGCCAGCAAAAACAACTGAATTTAAAAAGCTTTACTCTAATTGAAAAAGTGTTCCTACAGCGAAAATATTAAAAAGCTTTATTAGCATAATTCGTATCTATATACAACACGCAGAGGATCACCTCGACTGTAATATGTACAAACAGTCTCAAACAGGCTCGCTTGTAGTATAGCTACACCATCTTGCTGCCCTTATCCCAGTTATTTGGCTATCTATTTTACGACCAGCCGCCTGCCTGACATCATTTTACCTTATTCGCATTTAACGACACCTCGTTAAGAAAGATCTATTCTACTCAGCCTACTAGGATACCACACGGCGGGTCGACTTTCCTTAGTCGCCTTTTACGACACCTCAGTAAGAAATTAGGGTGGTACTATTCTATTCAGCCGGATAACACACGGCGTTTGTAGTATAGCTACAATAGTTAAAAAACTAATCTTAATTTGATTTCCAGGTATTAGACACCCAGAAGAGCTGTCGCTATGCTATCCTCTCGAACCGTCGCACTTAAAGCAGAACTATCAGAATTTGAAAGAAGCGAAGAAATTAAAGTCGACCCAAGCACCTGACACAAATACTTTCATAGCGGCAACGAGGGGCTCATCGAATAGTCTGGATAGATCGTTAGCCTGCCCTGCAACGCCACCTCCACCGCGATCTTTATCGGCTACTCCAGTGGCTTCACACCAGGTATCATTGTCATTTCATTCATCATCATCATTATCATTCATCTATACTAATATTATAAGGAGGAAAAATTTGTATGCATGTTTGTAATGTTTTCACACAAAAACTACTGGACCGATTTCGAAAATTCTTACACCTTTGAAAAGCTGTATCTTTATTGAGCTACATAGCCTATATTACCTTAAGAAATAGGGATCCGTTATAAAAATGTAATAAGGTGTAAAAAATTAATCATAAAAATCTGTCATCGCGTGCGCTGCGGAAACTATTGATGATATATTTAAAATTAAATCTACAGTCCGACTTATTAGACTTTCCACTTTCATGAAATCGGTATATACGCGAGTGAAACCGCAGGATAATACTAGTAAAAATATATAGAACTATAAAACGATAGATGATGCATGTAACAGGACAAAGTAGGAACATAAGCGGCTCCTGCCTTGCAAAAGTACGTAAGTCGTATCTGGGTTTTGGTGTAAGAATCTATAATAAAATTCCTCTGTCAATTTTAGCTTTGCCATTACAGCAGTTTAGAAACACAGTTAAAAAGAGGCTGATACAGAAAGCCTACTTACTATAGTGTTAAGGATTATTCAGATCATAACAATATCTGAATATAGCTCTCTTCGAACCTGTACAAAATAGGAATGACTAAATGTAGTATTAAGAATTATTTTCAACTAGTGGCCCGCTCCGGCTTCGCACGGGTATAAAATATATAGCTTATGTCACTCGGTGAAAAAAATGATTAAAAATTTATCCAGTAGTCTTGTTTTATTCATTACTGGCTGTGACCCGCACGCGTTAAATTTGGAGTAAAACAATTCCCCTTTCCCCCTACCATGAAGATTCTCTACTACCTTGTGAATGTCTAAATTCATATAGTACATTTTTACTTATTTACGTTATACATTTTTCCCTATGTATTTTATTTTTACAATTAATTACAGAATGTCTTTATACATAATATTTGCGTTTTGTTATTCTATGTCAAAGTTGTTTTTGTTACATCACGTTTTAAAGTGACTTGACGATAACGCGGTCGAACTGGATTAAAAGTCCTATGTCCGTCTCCTGGTCCTAGGCAACCTCTCCACCAATTTTCAGCCAAATTGGTTCATCTGTTCTTGAGTTATAAATAGTGTAACTAACACCACTTTCTTATATATATATATATATCGAGAATAGCAACTGCCGAGTTTCTTGACTAAGCAAAAGTACAAAAGGAATATAAACCATATTATTATTTGTTCCTTTCCAGAATGGCACTCTGAGACGCTATGGTGGCCATATTCACAGCACCCAAAGTGATGGGTCTAGTGACGGTGGTTACTGTGGTACCCCGCCGCGTGCAGCGTCTCTAGACGCTTTGGATTCATTGGGAGAGCTGTCTCTGGCTGATTCACCACTAGAGCCTGACAGTCAGTCGCGGGAATCACTACTTACGCCAAAGTCATTGATGGAGCGCGCGCGAATGAATGTTGGGTAAGCTGATGTAGTGTATATGGGTTGAGATGTGTGTATCTTGTATATTTATATACAACACTTATAGATCTAATACATACATGAATATACTCTACACTCTTCTTCTTCTTCAATTTAGCGTTGTCCCGGCTAAGTCCCACGGTCCACTTTCCTACTTAGTTGCCTCCACTTGAACGTCCGACCTGTGTTAATTGTTGGCTCTCATGTCAGTATCCACCAATTCAAGCCAACGTTTTTTTGGACGATTGCGAGATCTAGCAGAGACCATCAAACTGAGACATCTCTGCCCGATGTAACTTTGTGGCTTACGTGCTACATGACCATACAATCGAAGACGGGCTTCTTGCAACTTATCTCCGATGTCACGGACGCTGAGCCTACAGCGGATGTAATCATTACGTATAACATGAATATACTCTACACTAACTGACACTAATACTAAAGTACAAAGTAGGCATGGACAGAATCACCAATCACTTAATGATCATGATATGAAAAACTTTTCATATAGCATCATCTGCTAATGAGTTTTAGAGTAACTGCTATACTGCTATACAAAATTATGGATATTCTATGAAAAAGTAAAATAATAAATTAATACTGAGACTAATTCACTGATATTGAGCAAAAAACCATGCAAAGGAACGTGGGTTAAATAAATAAATAAATTAAAATAAAGACAAGATTTGTTTGTTCCAAAGAAGACGCTATTCCAACTTAAATTATAAGCTAGAAATATTGACCGTATTATATAGGAGTTAATAATTACATTTGTTTGTAATAACAATAATTTCACCCAGTAATATTGATTAGCAAAAACGCTTTCCGCTATTATATTATTCAGCTATTCGCTATAATATTATTAATTGATAAAACGATTGCTATTACAAACAAATGTAATTCTTAAATCATATTCAATACGGTCGATATTTCTAGGATATAGTTTCAGTTGGAATAACGTAAAAGTGCGTCATCTTCCCGAATTATCGACCGTATTATATAAGATAAAAGAATTACATTTGTTTGAAATAACAATAATTTTGCCTAGCAACATTGATTAGCAAAAACGCTATCCGCTATTATATTATTTACGTTAATGGACTAAATGATTGCTTATACGAACAAATTTAGTCTTTATGTCCTATACATTGCATACGACATAAAGAATACATTTGTTTGTATTCCAATAGCATTAGCAGCATTAGCATTTCTTATACGAACAAATGTAGTCTTTATGTCCTATACTCTGCATACGACATAAGGAATACATTTGTTTGTATTCCAATAGCATTAGCAATAGCAGGTATGATCACGTGATTACAATCGATCATATCGTGGAACGAATATGATTCTTATATAGCAATCATACCCATGCCTAGTACAAAGGAAACATTACACTGTTTCAAAGTGCACCACGTCAGTAACACGAGAGCATTTGGTGAGAGTGGACGTGTAGTGAGTGTAGTGCATGATTGAGCCCGTGCTATATCCATACAACATCAGTCTATATTGTTACAATACAAGTAAACACATATACCACAGCAATTATATTAAGATTCCAGCTTATCTGCCATGGACGCAGTTATTACTCTCAGCTCCGAGGTTCGCAGTTTCGATTCCCGCCAAAAAGCAAACAATATCTACGTACAATTTGTTGTCTTTCGATACTGGGTGTATTTAAGTAGATATTTGCCTTGACCAGTTATTTGATATATTTAACCAGTAGATATTTTGTAAATATATACAATAGCCTATATTACATATTCAATACACTGTTTATCACGTCTGATAATTTATAGATAAGTTAATAATACAGACTTAATAGTTTAAGATTGATAAAAGATAGAAGTTGCGTGAATGAATTTATCATAAAAGAATTCGCAAAGAAGTTATCAATGTTTGTTAAAACTGATAATCTATATCTACGAGTATAATTATTATAAAACAAAGCCCTCAAAAGCAGTCTGTCTATATGTGATTGATTTTCTCAAAATCTGGACTTTTGTACGGCTTTTTACTAAAAGGTAATGAAAATCTTTCGTAAAGTTAAGGTTAATATTACGTTAACGTTTTATATAAATTGTGTTAAAAAGATCGCGAGTTTAAAAAAAATTCGTCTGTTGATAGCTTTCCTGGCATGCGCCGCGTAAACCAGCAGAGATACACTAAAGTATTCTAGAGAATTGTAGATCACAAAAATACTCAAAAAAAGTCCATAGCATGTCTAAATGTCTTATTGTTAAAAATTGAATTTGTGAAAAATTTCTTGACACATTGATTTACACCAGGGCGATAGCACGGCTAGTTTAACTTTAAACCTGTTAAATTGCAAAATAAAATATTACGTATTTCGTAAAAGTAAGCACACGGAATTCAATCGATCTAGAAAAGTCTATTTCTCGATTATCCCTAATCATTAATGCAGAAGACAATTTGTAAGCAACTGAATTTAACAGAGTAATGACATCGTCATCCTATTTCCCTTATTCCACTCTAAGTGGGGCCAGTACAACTTGTTATAAACATGCTGTCACATGTTTTTGCTGCGTTTTTACGACCGGCCGCCTGCCTGACGTCAACTTACCTTAGTCGAATTTTACGACACCTCGGTAAGAAAGAGGGTGATCTATTTTACTCAACCGAATACCACACGGTGGGTCAACTTACCGTAGTCGCTTTTTACGACACCTCGGTAAGAAGTGAGGGTGGTCAATGCTACTCAGGCGGGTCGACTCACCTTAGTCGCCTTTTACGAAACTTCGGTAAAAAAATGAGGGTGGTACTATTCTTTTCAGCCGGATACCACACGCCGTCCCAAAAGCCGTCTGTCTATATGTAATCGATTTTCCCAAAATGTACTCAACGGTTTTTGTACCGTTTTTTACTAAAAAGTAGTGCAAATCTTTCGGAAGGTTTGGGTTAATAGTACATTATCGTTTTATGTAAATTGTGTTGAAAAAGTTGCGCGCATAAAAAAAATTCGTCTGCTGAGAGTTTTTCTTGCGTGGGTCGTGTAAATCATCAGAGAATCATACACTAAAGTAATGTACTAGAAAATTGTAGATCTACAAAAATACTCAAATAGTCCAAAGCATGTCTAAATGTCTTATTGTTAAAAATTTAATTTGTGAAAAATTTTGTGACAAGTTGATTTCGACGAGGGCGATAGCACAGCTAGCTTAACTATAAACCTGTTAAATTACAAAATAAAATATTACGTTTTTCGTAAAAGTAAGCACACGGAATTCAAACGATCCAGAAAAGCCTATTTCTCGATTATCCCTAATCATTAATGCAGAAGACAATTTGTAAGCAACTGAATTTAACAGAGTAATGACATCATCATCCTACTGCCCTTATCCCACTCTAAGTGGGGTCGGCACAAAATGTTATAAATATGCTGTCACATGATTAGGCTGCGTTTTTACGACCGGCCGCCTGCCTGACGTCAACTTACCTTAGTCGTATTTTGTGATACCTCGGTAAGAAAGAGGGTGATCTATTCTACTAAACCGCATACCACACGGTGGGTCGACTTACCTTTGTCGCCTTTTACGACACCGGTATAAGAAATGAGGCTGGTTTCTTCCACTTGGCTAGATACCACACGGCGGGTCGATTTACCTTAGTCGCATTTTACGATACCTCAGTAAGGAATGAGGGTGGTCAATTCTACTCAGTCGGATTCTTCTTCTTCTCAGTCGCAACACTCTTGACAGAGTGGTCGTGGTTAACACTCAGTATTATTATAGGTGGCAAATGTTGCTCGCCTTACGATGTCTCGTCATTTCTCCCCGTTCTGCTCACTTGTGTTCACGAGTGCACTTAGTCGAATACCACACGGCTTTTACCAGAGTAATGACGTCAAGCAAATTTGAACTCTATGTATAACGTGTAACGAATTATTTTCTATTTAAGGTGGCTAGACTCGTCCCTGTCCATCATGGAGCAGTACGTCCGCGAGTGGGACACACTGCAGCTGCGCTTCAAGTTCTATTCATTCTTCGATCTGACGCCGCGGGCTCAAGACGCCTCCCGCCTTAACCAAATGTATCAGCAAGCTCGTTGGCAAATCCTCAATCAAGAGGTGCATTGCACGGAAGAGGAAATGCTGCTGTTTGCGGCGCTACAGGTACTATTATGCATTTGTATTTTATACACGTGGTATTTTATCTACGTGGTATTTACAAATTAAACCCGCGTGATTCCCTGCGAGAGAAGTTTTTTTTTATTTATATATTTATTTGGCAATCCAACAGCGTTTCACAATTTCATTACAAAGTATGACTATATATTATAAAATAAGCCAATTTGGGATTACACTTTTAATGCCTTAAGCTAATCTTATCACTAGTTACAATACAAAAATCCACAATATAATATAATACAATAAAAGGAAAAGGTATTCTTACATTTGTTTCACTGTATATTTTAAGCAATTTAATTTTCGAACATAAAAATATAAAGAATTATAAAACGATAGGTGATGTGTATAATAGACAAAATAGGAACTGACATAAGCTTGCGGCTCCTGCCTTAAAAAGAGGCTGATCCAGAAAGCCTACTATACTGTTGAGGATTACTTAGAAGATAAGAATGTGTGGATATAGCTCGCTTAGACCCTGAAATTAAAATTAAGTTGAAATTAAGAATGCGCGTATTTAACAAAAATGAAATGTAACGAGTTAATAACTATATTTTGAAAAGAGCAACCGCCTAGGTTCTTGCTGGCTTTTCTCCGCTAATTTTCCTAATAGCAATAGAAATGACGATTTAAAAGAACTTTTCAAAGCACTCTTTTCAAGTTCGAACTTTTTTACATCGTACAAAAATTAAAGCTCAGATCTTGCTTTTGTCCAGGATATTATTGGTATAGGATATTTTGATATTTTTAGCTACAAATCGAACTACAAACCCTTGCTGGCGGCGGCGTCGATGCCAACGATGGCTCGGCAGGCAGTGGATCGGCCACAGCTCCAGAAGATGAAATAGACGCCGCATTGAGCGAGCTTCAGGTGCAACTGGAGGGAGGTCCACCAGCACGGCCTGATATAACGCACGTGCCCGAACTAGCCGGCTACTTGAAATACCGAGGGTTAGTATTACCTTATTGTGACTATAAACTTCATCATATTACAATCCTATAGAATTCCAGACGTCTGACAACAGAAGCCTTAAGTAAGAACGAGTTGATGCTAGACTAAGATCTCATAAGTTGTGAGACTAATATCTAAAGTGTCTTAAATGTGTAGAAAATATATATTTCTTTAAATTTTGTGGATCATCATCTTCCTGCCCTTATCACTCTAAGTGGGGTCGGCACAACATGTTATAACATGCTTTCACATGATTTGGCTGCGTTTTTACGACCGGCCGCCTACGTGACTTCAACTTACCTCAGTCGTATTTTACGACACCTCGGTAAGAAAAAGGGTGGTCTATTCTACTACACCGGATACCACACCATATTTTGTGGATATTCATAGTAAAAGATTAAAACCTCTTTTAGTTCCAAAACGTTTGTTTTGGAAAAATGTTTCACGCTTAACCGTTAGTTAGCGTGATTAAGTTATTAATAATTATATAAACTCATGAGATTTACAGTGAAGGAGTATTATTTGAAAATATGTGGAATAACCTGCCAATCTATATTCAAGCTCTGTGATGGTCGTATATGATACAGTATTTCCTAATCATCAGAATTTAAATGTGAACGTTCAGTTCGATCCAAATATACATGGGGTAATTTTGAGGCACATAATAGACAAAAGTCTGTGTGATAAATTGGTGTTTATTTATGAAAGTGGCTTCTGGGTCATCTGGGTTTAATTTGTTTATTATACTTTTATTTATATTTATATATTCAACAATTTTTTTTATCTATTCCCGACGGCGCGCAAAGGAGTCCTGGCGATAACTGTATTAGCTCGTAAGGAATTTGTTTACCCTTAAGCCCTGATGCATGTAATTTCTATTGTGATTTGTTTGTATTATGTTATAATATTATGTTCGTTAATAATACTTTAATATAAAAAAAGGTTTATTTTATGTACTTACCTAATATTTTATAAATTGTATATACGTATTAATAACCATTTTATGTGTTGTTGTCTATGTTTTTATATATGTATAATTATATTGATTAAGATGTATAATAAAACAGTACCAGGTTGACCGAGCCTTGCTCGGTAATTTTTTACAAAATAAGACAAAAAAATTCAAAAAAATTATGGGCTAGGTGGGGCTCGATCCTAGGTATTTTCATTTCTAGAGACCACCCGTTTTCCGAATAAGCTACGCTGACTTGACATTTCACGGCGAAAATTGTAAAAGTAAACTTTTGATTTTTATGCCCAAAAACAGGGATAAAACTACTTTTTTTAAAATAAAACCTAGCTAGATCTCTCCCCCAAAACCCTTACATTCTGAATATCAGGAAAATCGTTGGAGCCGTTTCCGAGTTTCAGAAAGTATATATAGGTATACATACAAGTATAACTCATTTCAATATTAAAGATACATCCTCCTGCCCTCATCCCATTCTAAGTGGGGACGGCACAACATGTTACAAACATGTTGTCACATGATTTGGCTACGTATTTTACGACTGCCTGACGTCAACTTACTTTAGTCATATTTTACGACACCTTGGTAAGAAAGGGTGGTCTATTTTACCCAACCAACAACAACCAACTTATCTTAGTCGCTTTTTACGACTTCTCGGAAAGAAATGATGGTGGTGTTGTCGCCACTGACTTCCGCTTTGTATTTTAAAGCAACAAAGTCATGAAACAAGAGTATCGCGCCCTTTTTGATTAGAATGGTGGCAACATTGTGCCGTTATTGTTTCCGGTAGTCTTTCTATTGATAAAACGTTTCAGTGTAACTGAAACGTTCTTCAGTCTTTGTTCGTCATTCAAGAGAAGAGCATCTCAGAACGGGAATTGTGGTATTCCTATTATATCGTGTTATTGTATATAGTGTGCGTTAACAGTGGTCTATTCTACTCATCCTGATAACACACTTTATCTTTCGCCACAGCCGTCAGCGGTTCACGTTGCGTGCGTACAAACGCGGCTGGGTGTCGTGCCGCGACGGCGTGCTTCGTATACACAGTTCGCGAGACGCGGCTGCAAAGGGCGATCCTCCTTCCTACGCCGTTGAACTACGAGGCGCCGAGGTAAATTTGTTTCATTATTGTATTGTATACTAGCTTTTACCCGACACTTTGTTCGCGTGAACCGTTTTAGCCTTATAGGTTGATAATAGACACTTTTTAGTGTCATCATAATCCTGTAGAGTTAACAGAACTCTGGGGTTCAGAGTTGCTGCTGGCGGGGATGGGAGAAATGTGTGCAACGGTACCCTGTCCCCGCCACCAGCAGCATGGTGAAGCACTGTCAGGTTTTTAGTCGGTGCGAGTCCGACATACCCGCCGCTCGTCCCCGTCGGGCGGTGATGACTCATAATGGGTTTTCCTGACATTTAAATAAAAGAGTTAACAGGATTTCTATAGCCTATATGTTATTCCGGTGTATAATGAATAGTTGTGCCAAATTTCATCGATATTGATTCAGCGGATTCGCCGTGCAAGAGTAACAAACACATCCATACTCACAAAGTTGCGCATTTATAATATTAGTAAGATAGAACAAGCTCAAACACGCACTAATATTATGTAACTAGACGTCTACTCTTGCGCAGGCCTCAGGTGTTACTGACGTGGTGCGCTCAAGACTATGGTTTTCTTTATGAACTAGTATTAGTATATTTATGTATATATTATAATGTGTATTTGTCCTGTATATAAATATACCATTTGAGAACCATACATCTCAACCCACATACACCACAGTTACTTTTAAATTATTGGTGCAATTGATAAAAACTCCAGTTTTATTATAGGTACATACGTATGTATGTAGATATATTTATGTATTAGAAATTGTATACATTGCACCACCTACCTTATTACCCTAAATTTAATGTCTCTAGCCCCAAGGTTGCCTGAAGGAAATCGTTAGTTAGCAATAACGCCGCCTTATTGTATCTGCATTAAGATTACATCGTTTTCTTTACAATATGTATTGTAATTTTATGTGACGCAATAAAGAATGTTCTATTCTATTCTAAACGAGTCTGGGTTCCAATAAAAACAGTTCTCGCAACCTTTTCCCCTTTTCTAACTGTATGATATGTTAAGGTGTATTTTTTCGTTCAGGTAACACCCGACGCACATCCCGCTTCCGGCAGATATGGTATAAAATTGGAAGTACCATCAGAAGACACCATGCATGAAATGTGGCTCAAATGTGAAAATGTAAGCTTTGAATTTACCAAACAATTTATTAAAATAAGTTTTATATGAGTGAACGAGATGAGAAGTGCGAGACTAAGTTGGTATGGTCATGTAATGAGGAGGGATGAAAATCATGTGACCAAAAGAGTTTTAAATATGAATGTGGATGGATGTATGACTAGGGGGAGGCCGAAAAAAGATGGATGGATTGTGTGAAAAATGATATTCATGTTAAAGGAGTGGCAGCAGAGTTGACGAATTATAGAGAAGAATGGAAGAAGAAGACATATTGTGCCGAACTCACTTAGAGTGGGATAAGGGTAAATTCAATTTCAATTTTTTTTTTGTATCAGCCTCTCTTTAATAGTGTTTTTAAACTGCTATGCATGCTGACTAAAGTTGATTGTGGAATTTTAATATAGAATGTTATACCCAAACCCACAAACGACTTACGCACAAGACGCAAAGCTGTCTGTACTTTGTCTATTATATACATTTCCTTTTTTTCATAATTATGTATATTCTTATGCACACAAATATATCTCATACTATTCACCTTTTGGCTGTAATGACAAAGCTAAAATTGATTGCGGAATTTTATTATAGAATCTTATACCCAAACCCACAAACGAATTACGTACCTTTGCGAGGCGCACAGCAGGAACAGCAAGCTTATGTCGGTTCCTACTTTGTCTTAATAAATAATATTAAATATATGGGACACTTACACACACGGTCGTCCGTCCCCAAATTTAGTAACTTAATACATGTGTTATGGTAGACAGACGCTTGTGAATATATACTTATATAATTCTTAAATACATACTTAAATACAAATATACACCCAGGCTTAAAGACCAACAAATTCATTTATACAAAATGTTGGCCCTTGACCCGCGGAGCAAAAGCCAGGGTCACTATCACTGCGCCAACGAGCCAGTCACATTATTACATTTCGTACCCTTGAAGGTGTAAAGCAGGAGTCGCTTATGTCGGTTCCTACGTTGTCTAATATAATATCACCGTTCTAGGTAAAAGAATGATGTTGATGATGAAAATGAGTGTGAAATGTGTACAGGAGGATCAATACGCGGAGTGGGTGGCCGCGTGCAGGCTGGGGTCGCGCGGCCGCTCGCTGGCCGACTCCGCCTTCAGCACGGAGGTGGCCGCGGTGAAGACGCTGCTGGCGCTGCAGACGCCGCAGCCGGCCGCCGCGCTGCACCAGCACAGCGTGCCGCACCTGGACCACCTGCAGCCGGAGAACTATCTGGCGCCGAGGTTCCTAAAGAAGCTCAAGGGAAAGGTGAGGAACTCCTCTCGTCCACGGTCCATAGGTACTCTTCAAATGACATAATCGATCTAGCGAAGTTTAAAAGAAAAGAAGTTCATACACAAATTCTTGGCTTAGCATTTAAGTATATATACTGTGGAAACTCTATATAACGACCCTCGCTGTCGTTATATGTAGAGAAGAAAAATTTGTAGAGATACTTTAGATACTAAACTACATCCAAAAAAGACTAAATCCAAAGCGTCTGCCAAAATGACTTTTCTTCTCTCCCGCCTCTATTGCGCGTATCAGTAAAACTTTTTCGTCAATACAAAGACATTTTCTCTTACTTGCCATGTTTTCAGTTTGTGAGCAACTAAGAATATGACAACGTATAGATAATCCGTAACTTCTACTAAAAACAGCCAACACGTGCAAGCAATTCCAATTTGTAAACAAAAGAACGGATTTTTTAGGATATTCGGCTAAATTATTAACATTTCAATTTAATATCAAACACTTTTCGCCGTAAATTGTCAAATTGTAAAGTAGCTTATTCGGGAAACGGGCGTTTTCAAGAAATGAAACTACCTAGGATCGAGCCCTACCTATCCAAATATATATTTTTTTTATTTTGTAAAAAATTACTGTTTTTATGAAATTGTTGACAGTTTACCAAACGAGTGCTGGAAAGTCACGCGAACGTCAAAGATCTCCCGCTGCTGGAAGCCAAACTGCAGTATATCAAAACGTGGCAGAATTTGCCAGATTATGGCCAAACGCTGTTTGTGGTCCGTTTCATGGGACACCGTAAGGACGAGATCATCAGTATCGCCAACAACCGGCTGATGCGGCTCGACCCTAACACCGGCGACCATATCAAGACATGGAGGTTTAGCACTATGAAGGCATGTTTATTTTATTTACTTACATACTTTATTGTACGCCGTGTGGTATCCGGCTGAATAGAATAGTACCACCCTAATATTTTTTTTAATATACTATTTTTTTTTATAACATTATAAATTCTAAATGAAGTTCCGATTTTAATGTGGTATAAATTATTTTTAGAAATTTTTTTATTTTGAGAATTTTTAAAAATCTAAAGCTACAGACACATAATAATGAAATTAATAAACTTCGTTGCAAAATTAAAATTATATTTTCAACAAAACCTCCACCTAGTATTTGTGTCAAAACCGCCATAAATGTTAATTTCAATTTAGTGTTTCATTTACTTTAGTCACAAAAAATAATAAAAATAAAGTTTATTATCAATTTTTTTATTATTATCGCATAAATTACATAACAATTATTCAAAATTTACAGTAACATCTAAACTACGATTTGGATGTATAATAATACATTATTTAAAAAAACTTAACAACTTTACATTCATCCATGATTGAAATAATTTATTAACGGATAAATTAATCTTGAAGGCTTGTATTTATCGACTAAAATAATAACTTAAAAATAATGACATTAATAAAAAAATTAAAGAATTTTGCTTAATCTTATTAGCGTAAATAATAACTTATTAATAAAAAAATGTATAAAAATAACGTGACTATTACTTAATTCTATTAGCGTAACCAAAGACAAAAATTGTCTATTACAGGCTTGGAACGTCAATTGGGAGATAAAACACATGATGGTACAATTTGAGGAGGGCAACATTATATTCTCAGTACAGTCGGCAGACTGCAAAGTTGTGCACGAGTTCATCGGCGGCTACATATTCCTATCGATGCGCTCCAAAGACGCGAACCAAACGCTCGACGAAGAGCTATTCCACAAACTGACAGGTGGCTGGACGTAATATGTCATCTAGAGCACAATAAATCTATTTATGTATAGATATGTAATATTATATAGATTTTATATATTTTTATGAATGAATTTCTAAATAGCCTTTGTGTACGTGCCTTGAAAGTTCTGACATTCAGTTTAATAGTATTTTGGATACATTTACTAATGTGATGCCTTACATTGTATGTCTTAATACTATATTCCTCTTAATATATAAGCTACGCTGATGCGATAGCCATATCGCTGCAGTAGATTTCTTACTGCGTAAGACAACATGATATAGCCGCAATAGCCGCTATGATACGGTCACCATATTGATATGGTACCCGTCTTGATATGGTCGCCATCTTGACATGGTAGCCGTCTTGATACGGTAGCATTCTTGATACGGTAGTCGTCTTGATACGGTAGTCGTCTTGGTACGGTAGCTGTTATGATACGATAGCAGTCTTGATACGGTAGGCGTGTTGATACGGTAGCCGTCATGATACGATAGCAGTCTTGATTCGGTAGGCGTCATGAGATGCCATCTTTATACGGCGTACGCTGTAACCGTCACATTTTTTATAGGCGAGCCATCATACGAATATTACATACAGTAATAACATGCTTGATACAACATGCGTCTTGATACTGTAGCCATTTTAATACAGCATCTGTATCGATAGGGTAATTATTGTGTTAAAATAGCTGCAGCATTCTTTTTACAGTCTTGATACCGTAATCGTTTTAATACGGTAATCGTCTTAATACATTAAGGGCCTGCTTCACAAGTTACTGATAAAGGTGTCAGATAGTTAACCAACACATAAACTAAGTAGCAGATAAATGTCGCTAAAAAGAGACGCTAAAATGTGAAAAATTAAAAAAAATGAAATCGCGGTAATTTTGAAATAGGTATGTGCTTTCCAGCAGATAAACAATATAGCAGCCTCATGATCTACCTGTTAACTTATAAGGGATTTTAGGTGCTGAATAAAACCTATCAGAAACGATTTGAATACCTTCAAAAAAAGAGTGAATAGGCACTTACATTGGCAAGCGCGGTCCACCTTCGGCTGCATCTTTCCGTCAGGCGAGATCGTAGCCAGGCGCTAGCCTTAAAAAGTAAAAAAAAAAAACGCAAAATTCCGAGATATTTGTCAGATATGTTCTAATATCATAATATATATAATCAGAATAAGTTAACTTACAGTTTATTGTAACTTGTGAAACAGGCCCTATCTGTCATAATATATTAGCCGCCTAGCTACGGTCTGCAAAAAAATGGATATAATTTTAACTGTTTTGACGGTAAAATATGATTGTATATGATTATATGAATGACTGATATATGAATTCATTATATTATTGACTCAGGATAGATAGATCTTATAGTGCTTCCATTTATATATTTTACAATTGCCAAATAATGTCGACGCAAATCTTTATATTAAGCTTATATTACAATATACTGTATTTTGATGTCAATTAAATATTTTAAGAATAATTGCTATGGAAATGAGCTTTGACGTATGTAATTTTAATTTGACTTCAACGTAGTTAAGTAAGATTGTTAACAAACCAAAAAAGTGCCATTACATCGAAAGT
Organism: Morpho achilles; assembly: GCA_947086495.1. Taxonomy (NCBI): domain Eukaryota; kingdom Metazoa; phylum Arthropoda; class Insecta; order Lepidoptera; family Nymphalidae; genus Morpho; species Morpho achilles. The sequence goes on from CAMTZB010000001.1 coordinate 5,853,686, forward strand.
AGGTGCCGGTTTTTTTTTGGATATCAACAATAATTTACTATGGTGCTTTATAATAAAATGAAATATATTTAGACCTATATTGAGTGGCCTTAATTTTTACGAGATTAAATATTGCTTTTCCGTTGTATACATTGTAAATAACATTATTAGGTTATAACACCAGTGTTAAGTGTATCAATATGGCGTATATAAAAATTAATAATAAAAATAATAAGCATTATATTGACCTATTTTATGTTTTTTATTTAACGATTTTAATGTAGCGTATATCCGCCTAATGCACAATTTAAATGGACTCATGTCTTCAGACATTCTGTCTGGTTAAATTTAAACTGATACACTTTCCTTTATGAAGAGGCGTTGGTCTTAGTTACCACTTTACCAACAATGCCATTGTAATAGGTAAGCATTACAAACGATGTCCGGTTAAAATAACTATTAAGTTTACGAGGCAAATAACTGTTATCAATAAAAAATGACTTAAGTCATTTTATTTTATTGATCACTAGTCTCATATTGCATGAAATGCTATCACGTAAATAATAGTATATGTATTAATAATATTTAAAAAAAATAGTTTTTACTATAGAACTATTGTACAAATGTATGTACACTATTAAACAAATAATGTATGTAAATGAATGTCGAAATAAATGTAAATGAATAACAAATATGTCTTATTTAATTGAATTAGGCTTAATCCAGAGGGTAAATGTAAAAAAATACCTACATAATTTTTTTATTAACCAACATATAATATGGTTATATACATTTAATACACCCAGTTTATTTGCAGTTTATCACAATCTTGTAACATTAGCAAATGATGATATACAAACTTCCTTGCCTCCTTTAATTATAATATAATAAATATAATTGACTGGTTCGTTGGCGCAGTGGGAAGTGACCCTACCTTCGGCTTCGCGGGTCGTGGGTTCGATTCCCGCCGACGGCCAACATTTTCTATAAATGAACTTGTTGGTCTTTGGGCCTGGGTGTATATTTGTATTTAAGTATATATTTAAAAAATATATAAGAATATATTCACCAGTTGTCTATCTACCATAACACAAGTATTAAGTTACTTTGGGGACGGACGACGTGTATAAAAAAAATCTTATCCATCACATTTTATAGTATTATTATATTATACATATAATTTTGACTAAAGATATATTTTAAACGCCATTCGCAAATAATCTATCAATAACAATGATATTACATATATTTATGTATCGCTTCACCTTAGATGCTATCTTATAAGAAAGCAATTGAATTGCTTTCTAATAGGGAACTCAGTAGTGCTTAAATGGCAACACTTATAAACAACATTCACCATAGACAAGATTACACAGACCAAATAAATTGTTTAAAAAACCCTTGCTCTAGTATCTTTGGCCGCCTGACGTTGACCTGTTTCCTACGGCGGGATATTTAAATTCAAATCATTAGATACTTGATAATCGTATAGTATTAAAGACTACTAAAATAACGGAATCTATTTACATATAACTCTCAATAATAATATTTTTCACTATTGATTCCATTAAATTTAAGTTGTTTGTTTAACGTTGTTTATTAATTTTGAAATTGAAATGTTGTGTATGCCTGTAAGTAGTTTGACACCGTATTAGAAATAACACTAGTTTTATTTTGCTAAGTATTTATTATGTACATCCTATTGGCTTTGCTTTATAAACATTAAAAAAAAATCTGCCCGGGGAAACAGGTTGGGTATGATAGTACAATATAAAAACGTTTTTCTGTTCTTAAATCAGAATGTTAAATAATTTTTGTGCTCTAAATTGTTTGCGATATTTGGCTTATTTAGTCCCATTAATTTGGTACCTGTTATTGCCATATGATTAAATAAATAAGTACCTGTTATATTACAGTTAAGGACCTAGTCGCGATAAATTCTGCTTGTGGTACTCAGAAAGCTCTGTACATAAAGGAGGCATAGTCATGACCATAGAACATGAACCAGCAACATCATTAACTCTCCTATCTTCTGTTAGGACAGCGAGAACTTTAGGTTTTTCATGAATATCCTCCCCTCTATACTCTTCTACTGAGATAAGCCCATACTCATTTCGCGTGAATATCATCAGACGATTCCCTGAAACAAGAGTTTTATTATTATTTTATACTGGATATCTTAAGTTAATAAGTATATTAAGTTATTTTTGAGGATGTACAACTATGTTTATAACTGTCCCATATAATTTAACTATATAGTTTCTTTTATTTATGTACTGATTCTATATTCTACCTTAAATAATTTGTATTTTTTGGACATGCATTTTGGTCATGTGTAAAATACATTTGTATGAAATCACATTTTCACACTTATTAAAATAATGAACTAATGCACTTCTAAATATTAAAAAAGATCACCTAAATTGCATATAGTCGCCGGCAGGTTGGTAAAATTGGTTATAAGGTCTAACTTTTCATCTATTCCAGGTCTGTACCTATAAAAATTCCTGAAGTAACTCTGCATACAGTAAATATAGTTTTTATACTGTCTCAAACAACTCATTCTCATCTCTGTTGCTACACTTGTTTCCCAGCAGTCTTTATCGTGTAAACTTTCATAGCTATAAATGTTTGTTTGTCCTGCAGCATAAACATTGTTTTTAAAAGAACACACTGCAGGATTCTGTACAGCATCAGGCAACTTTGCTATTTTTCTGTATGTCCTTTGTTTTAAGTCATATTCAATAGTTGTCTCTAATATTACTCTGTAAAGAATAATTTCACCTTTATTTATTAAAAAGAAAGAGGTGTAAATCACAAGCAAACTAATGATTTATTAAACATATTGACATATATTTAAACTATGTATATTACATTTAAATTCTTAGTCAAGAATTAATTTTCAAAATGCTTACATAAATTGTATACAGAGGAATCTAAATTGTTATTGGATTTTATTTAAAGTGTAACCAAAAAATCAAATGGTAATTAGATCTTTTTAAAAGAGATCTAATTACCATTTAAGCTAGTATTTTCTGACCCCTTTTTGATCAAAATATGCTGATTTACTTAATAGAATTCCATGATTAAAAAGATGAAAGTATCTGGAATGCCCTAATAAACAAACTCAACTTTCACTTTCACAATTTCATGTTCGATATTTTACCAACATTTAAAGACCAACTGACTACTGGGAGAGCTGATCACTCCCAAGTTAACTAAAATGGAAGGAAGCAACAATGACTCTTTGTGGGAACATGACTAAGATGGTGTCAATAGAAGTACTAGGTATCATGACAAACTTCATACAATAACAGGAATACTACAGACTAATATACATTAATATACATATATATATACGTTATACTCCTAACAAAAGGTAAGGTAAATATCAATAGAACACTTAAAATAATTAAAATATATCTATATAACATTCTATCTATACAGATATTACTGACCTAAATTCTCCTATTCCTCCAATAATATACATAAGATCTCCCAAAATAGTGACCCCCGCATGTCTCCTCTGTGGCAACTGCACACCATGATGAGTCCATTCTTTCCTCAAAGTATCATAGACCTTTACGTCTCTCATAAAAATCCCAGATCCCCTTCCATGTTCACCGTTAACAATAACCAGTTTTGTTACACCCCATGATGCTACATTCCAGCCCCATATATTTTTATCTGCTACTTTTAAGTATTGTTCAAATCCTTTATCTTCTTCAAACGTATACAAGTGATGTGGCAAAAACTCGGGTTTACAATCTTTCAACATCCATATTGGTAATACAGGAACATAATTAAAAACACGAGTTCTACTATTTTTAACAATACTCAATGATTCAGACCATACCTTATCAGTGAATTTAACACTAATTTCAGTTCGATTTTTACTCAAAACAGATTCAGATATTTCTAGGTCTTTATTGGTTAATTCTAAAAGACAGTCTATGATTTTAATTGCTAGACTGTCAAAAAAATGTGTGCCATTTAAAGATTGTTGTATTTGTTTCAACTCATCATTTGATAATCTTTTAAAATCTAAACAAGCTAGAATAAGTGGTAATGTATCATCTAATTTATTATTATCTAAAATCCACTTCAGACCAAATTGAAAAACATCTATTTCGCTTTCTGAACCTAAATATGGGTGGGATAAATACCACACCAATTTGCTTATTGTAGGTATATATTCCGGCTTCATAGATTTAAATGAATATAGTCCGTATGAACTAGAAAATTGTTCTAACTGTGCAAAAGATGCGCTTTGAGCAATAGCCATTGTCTCCATCCAATTAGATTCGCTCAACTGAATATTTAGTACATATTCAATTTGTTTGATAAGTTCGATTATTTGAAGAAAATTTGCTGCTATTGCAATATCACTAATTATTGAGAGTGGATATTCAGATAAAAGTATCATACCCATTTGCATGTATTTAAGTATTATACCCATTGTATCAGGATCTAGCATCTGAAATAAATAAGAGGTATATTTACTGTGATCAACTTTAAGGAATATACCAGGAATAAATATATATTACATCAATAATTATTTCTTGTTTTTCGCTCTCTACATAATTTCCACTAAACATGGCACGAAAATAATCACTATATTCACATAAAAGTTCTTTGTTTACTTTAAAAATCTTATCATGTATCCGTAAAGTTATTTCTCCCATTTTAATAAATTTAATATTAAGAAAAATATTTATGTGAATACAGTTCAAAATATTTTAGTTAAACTTAGTATTTATATTTATTCTATTTATATTTAGTCTATGGTTCAAATATCTGGTTAATACCATAGATGGTCTATACCAATCTATGGTCTATACTATATATGATTATAGTTTATACACTATACTATGATCTTAATTAGTGGATATGTATGGTTTATACGGCTACCCACCAACTAAAAACAGCCAATAATTGGTTTTTTTTTACATTCATTTATTAACAGTATTAGTATTTTTAGAACTTAGAAGACGTGTTTTGATGCAGTGTTTGGTGTAGAATGTAGATTTACTTTTAAAAATTGCAACACAATTCGAAATGGAGGGAAAATTTGACAAACATCTGACAAAAAGACTTGACAGCTGTTTTGTGTTTTATTGATGTAATTTTTCAATTTAAAGATAATTTTATGTAAATGTTAAACTTTAATTTTTATTAAGAGTAGACAGTCTGCCTAATTACAACAAGTTTGTGTAATAACTACTTCATGGTAATGCGACATATAGGTGGTGATACTTACAAAATAAACAAATGACTGCTACAGCTTCAGCTACTACTGCTACAGTTGACGAAGACTTAGACGAGTGTGGACCTCAGCTGATTAATAAATTAGAGGTGAGTTCATAATTATTTGAAAAGTCGTGTCATGAAAATAAAATTAAAACATACACGTCTATCAAATACATCTAAACATCAACTTTGATTGAAAACAATTAGTATCCTTTTAAGTTTCAATCTCAATTTTCTTTTTGAAACTAATTCAAAAAGAAAACGGATTATAGCAAAATGATTCTATACTATACTTTGGAATTACTTAATATGGAATTCCACAAAGTAAGGCCTACTTGTATAATAATAATAATCGTCTTTACAACATTGAAAAGATCTTCAAATCAATTAAACACAGTCATAAACTGCAATACATGTAAATGGCATGTAAATGTGAAAAAAAAATAGATTTCATATAAATTAAGGTCAAATAAAATTCATCACATTACAATTAACTATAAATTTATCAATATTATAATAACATTGATCCAAAAGATAATGAAAGAGTTGAATTTTCGACTAAACGGTAATTTATTAGGATTTTCAGACAGCATATATATTCTATAAAGTTATTGTCATTTAGTAACCATTTTGGAACAATGTCGGACTTTGTATAAAAATTGAGTTATTCATAAGTTAAATTAAATTTTTTAATTTTCTATGTCAAAACTTTTGCAAACAATCTTTTTACAAAATAATAATACATATAGTTAAATATGATTAAAATAATCTATTTTTGTATAATTGATCTAATATGTATCTGTATCTTAAACACACATTAATGTTATAGTCTATGAACAAAGAAAACTTTTTTCTTTTTAAAGGGAAATGGTATTACATCTGGTGACATTAAAAAATTGGAAGAAGCAGGATATCATACAGTGGAATCTGTGGCATATGCCCCAAAGAAATGGTTGATAACAATAAAAGGTATATCTGAGGCTAAGGCTGATAAAATCCTCTCAGAAGCTTCAAAGTTGGTGCCTATGGGCTTTACCACAGCTACAGAGTTTCATCAAAAAAGGTGTGTATTACATACAAGATTAAGTTATATGTTGTGATGTATTATCAAACAGTATTGATATGTATATGTTATTAAAAATGTCTAAGTAAGTAGTCTACAAAACATTTTCTCCATATTTTTTGAAACAATGACTTTGAAACAAAGGATTTAAACCAATGAAACATTGCCTTTTTTCTTAAATTTCTCTTGTAGAGAATCACAGGCAATAGCTTTTATGTAATAACAAAATTTTATTATGCTGATTTACATCATCTTCCTGCCCTTATCCCACTCTAAGTGGGGTCGGCACAACATGTTATAAACATGCTTGAAGATGATTTGGCTGCGTTTTTACGACCGGCCGCCTGCCTGATGTCAACTTACCTCTGTCGTATTTCAGGACACCTCGGTAAGAAAGAGGGTGGTCTATTCTACTAAACCGGATACCACACGGTGGGTCATCTTACTTTAGTCGCCTTTTACGACACCTCGGTAAGAAATGAGGTTGGTCTATTCTACTCAGCCGGATACCACATTATTATGCTGATTTACCTCTTAACAATATTCCATAAGACATAATGCTATGAAAGTATTTTTTTTTTTAAATTATTATCAAATTAATACATTACAACAAATTACATTATATAAAAAAAAGAAAGTCAAATTAAATTAATTGAAATTAAAAAAATAGTCAAATTAGTTGTATAAAAAATGTCATGTCATAAAGTAAGGAAAATAAGTTTTGCTGTTTCTGCCTTATGTTCAGGAGAGCAAAGGCCACTGAACTGAAGTTCCCTGCAAGAATGTTTATTGTGTGTGTGTGTGCCCCATTAAAATTTTGTATTTATAATTATAAAATAATAAATTATTATAATGCCAAGCATACAATGTACTAAGTAGAGGAATGATGAATGTTTGCTTTTGATGAATTTTTTTAATAATTTAATTTTGGTTTTTAGAGCGGAAATTGTTCAGCTTACCACTGGTTCTAAGGAATTAGATAGGTTACTTGGAGGTGGCATTGAGACGGGATCAATAACAGAAATATTTGGGGAGTTTCGCACAGGGAAAACACAGCTTTGCCACACCCTTGCTGTTACTTGTCAGGTAATAAATTACAATAATAAAATATATTCAATATATACATACTTAGTATTAAATTGTCGGATTTCACCAAAGTTGTTTTGTGGTAAAATCAATAAAGAGTAGCGTTACACCTACAAAACTCATTAAGTGTTGAAGAGACTCATATCTTGGAAGAGCATTGATAACGCTAGCTGTTTTAATAGTTTGTAGCATAGATGGCATTGAAATAAGGCTCACAGTGTATACAAGTTAAGACTAATTTTGGTTATATACAGTTATGGCGGCAATGACTCCAACGATTTTCCTGAAATTTAATGTAAGGGGTTTTGGGGCAGAAAAATAAATCTAGATAGGTTTTATGTAAAAGAAATTGTTTTATTTAAATTGAATTTTCGTCAAGTCAGCGTAGGTTATTCGGAGAATGGGCAGCCTTGAGAAATGTAAATACCTAGGATCGATCCCCAACTAAATTATTATTTTTTCTGTTTTTAATTTTTTTTTTTACTTACCGAGCAGGGCTCGGTCACCCAGATATTTATTTTTGTTTCAGTTACCAATAGAACAGTCAGGAGGTGAGGGAAAGTGTATGTACATAGATACTGAAGGAACCTTCCGGCCGGAGAGATTGTTGGCAGTGGCCCAGCGTTATGGCATGGAAGGAGCAGCTGTTTTGGACAATGTGGCTTACGCCAGAGCTTATAACACTGACCATCAGACGCAGCTGCTGGTGCAGGCCTGTGCTATGATGGCTGAGTCCAGGTAATTATTATATATTATCCCTCGACAAAATTACAGTAAGTTACAGTAAGTTATTTCTCCCCCCCCCCCCATCGCCCTTATCAGCAAAAGTAATCAAGGCTCTTACCTCCTCCCCCCATGCTTACGTATACATTTGTCTAATATTATGTAGCAGATTTATTATATTTATTCGTGTAAAAAAGTAAATAACTACCGATGACGTATCATCATCTAGACTCCCCTCCCCCCTTGTCATCCAAAATAAGCAAAGCAAAGACCCCCCGTCCCCCTATAGTGCTCACGTAATACTCGAACGGTCCCTATATCATAGACATACGAGAGGTCACAAAAAGCTTGTGATATCTGTGTCGCGACTCAGCAGAGTTAGCAACTCATTCGGTATTCGCTTCTACAATAAAATTCCGCAATCAATACTAGATCAGTCTACAGAAAGGTTTAAATTAAGTATAAGAGATGTTCTTATACGTAAAGCATATTACAAAATTGAAGATTATTTGGATGATAAAAAAGCCTGGATTTGAAAATCCTTTGAGCTTCATACAATACGGTTTAATAATTGAAAATGTTTAAAAGATTGACCGCCGAGTTTCTTTCTGGTTCTTTTTGGTAAGAGCAACATTCCGAACCAGTTGTAGCTTCATTAATCATATTGATCCTTGACGATTCAAAAGTGCTTCAAAGAGCTTATTTGAATAAAGATTATTTTGATTTGATATAATGCAGTAATCTTATGTAATCTTATTACACGTTTTCGTATAATGCGATTTCAGTCTCTCGTATGACGCGTATTTTTTCTCTTTAACGCGGTTTGCAGGCTATATAGTGTGCTATTATGGCGTAGTCCAGGTAAGTATTATACATTTTCCTTCAAAAAACACAGTACAGACATAAAGAGAAATACAGTAGTCACTCCTATAACGCTGTACTCTTATTAGAAGTTTTCGTATAACACGGTTTTAGTCCCTGTTTTAACGCGTGTTTTTCCTATATAACGCGTGTTGCAAGCGCGCCTTTATAGTGGATTCCAGGTGAGTATTATAAATTATCCCTCGAGAAAATTACAGTACTCACTTCTATAATGTGGTACTCTTATTACACGTTTTCGCATAACGCGATTCCAGTCCCTGTTATACACGTGTATTCCCTCTATAACGCAGGGTGCAGGCTTGTTATGATGGCGGAGTCCAGATAACATAATTATCTTACAAGAAAAATACAGTAGTCCCTCCTATAACGTTGTATTCTTATTACACGTTTTCGTATAACGCGATTTTAGTCTCACGTAAAATGCGTCATTTTCCCTTTATAACGCGGGGATTGCCCATGTTCCACGTATTATAAAATTAAATTATTATTATTATTAAGTCTATATTCATTTTAATAGACTTTGATTTGAAATATGAATGCTATTGTGTATCAATTATGTCTGTTTGTCATCGGACAAAAGCCTCCAACTGTGACAATTTCATTTCGTTTGGCCATGTCACAGCTAAAATTAAATTAGGTTAATCCTTAAATTGTTACACACTACTTACTAGTCTTATCTTACTAATATTATAAATGCGAAAGTTTGTGAGCATGGATATATATTTTTTACTCTTTCACGGCGAATCCGCTAAACCAATATCGATTAAATTTGTCACAATCATTCCTTATACACTGGGGCTACATATAGGCTATAGAAATCCTGTTAATTCTATAGGAATAGGATGACATTGAAAAGCTATCATGCGACAACAGTCACGCGAACGAATTTACTGTTAAATCTTCTTTTTTTTTTTTAATACAGGAAAAAACCCCTTTTGGGTACCGCCGCCCGACGGGGACAGGCGACGGTTATGTCGGACTCGCACCGACTAAAATAACCTGTGTGCTTCACTACGCTGCTGGTGGCGGGGATAGGGTACCCATGAAGACATTGCCCCCCATCCCCGCCAGCAGCAACTCTGTACCCCAGAGTGCGCCACCTCTGGGTCGGGGCCTCTCTACTGTTAAATCTAGTGTAACAACGCCGTCTTGTCGTTACTGCAAGCAAGCCATGACGTCACATCTCGCCACAGCCTTTCGCGCCATTATGACGTGGAGATGTGACAGCCACTGTCATTAGCAGCTAGCCCGCGGATAGCGAATGAGAGTTTGCCTTGATATCATTTTTTTATGAAAGGAATAAAACTGAATTAGAATACTTCTTTTATTACTACAAGTAGTTTAGTAACACTAGTATGTAATGTATCTAGCTTTGGAGGGTTGTCATTATCAATAGGTAAATAAGCAAATGTATTTTATATTTGGCAGGTATTCCCTGCTCATAGTAGACAGTGCAACGGCTCTGTATAGAACGGATTACTCCGGCAGAGGTGAACTCAACTCGAGGCAATTGCATCTCGGCAGGTTCATGAGGATGCTGCTCAGATTAGCTGACGAGGTATTACACTATTATATATCACTAGCAATAGCCAGCGGCTCCGACCGCGTGGAAAGATTAAAACCGTAATATAGTCTTCTGATAACCATAAAAATGGTTAAAATGGGTTAACCTTAAAAGCTACACATATGCTGTCGCGTACTTTTATTTAGAACATTTAGAGGGGAACAATTTTGTAAAAACAAAGTAAGTAGCGGCCTGTTACTATCCACTGCTGAGAATAGGCCTCTTCTCTCCGTTTTTGGAGAGAAGGTTTGGAGCTATGACCTACCACGCTGCTCCAATGCGGATTGGTAGGGTACACATATCCCCAGAATTCTTTAGAGATATGCAGGTTTCCTCACGATGTTTTCCTTCGCCGAAAAGCGTGTGATAAATTCCGATTGTCAATTAGACACAAGTTTTATCATAAAATCTCATTGGTGTCTGCCCGGGTTCAAACCCGTGACCTCCTCGAAAGAGTCCCACGGTGTTACCGCTGGGCTACCACAGCTTATACACACAATTTTGTAGTACAGTAATAGTAATCATGTGACAACATGTTATAAACATGTTGTCACATGATTTGGCTTCGTATTACCTGTAAAAAAAAGGGTGGTGTATTCTAACTCAACCGGTTACCACACTTACCTTAGTCGCTTTTTACGACACCTAGTTAAGAAATGAGGGTGGTCTATGCTATTCAGCCGGATACCACACGGCTAGTTTTTCGTAATTAATAATATTGTTAAATTTATCCTTACAGTTCGGTATAGCTGTAGTAATAACGAACCAAGTTGTAGCGCAAGTGGACGCGGTCGGCGTGTTCAATGCAGACACAAAGAAGCCCATCGGTGGGCACATCATCGCCCACGCGTCCACCACACGGCTCTACCTGCGCAAGGGGAGGGGGGACAACCGGGTGTGCAAGATATACGACAGTCCGTGCTTGCCGGAGACCGAGGCCATGTTCGCCATCAGCACAGAGGGAATAACAGACGCTAAGGAATAACTGTAATTTGAAATATTTTGTAAATCGTAATTAAATATATGAAGTATAAGTTTCATTTAATATCTACGGTGTATTTATTTAATCATACCTTAGACAGTCAATATTAGTATGAATTATAGACAACTTTTGCTATCTGGAAACGGCTAAAACGATTTTCCTGAAATTCAGCATGCAGGTTTTGGGTTTAAAATAATTTTATCCCTATTTTTGGGCACTAAAACTATTAAAATTTACTTTTAATTTATTGAACATATAAAACACCATTTTTGCCTTTAAATGTCAAGTCAGCGTCAGTTTTAAAAAAATGCTTCGATCATCACCAAACTTTACAGAATCATCCGCTGGGTCATTCTAATGATTTTCTGAAAATTTCATTAAAATCGGTCCAGCCGTTTTTGAACCAGTAAAGGACAGATTGAAGTAATGGAAGCCTTCTGGTTTAATAAGTCTTCTTTATTCTACCTTATATATTTAGACTTTGAACAAGTTTACGCAGTAAACTGAGTAGCGTACCATTTTCCATAATACAGTAAAACCATTATACAGTACTAATTATCCTCGGATCTCTGTTGTCAAAGATTTATGTGACGGGTGCGTTCGGAATAAACAGATAAACATTTATTTTTAAACTCTACCCGATGAACCAACAAATTTTATATAGAAAATGTTGGCCCTTGGTGGGAATCAAAACCGCGACCCGCGAAGCTTAAGGCAGGTTCACAGCCAACTGCACCAACAAGCCAGTTGGTATCATTCTAAATTTAAAACTGAACTTTATAGTTTCGAGTGTCTGTTCAGAAATAAAACTATTTCATAGGTATAATATTTTATTCAAACTAAAACCAAACTAAGCACATTTAACACGATATAAACCTTGAAGTATAATAAAAATAAAGCTCACAAAATCTTTATCACCAATTAATTTCATAGTTATTTTCGTCATTACTGTTCCATAAACCAAAAGATTTTGTCTGATCAAGTACTAATTTAAAGTTTTGAATAAATTTTATACTATTCTTCTAGAACAATGGAACATATTTGTTAGGTACCATTTGAATATTTGTATTTATGGAACAATAATAAACGAAATGACAAGTTGAGTATAATAAAGGCCGCAGATTCTGTCCCGATTTATCGCAGGAAGTATAAATAATGTTCAAGCTAACATAACAATATGCCCATTAGTTAACTGCAGTTCTATTCCGAATCATAACTTACCTTAATTTTTTGTTAAAATAACTTTAAAAAATCCAAACTTTCGTCATCGAAATGTTTGTTACATTTACTTCGTATATTTTTATATAGAGGGGGTATAAAATTATAATCTTGCGCTATATTGTACAAACTAAATATTTATTTTTACATATAATATTCAGTTTTATCTGACTGAATAGGAAAAATCGAATCCTTAGATAACAGAGAGAACTTTTTTACTAACCGAAACATTTTGTACAATTCTTTTTCTAATGTTTTAATCAGGCACTATGCATAAATATTTTAGTGTTAAAAAAACAAATTTCATCTTCAGCTAGCTATAAATATAATTCTAAGATAATAAATAACTTATTACAAATACGCTTATCACGTACATCTATCTATCACCGTATCATTTAATAAACCATAATAATATGAAATTAATTCAAAATTCATGAAAACAACATCATTTCAATATAGAGTATAAGTTTTGTACTTTTGGGGGAATATTATAAGCGATGTATGTAACGGTCAGCTAAGGCTTTACATGGCGTTTCATGATAAGAACGTGACGTCATCTCTATTTGCTCTCAACCTTAATAATTGATATTATTTATAATAATAATTGTTAATAAGAATAATAGTTTTTCTTTTTCCTGGTCACATATTGTCTATTTAAATATATTGTAAGAACAATGACGTCTAATATTTTTTAAATATATAGTGGAACAGTTATTTATATAGTGTATTTTTCATAGAGTAGGGAAGCAAGCCTAAAATTTGCCATCAATACATATTATAAAACAAAGTCCCTAAAAACTGTCTGTTTGTGTATGGTGGATTTTCTCAAAATCTACCGAACAGATTACGATTTTTACTAAAAGATAGTACAAAAAAATAGTACAATTCTTCCGGAAGGTTTAGGTTAATATTACATTACCATTTTATGTAAATTGTACTGAAGAATTCACGTGGTTATAAAGAAAACTCGCCTGCTGGGGGCTTTCGTCGCATGCGCCGCGTAAACCAGCAGAGATATACAGAAGTAATGTACTGAAGAATCGTAGATTTACAAAAAAACTACAAGAAAGCCCGCGAGAGCATGTTTCCTATGGAAACATGCTCTCGGAAACATCATCTCCTATGGTTAACTCACAATAAATACTTTTATGTGCAAAATCTTCAATTTGGGAAAAATTTTGCACGCTGAATTTCAACGCGGGAGAAATAAATCAATTCTAGTTTAATTCAGCTAGTATTACAATACAGAAAAATAAAGAGAAAGGCAAATGATGATGATCTATCTGTCCTTCTTTTTTAGATGTAGTTAGACAAAGATGAAGTATATTAATTTCGTCTTCCCTCTCATTAATTGTGTCGTGTGTGTGTGTGTTGTTGTCAATGGTTCCCCTACTCTAGTATTAATAGCTCTATGATGTTTTGTATGCTATTACTCGTTGTTCTAACCCGATAACGTCATTAGCTCCAATCAGTAGTTTATGAGCGATATTTTAAGAAAGATATTTTTAGATAGATTATCATTTTGAATATAATATAAACCTGTAAGTAACGGCCTGTTACTATCCCACTGCTGGGCATAGGCCTCCTCTCTCCATTTTTGGAGAGAAGGTAGCTTAGACCTACCACGCTGCTACAATGCGGATTGGTAGGTTACACATATCCCTAGAATTTTCTAAAGATATGCAGGTTTCCTCACGATGTTTTCCTTCACCGAAAAGCGTGTGATAAATTGCAATTATCAATTAGACACATAAGTTTTTAATAGAAAAACTCATTGGTGTCTGCCTGGGTTTGAACCCATGATCGTCTCTAGAGATTCACACGGTCGCACCGCTAGGCCATCACAGCCGTATAAGCATATAAACCTGAATAAATAATTATTGCTTTCATCTATCACTCATTGACTATAAGTCTGTTCTAGATTAAATTCAACTCTGGCTATCATATACAAACTTTTACAATACTTAAGGTTAGAACTTTTACAATATTTAAGGTTAGAACTACCCTTGCATATTTATTATTGCTTAATTATTTATAATTGATGCAAATTCAATATAATAAAATAACATTTCTATGACTATTATGCTGATATTATGCACAAGATTGGTATATAATTGTAATAAATAAAACTTGTTCCGAGCTCTACCAATTACCTACCTAGTCTATCTGCTGAGCTCTTTATTTTCGAATATTTGACAACTCATACACAGCGATATGAATAAATATATATGGGACAAGTACACACACGGTCGTCTGTACCCAAAGCAAGTATCTATCTATCTATCTAATTTCGGGGACGCCTGTTGGTGCAAGGCGGGTGGTCAGCTCCTATTCCGGACTATTCCACCCATTTCCCCATGTTGGGACAAGGGTTTCACTGCTGTCCCGACAGTGAGTTACCCCAAAGCAAGTAACGTAATACTTGAGTTTTGGGTGACAGTCAACTGGTAATATGGTGGTACCGACTATACGACATTAATTTTAATTTAAGGTACTTACACACCTTGGCAATCTACATAAAAAAATATGTTAATAAAATATAATCTGTTAATTCAGTGAATTATTTTAGATTTTTTTTATGTTTAAAAAAAATAAACACGATTTGTAGGGATCAATGACCGTACGCGACATTCTAACCTCAGCCCAAAAACTAAATACGGTACACCATAGGAATAAACAAGTGCAAGGGAGACAAAACTGTTTTTGGGACAAGCGCGCGCGATATATCAACTAAGTTTACTATTTTTTATTATTTAATTATATCTTCTTACTTATTTACTTGTAAAATACATTTTTGTAAACCGATATTTAAGAAGATTAAATTATGGCAAAGTCATTTTATACGTTTATAAGTGGATTCATATAATGTCGTATCATCGGTGTCACCTGCTATTCATATGTAGTCGTAATTTAAATAAATACTTTTTTAAATTTAAACTATCGTGAGTAGTATTCTCAGTTAATGTATAGAACCGGCTATACTCACGTTTTATTCTATCGGGTTAGCCCGACTAGTTTCGAACCCATCCGGGGCACATATTCATGAGCTCTTTATATGACATTATCGCGGCGGGAACCGCGTACAGCGGCTCGATAGAATAAGACGTGAGTATAGCCGGTTCTATACATGAACCTTAAATAAATACTTTGATACATCCACACTTAAATAACCAACAAATTGTTTTTTTTAGAAAGTGTTGGGAATCGAACCCGCGACTTCCGTTGTTGAAGCCAGGGGCCACATGCCATGACCAACGGACCAGTCGAATTTAACTATTGTATATATCGCACATTTAGTATTAATATGACCTAATTCAATCTTATTCACAATCTTTATTTCAACGCTATCTATGATATCACGTTAAAAACTATTAAAAAAACTAGTGTTTTCTTGCTCATAAAAGTTATGGGTCTCTTTAACACTTACAAATTTTGTATGCATTATTGAAATTTGCTATTTCTATTAGCTTTATTGAAATTTGCTATAAACATTTTTCGAATTAGGTCACTTTAATATTAAGCGTACGATATGTATTTATCTAAATATCTGGACTAATTACACTTGAGTTATATTAAGCTATAATTTATATTATCTAAAACAGTATCGATTACAATAAATTACTTGTAAAAGAATAAAAATATTTTGTCTAGCTTTACTAAAACTATGCACACTGCTTGTTTAGCTTGCTTATTTCTATTTAAATTCTGTATATATTGCTTTATTATATTTATTACATTACCCATAACGTGGAATTTGAGATGCTCCTTAACCAATTTCATTATAATAATCCAGGTGTGAATAACTTAACAAATTCAAAATGCACGATTTAAGACAGCTATAAATAGGTAAGTCGACTTATAAATATATTCACACTTGGAATAGATATATGCTTGTAATAAATGTATATACTTAGATAATGAAATCATTTCCTAACAATAATATTACCATCGCTCTAGGATTTTTTTGTACCCAATAATATTAATATTGGATTCTATTTTATACCACAGTGTTACTGTACTGGAGCAAGGGAGCGAGCCTAAAATATAAGAAACAGTTCTGAGACTTATCATCTGTCCCTTTTTTTATGTACAGACAAAGATAAATATATGAGTTTCATTTTACCTCTCAGTATTTGATGCGACACTTTTTACTTACAGGCCTGTCTATGACTTCCTTACTATATATTATAAAAGACGACGATATTTTACTTTATTCTGATTCAATAAATAAAAAGAATGAATGAATGAATGAATATTTGAATTGAATACATGAATATTTCTCTGTGCATGTGATTAGACAAATAACTAACTATAAGTCTCATCTTCCCTCTCGTATTATTTGTTGGAAATTCGCATTCACAGGCTTGCCTATTGCTCTCCTACTCTACATATAATAACTATATGTTAAAAAGACTTAAATATTGTATGCAATTAGCATCTCAAATACCATGAAATATGCAACAGAATACATGATTTATTGATGGATTGGCCATACCTTTGTTCAATATAAAGTGCAGGCAAGTGGTCTATTTAAAAACTCATAGCTTTGGATCCACTGGTGTCACGCTTTTCCCGGGAACAGGTTCTTCAGTAGAGGGAGCCAAAGTTGAAACAGGAGCATGGGGTGAAGCGAAGCCTCCTTCACTTTCAAGCCTTTCATATTCACTGGCAACCAGGGCACGTAGTTCATCCTGGAATAAAAAAAAAAAAGTATAAGCTAATATAAGGCATTGTATTTATTGTATGAAGCACTCTATTCCCTCGTTTTCTTGTATACAAGCAACCTACCTTAGCTTTACCTAAACAACCTAGGCTTTTATACAAAATTACTTATATATTTTGTTTATTATTTTTATTCTAAGTATATTAAGAATTATTTTTGACATTTTAGTGTAATTGTTTAAAATAAATTTCAAAAAGTTACACAAGTTAATCAAATTATTGTATTCACTGGTTTGATAAGTGTACAAAGTTTGAACTAAATCTATCCATTTAAAGTGGGTGAAAGTAAAGTTCAGAGCTATTGGTTACATACATAAAAGTAAAACCAACATAATAAAAAACATATAAAAAAACACAACACAATAATTTTCATACATACATATGGGTAAATAATGCCAAAGCGTATAAAAATGCACTGTGACTTACACCCCAACCAAGTTTATCAGCCAACACCAGGCAGCCATCATCACAGTCACCGAGCCAGGCAACATCCCTAGTAGCATCCTCGTCTAACTGCAGCCCTCCACCACTGAGGCCCCACAGCCTTAATAATGGTGACCTGATACCAGCTTTCTCGCGATTAATCAACAATCTTGGACAGCTATCTGGAACCCTAGGCATTTGGATGGTATTTATAAATTTTACACATATATTCATACCTGGTGTGACTATGTTGATAAGTCGACTTACGCCCTTTTGTATGTTTAATCATAATAGGCATTAGAATTGCCTAATTTATATGATTAATATTTCAGTGAAGTTGATAAGTCTTTTATAATGCACATACAAACTTGTGAATATTTAAATAACTCTTTTAAACACATACTAAACGTAAACCTATTTATAACTGCCCTGAAAAGTGTGCATTTTGGATTTGTTCAGTATGCCTGGTATGGATATAACACATAATCTAGTAGACACTTAAGATTTTAGATTTAACAAGATGTTATTTCGTTTTAATTTAAAAAAAAGATTCTAATAAAGCAATGGCTACCAAAACTTGTCAGTCGTGATGTACTTTATTAGATTATGGCTACAAATGTATTTGCGCTATCATCATCCTCCTGCCCTTATCCCACTCTAAGTGGAGTCGGCACAACATGTTATAAACATGCTGTCACATGATTTGGCTGCGTTTTTACGACCGGCCGCCTTCCTGTCGTCAAATTACCTTAGTCATATTGTACGACACCTCGGTAAGAAATGAGGTTGGTCAATTCTACTCAGCCAGATACCACACGGCGGGTCGACTTATATTAGTCGCCTATTACGACCCCTCAGATATTTCTTCCTCTTCCTTCCTTCCTTCCTCTATATATGATAAAAAAATTTACTCAATTATATAACTGTTTTTTTTTCCTGTTTGTAAAGGAAATACAAGATTTCTTTCCTAAATGTCTATTTATATATCCTTTATGTTAGACAATAGATAGGGTTCAGGTTTTATCAAAATTCTTAAATTCCAGTTGCTCTAGTGAATTATGTGTAAAATAGACAGACAGAGACAACTTTCGCATTTGTATTAGTAGCAGGACATTTAAAGGGCTACAGAAAATATTTGACGATAGAATATATTTCAAAATGAAAACTAATGCACACACAAATCAATTCAATGTTTAGTCTTATTCAGTGAACAATATGACAATATATAAATAATACTATATTTATACAAACTTACATATCAATAAGGGATGCAAAAGGTTGAACTTCAAGCGATGAGCCCATAATAATCAACATGTCACATTTCTGAAAATCCACTTGAAGGCATCGCTGAAATCTCTCTGGAAGACTTTCACCAAAGAAAACAATGTCTGGTTTTACAACACCCGGGCATTCGGAACATGTGGGAATTTGATCAGTGAATATCACATCTGGAAATTATTTTTTATTTATTATATTTTGACCAAGTTGGTTAAAGAATTAAAAATAATATTTAAATATTATAATAACATAATCAATTAATAAAAGTTGTTTTTGGATATATGTATGATACTAGATACTAACAACCCTTTATTTATTTTATTCTGATAGAGAAATTTACTTAAGACTTGGATTATTCTTTCTATAAATTTTAAACATAACAGACACAGCTACAGGTTATATTTAATATTTAGTAATTGCATTATTATGATAACTCTTTTGTACTGAGAATTGTATATAACCTACAATCAATATTTTTCTATTTTAGTAGCTTCAGTCTTTCCTATCTATATATATCTTTTACCTTTAATAAACTCTAAAGAATATTCCTTCCTGCACTCCAAACAATGTGAAGTGTAGAATGAGCCATGAGCTTCTACTATTTTGTCATCAGGTAATCCTGCACCTCTTTCCAAAGTGTCAATATTTTGTGTATAATGACGTAACAATATTCCTGAAATTAAAATACATTACATTAAAATACATTCATAACATATTTGTATGAAAAGTTTACATATAATTGGTTTTTTTTTAGCCCAGCACTAACACTGTGTGACTCTTTCGAGGAGGTCACGGGTTCAAACAGGGGCACACACCAATGAGTTTTTCTGTTAAAACTTATGTGTCTAATTGATAATTGCAGTTTATCACACGCTTTTGTTAAGGAAACCATTGTGAGGAAACCTCCATATCTCTAGAGAATTCTGGAGATATGTGTAACCTACCAATCAGCACTGGAGCAGCATGGTAGGTCTTAGCTCCAAACCTTCTTTCCAAAAATGGAGAGAAGAGGCCTATTCTCAGCAGAGGGATAGTAAGAGGCAGCTACTTACTTTTTTTTTTAATTGTTTTTTTAGCAACTAATGCATTTCAACTTAGGACATGGAAGGTTATATTAACTGAATACATACCTTTTTCATGTAAAAGCCTTATAAAATAATGTGACACAGTGGGCTTGAAACTTCCTGGAAATAGTTCTTTTGCCAATGTAAAAAATGGTTTTGGATTTTGTCTGAAGAAATTTATTTCAAATATAGCTTGTGGTTCGGGCAAATTATATTTTTGTAAATTGTGGTATAACCCTGTCTCGGGGCTTCTAAAATCAGGTATTCCAGCAGCTGTAATAAAAAAACAATCAATAATAAACACATTTCTCATTTTCTTACACTTAAGATATTTTGTGTTGAAATTAAAAATCAGTTTTGAAATTCTTTAAATCGTTTTTTAATATTAAATATTTTGATCTAGTTACTATATGTATATTATTCTAGAAGTGTGTTTTTATGCTCCATTTTTTTCGCTTTACTTATATTTGTATTAAATTTAAACTAGTGACTTTTTACATTGTATCAGGAAAAACTTTTTAATAATTAATATTAAACATTGTAGTATTAATCAGAACACGAAAGGAAGTTCACAATTATGAGGCAATTTTTAAACAGGGCCATAATTTGTAATGAAGTTATAAGTCAACTTACATGTAGATATCCCTGCTCCTGCTAATGTTATAACATTTCGGCATCGTTCATTCTTAATCCATTTTACAACACCATCTAAAGTAACTTCATCTAAAACTTTTTCCACTTGTGTGGGCTGCTCGGAGGGTTCATAAAATCCAAGTTTCTGAGCTAAATACCTTCTTATTGAATCTACATCCAAGTCGCGAATTCTAGATCCCATAGTTTCAGTCGGATTTGGCGGGATTGGACTGTCGTGAGGTTCATCTCCTAAAAATTCACAAATATATTATTTATATATACTTTATTATTAATTTATATGTTTCAAGATCTTTAAAACTTACTGTCACTTTTTCCGGGAGGCGAATTAGCCGACATTTTATGCGAATTATCAAAATTGCGATTCCAGATCTTTGTCCAATTTCGCCACGGCCTATTTGACAGATAAGTGACGCGCATTCTCGGAAATAGTTAAGACAAATATATTTCCACTTACAAGATAAACATTTGATTTCATTATGTAACTATAAACGTTTCTAATCATGTATGGATTTGGTTTATTTATAATTATATTGATATATAATCAGATGTTCAGAAACGAAAAGTAGCATATTTAATTTTTCTTATTCAATTTGGTAATAATATGATCTTTGTGAATGCACTATTACAGTGTGAAATAGTCTGTGGTGTAAAATATTTGTTTCTAATACCTACATAATTTCAGATTTTTGCGAATAATAAATAGTATAGCTCAGTGCGAATAGGTTTTTGTTTCTTTTTTACTTTACTATTAAAATCGTTTCAGTAAATATATATATATTTTTAAATTAAAATAAAATTCACTTTTTGTAACATATCAAAAAATTATCTTTTTGAAATTATTATTATTATTATCTTTTATTTATTTAATTATTAAATTTCTGATTTAAAAGAGTGAATCTTCAGCTGCAACTCATTTTTTTTCGTCAACATGTCAACCAGAGCGTATGAGCGTATACGCGTATGAGTCTTTAATTTTTATAAGCTAATGGAACATAATCATATAATGTAAACCTATAGCAAAGATAATCGTCATTATTAATTCGTTACGTTTGCAATATGAGCGCAAAATAGATTAGTCAGAATAAATATAATGAATAAAGAATATATGTGTTAAAATACATAGTAGCCTATTTCTGTTTAATCATTATTGTAGTATAGATGATATAAATTCCAGAAAAACCTTAATGCAAAGAAATAAGTAAATTCAAGTATACTTATTAAAGAAAATCCAACTAGTATACCACAAAAACCACCAACATTACCTGCAAAAAAGAGAAAATTATTGTATGAAGAGAAATTTGTTGCTAGAATATAATTATTGCCAGTACATTAAATTGGTATGATAATAAGAAACGGATTGCGGATTGTTAAGTCGATTTAAATAATTAAATACTGACAAACACTATAGCTGTGTGTATAAGCTGTGGTAGCCCAGCGGTAGCACCGTGCGCCTCTTTCGAGGAGGTCTAGGGTTCAAACCCCGGGCAGGCACCAATGAGTTTTCTAGTAAAACTTATGTGTCTAATTGATAATTGCAATTTATCAGACGCTTTTCGGTGAAGGAAAACATCGTGAGGAAACCTGCATATCTCTAGAGAATTCTGGGGATATGTGTAACCTACCAATCCGCATTGGAGCAGCGTGGTAGGTCTTAGCTCCAATCCTTCTCTCCAAAAAAAAAAAAACGGAGAGAAGAGGCCTATGCCCAGCAGTGGGATAGTAACAGGCCGTTACTCAAACACTATAGCAATTTCTTTTTGAACGAGTACCTAACTCGTTAATTAGCTTTGGTTAGAGAATTGAGTTCTAATTCAGAACTGTAATAATCAAGCATTTCATTAAAAGCTTAGAATTAAAAATATAAATTATTGTTTGTTGTTGTTAGTCTCTTTTTCAAACTTTGTTTAGATTTAAAACCGTCAGTAACCCAGTATCAACAACGTACTGTAGGTGGCGCTAATGTCAATTCTTTGAGCATTAAAAACATAGCAACTCTGTATACAAAGCTTAACGGAAATGTGCCTGCATATTATGATACGTCATATAAATTAAAATCATCTTTAATGTTTTTGTTATCTGTTTTTAATAAAAGTAATAAAAATATGTAACTGGTTTTCTTAGAAGCTATAATAATATAACTATAATTTTGCGCCACTAATATTCTCAATAATACACCTATTTCTAAATGTATTTCTTTTTCAAATAGCCCAATAGGTTTAGATATTGATGTTTATTAAAATATATTTTATAAGCGATAGGTAGCTATTATTAGCAACTTTAACATTTGTATAATAAGATAATAATTATTATATAAAGTTTAGTGTATTAGGAAGTATAAATATTGGCATTAGTCTCATTATTGTAGTCCCAACTTAAGAGGATTTTAAAAATGGAAGAGGAATTCATTTTGGCGGCATTCTGTTGTGACGAAAAATAGTTGCTATTAAAGTAATTAAGAGTAATAAAGTGTTTAAGAATTGTATTGATATATTTTGGAGGTTTTTTGTATTTTAATACTACCTATATTTAAATTTAGTTTATCCCTTAATTATAAATATATACACATAACACTTTGTTATTGAGTAATTGTGTTACACTGTAGTTTAGAATTAGGTCGGTTTTTTACAATTAAAAGACGTTCTACTTGAATATATTCTCTATTATTTTCTATTTACTATCTGAATTACTTACTGACAATCTCGAACCAATAAAATACGATGTCAAGACGGTTCAAAATACCGTCGGACGTTGCTTGATAAATGCTGAGCAAACATTTACTGGACATGTTTAAGCCCTTGCTGTAAATTAAAATTATTGCATATTACAGAGTGAGGAGCTGTGATAGACCAGCGGTGAAACTGTGCGATTCTCTCAAGAGGGACACGGGTTCAAACCCCGAGCGAGAGTTTTTCTAATTAAACTTTGTGTGTTATTCACAATTATAATTTATCATTCGCTTTTCGCTGAAGGAGACATCGTGAGGGAACTTGTATATTTCTAGAGAATTATAGGTATATGTTTTATCTTCCAAATCTATCCGGCTGAGTAGAATAAACCACTTTCATTTCTTACCGAGGTGTCGTAAAAGGCGACTAAGGTAAGTTGAACCGCCGTGTGCTATCCTGCTGAATAGAATACACCACCCTCTTTCTTACCGAGGTGTGGTAAAATACGACTAAGGTAAGTTGACGTCAGGCAGGTAGGCAGTCGTGGCCAAATCACAATAGCACACGGTACACGGCACAACATGTTTATGGCACGGTACATGGCACAACATGTTGTGCCGCTTAGAGTTGCATAAGGGCAGGAAGATGATATATTTCTAAAGAAACTTACAAGAAAAAACTTGCAAACTCCTTATTTTCATTGGCTACGTAGATAAGGGGTATCTTAGAATGCTTAATGTAGTATTGGGTTAGTTCACAATCAGGCAAACACTCCGAGCAATACAGGGCGTCTTGAATTTCTACCTCAAGACCGTCCGTGTTAATCGCGTCCTTTGGAAATAGGTATTTAAGTTTTTCTGCAAATTAATAAATGAAATGAGAGCCTACCACAATAATTATAAGATCGTTAATTCGAATGCTTAGCGTGGAATTCATAGTTTAAGTTATATTCTGTAAAGTTTAGTCGTCTTTTACGACACCTCGGTAAGAAATGAGGGTGGTAGTATTCTATTCAGCCGGATAGCACACGGCGCTTGAGTATTTACATTACCGACACTAGATAATAAGGAAGCTAAAATGTTATTTTAATATTCCCGAACTCTTGATATTTCCTTAAATTAGTTAGTAGTTAGAGTTACACAAACTGTGTGCTTAGTGCGAGTTTTTTTAACCTACTAGATCAAGATAGATAGATAGATAGATAGATAGATAGATAGATAAACATCTTTATTGCACAAAATTACACTATAAAATAAAAACATAAAAACAAATAACAGAAAACCTTAAATCTAATAATAATGTAAAGCGTGCAAAAGGCGGTCTTATCACTAAGCAGTGATCTCTTCCAGACAACCCTTTGAGCGAAGGAATCACATAAAAATAAAACATAGTATAGTGGGTTAGTGTTCCATAATAGAGAAAGGAGAAAAAAATAAAAAAAATAAACTAAAAATAATAATAAGAAGATAATAATAATAGAAAGAAATCAGAGTCATAGTATTAGCGTGACATCTCACTGCATCAAGTAAAATTCCTTGACACGGCGTTTAAAAATGGCAATTGATGAAGGTTGGCGCAGGTCAGGCGGGAGAGCATTCCACAATCTTACTGCTGTAGCAGTAAATGAGTTTTCGTAACAGCGTGAATTACGTTTCGGGACTTTTAATTTGTAACCGTCTTGGGAGCGAAGATGAAGATGAGAAGAAAAATTTGAAAGGTAAGGAAATCGTTCTTTTAAGTAACTTGGAGCAAAGGGATGAAAGAGAGTCGTATACAGTAATGAAAGGACATGAAGGTTACGGCGCTGTCGTATAGGGAGCCATCTAAGTTGTGTGCGATATTGGGACACATGGTCGAATTTTCGTAGTCCAAATATAAATTTAACACAAGTTAACGTTACGCCAATTTGTGTGGCGCTGGAACAGCGGTCACTAGATGTCGCTGTTGCATCGTCAAACCACTGGTGTTATAGCGATTGAGTAGGTTAAAAAACTCGCACTAAGCACACTGTAGAAATAGTTACTATTAATGAGTACATTACTTATTTAATTTACTTACCTTTGTATCTATTCAAACATTTCAAATGATCAATGGTGCAAATATTATCATCTTTATTCAATGTTGGAAAGTAATAAGGTGTACATTTACATAGCGATTTCAGGGCCTTGATACGACATCTCACAATACAAGCACTGTACGAGTACAAATTGTAAAATTCATCTTCTATCTCGTCGCGGAATAGACATTTTCTCTAAAACGAAAAAAATTGAAATAAAATTATTGTTTTAAATCGTTAGCGATTCGACGCGCGACGCAATGGCCGCGCCTGCTTCGATACGCAACGCACTCGTTTCGCACCCCTTTTGAAACCGTTGGACTTCAAATAAATCTTAAAGATTTTGCGATAATCCACCATATATGTACTTAATTTGACGGAATATTCGTTATATTCTGAACATTTCCCAGACGATATTACAGCGGATTCTTTGTTATATATTCTGGCGTATATATACAGTTAAAAAATAACCTTCCTAATAATATTTTAATTAACAAACGCGATTTACGGATCTCTGCAAAGTAAAGCCTAATAAATTATCCGCTTTCTGTGTACATTTGATCGTCAAATGAATCTATCTCAAACTGTCTGTTACTGTCGTTTTTACGATCTTATGATTAAGATTTAGATTTAACTAACAATAGTCGCCATTGAAGTACACGTTGAGGTACACCTCAACTTAAGCTGAACGGTGCTCCAATTCGTATCGTCATATTTCTGTATATTTACTTTATTGTGACATTATTAATATAAGGTTTGATTTGATATGATTTTATATAGCAAATAGTGATATCATCATTTCTTTAATCCTTGCTACTCTTTTCCAACTAGAAAGTTTGCTGCTAGCGTATGTAAGCATTTTGTTTGTTTAGTTTTGATTGTTAAGTTACACATATTTCAAGAATTTTCTAGGAATAGAATATAATAGGAACCTCAAGATGTTTTCCGTTACATAGAAAATTCTTTGGTATATATTCCCATAGTTTGTCTATCAATATATACTTGTTTCATTTAAATAAAAAATAAGTGCTACCGTTTTTGGGGGATATTTGCGAACTTCCGTTGTCGCGACCTGTTTTATGGCGAGTACTTCGAACTGCACTGCCTGGTTAGGCTGTGCAGATCTTTGAACGACACGCCCACCTGTGGGATCCGCAAAATGAGTGGCATCGAATATGAGTACCTGGAATTAGATATTTTAAGGCATAGACAGACCAGAATGGTTTGTAACATAAATCTCTGTCGACATCAACTTAACGAATAAGTTTGGCCATACAAAGGGCTGTCAGTATTTTAGAAACTTTACCCCATTGCAACGGAATGGATGGTTTCGATTTAGTGTATATATATATTTATTAATTTTTATTTTTTATACTTTAGTTATTATTTAGTTACTTTTAATTTATTTTAAGTTTTTTTAATGCTTGTCTTTGTATAATAGTTTAGTTTAGTAAATAGTTTTCATCTTAAGACTACGACTTATCTTTTACTATTAAGTCTCTTTTACTATCTTTTACTACTTTTAAAACTAAGACTTATCTTTTGACATAGTAGGTACAAGTAAGGTGTTTTATAGCGTGCAAAACGCTAACATTGCTCACGGACTAATAGTTAAATATTTGTTTAGGTAAACATTACATTGCTTCTCGGCGTAATGGCATTGTAGATCTAGTAATTCATATAGGTAAGTATCAAATTTAAATACTCACAGTATTAAATAATTAATAAATAAATATTACCAATACAATGCTGATAATTAGTACCTACATGAAACTTTAACTATTGTGATCCATATTTAAAAGCGATATTGAACCTTTGGGTTTTATTTTATGTTTGCAACATACGTTGAAAACTTGAAAGACCGATATTTTATATTTTAAGGTTATTTAAGAAAACTTCACGTTACAATTCTTACTTAATTTTCTCACTGCGTCCATACAAAAAAATTTTGAAAACACTGGATTCAAAACTTTTCACTTTTCATGTTGAAATTCGTTTTGCTGAGGTTTACCAGTAGTTCATATTTCCGCAAACGTTTGTTGGAACTTGCGTATTTAAAGTAAGAGACAGTGCAAAACTATTACAAATGATCGCACAATCGTCAATTTCTTATCATATTCCTCTTCAAGGTATATTATCTTATACCACTCGGATCCAGCGGCACCCTGCGTTCTTTACAATCGAATGCTGCAAATAATGGTTAGGAGATAGGAGCTTAAGGACATACTAAGTACATAAACTTCATACCTCAAAACCATACATGTTAAATGTAGTATAAGTATAATCATCAACCATGGGGTCCAATATAACATTGAGGCCTTGCAACAGGCCCGAGTCATGTTGTCTTTTGATTCTGTAAATAGTTCTATCCGTTCTGTAATAAAAAATGTTCATTTGATGCTTTGAGTTGGGACTATGTGGAAAAGGCGTGGGTGAATTATATAATTACGTATTATGTAATAATATATGTACGTGAATTATATAATTATCTAATACGTAATTTCATTGTAAATAAAGGGTAATTGGAAAATGAAGTCGAGTTTAACTTATTTCGCCATTTAAATACAATACTAGATTTCGATACCAAATATAAAAAAGCAAATAAGCCTCATACTTATATATTTTACACCTATTTATTTATTATTTTACACTTATACCCTCATAAGCCCTAAATGAACAGTTCAATTTTATATATTAAAATTTATGTCTATGTTATATGTATGAGGTGTCGTAAAAGGCGGCTAAGTAAGTCGACCCGCCGTATGGTATCCGGCTGAGTGGAATAGATCACTCTCATTTCATACCGAGGTGTCGTAAAAGGCGACTAAGGTAAGTTGGCCCATCGTGTGGTATCCGGTTAAGTAGAATAGACCACCCTTCTTACCGAGGTGTCGTTAAATACGACTAAGGTAAGTTGACGTCAGGCGGCCGGTCGTTAAATACATAGCCAAATCATATGACAACATGTTTGTAACAAGTTTTACTAACCCCACTTAGAGTGGAATAAGGGTAGGAGGATGATGATGTAAACCTAAATGAGCAATTCAATTTTATATAGGTATTAAAATTATTATGTAACATAAGGAATGGGAAAAAATTTTGAAGGTTCGAAGGCACGGCACAAAAAGATTGGGAACACTGACTTAGACAACTGAGTAACGCCTCTTCAACACATCGATCTAATGATTTATTACAATACCTACTTACCCGCCTGACTTTTGGTCACCAACTACTAGGTTAAAGGCGCAGCAATGACCATGATAAGTACGTTGGACTGAAAAAATTGTATTGCAATCCACAATATCACCTGCCCACGAACATCGTACTAGCATTTGTTCACAAGGCGGCGATAACTGAAAAGAAAACACATAAATTAATCATCATTTTTCTACCCTTATCCCAATCTAAGTGGTGTCGGCACAACACGTTATAAACAAGCTGTCACATCATTTGGTTACGTTTTTACGACCGACCGCCTGCCTGACAGAAACTTAACTCAGTCGTATTTTAAGACACCTCGGTAAGAAAGAGGGTGGTCTACTGAACCGGATACCACACGGTGAGTCAACTTACCTTAGTCGCCTTTTACGACACCTCGGCAAGAAATGAGGTTGGTCTATTCTACTCAGCCGGATACCACACGGCGGGTCGACTTAACTTAGTCGTCTTTTACGACACCTCGGTAAGAAATGAGGGTGGTACTATTCTATTCAGCCGGATACCACACAGCGTCTAGACTTAATAAGCAACTTAATTTTGACCTAAACTTATACCTAAAAACAGGTCCAATGACTTATCTTAGTCTTTCTTACTATAGGAGACACTTGGTTCATGTGTTCTTTTTCAGTAGCACTAATATACTACACTATCACTATATTACACTAACTCAAAAGGCTTTGTCCTTTTTAGTCTTCAAACTAGTCCCTTAATATCGAGAAGAGATAATACAATTTTAATTAAATAGATAAACAAATTTTTGAATACTTTTTCAGATATTCATAAATTTATTTTTAATGATAATCAATATGTTAAGAATAATCCAACTAAATTTATTTTATTTGATAATTGCAATTTGCAAGTTTTTCAAAACCTCTAAAATATCTCTAGAGATTTTCGGGATATGTGTAATCTTCCAATTCGCATTGGAGCAGCATTGTGGGGCCTTAGCTCCAACCTTTTTCTCCAAAAACGGAGAGAGAAGGCTTGTGCCCAGCAATTAGATAATAAGACGTACTTTATTATCCTATTTCTGAATAAAATAAGAACGAAATCGGCTATAAATGTCTAATATGGAATTCCTCGGTCTTTCTCAACGTAACGATGATCTCACCAAAGACCCATTGTTTTAAAATTCGAATTCACAAAGCGCGCGAACCCTCCGGTCATTGCTTCATCAAACCGGGCCCTTTAATATCTGTCTTAAAATTTGAAGATAAATGAAGGATAAAAGCTTTTGAAATTAGCATCAGACAGTTTTACAATATTGATTTAATAGCGAATAAAAATTTTATACAAAATTAGTATTGAAATTAAAAATATAGTCCCTGGATGACCTATTTTTTGCTTAATAATTTTTTACAAAATAAAAGAAAAGAAAAAATAATGTGGGGAATAATAGGGGGCCTTAATGTGGGACGCAACATGCGTTGATACGTTAGCCTCGTCCCATGACAGGGAAACAGCGTCAAGACCTGGAGCTGCGGCGGAAATGGCCGAATTCGGTAAACGGCGGAAGTATGCATCTCTCATCGAGAATTATGTATTTGTGCGATTTGCAGTTGAGACCCTAGGGCCATGGAGTCAAAGTGCGTAAATTTTTTTATCCGTTTTAACACCCCGGTTAATTGCCTCTTCAGGTGACAAGAGGGCTGGCTCCTTTTTTGCACAAAAAATCAGCTTAGCGATTTAACGCGGAAACGCTGCCAGCATTCTTGGGACCATTCCACGTGGGCATGATTTGTATACTCCTAGCGTGTAAGTAATTAAGGATAGATATAACTTGTACATTTTTGTTGTAAATAAAAAAATATATTATTGGATATAGGACATTCTACATTATTGACAATGAAAAGTTTCGAATAAACTTCGGAGCTATGAATGCCTTGAAGGATCTACCACCACATGGTTTTATAGATTTCAATTGCTCACCTGTTGCATTAGTTTTATAAGATTGTGACTATTCCCTAGATGTGTGGCAAAGGAATATATCAACGATTGAACTTGTAAGGATTTGTTATATGAATTGTCCACCAGTCTTCCCAACTGCGTGCAGAACCACTCAACTTCTTCTTTAGTTTCATTGTTTTGTGCTATTTCTCTGTAACTTTAACAAAGTTTTTGCAGCACCTATGGGTTTTCAATAAAAAATATGGCTTGGATATTGACAGTTTCTAACGAGCTTTTCTGTGCGGGAAAACATTAGGAAATTTCAAGAAATTCTTGCGAAGAAAAGCGGATGTTTTGAAAGTTATTCTTTAAAATGTCTCAAAGAAAGCAGTTTTCTAAATTTCATGGATTCTTTCACGTCAAAATACGAGCCCTTATTAATATATGTACCTATAGAAACCATCACAACGAGTCCAAGACGAAAAATGCGGTACTTTCAAATATTTAGTCATTTTATAGTCTAGTCATCGTCATCATCCATTATCATCCTCTTGTCCTTATCCCACTCTAAGTGGGGCCGGCAAAACATGTTATTAACATGATGTCACATGATTTGGCTACGTATTTGATGACCGGTCGCCTGCCTGACGTCAACTTACCTTAATCGCCTTTTACGACATCTCGGTAAGAAATTAGGGTGGTCTAATCTACTAAGCCAGATATCACACGGTGTGTCGACTTACCTAAGTCGCCTTTGACGACACCTCTGTAAAAAATGAGGGAGGCACTATTCTATTCAGCCGGATAGCACAATGCCAACCCCACTTGACCCCACAAGTGAAAGTCCGACATACCCGCTGCTCGTCCCCGTCGGGCGGTGACGACCCATAAGACGTAAAAAAAGTAAAGATAACGCGGTCTCAACGTTTCGTCATAACAACCAAAAAAAATAAGAACTCGCAACCTGTTCTTGTGTGTTTGAAAATAATAGGATACTCACTGCAGCATGACATACTCTTCAACAGCTTTCTTGCTAATTCTATTAAAGTTGCACAACGTTACGGCTGGAAACTCTATGTTGGATATAGGATAAGTTGCAGACTCCATCGTGACAATCAAAGGTCTAGCTAGATTCTCAAACCATAGGTTTTGGAAGAAATAGACGATCATGCCCAACATTACGCAAAATATGATAATTCTGATTATTCTGTAACAAATTCACTTGTAAAGTAACGGCCTTATACTATCCCAGTGCTGGACAGAGGCTTCCTCTCTCCGTATTCGAAGAGAAGGGTTGGAGCTAAGTAAGACCTACCATGTTGCTCCGATGCGAATTGATAAGCTCCACACATCCCCAGAATTCTTTAGAGATATGCAGGATTCCTACCGACGTTTTCCTTTACCAAAAAAAAAATTGAACAATTGATAAATTTAAATATAACTAGCTGTCTGGCCACACGTTGCTGAGGCTTCATCTGGTTTCGAATTCCCCACGAAACAAGACTCAACTGTTCAGAAAATATGCTTTGTTTGCCACCAAACTTAATAGAATCATACGCTAGGTTATTTTAAAGATTGTCTGAAAATGTCATAAAAATCGGTCCGGCAGTTCCGAGTCTGTAAAGGACATATAGAAAAACATTCATTGTGAATTTACAGACAGAAAGATTTCGATAAGAAATCATTCCAACAATTTCTTAATTAAATAATATCCACGTAGATTTAGATTTTGCCGTTTTGTGGATAAATCATATGTATAAGACGAAATTCGATGTATATCATGGACATACTAATAGCTTGTGATACCTGTGTCGCGACTCAGCAGAGTTGGCAACTTGTTCGATGGTTTCGGTATTCGCTTCTGCAATAAAATTCTGCAAGCCATTACTGACTAGTCTACAGAAAGGTTGAAGTTAAGTATAAGAGACTATCTTATACGTAAAGCATATTTCAAAATTGAAGATTATTTGGATGATAAAAAAGCCTGGATTTGAAAATCCTTTCAGCTTCATACAGGACTGCGATTTAATAATGTAAAATTGAAAATGTTTAAAAGATTGACCACCGAGGCTCTTTCTGGTTCTTCTCGGTAAGAGCAATATTCTGAACCAGTTGTACCTTCATTAATCATATTGATCCTTAACGATTCAAAAGTGCTTGAAAGAGCTTATCTGAATAAAGATTATTTTGATTTGATTTGATCAAGAAAACAAAAATCATTATTTTGGACAACTGTGAAATAGTAATAGGTACCTAAAAACCAAAAAATACCGTAAAAACCGTAAAAATATTTAAAATATTTATTATGGAACTCATTCATAAATCAACGTGTTGTTAATAAACTTTAGGACATTTTAAAAACCTCAATTAATATTTAAGTTCTTGGAGTCATAGGTCCATCTAGAAAAGTATCGATTTCATCCAAGGTTGTAGATTTCTAATAATAACGCACTATTACTAATTAACGCATTATTACTATTATTATTTATTATTAAGATTTTATTGCGCGTTGTATAACTTCATACTGTAGTCGTCTTGTATATAGCTGAGTAGAATAGACCACTCTCATTTCTTACCGAGGTATCGTAAAAGGCGACAAAGGTGAGAAGATCCGGCTGAGTAGAATAGACCAACTTCATTTTTTACCGAAGTGCCGTAAGAGGCAACTAAGGTATGTCGATCCGCTGTGTGGTATCCGGCTGAGTAGAATCGACCATCCTCATTTTTTACCGAAGTGCCGTAAGAGGCGACTAAGGTATGTTGATCCGCCGTGTGACATCCGGTTGAGTAGAATTGACAACTCTCTTTCTTAACGAGATATCGTAAAAGGCGACAAAGGTAAGTTGACCCGCCGTGTGGCATACGGCTGAGTTGAATAGACCCCCCTCTTTCTTAACGAGATGTAAAAGGCGACTAAGTTAAGTTGATCCATTGTGTAGTAACCAGCTGAGTAGAATGCCATCTTTTTTACCGAGGTGTCGTTAAAGGCGACAAAGTTAAGTTGATGTCGGACAAATACCTATTCAAATCTTGTGACAATATGTTTATAACAAGTTGTGCCGAGCTTATTTTATAGTGGGATAATAGCAGGAGAATAATGATAATAAAACTTGTTACTTACCTTTGTTCAATGCTTTGATTTGCTTCACACATTCGTTTGACACTCGTAAGTGAGCAGTTATTAATGTATTCCTTTAATGTAGTTTTAAAATTCATCCTTAGAACTGTTTCGAAGCTCATATTCCTTACATTAGGTCTGTAAATTCTTTTTCTATGTTCAATCCACCATATTTTTTTCTCTTTCATGATTTTCATATACCCCAACTTGTATGCGAATGTACGACTAGATGCGAATGAATGGTAATTTAGCTTAATTATGACAACGGCATTACATGAATATGATAGAGCGCCTTTGTTTTTCATGGTTCCGTGTAAAATTGAAGGCAGAAGGCTCCACAATAATTAGTTATAGATCGCACAATAAAAATAATCCGTGTGGCGTTCCACAAGGAAGCGTATTAAGTCCCTTATTATTTATACGTACCTTAGTCACCTTTTACGACATCTTGGTTAGAAATAAGGGTGGTCATTTCTACTTAGCCGGATACCACGGTGGGTATTCTTACTTTAGTCTTATTTTACGACACCTCGCTAAGAAACGAGGGTGGTCTAATCTACTCAGCCGGATACCACACGGGGGTTATAATTTATTTTTTTAAATGTCATTAACCCGTATTATACTCGATAATATATCAAGCTGAATAACATAATGGAATATAAATAAATAACTTATAGAATTAGGAGTTATTTAGCGGAGATCCATAATACAAAGTTATAATAAAATTATTTTGCTTTATTCCGCGACAATCGCGTTTTATCGTGTTATATAGGTACCCTGTTTAAATATAGAAAATAGAATATTGCATTGATATTTTTAAAATATATTACTGATTTTTACCTGAAGTATAATTAATTATTAAAAAAAGCATATATCTGGTGCTCAACAATACTTGCCACAGATTACTAAAATATCGCGTGGGTGCTGGTATTTAACTCGACTAAGTTATCAAATATTAAAGCGTAGTCTAATCGATACTCGACACGACATTATCTTCTTCCTGCCCTTATCCCACTCTAAGTTAGGTCGACGTAACATGTTATGAACATATTGTCATATGATTTGGCTACGTATTTTACGACCAGCCGCCTGTTTGACGTTAACTTATCTTAGTCGTATTTTACGACACCTCGGTAAGAAAGAGGCGGGTCCTTTCTTCACAACCGGATACCACACGGTGGGTCAACTTACCTTGGTCGACTAATATTCAAATTCAAATTCAAAATATTCTTTATTCAAATAAACTTGTAAACAAGTTCTTTTGAATCGTCAACTCTACCGTTGGTTCGGAAAGCTGTTCCTACCGAGAAGAGCCAGCAAGAAACTCGGCGGTTGCTCTTTTAAACATATAATTCTTAATACTATTTACATTCACTCGTTACTGTCCTGTACAGGTTCAAAGAGAGCTATATCCATACATTCTTATCTTCTTAATAATCTTCAATAGTATAGTAGGCTTTCTATATCAGCCTATTTTTAACAGTGTTTTTAAACTGCTGCAATGGCAAAGCTGAAATTGATTGCGGAATTTTATTATAGAATCTTATACCAAAACCCACAAATGACTTACGAACTTTTGCAAGGCGCAAAGCAGGAGCCACAAGCTTATGTCGGTTCCTGCTTTGTCTATTGTATACATCACCTATCGTTTATAATTCCTTATATTTTATGTACATAAATTAAATTGCTTAAAATATACTGTGAAGCAAATGTAAGAATACCTGTTTCTTTAAACTTCTCTCGCAAGGAATCACGCGGTCTTAAATTATAAATGCCACGTATAGCTCTTTTTTGTAAAACAAAATTTTTTTTACTATCAGCGCATCTACCCCATAGCAATATTCCGTAAGACATAATGCTATGGAAGTAGGCAAAATAAACAAGTTTTGCTGTTTCGACGTCTGTGAATTGTCTTATGTTTCGAACAGCGTAGGCCGCTGAACTCAGTTTCCTTGCAAGAGTTGTTACGTGAGTGCTCCATTGGAGTTTTTTATCCAAGGATACTCCCAAAAATAAGTTATAAAATAGTTCAACTAATTTAAGTTCCAGATGTTCATATAACGCTACAGCAATATCTTTATATTTAAATGAGTTAATCTTGTATATATATATATTTTCCGAATCTCGGGAACGGCTCCAACGATTTTCCTAAAATTCAGTATGTAGGAGGTTTTGGGGGAGAAAAATTGATCTAGCTAGGTTTTATGTAAAAAAAAATATTGTTTTATCCCTGTTTTTGGGCATTAAAGAATTATAACATTTATATTGAATTGAATTTTCGCCATTAACTGTCAAGTCGACCTAGCTTATTCGGGTGACGGGCAACCTCGAGAAATGTGAATGCCAAGGATCGATCCCCAACTCAATAATTGTTTTTTCTTTTTTTTTAAGTTTTTTTTTTGTAAAAAATTACCGAGCTATGCTCGGTCAACCAGATATTGAAAATTATATTAGTTAGTTAGTAGTTAGTAGTAGAAGTGACATTAGTGTTTTGTATGTCCCAAAATCAATGTGCTAAATAACTATAGAGAGATAGCTATAAATAAATACCGTCAGCAATTCGGCATCATTCCTTTACGGATAATAATACTTAATCGTGCTAAATTTCATCAGTATTGGCGCAGCGGGTAAACTACAAAGCACAACAGACAGACAGACATTCACACTTATAAAATTAGTATGGATTATCATATCCAAAAGAAAAATATATATTTAGATATGGTTCTATCTCATTCTTATTAGGTAAGTGTCTGATATGAAAGCCAGAGTCAGGTTTACAAACTTAGGTATATAATTGTATGATATGGTTCTATCTCATTCTTATTAGGTTAGTGCCTGATACGAGAGACAGAGTCAGATTAACAAAGTTATATAACGCCAAAGTTATATATAAGTTATAGCCTTGTACGTTTCCTTCTCTATGATTTTTAGAGTTTAAGCTATTCTACGTGATTGGCTGGAAACGGTGATTAATAAGTAATACATGGTCATTTTATACAACTGCGTTGTAAATGGAACGTTATATTATTGCGGCCTGAGGAGACCAGCCATGTTTAATGATAACCCAATGATCAATAATAGAGGGTAGATAATAATTGTCTAGTGTACTAGCATTTTATGTTATGTTACTTCGCAGGAAGCTAAACAGAGATTGTATTGACGTTACATTATTTACAGTATAATGCGGCTTGAGAAGGTAAATTAAATAATTTATAATTAACTAGTGGCAACTCCGGCTTCGCACGGGTATAAAATATATAGTTTAAGTCAGCAGTGAAAAAATTATTAAAATCGATCTAGTAATTTTCATGTATTCATTACTGCAAAATTTAAAATATGTTGCGTAGTTTAAAGATTTAAGCATACATAGGGATATAGGGACATAGGGACAGACAGGGAAAGCGACTTTGATGTAGTGATGATGTATTACTTTACAGAGAAAAATCTATTATAGAAAATATGAGAAGTGCAAGAATATGTTGGAAGATTACATGTTTTGAGGATGTATGACTTTAGCTTGATTAAAATAGTTTTAAATATGAATGTGATTTGAATTGGTTGGTGGAAGTATCCTATATATTTATTTAGCTTTTGCCCGCGGCTTCGCTTTCGTGAAACCAAAATTACATAAAATCATTACAAATTGTAGCCTATACGTTATTCCGATATATAACCGTTATGGCTGTAAAGTTTCATCCAAAACCGTCCAATAGAATTTTCGTGAAAGAGTAACAAACATGCATTCATACTTACATAGTCGCCTTTTACGACACCTCGGTAAGATATGAGGGTGGTCTATTCTACTCAACTGGATACCACACGTTGGGTCAACTTACCTTAGTCGAGTTTAGGTTTAAATCGCTTATAAGAAGTAAAAGGCGACTAAAGTAAGTTGACCCGCCGTGTAGTATCCAGTTGAGTAGAACCCTCTCTCTTAACGAGGTGTAGAAAAATACGACTCAGGTAACTTGACGTCAGGCAGGAGGACGGTAATGAAATACGTAGCCAAATTATGTGACAACATGTTTATGACATGTTGTGCGTTAAGAGTGTGTTAAGTGCAGGGATGCATTCTAAATATCGGTGCCAAATAAAAAAAAAGCAAATTCTCCTTCCTTAAACCTATTATTTAAGTTTCATAAGTAAACAATTAATTAGGACACGAATTAGTTGGATAATAGTTGGGCTGATTAATTTTTTTTATATATATTAAAATCTGTGGTAACCCAGCGGTAGCACCGTGTGACTCTTTCAGGGAGATCACGGGATCAAACCCGGGCATACACCAATGAGTTTTTAGTGCGACCTCTATAACACAATTTACAGAAAATCGTAATGTACTATTAACCTGAACCTTCAGGAAGAACGGCACTACCTTTTAGTAAAAACCGTACAAAAATCTGTTCAGTAGATTTTCAGAAAATCGATCACATACGGACATTTAATATTTAAATGAGTTCATTTTGTATATAGTTTTCTGAATATTAGA
Organism: Morpho achilles; assembly: GCA_947086495.1. NCBI lineage: Eukaryota > Metazoa > Arthropoda > Insecta > Lepidoptera > Nymphalidae > Morpho > Morpho achilles. The sequence goes on from CAMTZB010000001.1 coordinate 5,892,009, forward strand.
TATGGCTCCAACGATTAACATGAAATTCAGCATGTAGAGGGTTTTGGAGGAGAAAAATCGATCTAGGTAGGTTTTATTTAAAAAAATGTTGATTAATTCCTGTTTTCGAGTTGAAAGAGAGCAAGTTGTAGTAGCGTAAACGGGTTGATTTAATATGTGAAAACACCTGGGTTCAAGTTCCACATGTCACCAGCCATTTCTTTCTTTTATTTATTTCGTCTTTTAATAAAATTACCGAGCAAGGGTCGGTCACCCACTGTTTTATAATTCGGTAGTTCGTAATAAAAAGTCGAGCTCTTTTATCTATAAATTAACTGATCTTGTATATATTAATTTAAATTTCGGAAACGGCTACAACGATTTTCACGAAACGTAGTATGTAGGGGATTTCGAGGCCGATAAATCTATCTCGCTGGGTTGTATTAAAAAATGTCTTTTCGTCGTCGTAATTCTGTTTCCAGGCTCTGAAAAATTGTTACAATATTATTAAAACAAAGGCTAATTACCCTCTCATTTAAAAAGTTATAATAACTCAGCTTGGGAGCACACGGACTTAAATAGTGAAAATATTCCGGATCAAATCCCAGATATGACCATTACTTTTTTTTCATATTGCATCTTTTTAATATATTCTAAAAACATACTGAGAGAAAAAAGAAGCAGAGAGCACAAATAGTACTAAGATGTTAGCATTGGATATACAATTCGATTTCTGTTAACAAATCTAATGGGCTGAGTTTTTTATAGTCAATATGAAATGAAATGAAATGAAATGAAATGAAATGAAATGAAATGAAATGAAATGAAATGAAATGAAATGAAATGAAATGAAATGAAATGAAATGAAATGAAATGAAATGAAATGAAATGAAATGAAATGAAATGAAATGAAATGAAATGAAATGAAATGAAATGAAATGAAATGAAATGAAATGAAATGAAATGAAATGAAATGAAATGAAATGAAATGAAATGAAATGAAATGAAATGAAATGAAATGAAATGAAATGAAATGAAATGAAATGAAATGAAATGAAATGAAATGAAATGAAATGAAATGAAATGAAATGAAATGAAATGAAATGAAATGAAATGAAATGAAATGAAATGAAATGAAATGAAATGAAATGAAATGAAATGAAATGAAATGAAATGAAATGAAATGAAATGAAATGAAATGAAATGAAATGAAATGAAATGAAATGAAATGAAATGAAATGAAATGAAATGAAATGAAATGAAATGAAATGAAATGAAATGAAATGAAATGAAATGAAATGAAATGAAATGAAATGAAATGAAATGAAATGAAATGAAATGAAATGAAATGAAATGAAATGAAATGAAATGAAATGAAATGAAATGAAATGAATCCAAAAAAAAAAAATCCAAATTAGGACATTCAGCACTGATTTTCAGATGACGCCCAGCAGATGACGTCACGGACATAAACTATAACTACTTACTTATTTATTTTATTTAACTTATTAATTTTAATCATTAACTTCTAAATCTACTTAATTAAGTCTCCTAATATTATAACAATTTTTTTTTTACTATTATACTATCATGAATTATACTAGGGTTAAATAAATGAAGAAAATAAAAGGGATATAAAATATAAATAAAAACATAAATAAAGAGAAATGTTTATGCATGTATGCTGAGCAACCATGTCAATCTGCTGATTCAGAGAAAGAACTAGGAATATGAGTCTACCATAATATTAATGGACTAATTTATAAGTGTCGGCGAGCAAGCAAGTAAATATTGGTTCATTTAGACTTCCTAATAGGCGATGGTAATCGGGCGGATGCGGAAATACAGATTCTGTTTTTGATCATTGCTCAGTGTATCTATAAGTATGTTTTATAAAACGAATAGACATGTAAGTTAAGTGTGGCTAATTATTTATAAATTGAAATAAAATTAAAATGGAAATTACAAATATAATTAATAATATGTACCTGGTTGACCGAGCCTTACTCGGTAATGGTTAGCAAAATAAAAAATAAAGAAAAATAAAAAAAAATAAAAAACAATAGGGTAGGTGGGGCTCGACCCTAGGTATTAAAAACAATAAATTAATATTTACACAATTAACTTTATAAAGTTATAATATGTCGCTTTGCGATTTTGTCGTGGAATCTATCTCTTCATAATTCTTCGGTTTGGTTTAGTTTTGTAATTTTGTTAATTCAAGTTATGGTAGTTAAAAAAATGTGGTAGACATTTTTTTTTTGAGATAAAGATTGGAGCTAAGATCCACCACGCTGCTAGGCCCCACATAACCCCAGATTTCCTTAGAGACATGCAGATTTCCTCACGATGTTTTCCTTCACCGAAAAGCGTGTGATAAATTACATATATCAATTAGAGACATAAGTTATTAAATACTCATTGGAGCCTGTCCGGAGTTTGAACCCGTAACCCCTTCGAAAGCTCCACACAGCCTCAGCGCTGGGCTACCACAGCTGTATATATCAATCATAGCTGTATATTACAAAAAGTATAAATAGAATTTTTTCGTACTAAAATATGTTAGTTTTATAATTATTTTTGTACAAATTACGACACAATAATTTCGCTAATAAATTTCATACATAAACAAGTCAATCTGAATGTTTTATTAATCAGTGGCAAAGTGATAAATTCATATTAATCTACCTTCGTTTTGCCTTTACTAAGTTCGTCATGGCACATAGCGGTGGCTTGCGATTAAATCTAATGATGTAACAACTCATTTAACAAGACAACTTGTGTGATATTTATTAAAGGGCTATTTTATTTTAATATCTGACCATTTAACTTTATTAATATGTAAATACTTAATTAGCCTTGCTGTGTTATCCGAATAGAATAGACCACCTACATTTCCTACCGAGATGTACCTAATAAAAAACGAATAAGTTAAGTTGACCCACCGTGTGGTATCCGGCTTAGTATAGACCAACCTTATTTCTTACCAAGGTGTCATAAAAGGCGACTAAGTTAAGTTAACCCACCGTGTGGTATACGGTTGAGTAGAATAGACCACCCTCTTTCTTGCCGAGCTGTGGTAAAATACGTCTAAGGTAAATTGACGTCTGCCTGACGTAAAATACGTAGCCAAATCATTTGACAACATGTTTATAACAACATGTTGTGCCGACCCCTCTTAGAGTGAGATAAGGGTAGAAGGATGATGAATTGAAGAATATGTGTTATTTAAATTTAACTTTGCTATTATATTTTAACCCGGTCAACCCGGTGTAATTTTGACTTGAGAAATGGACGATATAACTAATTATATTTTGAAAAGAGCAACCGCTGAGTTTTTTGTTTTTTTTTTTATACAGGAAAAAACCCCTTATGGGTACCGCCGCCCGACAGGGACAGGCGGCGGTTATGTCGGACTCGCACCGACTAAAACGACCTGTGTGTTCCACCACGCTGCCAATGGCAAGGACAGGGTATCATTGTACATATTGCCCCCATCCCGCCGACAGCTCTGATCCCAGAGAACAAACACCTCCGGGTAGCGGCCCCTCGAAAGAGAAGCCCCCCTCCGCTAACCGGTGCATCGGGAGCACCAGATGCACCGACCGCCTCGGGGACCTGTAAGCCAGGCGTCCGATATACCCCGTTCGGAACACCCGAAGGTCCCCAGTTAGGGCGGCAGACGATGGGCTTGGGCGAGTCACTAACACCTGGACTCACCAGCAGCAGATTGGATCCAGAACAACAGTTCGTGGAACCGCTCCGCCGCCTCCCTCCGCCCCTTCCGCAGAGCAAAGGGAGGCCATCGCTGCCCACGATCGCTCCCTGCCCACCGTGTTATCTGATCTCGGTCGACAGGGAGAGACCGCGCCCCAAGTAGGGGCCCCAACGCCTTGGTGGGCGTTTCCGCCCCCACCGGGTAATTTTTTATAGAGGTTTTCTTCCTTGCAACCCGAAGGTCTCCGTTCCCATTGCTGGGCTTCCGGGTTTCGCCGACGGTGGCCGTAACCACGTCCAGCCAGACTTAGAATAAGCCCAACTGGACCCGTCGCTCATTAGGGACTTCACCCCAACCCCCCCGAAGTCCCCGGCCCGTCCAGATTGCCCTCTGCTAATCAGAGGGACAACTGGATTGGCCACCCCTCAGTGGTCCGTTCGCCAAGACTAAGCTTGCCCAGGGTGCGCCACGAGGAGGCCGACCACTTTGGCACCCCTGAGTTTTTTGCTGGCTCTTCTCAGTAGAAGCAGAGTTGACGATTTATAAGTTTATTTGAATATCTTTTCAATTTGAATTATTACGCAAACAGTATCCTAATTTTTCATTAACTAATCAGACTAATAAACGATTGACTGATTTCCCCTCGAAACAAAACTGTCACCGACAGTTCAAAAAAAATATCTTTTCAAAATGAACATCACTTTACAGGATTGTCCGCTAGTTCAATGTAAATTTTGGCTAAAAATTTCATTAAAATCGCTTCAGCCGTTTCAGAGTCAGGAATATACAAATTCGATTAAGCTGTTCCGGGGAATGTACTATTGATTTACTCGTAAACCTTTCTTTAAAAATTACTTTTATCTTTTAAATAAGAACCGTACAAAAATCTGTTCAGTAGATTTTAAGAAAATCGACGAATTACACATATTTTATGGTGACTATGTTTTATAATATGTATAGATAGATGTAATAACCACTCAAGATAAGAGAAGATAATATACCCACGTGGCCGTAATGTCTAGTGTATTTTACACGTGTAGAAACAGTTGAATAGGCAAATAGTAACAATGACAGACAATATACATTTGTATTACAAAGGTACATATTAACTGACTAGGTCTATGTCATAGAGTTATCATGTTTAGAACAGAAAAGCCAGCCTAAAATTTGCCATATTACAATGAAATAAATAAAGAGCAAGCTACTAATAGTGATCTGTCTGTCTCTCTTTTTTATGTGTGATTAGACAAAGATGAAGTATACGACAAGACAAGAATATTTAAGACAAGATGACACCTCATCTTGTCATCAATACATATAATAAAATCGTAGAGGTGTTAAAATCTGTACATTTGATATTTTTACGAAAAAATTAGTGTTGTCGTCTCAAAACACGCTTCTAAACATGAAACAATAGTTTTTAAAATTTTTGTCTGTTTCTCTGTTTGTCTGTTTGTCTGTATGTCTGTGCGTTTGTTCCCGCTAATCTCAGAAACCGCTGATTCGATTTGAAAACTGTTTTCACTTATATGTAGCAGAATGTCTCACTTAACATATAGGGTCTCACTTAACACATAATATATATAATTTATTTCAATCGGTCAGCAAATAAAAAAGATATGTCAATTTTAAGTTGAAAGGTCGAATACCATGATACTGGTACTTGAATTTCTTTCCGTTTCTCGCCGTTCCTGAAGGGATTAGCGACTGGATTACATATACTACCATATCTAAGAGTAGTACAAATATTTTTATGAGAACTAGGCCTCTCAGGAGCTGATTTTTTTTTGAAAAATTTCACATTTTTATTTGAGTTTTTTAGGCATAACTATAGTGTAACTTACACTTTTCGATAGTCATTATACATGCACAGGCTACCAAAACTGAATGGTGAGTCACACTAACAGGTAGGATGCAAAAGTAAATATTTCGTCTTTCCAAGTTGTTTGAAACTTTTTATCCATTGAAGGCATTTATTTGAAATTTTAAATGAAAAAGTAATATTATATGAAGTAACGTACAATTAAAAAATATATTTATTATTTATGTAAGTAAAGAGTGGGAGATAGTAACATATCTCCCATTTTGGGCAAGAAGGCCTTAAGAAGGCGACCTATCTAACACCAATATCTACCACCAATGCGAATTGGCAGGTTCAACATATTCCAGAAAATGTATAGGGATATGTATCCGCCGTGTGGTATCCGGCAGAATAGAATAGTACCACCCTCTTTTCTTACCGAGGTGTCGTAAAAGGCGACTAAGGTAATTCCACCCGCCGTGTGGAATCCGGTTGAGTAGAATAGACCACCCTCATGTCTTACCGAGGTGTCGTAAAAGGCGACTAAGGTAAGTTGACTCACCGTGTGGTATCCGGTTAAGTAGAATAGACCACCCTCTTTCTTATCGAGGTGTCGTAAAATACGACTAAGATAAGTTGACGACAGGCAGGCGGCCGGTCGTAAAATACGTAGCCAAATCATGTGACAACATGTTTATAACATGTTGTGTCGACTCCACTTAGACAACTTCATATAGAACCTTTTTCAAATTACAGATTCAACTTGACTTTGATAAAAACAAAAATCGCGATTAAAAAAACTTTGATAGACTGATAATACTGGGGTTTTTCAATGTCATTCAATTCCTGTTTAATTAACAGGATTTCTACAGCCTAAATGTTACCCGTGTGGATAAGGAAGAATTGTGAAAATTTTTATTGATAATGGTTTATCGGATTCGCCGTGAAAACGTAACAAACAGACACACAGACATACTCATTTATAATATTAGTAACGATTTGGGGAGTATATAGAACCAGTAGAAACTTAGTAACAGTTATGGTCATTTTCTATAAATTTACAAAAACCTTATTAACAAAAGTAATAATAAAATTATTTTGCTATAATCCGCGATGAAATTAAACTTTTAAATCCACTTTATAAATCACTCTTTCTGTTAAATAAAACCCGTAAATTAGTTGTTAAGTTGATTGTAAGCAGACAGACGCTGCGGGGACATTGTTTCATAATATATATATGAAGTGTAAAATTTTTTAATGACGTTTCGGTCATATATGACCATGGCTTTATTATATCAGGCATCATTCAAATTAACCCTAAGAATGACGGAGATATTTGCAGGTTTGACAGAGGGTACTTTTTATTCCGGGACTGAGGTCCCCGCGCACGAAGTCGCGGGCAAAAGCTAGTCTTAAATATTCTTTATAAGTAAACTTGTAAACAAGTACTTTTGAATAGTCAACTCTACTGCTGGTTTGGAATGCTGTGAACCGAGAAGAGCCGTCAAGAGACGCGGTTATTCTTTTTAAAATACAATTCTTATAACTATTTACATTTTGTAATTACTATCTTGTACATGGTATAAGATTAAGAAAAAAAATGAATGCCTTTTGTATAGAGAAAATTTCGTACTAATTTATAGAATTAGCCGTTAGGCGGAGGTCCATAATACAAAAGTAATGAGAATATTATTTTGCTATAATCCGCGATAAAAGGAAATATATGTAAAGCTAAATGTAGAGTGTACTATACATTCTCATACCTGATACATGCAGAATTTGCCTTGCTTTGCGATTTTGTCGTGGAGTCTATCTCCTGACGATGCTTCGGTTACGGGGCGAAAAAATTGTTGAGATTGTGGTGGTGAATGTGTGCAGTGCTTGTGTATTTTTGTGCCATCGGTGTCGGGTAGTGCATGAGTTTTTACAAATTCTGCATGTATCAGGTATGAGAACGAATAGTACACTCTACATTTAGCATTACATATATTTCCTTTTATCGCGGATTATAGCAAAATAATATTCTCATTACTTTTGTAAAATTGCGTACAATAACTCCTAGGTACTTGTTTTAATTAGATTTATGGTTCTAATTAACGCATCACACGTCAACCTTTTACTATTGCTACAAAGAAATATTTCTCGCTTAATTTATAGAAATGGTTTTTGTACATGACAGGTGTCAGGATTAACAATAAATAATAGCACACATAAATAATCGAATAATTAAAAATTGAAACTTGTTATTTCCAACGTTACAATTTAAAACAGATCGGATATTGCATTCTTATGTATTTAATAGTTATTTTTCTGAACTTGTTAATCGTTAAACTCAAATTTTCTTTTATTAACAGAATCTTTTCTTCAGTCCATAAATACATAAATATATGGGACACTTACACACACGGTCATCTATCCTCAAAGTAAATAATTAAGTGACAGACAATTGGTAAATATATAGAAATATAATTTGAAATACATACTTTCGATGAACGGAAAACCAACAAATTCTTTGTAGAAAATGTTGGGTCTCAGCGGGAATCGATACCGCGATCCGCGGAATTGAAGGCAAAGTCAGTGCCAACTACACCAACAGGCCAGTCTCCATGCGGTCGACTCCATCATAATTTCAAATTTGAATGGAAATTTCAAATATTCTTTATCCAAGTAAACTTGTAAACAGGTACTTTTGATGGTTTTCCTACTAAGAATGTCTATCACAGCAACGGTGTCTGTCAAAAAAGCTGTCACTAGATGTCGCTGTTGCAGCTCCATACGTTTTTTTATGTCAGGAAAAACCATTAATGGTCATCACCGCCCGACTAAAAACCTGACAGTGCTCCACCCCGCTGCTGGTGGCGGAGACAGGGTACCATTGTACACATTGCCCCCATCCCTGCCAGCAGCAACTCTGAACCCCAAGGTTCGACGACCCATAATGGGTTTTCCTGACATTAAAAAAAAAGCACTTTGCTCGGGATTAAAACACGTGAATACTCGAGTGAAAACCACGCGATCCAACCATAAGGTCATTACGATATAAAACATATGTCAGTTATCTAAAGCGTATAGACACTGATAAGTTATTTTAATTATCTGTTTATATAATTATGATAACTGTCATATCAGTCGAGTGGTAATTAAACGACGTTTCCTATTCAGACCTGAGACTGTAGACTTGAGCCTATATTGTTGCAACTTACTATTAGATTAAATTAGATTTCTGTAAAATTTTCTTATTGATATCACTTCAATTCGATCAAATATTTCTAACTTAAGAGAACCAAAAGAAAAGATCAACTTTAGTAGCCTTAGAAAAAGGAATAAATATATGGCAATTTACACAAACGGTCCTCCGTCCCCAAAATACGTAACTCAATACTCGTGTTATGGGTGACAGATTACTTACTACACACTCTGACCCCAAAGTAACTCAATAATTGTGTTATGGGTATATAACTGGTAAATATAGAAAAGTAAAGTAACGGCTTCTTATTATCCCACTGCTGGGCATAACCCTCCTCTCTCCGTTTTTAGGAGAGTGGTGTTGGAGCTAAGACCTATTATGCATTCTATGCCTAGAATTCTTCACCGAAAAATGTCTGAAAAATTGCTAATATCGATTTAATAAATAAATATATACATATATAATTTTAAATACATATTTCTATACAAATATACACCCAGAATCTAAGAAGCAATCAATTGCTTTTAAAAAAAAATTGTCCCTCGGCGGGTATCGAATCCGCGACCCGATTGCGAAAGACGGGGTTACTGCTACCTGTACCAACGGCCCATTCAAACGTTATTGCGAGCAAAGTCGCCTGGACATATATGTATAGTAAATTCTATATTATAAACGTGGATAATAGTTTGTCACAAACTTTTTGCCGCGTTATAATTCAGTCAATATACATAAAACCGTTATGTACTATTATCCTCAAGAACTGCACAATCTTTGAGTAAAAATCGTACAAAAATATAGTAGATTTTGAGAAAATTAATCACTTACAGACAAATTTTGGGGACTTTGTTTTATAATATGTATAGATTCACAGTTACGCGAACTTAATTTGCGAATGCAAGTAACGAAGATGCTCCAGCTATTTATCATTGTTATTTATGATCACAAATATATCAGCAGTTGTGATTATTTTGTCAATTTATCTTTTATTGGATGTGACCTTTTCTTGACAGTCGTTATTTAGTATACATTGCACGCAACTTGTTATAATATACAAGTATGATATTAAACTGTAAGAAGCACAAACATAGTTTTACTAGCTTTTTTCGTTCGCGTGGACTGTAGTCTTGAAATTAACAGTAGCTTCTGTCACTCTCCAACTCTACAAATATCTCCATTACAAAAATGAGATCGATCCGGGAAGAATTAAGAATTATATATATGTGTATGTGTATATATCTATTTTTTATTAATTATGTCATAGAATAGGCAATTTAAACTGTAGTTTTTTGTGTAATCTTGGTGTTTAGAATATATTAAGAATGTCGAATTTACCTTAACCGTAAATTCTACATTTTCGGTTTACAGCACAACCGCATTCTTGAGCAACAATAATGTCAATAGCAACTGGATCTCGGCCAGTGATACAAATAGAAACTTTGAACTTTAACGTGTATTTACAGTAGGTATTTTTGTTTCAATACCAATAACGCTCAACATCCTCCTGCCCTTATCCTACTCTAAGTGGGATGGGCACAACATGTTATAAACACGTTGTCGCATGGTTTGCTGCTTTACCGGCAGCCTGACTTCGACTTACCTTAGTCGTATTAATTAATACGACACCTCGGCAAGAAAGAGGTTGGACTATACTACTCAACCGGAAACCACACCGTGAAATAAAGCTATGATATAATTTATAGAATTAGGCGTTACTTTGCGGATATCTATAATACAAAAGTAATAAAAAAATTATTTTGCTATAATCCGCGATCAAGTAAAATAGAAAATATATATAATGCTAAATGTAGAGTGGACAATCCGTTTTCATTACTAAAACATGCAGGATTCATAAAAACACATGCACAAACCTCTACCACCGCCACCACAATACACAAGAACTACATACATAAAATTACTATAGTTAAATGATATCTCTCCGTTGTCGTAACTTAATTTGAAAGTTGTCATTACCTTTAATTAAAATACTACTTATTTTAGTTGTTCAATGTATAATTTTAATGTAAAGTATGTATTTTGTTGGTGATCTATTAATAAATAAATAAATAAATATAAAGTACCCGAATCGATTTTTCATTAGTAAATTCTAAATCAGTCGTTCTAAAATCTGTGACGTAATGCACGCATCTTTTAACGCACGCACACCTACAAGACGCTCGCACACGCGAATTGTCGCTTGTATTATGTTTACAATATTGTACGCAGCGAGCGAGCGGATGGAAATGCTAAGGAAATGCTAAGACCCGACGCGTCACGGATGATCGATGGACGTTCTATGTATTACAACTTTTTTTTTATTAAAAAGTGCGTAAAATTATTTTTAATGATCCCTTTTCCATAAAACTACTTATATTAATATAAATTACTGTGCAAAAAAGAGTACTTACTTGTTTGTAAACTCGCTTATATGTGCAGTAAGAAAAATTGATTTTGCAATTTCTAAATTTGTAGATTGTTGATCGTAAACAAACTTTATACATTTTTTTATATACGTAAAAGTATTTAAAATTGTTAATTGTTAATTTTTTTAACTACTCATTATCTTCCTTATCCGAGTGGGGTCGGCACAGTATGTTATAAACATGTTGTCACATGATTTGGCTTCTTATTGTACGACCGGCGGCCTGCCTGACATCAACTTACCTTAGTCGTACCACGTAACCGGATACCACACGGCATAAATATTTTACTGTCAAATTACTATGAAATGTTAAATACTTTTTTTAACTTAAGCAAATATAATTTTTAGATGTATATTGATTTTTAACGGCTTAAAAATGAATTTATGCATTATTAATTTCCGTTGATTGTATCATGCAATTACAAGTATAACATAATTACTACATTAAAAAACCATACTATTACTAATTTATTCATACAGCAGTATCAATTAAATCTACAATATGCTTGCTCTATCAACAAAAAGACTATTAGGGTAGGTTAATAGTTTTTTAGAACCAAGACGATTACACTGTATCTGTAAAGCCGTGCGTGTCCACGAGTTTCTGGCGTTATCTTATCACTAGGGTTGTCAACTTCTTTATATATAATAAAGTATATTTAGGTATTAAACAGTAATATAGAAAATGCACAGTACTTTATTAATTTCACGCTTTATATTAATTATAGCGCTACTCGCACTTCTTATTTATTTACATTTTTTTAAATTAATTTACAGTCTTTCTTATTTGAAAACTTGTTGATTTCATATTTCTGACATTGGTTGGCCATGATTTTATGCCACACGTCCGGTGTGATGAATAGGCACAATCTTGCCATCAGGCCTCCACTACACGTTGCTTTAAACAGGTTTCTCGGAAGACACCCTTAGGACTTAGTTTCCGACAATAGTAGAGTTTCTGCGCTCTACTCTCCACATTTCCCAACCTCACGTTGCTTCTGCGCTCGATGACGCTGTAATAGCCGTTACGGTTAACAGCATATAGTCAGTTTAAAAAAAATATGAAATTTCACATGCCTCATCACTATTATAACTAAAATTAAGAGTCTAGTGTGATTTGTTTGTTATAATAGAAAAAAAGGGTTAGCGTCAAGTCTGACACTTATTAATCATTAATAAAATGCATCTTGATGCTCAAAACATTATTTAGTATTGGCACTTATCTTTATATTTAAATGAGATAATCTTGTATATATATATATATTTTCCGAATCTCGGAAACGGCTCCAACGATTTTTCTAAAATTCAGCATGTAGGAGGTTTTGGGGGAGAAAAATTGATTTAGCTAGGTCTTATGTAAAAAAAATATTGTTTTATCCCTGTTTTTGGGCATTAAAAACACTAACATTTATATTGAATTGAATTTTCGCCATTAACTGTCAAGTTGGCGTAGCCTTTTCGCGTAACGGGCAGCCACGAGAAATGTGAATGCCAAGGATCGATCCCCAACTAAATAATTGTTTTTTCTTTTATTTTTATTTTTTTTTGTGAAAAATTCCCGAGCGAAGCTCGGTCACCCAGATATTTAATATTAATTAGTATTAGTTAAATTTTTTGGCTGCTGCTGAAAATTAGTTTTGGGCTTCTCTACCTAGTACCATTTTATAGCATTCCATCAAACTCTACCTAGTACCATTTTATAGCATTCCATCGTCATTATTTCTATATTCAACGTTTAATGGTTTTTATGTTTTAATAGTAGTATGTAATATAGAGAAAAAGATTTTTATTCTTATTACTATTCTTATTTTGTATAATTTATTTTTATTTAACAGTAAACGTATAATGTAGTGAAAAACTGTAATACTGTTTCTATTCGTGTAACTGGCAACCCTACTTATCACATTCCAAATAAGATTGCATAATAGTATTGCGAATTATAAATTTTATCAAAATGTGACGATATAAAGATGTGTATCATAATAGTAAACAAATTTTTTTCATCACCTCTAGCCTCTATCATCCTTGGTAATTATAATATAAATGGATTTCCGGCATCCACGTCGTGTGGTATCTGGCTGAGTATAATAGACCACCCTCATTTCTTACCGAAGTGTCGTAATAGGATACTAAGGTAAGTCGACGCGCCGTATGGTATCTGCTAGAGTAGAATAGACCACCCTCTTTCTTACCGAGGTGTCGCAAAAGGCGACTAAGATAAGTCGATGTCAGGCAGGCGGCCGGTCGTAAAATACGTAGCCAAATAATGTGACAACATGTTTATAACGTGTTGTGCCAAACCCAACTTAGAGTGGGATACGGGCAGGAGGATGATGATGTATTGCCGGCATCCAGATTAACTAAAATATAAAACAAAAAAAGCTCTATTCGGTTAACTTAATTGTTAAAATTGTATACTGTTTTAAAAAAAATTTATAGAATTAGTCAAAATAATGATGATGCTTTGGTTGCGAGGCGAAACGATTGTTGAGTTTGTGATAGTGAACTTATGTAGTGCTTGTGTATTGCGGTGGCGGTAGTGGAGGTTTGTGCATGATTTTTTTACGAATGCTGCATATATCAGGTATGGAAACGAATTGTCCACTCTATATTTAGCATTACATGTATTTTCTTTTTTACTTCATAGCAAAATAATTTTATTATTAATTTAGTTGTATACTATTCTTTTCCTATTTCCGAAAACAGCTAAGAAAAAACCAGATTTTAGTTTATTAATGTATTCCTTTATATAGGCTTCAATTAGACCAATTTTTACAATACACAGCGGAAAATGTGAAGTGAAAGGCAGACGGACAGACTTTTGCTTTAACAATATAAGTAGGGGATTTACAGACAATTTTGAGATTTTTTTGGTTCTATAGAGTATATGTTTATGATTGACCATATTTTTTTAAGATTCTTAAAGGTTTAATCACATAGTGTATCAATTTTAATGCGGTTTTTTCTTACTCTATATATACACCGTTTTGCAACTTGTATTCTGTGGTTAAAACATTTATTTCATTACTGATGTTGTGTCATTTAAAACTGTTTAAGGATATAGAGAGTGCATTAAACTAAAAATTAAATCGAATGTACTGTGTATGAACGATAGAGTTATTATATTAGAGCAGGGAAGCAAGTTTAAAATGTGTTCATCAACAATGCTTACTTAGACATTAAAAATTAATTGATTTTATTTATATAATTCATACTTCCATTTTGTTTAAGTTACAATAAAATCTAAAAAACTTTAGTATTGGTGAACATAAATTTTTTATTTACTTTTATCTATTTTTAATTTAAATCTGCAGGCTCTTCTGTACCTTTAAAAACTCTATGCAGTATTTGCTTCAATGAAGCCTTCTGGTTGTTTTGATATATCTGGCACTTCCAGTACTTCATAGAGCTAGGTATTGCACACTTGCATCGTGCACGGCAATAAATGCAGAAGCGCGGCGAGGTGGGGCGCGGGGCGGGGCAGTGCAGCCGGCGACTGGCAATCAGTCGCATCGTGACCGCGCGTCGCGTTGCGTGTACGTTCCGCTGACGTGCACCGCGAACTTCGCGAACAAAGTCACCAACAAAGGCCCGCCATGGTGTCCGAGGGCTCGTGGAGGCGCCGCACGCCCGACGAGTGCGACGAACGGGGCGCTTCCAGCAGCGGGGTGCCTCGGGCGCCTCCTAACTGTGCGCGCTGTCGCAACCACCGCCTCAAGATCGAGCTGAAGGGCCACAAGCGGTACTGCAAGTACAGATACTGCACTTGCGAGAAATGTCGCCTCACGGCTGACCGGCAACGTGTTATGGCCTTGCAAACGGCGCTGAGGCGCGCTCAGGCGCAGGACGAGGCGCGAGCGCGCGCAAGAGATTCCGGTATGCAAGATCCTACAATCGAACTCGATCGGCCGGAACCGCCAATAGTTAAGGCCCCGAGAAGTCCGGTCATCCCGCCACCGCCACGCTCTCTGGGCTCGGCCAGCTGCGACTCTGTCCCCGGGTCTCCAGGCGTGTCGCCGTACGCGCCGCCACCACCGCCGTCGGCACCACCACAACCGGCCATGCCTCCACTGTTACCGCCGCAGCAGCCCGGTTAGTGCATTATTTTCTTAGTACGCGTTATCTTATCAGGCAATGATAAGCGTAAACTGCATTAATTTCAATGTTACGTAGCGCGCGAGTGCCCGCCGATCGAGTCGTACAATGTCACCGTGTTGATATGACCGTGATTCCACAATTTGCAAGTCCAAGTTTATCAATCCCGTTCCGATGTTGTAAAACAAGTGAATGCGATTCCGTGTAGGATCGCGGATACAGTCGAGAATTAAAATGAAAAATGATAATAACAAAAAAAATTCTTGCGATAATTTATTTGAGAATCGTTAAGATCTCACACCTGAAGCGATTGTTTTATTTTTATTTAATTATTAACTTTTTTACTTAAATATTTGAGTACATAAAACTGTATCTCTAAATAAATCTGGATTGCAGTAATTAAATTTATTAGGTTTATTATCAGTATCTGAGAACAATTATTAAGTGATGGAAAGCATAAGTATCTAGATAGACTACTTATAATGTATTAATTCGACATAAAAAATACACTTACAGTGACAGACTCTTGGTCAAGTATTGTAATAAAAATGTAAACAGTAAATTGATATTTATTTTTTGGCACATATAAAAATTAAATTTAATTTCATTAGAAAAATGCTGGAATATTCGGCCTCGGTTGATTCTTATAAATATTTTTATGGTATTAAAATAGGTAATAGTCATGAAAAATTATTTCGTAAAAATAGTTATAGCTTAAATTACGGTTTTTAATATTGGTTTTATTCATTTGATAGGCATTTTCAAATTCCTGAATTCCGAGTTACTTTATACGCGTTTTTTTTATTTGAAAATGTTCACATATAGGTGTTTGTGTTATATTTTGTATTATAATTAAAATAAATATAATAATTCGTCAATTTAAAAAAAATATGTCGACACAAATAATTTAAAGTTTCGTCGATATTATAAAAGAATAATATGATATGTTCTCGCTACCTGTGATTTTATTAATTATTGACAGATTTTTTATTGGTAAAGTAAATCCCTAAGGGAAGTTTTTTATAACTACTAACTAGCCAAAAGGTTAACTAATAGGCAACTAAAAAGTGACCTTTTATAATATGAGTTATATATATGAGTAAATCTAAGAATAGGTTCAGCGAAATCTTCTAAGTGTATCTTAGCAAATGAGAAACTTTATTCTTGAGCTGTTTGTTGTATGATAGTACTAGAACTTACATATCATTCAGTTTATCTATACTAATATATAAAACTGAAGAGTTTGTTTTAACGCGCTAATCTCAGCAACTAGTCGACCAATTTGAAAAATTATTTAAGTGTAAGATAGTCCATTTATCGAGGAAGGCTATAGGCTATATAACATCATGCTAGGACTACTGCAAAAACTGCCAAATTTAAAGCTTTCTTTGCGAGCGCTACTTAAACTGTTGAAGTTATTCAAAATTCTCGTATAATAACCTCACGATAACTACTTTTATGTTCAAAATTTCAATTCGGGAAAAAAATTGTGACACAATGATTTTCATGCGGGCGAAGCTGCTGGCACAGCTAGTCGATAATAAAGCTAAGTACAACTCTTCTACAATTATTCCAAATAGTCTATGGCAAGAATATTTTTATGCGAGCTTCCATAAGTTCCACTATTAGGATTAGGGTTTGAAACTATTAGGTTTTTATATGTTCAACGACATAATAATTATTTCAAATTATGTATTATTATAATTAAATAAGTTATTATTACCATTAATTAATGGCAATAATGGTGATTCTAGAAATAATTATCTCAATGTAGACATAACCTGCTGACTTGCGGTATATATGATAATAGTTTCAAAAGGAATACAATATAAAAACTAGATTGTTAGTCTAAAACAACTTGTATTACGGAATACTTAATGAATAAATGAGTTCGCCATTTCTTAAAAATGTTATAATTATTAATAACCTAAATCTATATATAAAAAAAATACACAGCTGTTATATGTCTATAACAGCTCTATTTTTTATTACGGTAGATTATTATTTAAAATAATTCTTATTGGAACTTAAATATTGATTTATATTTTTATTTCATAACAATATTTTTTTAATATAATTTATATATAATAATTTAATTACTGGCTTTTAAAATATATCGTTTAATTTTTACCGACGGTCTAATATTTGTCATAAATACTAGTGAGCTTAAGTTAATAGATTCAGATAAGTTTTTCGAAAATATTTTTAATAGATAGGAATATTTCCATCGAGAACAGAAACACCCAAAATAGGGTCTAAGCATTTATACTGCATTTTTACTTTAAGAAATTAGTGGTATAAATAGTCTGTTAATAAAAATTACAAGAGTAGTTACAATTTTGCCCGAAAATTAGTCGTATAAGGTGGAACATAGCAAAATAAAAAATATTGTTCATAAATACTTATAGCATAAATGCGAAATTCAGTCTGTCTGTCCGTTACACTTTCACGTGTAATCCGCTGGACTGATAATCATATTTGGCACAATTAACAGCATACACTATAACGTATAGGATTAAAACATTTCGTTTTTCTTACGGGACCAGGGAAAAATCACACTGAGGGTATTTAAACTCTTAAGTTGGTCCGAATAAACTCTTGTAACTATTGAAGTTATACTTACAAATATACGTAAAGAAACATACAACATCTTATAAACATGTCACATGATGAGAAATGAGGGTGGTCTACTCTACTCAGAGGGATACCATACCATAAATATACATAAAGAAATATTGTTTCTCATTTTTTTTTTTATAAAGTTCCATTTCTGGATTAAACTGCTTTCAAGCGGCACGAGTGTCTCTTCAGAGATTTTTATGCAAGACGATGACATTGAAGAGAGCAATGTCTATGAGTGGATGTCTATCTATTCTAGTCTAGTTTCATAAGAGAGAGCGGGAAAGAATTATATTTTGCTGTAAGAAATATTTATTTTTGTTTACTTGTCCTACGAACTTAATTTAGTCTACCTTTTATCTTTGTCATATAGATTTCACAGATTTGTTTTAAGAAATATTTTGAGCTATTTAGGTACCATTCATTTGGTTCATTTGGTACTTTGGACAACTGGTGAATATATACTTATATATATTTTTTTAATACATACTTAAATACAAATATACACCCGGGCTCAAAGACCAACAAATTCATTTATAGAAAATGTTGGCCCTCGGCGGGAATCGAACCCGCGGAGCTGAAGGTAGGGTCTCTTTTCTTTCTTTCTTTTATCTTTTAAACATTTTCAATTTTACATTTGCGTAATTTTATTATAAAAGCGAATACCAAGACCATCGAATGAGTTGCCAATTCTGCTGAGTCGCGACACAGGTATCACAAGCTTTTTGTGACATCTCGTATGTCTATGATATACATCGAATTTCTTATAATCTTGCCCTTCTCGTTGAAAAAGCAGCTTGAAAATAAGTATTTTACAGAAAAAGAACTGATCAACTTATTTGTACAAAACTGTAATGGTGTTAAAACGCGTTTAGGTAATAAATGAAATTTATGTATTGCAATTAATACGGTTCTAATAACTTGTGCAACTGGTAAATAGAATTGAATATTTGACTTTTATTGGTTCTAATTTATTGCATTGCATTTATTATTCCACAATTAATATTTATTAAATGTAGGGAATACAGTTTTATAGGTATTTAATATCTATTTTATATCCATGCGAGGTGTTAAATAATATGTTCTAACGCCATTTATACACGCAAATGGCGTTATACAAAAAAAGTTTATAACATTTTCATGATCTCTGTGAAGCAATAGTGCAGTTATTATATTTATAAGGCGACGTAGAGTTTCCGGTCGGTTGCTAAACAATATAGGTATGTATGTACTAATTTTTACCCAATATGTACTAGCTTTTTGTGCAAAATTTCATGGATATTGGTTCAGCGGATAGCCGTGAAAGAGTATCAAACATACATCCATACTCACATCTCACATCATTTTACCTATCTATATATTTCTAAGATATTTGGCAAGATGATCCAGACATAAATAGTTGCATAATCTTTTCGCCCATAAAAACCAACCCATAGTAACAACGCAAAAACAGTGTTAGACGCTTACGTCATATGGTTTTTGAAATTTAAATTGAATCTCGTTTACGTACGAATAATGCGATTATAAAGCTGCCCTTGACACTAGAGCTGTTCCAGAAAATGGATTGTTCTTTGACAAAGTGTATTGAGATTTAAGTGATACATCCGACGTTACTACATTTTAATGTACGTAGAGCCTTTTGTGATGGATACCTTACACGTGACAGAGTTCAAATAGATTAGAACTCAAGATACAAGGGATATATCCCGGATTACTGTAAACTACGCGATCACTAACAGACTGAGTAATGACATTGAAAATATTAACTCATATATTTTCGTAGAGTTATTATAAATTAACTGTGCCAGCGATTTTCTCTGCGTGGAAATCAGTGTCATAAAATTGATATTTTGTGCATAGAAGTAGTTATTGTGATTTAACCATAAGAGATAGAGATATGCTGTGGCGGACTTTTTTGTACTATTTTTGTATATCTAAATTTCTCTACTATTTAGAAGAGAATTGTAGATCAAAAAACGACAAAGTAATGTTACTTTAGTGTATCTCTGTGGATTTTATATACAATACATACTTACATACTTGTATACATACATACAAGATTAATTAATTTAAATATAAAAGAAAACAAAGATACGGCACATTTTAAACTTGCTTACTCTAGTAATAACTCTATCTGTATTTCAGTATCGATTTTACATTAACTTTTCGTTGAAGGTAGTCTTAATTTCTTAAAGTAACGATAAATAATTTATAGAATCAGGGGTTTTATACACTGTGGAACTCTTATATTTGCTATAATTCAAATAGGACGCACTTTGCTTTTAGCAATACATAAATAATCATAGATTATAGAAAAATAATGATTTATGTATCTATTTCAATCATAAAATACATTGTGCTAAGTGGACGCAGCTTTAATCCCGGCTAGGCCTTTTTAGAACTTTGCTCAAAGGAGACTCGTGCTTAATAATTGCTACGATTCATCGCAGACTATAGCGAAAAGCTATACAAAAATATCTAGTATCGATGTAGGAAATCTACGGTGATTGCGTTTCGTCTACCGAAACAACATCTTTCTATAATGTCTTGATAAGAATGTATAGGATCTTTAATGATTTCTCATATTAATTCTTAGACATTTTTGATCCTTGTGAGATTTGAAATGGATTGTTAAGTGTTCGTTGTTTCTGGTAAAGTAGTTTTTTAGATTTTATGAGTTTATAAAACTCATGCTTGAAGGTTTATTCGAATATTCTTGTTAAATTCTTTTCAATTTTATTGTTATTTTCATACTTAACTTTAAATTTACATTTAGTTTTTGGTTGTAATATATTGTCCTTGAACATGCTTCGGTATTATAAATATGACAAATAAATATAAGTTTTAGTTTAATTCCGTGTTGTGAACTGTTTTGTATATGTAATAAAAATTAAGAATTATGGGAACACTTTACCTTCTAAATTAATATTCTCTACATTAAAAATTAAAGGTCTACATCTAACAGTAGCTTTTTAAACTGCAGATTATAATTAACTTTATTAGTACTTATGTAGACCGTGTGGTATTCGGCTGAATAGAATTGTACCAACCTCTTTTCTTACCGAGGTGTTTTAAAAGGCGACTAAGGTAAGTCGACCCGCCGTGTGGTATCCGGCTGAGTAGAATAGGCCACCCCCATTTCTTACCGAGGTGTCGTAAAAGGCAACTGAGCTATGTCGACTCACCGTGTAGTATCCAGTTAAGTAGAATAGACCACCCTCTTTCTTATCGAGGTTTTGTAAAATACGACTAAGATAAGTTGACGTCAGGCAGGCGGTCGGTCGTAAAATACGTAGCCAAATCATGTGACAACATGTTAATAACATGTTGTGCCGACCCCACTTAGAGTGGGATAAGGGCAGGAGGATGATGATTAGTACTTATGTAAAAGTAAGCGTTTGTACAATGCATGAAAAGAAATGAGTCACTTTTGTATTGATGTAATCTGCGATAAAAAGAGTTTCCTAATGCCATTGTATGATAACGTTTTTAATGTTTTAGCAATTATATCATCATCCTACTAATCCTATCCTACTAATATTATAAATGCGAAAGTTTGTGAGTATGAAATTTGGCACAATTATTCCTTAAACACCGAGGTAACATATATAGAAATCTTGTTGATTCCACAGGTATAGGATGAAAAGTATCATAGAGTACTATCGCGCGACAACAGTCCACGGGAACGAAGTTGCGAGTAAAACCTAGTATCTATAAATCTGCTGCGAAGACTGTGTGTTGAATATATTTTACTTTATAAATATATTCAAAATTGTGTAGCGTTAGTGTACTTTTTGATTGCTCATATATGTTTGATTGCTCATATATGTATATTTTTATGAAATGTATTTTTTTTGCAAGCAACAAGGGCTCATAATGTTAGAAACAGACTTATAAGTACTATAGTATTATAATATAATATAAGTTACTAACATAGTTAGTAACTTATTATCTACGAATTAACAAATAAACACAAAATAATCAAAATATAAACAGAAACTACATAATCAGACAAAATTTAGTAAAACGATAAAAAGTTAGCATACTGTCGCACCAAGATATTCATGAAACGTGCATATAAAGGCGTCTCCATCTTACTTTTAATACTGTTTATTAACATCATTCGCCTGCCCTTTTCCCACTCTAAGTGGGGTCGGCGAAACATGTTACAAACATGTTGTCACATGATTTGGCTTTGTATTATTATTATAATTATTAGTCGCCTTTTACGACACTTGGGTAAGATATGACGGTGGTCTATTCTACTCAGCCGGATACCAATCGGCGGGTCAACTTCCTATAGTCGCCTTTTACAAAACCTCGGTAAGAAATGAAGGTGGTTTATTCTATTCAACCGGGTACCACACGATAGACAATCATTACTTTTATATTGTCACTAGCAATCGTCAGCGGCTACGCTCTCGCGAAAATATTAAATTAACCTTAAAAGCTAGACATATGCTGTCGTAGACTTATATTTAGAACTTTAAGAGGGGAACATTTTTTAATACATGATTTTTTAATAACTATTACTGTTTACTCAGCGCATGGCAAGCTTTAAATTTTGCTTTTAAGTAGTATTTTTTATTGCTGCTCCTCTCCTATTCACCTTAGCTTGCAACCTATAGCCTATATATCGCCTTCCTCAATAAATAGACAATCTTATCTGAAAGAATTTTTGAAATCGGTCCAATAGTTCGTGTGATTAGCGCGTTCAATCAAACAAACAAACTTTTCAGCTTTCTATATTACTATAGATATAGCTTACAACGAGATGAAATGTGTCTATATGTGCGTATTAATTTGTAGCTATATATTAATATAATCAAACCGCGATAGTGCGGTGTCAGTAAGGTGACTGAGATAACATTTGTATATTTACATTGAAACAAATTGCATTATTATTGTTGCTATTTAGTTTGCAACTAGGTGTCTGTTATCTAACCTTCTATCCTTTAGACTTACTTTGATTGACAAATAGTGCTTATATTATTTGATTTATAGAAGCAGGCGTTACTTTCCGGAATTCCATAGTACAGAACTTGCAATAGAACTATAATCCACACTTTTTAAGAGAATCCATATAATGCTTAGTGTATAAAGCAGATAACATACCTTATACATGCAGGACAAGACAAGAACAATCTGTACAGGCACTACACACTCTTAACCACAATCTCTAAGATCGTTTTGCCTCGAACACGAAGCTCGTCAGGGGGATAGGCGCCACGACAAAATCGTAAAAAATTAAATCAAAATAATCTTTATTCAAATAAGCTCTTTCAAGCACTTTTAAATCGATTGAGATTTGGAATGTTGCTCAGCAACAAACTCGGCGGTCAATCGTTTAAACGTTTTCAAATTACATTATTTAACCCGCAATCGTATATGAAGCTGAAAGAAGAAAAATTGAAAAATAACAGGGCAGGTAGGGCTCGATCCTAGGTATTTTCATTATAGCTAAGAAGTTAATTAAAAGAAAACTTTTAACAAAATTTCATGTCCCTACTGTTAACAGTTGGACTTGTGTGTGAGTGAGTGTGTGTGAACTGTTTTTGTTAACCCTCGTTTGGAGTCAAACCTGGCAACCGCATCAGATCATGCTTATCATAAACATTCATTGTCATCGGTATGAGCCCAGTTTATAAGATTTTAGTTCTATTAAACCCCAGGAAGTGGTTCAAATTTAACTTGCAAGATTCCACCTTAATATGCATACACGGCAACTTAAATTAAAAATAAGTAAATTCCGGTTAAATTGTTGGATTAAAAATAACTTTGTCTAGTGTTGAAACACTCAAAGTCAAATATCAATGCAACTTCATGATAAATATAATATATACAGTTAAAATTTATACTATGATAAGAGCTATTGAGACGAAAACGTCTTTCCGATTATTTATTTGAGATTGATAACATATCATAGAGGTGAAGAAGGACATATAAACTGAATTGTGTAAAATGGTGTACTGGTAGATATTTGTATTAAATATTAAATAAATACTAAATTTATTTGTATTCATATTAAGGCGATACAGACTCCGATGGCGAAGTAGTCAGATTTATCAAATGATTTTATATTCAAAATAGAATACCGGCTTAGGCAGTAACCGCTTTTTTAAAATTTGTATTTTATACGTGTTACTTAAGTTATTTTAATGAGTTTTAAAAAAACGAAAGAAATCATTGTTGTGCTCCTTTGGATTTTAGTATTTAAAATTAAAAAGTTATTAATCTAGGAAAATATCGTAAGGATATTTTGCACAACGTGGGAAATTTTCGAAGATATTTTAACCCTTCTAAATCAGAATCTTTTCGAGAATTTTCAATGTTGTAAGTACGGCTTTTACGATTACATCGTCGACAAACGCTTAGGCAATCCGAGTGTCACAAAAGCCACAAGGATATAAAAAGCCTCTAGCCATTTCTAAGAAAAAACGTAGGGGCATCGTTGTCGCAAATAATGTGGAGTGCGCAAGCTTTTACCAGACCGCTAGTTGAGACCACTTATGAGTTTGTTAGCGTTACCAGGTATAACGAGTGCAAGTTAAAGCGTGTACTGGAAAACAGGTGTTACGACTGTGAACAATCCAAATGCTGTCGGGTCTGGTAAGTTACGACTCTAACCAGAAACTTGGCATCGCAGTATTGTCGGCGACTCTCTGTATGTACATCAGGGGTATGTCCACGACTATTATGCCAATTGCAATGTAAAAAAAGTGGTTAAAAGCTTTTGGGATCCATAATTATTAATGGCAGAGCTTTTGCGAAAGCACGCGGGCGGCTGTAAAGAATATATTCAATTCCAATGGTACGGTTTAGTTTTTACATTTTTTTGATACGGAATCTTCCAAAATGTACTCGATAAACCGCAATAAAATGTAAACTTCAAAAGTGGCGATTATTTGTTTACTTATCGCAAGATGATAACGTGTCCAGAGGTGAATTAGGACAAACTCCGAATATATGAGCTCTTATACTTGCAACCCGCGGTCCTAAGTCTATCCGCGATGCTAAGTTTATCTATATGTACATATTATAAAACATCTGTGTGTCTGTATGTGATCGATTTTTTCAAAATCTATAAAACGATTTATATCCGGTTTTTACTAAAAGATAGAGCAATTCTTGACAAAGGTTTAGGTTTATAGTATACTACATTGGAATTCCAATGGAGTCGGGATCTAGGCGGGTATTAGTTTTTAATATTACTAGGGCATTACAGAGCGACAATAGCGCCTTGTTGCGAGCCCACACCTCTTGATACCAAACTACCCTCTTTTTACGCTTCAGTGGACCAGGCACTTACTCCCCATGCAATACGCTAATTATGCGGTTCTTCGATAGTTTTATTTAACCCCTCAAAAAAAAATCATATAGTAAAACTAAGACGCTTTTGATCATTCCATTTAGCATGCTTTATTTTCTCTTAAGTTAGTTATGTTACAAAACAACGTAGCACTTGAGTTAGAATTGATAGCCGATAAGTGAGATCTTGTGACTCCTGCGATGGAATTACGGGTTCAAACCCCGATCAGGCAACAATGAATTTTTCTGTTAAATCTTATGTAATTGATATTTATAATTTATCACACGCTTTTTTGTGTTGATTTGTAAGCCTGCATATCTCTAGAGAATTATAGGGCTATGTATAGTCAAACAATCCGCATTGGAGCAGCGTGGTTTTAGCTCCAACCTTGCTCTCCAAAAATGGGTAGAGAAAGGTTATGTGTAGCAGTGGAATAGTAACAATTTGATACTTTAATTTTTTTATGCAACAATCAGTGGCCGGGTTGAAGGTGACTGGAGTCAATATCGCAAAAAACCACGTTGTATACCAAAGGCGTCATGTATCATTACACATTAAATAAAGTAAATCTTGTACAAATATTACAATATTTGCACACCATACCCTAATTTTTATCGTATTTTAGCCCTAAATGAAATCGATGCGACTTTTCATTAGGCCATTGGAAGGGAACATATCTCTGTGGCACTTGATACTTGAAGTTACTAGGTACGCTGGTTTTCTGCACTTAAATGCTCACCCTTTTATACTTATAGATTTACTCGTTCAATTCTCCATAGTCGTATATCTAATAATGAAGTGTAAACATCAATCAATAGGTCCTTGTTAAACTAAGTTGATCTTTTAAAAATATAATTCTTGTAACTAGTTATGTTTCGTGATTGCTTTCTTGTTCAAGATCGATAAGTAGCCTAAGTCCACGGATTCTTATTTAATTTGTTCTAATTAGAATTAAATAAATTTAATTCTAAATAGTATAGTATGCATTCTGTATCCGCCTCTATAATACTTATTCTAAAATGTACCTAACTGAAATTATTTGTGGAATTTGATTATAAACATTAGAAAACATTGATACGTGATTTGGATAGTTTTGACGACCAGCTGTCTACCTGACATCAACTTATCTTAGTCGCGTTTTACGACACCTTGGTAAGAAATGAGGGTGCTCTATTCTACTCGACCGGACATCATACCGTGGGTCAACTTACCTTAGTCGCCTTTTACGACACGTCGGTAAGAAATGAGAGAGGTCTATTTATCTCTGACAGATACCATACGGCAGTGAATATATAATTTTTTATTTACTACCTTTATTTAATAATTTACTTATTTATTTATTATCTACTATTTTATGAATAAATTAAATTTATTTATTTCTTTATTATTTACTACTGTGCCAGCTTCGCATGGAAATTAGTGTCACATTTTTTCCGAAATTGAAATTTAGATCATAAAAGTAGTTTGTTTACTTAGCGAACGCAAAGCTTTAAGCCGTTTTCGCAATATTTTTTATTGCTGGTTATCCTCGATAAATGGACTATCACATTATCAAACAATTTATCAAATCGGTCCAGCAGTTCCTGAGATTAGTGCGTTCAAACAATCTAACCACCAAACTCTTTAGTTTATTTATCAGTATAGATTGTAAGGCACAAAGCAAAGCACAAACTTATGTTGATTCCCACTTTGCCTATTATGTATATGGACAAATACATCGCTAATAGATGATATTGTTATCTCAACATTATCCTGCTGTCTCGCTCATTCCTTAAGACCGTAAACTCCATTCTAAGGGGTGGAACATAGAAATAGGTTGGCACAAGGGTGAACAGAGGGGGAACTTAATAAAAAGCCAAGCCTATAAAAAGGCGGACGATGTAAACAGTTTTGTGTAACGGCCAGGGGTCGAATAATGTGGGTCAGGTGTTTGTAGCCATTCACGTGGGCTTAGTCTACTGATATAGCAGGTTTTGTTATTACATTGTCACGAATAGTAGGTGGATATTGCGGTAAATAACTATAAACTGAATTCTAACAACCTATATTTAAAAAAAAGTAAGCAGTGGCCTGTTACTATCCCACTGCTGAGAATAGGCCTCTTCTCTCCGTTTTTGAAGAGAAGGATTGGAGCTAAGACCTACCACGCTGCTCCAATGCGGATTGGTAGATAACACATATCTCCAGAATTCTCTAGAGATATGTAGGTTTTCTCACGACGTTTTCCTTCACCGAAAAGCCGGTGATACATTGCATTTATCAATTAGACACATAAGTTTTAACAGAAAAACTTATTGGCGTCTACCCGGGTTTGAACCCGTGACCTCCTCGAAAGAGTCGCACGGTGCTACCGCTGGCCTAACACAGCTATAATCTATATATTTAATTATTATTTTCATATTATAATAAAATACCTGGGCGATCGTGTCTTGCTCGGAAATTTTTTTAAGATAATAAAATGCATTAAAATAAAATAAAAAAGAAAGAACGCCGAACGAAAAATAGCGCCGGTTACATGTGAGAATCGGTCCCAGGTTATTAAATTTTTTGGTCCGCCCGCTACCATTAGGTTATCACAGCATTGCATTTGACAGCTCAAAATATCATTTGCATTCAATTCTACATTTTAGCATTTTTTTGAATGCTCGAAAACAGGGATATCATGTCATTTTTTCAAATAAAACCTAGCTCGATTATTTTATCGAAACTCCCTATATACTGAATTTCATGAAAGTCGTTGAAGCAGTTTCCGAGATTCTGATTATATATTTATATACATCTAAATATTTTGAATTTGGTCCCTTTTGGGGATTATAGCAAAACGATTATCTTATTAAATTCTTATAATCCAATAATAAAGAGAATTCGTACTAACGTTATTGAACGCCTTCTATTTTCTTTAAGCTTAGAACTTTTCGACGGAAATAAATCGAGCTTGGGATAGATAAAAGTTTAACTAGTAACATAAAATTGGATGGAACTGATACAAGTTTTGATAGGAAAGTGATGCCAGGGTAAATAATTCTGGATTTCTCTGTATTCTGTAGAACTTAGATTCACGCGTAATGCTTTTTGTTCAGAATAACGCAGTCGTGGTTGTCACATTCGGTAAAATAAGTTACAAAAGTCTTCTTCCCGCCCTTATCCCACTCTAAGTGGGGTCGGCACAACATGTTATAAACATGCTGTCACATGATTTGGCTGTGTTTTTACGACCGCCTGCCTGACGTCAACTTAACTCTGTCGTATTTTACGACACTTGGGTAAGAAAGAGGGTGGTCTATTCTACTAAACCGGATACCACATGGTGGGTCAACTTACCTTAGTCGCCTTTTACGACACCTCGGTAAGAAATGAGGGTGGTCTATTCTACCAAACCGGATACTACAAGGTGGGTGTACCTTTGGTTGCGAAAGAAGAAAAAGCCTGGAAGCAAAATTTGTTCCCATACCTTATATCTTAACACCACCACTAACTCACTACACTAGCAAATTTTGCGATTTTGTAGCGGATCCTAATTCTTGATGATGCTTCTGTTACGAAAAAACGAAATCGCGAAACGAGCGTTAAGATTGTCGTAGTGAATGTGTGTAGTGCTTTTGTAGTGTGTTGCTAGTAGTATTTTGTAATACATGAAGTAACTAACCTTATGTAAATATGACATGTATATGTGAGTATTGTTTATGATAGTGTGGTAGTAAAAGCTTAAGAAATACTACTAATAAAAGCTTTACAAATTGCATTTTTGAAAAAAGCTCTTGTTAATAAATACGATTTTGGTGAAGTCATTGATTAACGATGACTCGAGTATTACAATTTTATCTTTTTACTTTTACAAAAAGGTTCCCAGCATGATTGCCTTTAATAACAGTTATTTAATAAATACCCTGTGTGGTATCCGGCTGACGAGAATAGTACCACCCTCATTTCTTACCGAGGTGTCGTAAAAGGCAACTAAGGTAAGTCGACCCGCCGTGTGGTATCTGGCTGATTAGAATAGACCAACCTCATTCCTTACCGAGGTGTCGTAAAAGACGACTAAGGCAAGTTGACCCACCATGTCGTATCCGGTTTAGTAGAATAGACCACCCTCTTTCTTACCGAGGTGTCGTAAAATACGACTGAAGTAAGTTGACGTCAGGTAGGTGGCCGGTCGTAAAAACGCAGCCAAATCATGTGACAGCATGTTTGTCGCACGTTGTGCAGACCCCACTTAGAGTGGGATAAGGGCAGGAGGATGATGATGAACAATCTACCGTAAATCAATGAGATACGAATATACAGGATTTTCTGTATCCGTCAACCCTGTTAGATTTTTGTTTTACGACTTTACCCAGTTGCTTCAGCATTCCCTATTTCGGCTAGATTATTTAGGGTTGGAAATTATTTAAAATCATTTTGTGGAGAACATGTCATGAGAAGGAATGAAATTCATGTGTGTAAATGAATGTGGATGGCTATGAATACAACCTTAAAAAGCCTAAAAAACAAGTGGTCGAATTGTCTCAATCTGCAAAAAACAATAAAATACAAGGAACATATAATACATTCATTATATAATAATACATCTCATGTTTTTTTTTAATTTTAAATCGTAATAAGTCTAAAATGGAGGAGTGACAGCCCAGCTGTGAGACCGTACAAGTATTTCGGGAGATGGACTAATCACCCCGGTCAGGCATCAATGAGTTTTTCTGTTACCTATGTTCTGGTGTTCTTACTTAAGGTTCTTGACTAAGGTATGTTGATGTCGTAAAATAACCAGCCAAAACATGTATTAACAACGATATTTATACTTATTCAATAAATAAGAAGTAATTTACTTAAAAGTCAACTGATTTATTCCTTTTCCACAACTTGTTACATATTGTCGGCGACAATATTTTCTTATATTATTGATCCAACTATTTGAAGGCGGTTATATTTGAAACATGTAGCACGTGCAACGACATGTTTAAAACATGTTGCTGACCCAACTTAGTGTGGGATAAGGGCAGGTGAATGATGATGAATATATAAATATTCAACGTTGTAAGCCAACCCTACGTTGAGATTGCTACATTTTATGAGCACCCGTATTTCGGGCACTAGCTTTGGCGGGCAAGGTCGATGCACTAATATCGCATTTGTGACGTCTAAAACTAGATACGTAGGTAGAATACTCGTATATATTGCGGAAAATAAAATAAAGCAACGGAAATTCAAATTCAAAATCTTATTTATTCAAATAAACTTGTAAACAAGTGCTTTTGAATAGTCAACTCTACTGTTGGTTCGGAAAGCTGTTTCTACCGGGATGAGCCAGCAAGAAACTCGGCGGTTGCGCTTTTCAACATAATACTTATAACTAGTTGCATTATGTTATTACTATCTTGTACAGGGTCGGACAGTCGCTATATCCACTCATTCTTATCGTCTAAATAATCCTCAACAGTATAGTAGGCTTTTTGCATCAGCCTCTCATTAATAGTGTTTTTAAACTGCTGTAATGGCAAAGCTAAAATTAATTGCGGAGTGTTATTATAGAATTTTATACCCAAACCCACGAACGAATTTCGTAGTTTTGCAAGGCGCAAACCAGGAGCCGCAAGCTTATGTTGGTTCCTTCTTTCTTTATTATATATATCGCCAATCTTTTTATAATTATGTATATTCCTATGCACAGAAATAAGGAAACAATACAATAAAGCTACCGTATCGATACATGCACGTATGTACATAAAAATATAAAGAATTATAAAACGATAGGTGATGTATACAATAGACAAAGCAGGAACCGACATAAGCTTGCGGCTCCTGCTTTGCGCCTTGCAAAAGTACGTAATTCGTTTGTGGGTTTTGGTATAAGATTCTATAATAAAATTCCGCAATCAATTTCAGCTTTGCCATTACATCAGTTTAAAAACACTTTAAAAAAGAGGCTGATACAGAAAGCCTACTATACTCTTGAAGATTATTTGGAAGACAAGAATGTGTGGATATAGCTCTCTTTGAACCTGTACAAGACAGTCACGACTTAATGTAAATAGTATTAAGAATTATATTTTTAAAAGAGCAACCGCCGAGTTTCTTGCTGGCTCTTCTCGGTAGGAACAGCTTTCCGAACCAGCAGTAGAGTTGACAATTCAAAAGCACTTGTTTACAAGTTTATTTGAATAAAGAATATTTTGAATTTGAATTTGAATTTGATAGCTAATCGTTTCTTCCATTCAACTATTAGATAACTTAAAAAAATAAACTTCCCTGCTTTTAACTTGTATTTAAGATTGTTAATAGTGGCAGTAAATATTTTAGTACTAGTTTTAACCAAAACAAATTCTTCTAATACTATATATTTTTTTCTTTTTATTATGCGATTATTACGCGATGTTTGAACGATATAGATAGGTATGAGAACAGTTTTTGCTTTCTACACTTGTCAGTTCATAGGTTTTCTTAACGCGGATTAGAGCAAAATAATAATCATAAATTGGATTGTGCCTAAATTGAAATTAATAATGTTTAGAGTAATGGAAACCACTATCATTGTGTGTAAAGAAACAATAGTTATCCTCAAATACAACTGGCCCGTTGGCGCAATGGGTAGTGACTCTGCCTTCAGGGCCGCGGGTCGCGGGTTAGATTCCCGCCGAGGGCTAACATTTTCTATAAATGAATTTGTTGGTCTTCGTGTCTGGGTGTATACTTGTATTCAAGTATGTATTTAAAAATATATAAGTATATTTTCACCAGTTGTCTGTCTACCATAACACAAGTATTAAGTTACTTACTTTGGGGACGCGACGAGCGTGTGTGTAAGTGTCCCATATATTTATTATTTATATATTATTTTAAAAAATGCACGAGTTTTTACAAAAGATGTACTCAATCACTATGAAGGAAGGAAACTCGGTAGCCAAATATCCATGGTCGTAAAAGGTGCAAAACAAGAAAAGGTAATATCAAGCATACACCTTGAGTTTTATGGGTGGCGAAATATTCGGGGGGTAAACAAAGTATCACGCTGTGCTTGGATTGAATTTTACTTAATATTTTTATATTTGATATCGATCAAGCTGTGATAGCTAAATCGTATGTTATAACTCTTTCCAGGGGGTCAAAAACCAATGCTGGCACCAAAGAGTTTTTCTGTTAAAACTTAAGGGCCTAATTGATATTTGCAATATATTACACGCTTTTCGCTGAAGGAAAACATTTATTTATTTATTGTACATACATATACAGAAAGAAAAAGTAAAATAGCACATGTGCAAAGGCGGACTTATCCCTAAAAGGGGTCTCGTCCAGTCAAATTCGTCAATTTTGAATCTCTGAAACGGCTCCAACGATTTCGTAAAATTCAGCATGTAGGAAGCTTTGGGGGAGAAGAAATCGATTAAGCTAGGTTTCATTAAAAAAAAATGTCGTTGTATCCATGTTTTCGGGCACTGAAAAACATTCTAAAATGTTGAATAGATAGCAAATGAAATTTTAGCTGTTAAACGTAATGCTGTGATAGCCTAATAGTTAACGGGCGGATGAAAAAAGTTTAAAACCCGGGTTCGAGACCCACATGTAACCGGCGCTATTTTTCTTCTTTCTATTCTATTTTTTTAATATCTTTAAAATAATTACCCAACCCATGTACTACTTATTATAAAAAAAAAAAATACTAACAAGGTATACACGCGAAAAAAACTTTGTGAGACACTCCAGATTTTCATGCAGGGGAAGCTGCAGTAACAGCTAGTATATTATAATACAAACAATAATTTTATGAATCCATACATTATATGCTCTAATAAAACAGACGAAGCAGAGTATGCAAATCAAACAAAACCAAAAAACCATTTCGCATCGTGCGGGAGTTACAAATCAAACCGAAATATATTGGTTATAAAAATGCAACAAGTATGTGAAAAATAACATTTAAAACAGGACCTTCCGCCCTTATACCGTATGTGTTAAGGATTAAAATGCTGCAGAAATAGATATCCCTGGACGTAGACTGTCTGGATATGTATCTCCACTTGGTTTTATAGACCATAAACGGTTTTTACGACTGCCAGGATAATAGTCATCCGGCTAAAAGGGTTTGGGCACTATCCGCGTAAGTATAGTGCTGGATAATTAAAAATGTCTAAATAACAGCTTTGGCCTCGTTTTACTTATTGGTTACATATAACCGTGTACCGGACATAAAATAATATGTAAAAAAACTACATGACATTTGCAATTAAACAACGAAGGTTTATTTATTTAATTGATACACCAACGATATATTATACATATATATATATATTAAATCTAGTTCCATTATAATAATCATTTACAGGCGGATATAGTTGTATAGGCGTATACATTGTTTATTGTTATTTCTGAAAATTCTATCGTAATTATCATCTTCCTGCCCTTATCTAACTCTAAGTGGGGTCGGCACAACATGTTATAAACATGCTGTCACATGATTTGGCTGCATTTTAACGACCGGCCTCCTGCCTGACGTCAACTTACCTTAGTCGCCTTTTACGACACCTCGGTAAGAAAGGAGGTTGTTCTATTCTACTCACCGGGTACCACACGGGCGGTTCTATCGTAATTATGTCAACTATTAAATCTAAGGTTTCCATAAATCAAGCCTTAATGAAAATAAATATGTCAAAAATGTCAAGACATAACTATAAATGTATCATATATGTAAAAAAAATATAATAATAATCAAAATAATAATTGCCTAAAAAGTCACAGTGCCTAAGAAATAATGTTATTTTGTCAAGTTTGATTATGTTGTTTAATTCCAATAAAACTATAAAAAAAACTAATACAATTATAATATTAAAAACAGCAAAAAATAGAAACAATAATAACAATAAAATAATTTCTGTTGTTGTCCGACAAAAATAAGCTTTTAATAAATATCATGACCCTATTGTTAACGGTTGACGATTTCTCTCCTCTGGAGTCAATTGCTTTAGCAGCATCA
The DNA here is from genome assembly GCA_947086495.1 of Morpho achilles. Taxonomy (NCBI): domain Eukaryota; kingdom Metazoa; phylum Arthropoda; class Insecta; order Lepidoptera; family Nymphalidae; genus Morpho; species Morpho achilles. Next base: position 5,926,098 of record CAMTZB010000001.1, read on the forward strand.
GGTCATGCTTATCCTAGACATGCATTATCATCGGACCAGTACGTAAAATTTCTCAAAAAAAAGCTCAATCAGACAATGAGAAGTGGGTCAAATTTAACTCGCAAAATTCCACCCTCACATACAAACATTCATACAAGGAAAGTAAAATAAAAGCTTTTAATTAAGTGTATCTATGATTTTTAAATTTAAACTATCGTGACTTTCATGATTAATGTATAGAAAGCGGCTATACTCACGTGTTATTTTAACCCGCCACGATAACGCCGCGTAAAGAGCTCATGAATAAGAGCCCCGTATGGGCTTGAAACTAGTCGGGCTCATCCGATAAAATAACACGTGAGTAATAAAACGTAAGACCTAAGCACAAATGTCCAACATTTAAACAAATTACATTATAAGTTTTAAAGCAAAAAGGCCTTTTTTATTTTGTTAGGCCTATTTTAAATGTCTCATTAGGATGTTATATTGAGCTAAGTTTAGTTTCATCGATAATGCGATCGATTGCATCTAAAAGTAGACTTTTTATCTTGCTTTTTCTAAATTAGCGTGTTTTAATTGGAACATAGTTTAGAACAAGTTTATTTTAGTAAAAGAATAATGTATTCTTTGAGTGAATTAATTGCGAATTGCACACATATTTATTGCAATCTAATTGGACAAAGCTGGAAGTTGTTAGGTTCAATATTTACTCCAAATTCATTTTATAAATAAATATTTATATGGGACACTAACACACACATTCTTCAGTCTCGATGTAAGTAACTTAATACTTGTGTTATGGGTGACAAACAACGTGAAGATATCTGGGCGAAGTGTGGTGACGCGCGGAGAGGTGCGTTGCGGCATGGAGAGGAGAGTGGTAGCGCCATTTGACGTAGTCGTTGTTTGTACGCGGGGTTAAAAAGTTCTTAGAAAATAATAAATTGTGGTATCCGGCTGAAACGAATAGAATAACGAGTAGAATAGACCACCGTCATTTCTTACCGTGGTGTCGTAAAAGGCGACTAAGGTAAGTTGACTCACCGTGTGGTATCCGGTTAAGTAGAATAGACCACCCTCTTTCTTATCGAGGTGTCGTAAAATACGGCTAAGATAAGTTGAAATCAGGCAGGCGGCCGGTCGTAATAACGCAGCCAAATCATTTGACAGCATGTTTGTAACATGTTGTGCCAACCCCACTTAGAGTGGGATAAGGGCAAAAAGATGATTTGACTTTTGAGAAAATTGTTTATATATAAATGTAAAGGAAAAATATCGTTGTTTTAATATAGAAACTTATATAATTTTAAATACATATGTACACCCAGATTCGAAGAACCTAAAAATTGTTATAAGAAAATCCTCGGCGGCAATTTTACGACACCTCGGTAAGAAAGAGGGTGGTCTATTCTACTAAACCGGATACCACACGGCGGGTCGACTTACCTTAGTCGCGTTTTAAGACACCTCGGTAAGAAAAAGGGGTTGTACTAAAAAATTAATGCACTATGCAATTGACAAATTAACAACCGATTCTGCTTCTCCTTAAAACGGACTAATTAGAAAAACATGTGGCAAAAGGTCGGGGTTAGGAAGTGATTCAACCAATTAAACTTTAAATTAACTCCCAAGTCCTATTTGTACAGTATTTACCACAACAATAGCCTTTTCGCGTATGTAATTACACGAGCTTGCACAACATTTATGAGTAAGGTTGAACGTAAACGACTTCTATCCACAATAAAGTTTTTATTTTAGTGCCGGCAAGTTCGCCTTTGTACGGTATATTTCGAGGCGTTAAATTCATAGCAGACACAAGCAGTAAACGTCATTCTGACAAGTCGGTATAAAAGTTATGTCTCCAAGTGTCTAAGTTTGTCCTGTGTTTTTAGGTATGTTTGTATCTCAAATTCGCAGAGGTTTATGTTAGGGTTACTCTGCGAAAAAGATAAACGTTTATTATCAAAAATTAAATATTCTAAAATATAAACTGTAAGTGTATGACGCCGTGTGGTATCCGGCTGAATAGAATAGTACCACACTCTTTTATTACCGAGGTGTCGTAAAAGGCGACTAAGGTAAGTCGACCCGCCGTGTGGTATCCGGTTTAGTAGAATAGACCACCCTCATTCCTTACTTAGGTGTCGTAAAAGGCGACTAAGGTAAGTTGATCCACCGTGTGGTATTCGGTTTAGTAGAATAGACCACCCTCTTTCTTACCGAGGTGTCGTAAAATAAGACAGAGGTAAGTTGACGTCAGGCAGGCGGCCGGTCGTAAAAACGCAGCCAAATCATGTGACAGCATGTTTATAATATTTTGTGCCGACCCCACTTAGAGTGGGATAAGGGCAGGAAGATGATGATGATATACTGGAAATGTATGCTTCTGTAATCTGTATCGTCAACTAATTCTTATAATCATATAGATGATATTATATTAGAATAGGAGAGCCATAGGCTGGTTTCTGAGGGTCACAATAAATGAGGGTATGTTATAAATTTCATCTTAGTCTAAATAACACATAAAAAGGAGAAACAAATAAATACACCCTCATTTTATGTTTTCTCTTTATTGTAGTAACATTAAAAAAAAAATCTCTTCTAAAGATCGTCTAAAAAATTTCATTAAAACTAACTGTTTCGGAGTCTAAGGACGAACAGACAAATATTCACTTTTATATATAAGAAGAAATTTATTCTAATGAGATCATTAGGTATCGTAGAAATATCTTTGTTGCTGCGGAAACCTTATAAGTGTTAAACCTCTGTGATGTACTAACCCTGGTAGATATACTTCGTGCACGAGACATTCATAAACCTCAGAACAAGCGAAAAAAATACAAACCACTTATCTATATGGGTATAAATTCATTCATTCTACTTCCCTTATTCTTCCCCTTGTGATGATCCGCGTGGGATCATCACAAGTGGGATCCGCACAATATGTTGTAACATTATTATAATAACATACGGGTCACATCGCGTTAAAATCGAGTTACACTTGTGTAGAAAACTTGGTTTTTTGCGACCAGCTACGCACTAGATTAAATTGTAATTTTTTTAATTTGTTCTTAATTAATTAAGCCATTATTGTAATACTCAATTTTGAAAAGAGTGACCGCAGAGTTTCTGCTGGTTCTTCTCGGTAAGAGCACTTTTCCGAACCAGTCGTAGCTTCATTGTAATTGACGATTCGAAAGTGCTTGTAAGGGCCAATTTGAATAAAGCATTATTTAAATATGAGGTTCGACGTTTTGACGACGACGTATTCACCGTGATCTCGAACTGACTGAAGCGCCGCGGCGTCTTCTTTGCCGAGTTCAACAGTCATTATTTTGTTCATCTACCCTCACTTTAATAGCACAATCCACTTAAGGTCTCTTGCACACCACAACAATATTGTCTGCACCCAATATAGCATCCAACATTGATTTGGTTAGTTATTTTACAATCGGCCGCTTGCCTAACATGAACTTACCTTAGTCGCAGTTCACTCCTCGGTAAGAAACAAGGGTGGTTTATTCTTAGCCGGATACCACACGGCGGCTATATAGGTATTAATTAAACATAAATAAAACAAACATTTATAGCCAAGTTTATAAATTTTATGACCTTTAGCGATCGCGTCGGATACATGTCAGTTGGACGCCTAGGCGTCGTAAATAAGCTTGAAATATGATAATTGCGAATTCTTCAATATATTACGATTCAAGCATTGATGATTCGTCGGACGTTTGTGAGGCTATAACTCGAGGCTTTCGTGGAAAACTTTGCAGCCAGAGACTAGTGTGTAGACAGGACGTTTTTTATATATTGTTGTTTATTGCTTTACATATTTTAGACAACAGATCGTAACAGATCGAATGAATGCCACACAGCGTGTTTGGTAACAGATTTTAAAATTTCTAAACTATATATCTATTGAACGAGCGTAATTTTTATATTTTATATTTGTGTCTTTATTTTATGGTCTAATTTTGATTTATTGTATTAACCGCTAGAGACCGTCCATATGGATTGTTTCTTGCTAAGTTTCTCTGGACTTCAATACGATTAACTTAGGAAATGTAGGGCATTTCTAGCATCAAAAACGAGAATTTTTTTTAGGACAGATTTCTCAATACTGGCTAAGGGCAATTGAACTCGGTTTTCTCTCAAATTAACGTACTTATCGGGTAGTGGTGCATTAATTATTTATCTATATATATTTTATTTCAACTATCAGTAATTTTGTATTAACTTTCATCATTGGATGTATCTGGTAGAGTGGTAAAGTCTTTGCTCCCTTAAATATTCACTTTTATTAACTATCTATTATTAAATATGCTTGATTAACATCAATGTAGTTTCCAAGTGAAATTCATTAGTGAGGTATTTCAATTAAAAGTTCTGCGAGTAGCTCGATTAAACGATCTGAAACCAAAAGTAATTTGCAACATTAAGTCATAACCGCGATAAGGTTACTAATTAATTTTTTATAGTCCCGTTCACAATTAGTAGCACACGCGATTATGTACCACCTCGAAGCAAACAGCCTGTGACCCAATGATTGTTGGTTTTAATTAAAAATTGATTTTTTAATCTTTACCCACTATTTGTCTATAACATGACTACTCTTTATTAAAATTTTTACTTTCTTCCTTCACGGATTAGTTTTTGTAAGTTATGTTTTGCCAGTTTTGTTTATGGATTAATTCATCAGCCGTGTGGTATCCGGTTGAATAGAATAGTACCACCCTCATTTCTTACCGAGGTGTCGTAAAAGGCGACTAAGGTAAGTCGACCCGCCGTGTGGTATCCCGCTTAGTAGAATAGAACAACCTCATTTCTTACCGAGGTTTCGGAAGAGGCGACTAAGGTAAGTTGACGTCAGGCAGGCGGCCGGTAGTAAAAACGCAGCCACATCATGTGACAGCATGTTTATAACAAGTTGTGCCGACCCCACTTAGAGTCGGATAAGGACAGGAATATGATGATGTTATGGATTTATCATCTGAAGGTTTATAGAATTAGGCGTATCTCTGCGGAGGTCCAGTATACAAAGGTAATGAAAATATTATTTTGCTATAATCCGCGATAAAAGAAAATATGTGCAATGCTACGAGTAAATTTAAAGTGAAATGACTCATGCACTACCCGCAACAAATAACATTACTCCACGACAAAAAGGTTCAACTCCTCAACAAAGGCTTGAGGATTTTGTCGTGGAGTCTATTCATGACGATGCTTCGGCTACGGGGCGAAACGATTGTTGAGAATGTAGTGGTGAATGTGTGCAGTGTTTGTGTAATGTAGTGTTATTAGTGGCGTGTATGTTCATAAAATGTTGTGCCGACCCCACTTAGAATGGGATAAGCGCAGGAGGATGATGATTTAATTTTTTTACATTTTTAAAATAAAAATGTATATAAAATACAAAAAGTTACGATAAAGTCCTACCTCAATTAAAGTAACATTGACGTTTTATCAAATCAATAAAATAATTGTTTATAAAATTTCATGACTCGGATAAGATATTACAGTGCAAAGCACTTTTTATTATATACATTTGAGTATCTATTTGCACGCGTTATCTGCGTAGCTCGACCTAAGAACACTACTTTGTCCTAATTTAAATAAGGTCTCCGACAGACTTTACTGACTTGTAACACCTTATGCCATTGTTTCTTGGCTGTAGGTTTAAATTTTCAGTGAAGTTTGTTAAATTTTTGTTTTCCTAGCATTCTTTTAGAAATTTTTGTTTTCTTAGCATTTTTTTTCTTGAATTGCATTTATGAAGATATATATCTATAAGTGTCGGTCGGCAATTTATCTGCTATTTTAACCATCAATTTGGCAATATTAAAGTGTTTGATATAGAGTCTTTTATTCTTATTTTTTTTGAATTTTTTATAAATTTTTTATTGATGACCCATATTATATAATGACCTTTGAAGTATTGGACATTTTTTTATTACACAGCTTATTTCGAAGCAAAAATTTAGATTTTTGTTTTATTTTCAAAATCAATGCACAGCTTAGAACTAATTAGCGTGGTGTAGGTAAGATGTAATGTAATGTAAGGTTTTCGAATGTATACAAAAAATTACGGCACAATTTACCATAATACTGTTACAAAGCTGTGATGGCCTAGCGGTGCGACCGTGTGAATCTCTAGAGACGATCATGGGTTCAAACCCGGGCAGACACCAATGAGTTTTTCTATTAAAACTTATGTGTCTAAATGATAATTGCAATTTATCACACGCTTTTCGGTGAAGGAAAACATCGTGAGGAAACCTGCATATCTCTAGAGACTCCTAGGGATATGTGTAACCTACCAATCCGCATTGGAGCAGCGTGGTGGGTCTTAGCTCCAATCCTTCTTTCCAAAAATGGAGAGAGGAGGCCTATGCCCAGCAGTGGGATAGTAACAGGCCGTTACTTACTTACCATAATACTAATATTTTCTATTTTTTTTCTAACTGTATAAAGAATTATTTATGCTTTTACCGAATTAGCGTCATACTTACATACTTAAATCTTAAATACTTAAGTGACAGATGAAACAAAAGTGTAAATACATTTATCAAAATAAATCATTAATTTACTAACGAATTTTGAAAGCTTCTTTTTTAAATGGCATATGTTATTCTTATATCTTTTTAGTTCTTTTGTTTAATTCTCTTCTGTATTCTATGATTATGTTTTTAAAATGGCAATCGCAATCATCATCCTCCTGCTTTTATCCCACTCTAAGTGGGGTCGGCACAACATGTTACAAACATGTTGTCATATGATTTGGCTACGTATTTTACGACCGGCCGCCTGCCTGACGTCACGACCTTAGTCGTATTTAACGACACCTCGGTAAGAAAATGAGGGTGGTACTATTCTATTCAGCCGGTTACCACATGTAACATGGCAATCGCTATGTTAGACTATATAATATTCCGCTTTATGTCGTTTGTGTATGAAAACCCTTAAACGTAATTAAATTATTAAATACACTAGATAACCTTTGTTACTTTGTGAAGTTTAGGCACAGAAACTGTAAATGTTTAATCTTTAATTATTGTAACTAAACACTTTTTATCGCTATATTTTTAAATGATGGGTTAATGAGAGGAGTGCATTTGAGAAGTACGCCAGAAGCGACGGCTGGTCTGTTCCGGAAAATCTACTAATAACCTAAAACTTCTTAAAAAATTTCACTATGTTTCATTAGAAACCGTACAAAAATATGTTCAGTAGATTTTGAGAAAAACGACCACATACAGACAGACAGCTTTTAGAGGACTTTGTTTTTATAATATATATTTCTTAGGGCCTGTTTCACAAGTTACTGATAAAGTGTCGGATAGTTAACCGACAAATAAACTAAGTAGCAGATAAATGTCTCTAAAAAGTGAAAAATTAAAAAAAATTAAAATCGCGGCCATTTTGAAATAGGTATTTGCTATCCAGCAGATTAACAAAATCACAGCCACATGATCTACTTGTTAACTTTTTAGGAACTTTAAGTGCTGAATAAGCCTATCAGAAACCTGAGAATCGCAAAATTCCGAGTTATGTTCCGATCAAGCTAACTGACAGTTTATTGGTAACTTGTGAAACAGGCCCTTAGTATACTGAATTCAGAATATGGTTCATTTCCTCTATCAGAAATAATACATGTTCTACGGACTAGAAATCCAACGTCGAGCAGTCACTTTACAATGCAAGGATAGACATCGAATTTTGATGGAATTCGACAAACTCAATTTACTTTCAAATAGGTTACTGGTGACTGGGTCACTATAATTGTGGTGGGACTGGACAGACAAATCCCTATACAGGACGTGGTATTCTATAAAGTACTTTAAGATAATCCGTTAAAGTTTAAATTCAAGTGGCAGAAACATATCTGTTGTGTTTCGTTTGATTTGTGATCTTATTAGGGACTACATTTAATCCGTGGTTTCGATTGTTCAGAATTATTTAACAAATAGGATTCTTTAGTGCTTATTTTTCCTAAGGTTGATTTTTCCGTTAATTCAAATGGCGTAAAGTTTTAAGCTGTGATAGCCCAGCGGTGAGACCGTGCGGCTTTTTCGAGAGAGTCTTAAGTTCAAACCCTGATAATTGCAATTTATCACATGCTTTTCGGTGAAGGAAAACATCGTGAGGAAACTTGCATATCCTTAGAGAATTCTGGAGATATGTGTAACATACTAATCCGCATTGAAGCAGCGTGGAAGGTCTTACCTCCAATCCTTCTCTCCGAAATCGGCAAGATGCCTATGCCCCACTGCCAGCAGTGGGATATAAACAGGCATTTACTTTAGTAAAATTTTAGCTGAGGCCGGAAAAATTCTCATTGATTATTCCCTGGTTCTAATCCAAGTGATGATTATTATAAAATTCTAATTCTCCAATATAAGCAAGTACTTGGGTAGGATGAAAAGATACCATTAGTTAGGTTAAGTACACTATGAGCCTCCTACGTAACGATACGAAATGTGTCAGTCGGCGAAAAACGTTTTCGCATTTCAAAATTTCTACCGCACCGCCACTGCGTAATATACTAAATGTTTGCAATGCATTTCCTGTTTTATTCGCTACTATGGAATGAAACTAGAGTCGCATTTGCAATGCATTGCGAAGAAGTTGTTTAAACGAGGTACTATTTTTGAGTATCAAAGAAGCGTTGACTATGCCACTGGCTAAGTGCTAAAACCGGGAAAAGTAAAATGTACTATGCTTTGAAATGCTATTATTTATCATTATCAGGTTATTTTTATTGGTATAGACTGACGAGGGAGATTTATACGTATGTAATAGATATAAAAAAATAAATATTTTATTACAATATTTATGAAATACTGGTGACTTAAGTTATAATTTTATATTCAAATAAGTTAAACATAATAAAAGCTTTTAAAAACATTAATGATCCTACTGTTAACCGTTGAGGAGTTCCCTCGTCTGGAGCCAATCCTGGCAGCAGAATCAAATAAAGTTTATCATAAACATGCATTGTCATCGGTACTGGACCACTATGTAAAATTGAAGCTCAATCGGAAGTGGGTTAAATTTAACTTGCAACATTCCACCTTCACATGCAAGTGAAATAAAAGCTTTTAAATATACAGCTCTTTGATATGGATATATATATAAGTATTATTATAAAATACATATAAGTATTCAGATATTTTATATGCAATAGGAGTAGAAATATTTATTTGAGATCTTATTATTTACTGGCAATCACCAGCGGCTCAGCCCGCGTGGAAAGATTAAAACCGTAATATAATCTTTTGATAACCAAGAAAATGGTTAAAATGGGTTAATCGTAAAAGCTAGAGGTATGTTGTCGCAGACTTTAATTTTAAACTTTTAGAGGGGAACAATTTTGTAATACATGATTTTTTATTGACTATTACCGTTTACTCAGCGCACAAAAAGAAAGCTTTTAATTTTGCCGTTTTCGTACTATTTTTTAATGCTGCTCCTCTCCTATTCATTTTAGCGTAATGTTATATAGCCTGTAGTTTTCCTCAATAAATGGAAAATCTTACACCGAAAGAATTTTTCTAATCGATCCAGTAGTTCCTGAGATTCAAACAATCAAACAAACAAACAAACTCCTCAGCTCTATATATTAGTATAGATATTCATAGGTTTACTGCGCCATCGCAAATGCCTTAGTAAAATTGCCATAGTAAAATATGGGTTACAAAAGTCTGAAACTTTCTGCCTTTGTCAAGAAGACAGTGTTTAATCGTGTAAAGTACAAATTTTCTAACGTTTTGTTTGGAAAGTCAACAATAGCTTTGCGTGTGTCGGCGTTCAACTAGTGAACAAGATGTCTGAAAGAAAGAATAAATATGTAAAATAATTTTATATTATTTATGTAAAATAACCTACTTGTATTATTATTTACGACGCATTATTCTCACAATTTCTTTTAATTGAATTGAAACAAAGAAATGTTTTCTATTTGTCTTACCGAGGCAGCATTTGCGTAGCAGTGATTTTATTCTCAAGTCGTTATTTTGCTTTAAATTAAGTATCTTGTTTAAAAAAAGCAACTAAAGAAAAGAAATTAGGTGGGTATTTACATTTTTCGAGACCGGCCGTTCCCCGAATAAGCCACGCTGACTTGACATTTAATGGCAAATATAGTGTTTTATATTCAATATAAATTAAAGTTCATTTTAATGCTCAAAAACAGAGATAAAACGAATTATTTTAAAATAAAACCTAGCTAGATCGATTTTTCTCCCCCAAAACCCCTTATACGCCGAATTTCAGGAAAATCGTTGGAGCCATTTCCAAGAATTTGAAAATATACATACAAGATTAACTCATTTAAATATTAAAGAAAAAAAGATTGGAAGTGCAATGTGTACGTGAATGATACAAGTGGTTTAATATATAAGTGCCGACATGTGTCTATGGAGACGAGTTTTATCTGATCAGCACTTAACACTAGTGCTATCTATTAAGGTGATGATTTAATTAATACACTCATATTATTAATAAGTTGTATATGCTTATCTTAGAATTGCCACTATAGATCCGGTAAGAGCTATAACAATCTGGATGCCGCAGGTATTATCGTCTGGTAACACGAGTATAAGCTTAATAGGTCCCACTTGAAATGGTTACCAATCATGACAATGTCATAGAAATACCATTTTAAGTCGTACATGCTTTAACGATTTCATCATCTTCCTGCCCTTATCCCACTCTAAGTGGGGTCAGTATAACATGTTATAAACATGTTGTCACATGATTTGCCCACGTATTTTACGACCCGCCGCCTGCCTGACATCAACTTACCTAACGTAAATACTAACATACTAAATACATATACATTCAGAGTCTTCGCTGGTGGAGAAGATTCTCACCATATTCCTTGCAATGTGATGTCTAATTACAGTCACATTTCCTGTAAGCCGTGCTAGTGGTAGTATCTCAGTAGTAACTCTAAATAGTAAGTGGTATAACCTCACACCGAGCATTTGAGGCTGTTATTCTACGGTTTCTTTGTTTTACGAAAAGAGCGCCATCATTCTCCTGCCCTTATCCCACTCTAAGCGGGGTCGGCACATCATGTTTTTCGCTTCCATTCTCTCCTGTTATTCGTCAACTTTGGCGCTACTCCTTTTATATGCATGTCATACTAAGTTAATATTTTCAATTTTTTTTTATTGTTTGAAATAAACTAGTAAACCATTGGCTTTTAAACTTTCCTTCTAGTTCGGAAAATTGCTACTATCGAGTAGAGCTAGAGAGAAACTCAACCGATATTTCACATTCTTCTCACAATATCATATCATCAATATATCTTGCTACATTTTTTAATTGCTTTCTTGTAACAGATAAGAGAGTAATTAAGTCCGCGCATTTTCATATTAATCAAATAATACTTCACACAATCCAACCATCTCTTTTTCGGCCTCCCTCTAGTCACATATCCATCCACACTTCTATTTAATACTAGTTTGGTCACATGTATTTTCATCCCTTTATTACATCATCATCATCATCAACAACCTGCTCCTGTCCACTGTTGGACATAGGTCTCTCCCATAGCACGCCACTGAGCTCGGTCTTCAGCTCTTCGTCCCCAACCGATGCCAGCCACTTTGCGGATGTCGTCACTCCACCTAGCTGGAGGACGTCCTACACTACGTTTGCCAAGGCGCGGTCTCCACTCCAGAACGCGTCTACCCCAGCGGTTATCGGTTCTGCGTAAGATGTGACCAGCCCACTGCCACTTCAGCTTACTAATCCTTTGGGCTATGTCGATTACTCCGGTTCTCTGTCGGATCACTTCATTTCTGATACGATCCTTAAGAGAAGCTCCGAGCATAGCCCTCTCCATAGCTCGCTGAGCGACCTTAAATTGGTGGACCAGTCGCATTGTTAGTGTCCACGTCTCGGCTCCGTATGTCATAACTGGTAGGACGCACTCGTTAAAGGCCTTTGTCTTTAAGCTTTGTGGTATGGGTGACGAAAAGACTCGATTAAGTTTCCTGTACGCTGCCCAGCCAAGCTGTATTCTCCTGCGGGCCTCCTTTTCAAAGTTGTTTCTACCTAGCTGCAAGACTTGTCCGAGGTAGACATACTCCCGAACAACTTCGAGGGGAGTCCCATGAAGGCCAATCGGTTCCGGAATGACTTGTTCATTGAACATTGCTTTGGTTTTATCCAAGTTCATCCGGAGACCGATGCGAGCAGAAGACTCAGCCAGGCAGTTCAGCATGTATTGTAAGTCCTGTACGGTCTCGGCCATGATGACGATGTCATCTGCAAATCTTAAGTGAGAGAGGTACTCTCCGTTTATGTTTATGCCTCGTCCTTTCCAGTGCAACGTCTTGAACATATCCTCCAGAGCATTAGTGAACAATTTCGGGGAAATTACGTCCCCTTGTCGCACTCCTCGATGCATTTGGATAGGTCCAGACTGTTGATTCTGTACTTGGACGGTCATAATTGCGGCGTCATACAGACCTCTCAGCACTTGGATGTATCGCCAATCAATTTGGCACCGTTGCAAGGACTCCAGAACAGACCAGGTTTCAATAGAGTCAAAGGCTTTCTCATAGTCCACAAATACTAAGCACAGGGGCTGATTATACTCGTGGGTCTTCTGTATAATCTGCCGTACTGTGAAAATCTGGTCTATGGTGCCGTAGCCTCCTCGGAATCCGGCCTGTTCGGGGGGTTGGAAATTATCGAGTCTCTGCGCGAGACGATTCGTGATCACCCTGGAAAACAGCTTATAGATATGGCTCAAGAGAGAGATCGGTCGGTAGTTCTTCAAGAGGGTTTTGTCTCCTTTTTTGAAGAACAACACGACAACACTCTCGCTCCACGCCTTCGGAGTTCTCCCCGAAAAGAGAGCAGAATTAAATATGCGTCGAAGCCGCTCGACTATCGGTTTTCCACCTGCTTTTAGCAGCTCGGTCGTAATTCCGTCCTCTCCGGGGGCTTTTCCATTCTTAAGCTGCTCCAAGGCCAGTACGATTTCGTCTTGGCTGACTTCTGGCAGCTCTTCTGTGTAATGGCGGGTCAATGTGGCTCTATGATCTCCAGGATCGGGTGGTGGACGAGACGCTTCTGATGCATATAATTTTCCGTAAAAGTCTTGAACCTCCGCAAGAATCTCTGCTTTTGAAGCGACGATTTTTCCATTTGCTGTAGTCAACTTCGTGAGATGACTGCGGCCAAGCTGTTGAAAAAAGACTTTCGACCCCCGATTTTGTTCAATCGCTTTTTTAATTTTATTTGCGTTGTGGCTTCGGAGGTCTCGTCTTATAAGCCTAGAAATTGTTTTGTTTACATCTGACGAAGTGACTGTAGGATTATTTCGTCGCCTTTGCATTAAATGCAAAGTCTCCTGCGAAAGTTTGGACTCCTTACGGGTACATCGCGTCTGATAGAACTTCGTCCCCTCGTCTCGGAGAATCTTCACTGCTTGATCGAGTTCCTGGTCAAGGTCAACGTCAGCTGTGGTTTCCAAGGCAGCGAACCGGTTCTTCAGTTGTAACTGGAACGTTTCACACCCAACCACGGTTTGAAGCAGGTTTGGCCGGAGCATAGACCTCATAAGACGGGCGCGCTCGAGTTTGCAATCAATATTCAGAGTGCCTCGTACGAGTCGGTGATCACTTCCGGTTTTAAACCTTGCGATCACGGAGACATCTCTGAATATACGCTTCTTATCGGTCATTATGAAGTCTATCTCATTTTTTGTCATAGTGTCGGGGCTTTGCCAAGTCCACTTTCGTTGGGGTTGTTTCTTGAAGAAGGTGTTCATACAGAACAACCCCTCTTTCTCTAGGAAGTTGACGAGCATTTGCCCCCTATGATTTCTGCTTCCAAAACCGTGTGGTCCTACTACCGATTCGCCGCTAATATGTACTCCCACTTTTGCGTTGAAGTCTCCCATGACAACGTTGAAGTGGGCCTTTTGGGTGGTGTGCAAGGCTCTGGAAATGTCTTCTAACATTTCCTCTACTTCATCATCCGAGTGTGACGAGGTCGGTGCGTAGACCTGAATAACCTTGAGGTTATATCTCTTGGTTAGTCTGATGACAAGGTACGCTACCCTTGTCGACACACTGGAGATTTCTAAGACGTTGTCAGTGAGAGCCCTGTGAACCAAGAAACCGACGCCGCCCTGAGACTGTTTGTCTCCCTCTCTGAAGTACATAAGATGACCTGATTCCAAGGTAACGGTATCCTCCCCCTCTCTTCGGATTTCCGATAATCCCACAATATGCCATCTTATATTCTTCAGCTCTTCTGTGAGCTGCACCAGATTTTCTTCGAGCCGTAGCGTGCGTCCATTGTACGTAGCCATAGTCAGTCGGTGTTGGCGGCCTACCATCACCCGGGGATTCTTCGCACCCCCTGCCCCACCGTTACCATGACCGCCGCCGTGGCCAGGAATAGTGGGGCGACCGGGAACTGGGGGCCATTGTGTTTTGGTGTGTGCCATTTGAGGATTTGCCCATGATCACCACGCTGGGCAGACGGGTTGGTAATCGCAGGGCGTAGTTTATCGCACCGGTGACGCTGCTGCCCGTCACCAGCCTGTGGTATTTAACTACGCTTAAATAAAATGGATATACCGCCATTAAACGGTCGTCAGAGCCTCGTTCGCTGATCGGCAGGATGCACCACGGGCAGGTGAGGTTGACTTGGAGTATTAAGATGTAATTTTACTCCCTTGCATCCCTTTATTACATATTTACAAATAAAGCGTCATATAGGAACGAATTTAGACCATAACAGAAGCGTTATAATAAAAATTATACGTTTCGTGTATTTTAAATGAGATCGTAAATAATTTGATTGCTTAATTTTAATCAAAATGTTGCAGGTGAGCGTTAAAGGGATAAAGTGACATCGAATAAAATTAAAAGTTTAATGTGTCGGATTATTATTAAACTGACCGAATTCAAAATTAGGCTTAATTGAGTTTGATACATTGTAATTCTTAGTTGCCATCTATAATATCATGTTACGATTTATTAAAAAAGCTAGCTGTTTTTAGCTATTTTTTGTTCTTCCAAGTTATGGCTCTTTTTAATACTTACGAGTTTTGTAGACTCTATTTATTATTATTTCTAGCATATGTTCAAAAACGGACTTATCGCTAAAAGGGATCTCATCCAATCAATCTTGGAGTATAGGTCTCTATAAAACTCACGAGTTTTGAAGGCGTACTTAGTTCATTTTAATACTAAGTATGCGGTGTGTACTAAATGATAAAGGTATGTTCACATAAATAGTAAAAAATAGGTATGAGCTTCTCACCACAGATGATGAATGCTGTGAGTATGTGATCACTGCCTGTCATATGGAGGTCCGGGTTCAAACTCCAGGCTGGCACATAATATTTTTTTGCAAATTTTTTCTATAAAAATAAAACGTTTATATGAGTAAAGTCCTGGGATATATTTAATCTAATAAGCCGTACTTTAAATAATTTATAGAATAAGGCGTTACTTCTACTCATCATCTTTCTGCCCTTATCCCACTCTAAGTGGGGTCAGCACAACATGTTACAAACATGTTATCACATGATTTGGCTACGTTTTATGACCAGCCACCTGCCTCACGTCAACTTACCTTAGTCGTATTTTACGACACCTCGGTAAGAAAGAGGGTGGTCTATTTTACTCGACCGGACACCACACCTATATAGTGTATTATCTATGCACCACACGGTGGGTCAACTTACCTTAGTCGCCTTTTACGACACCTCGGTAAGAAATGAGAGTGGTACTATTCTACTTAGCCGGATACCACACGATTAAATAAGCCCTGCTTGAAATAATTTATAGATTAAGGCGTTACCTCTACTATACCATAAAAATAATAATAATATTATTTTGCTATGATCTGCGATTAATATTTATAGATAAACTTAGATCGACTCCACGAAAAAATTACAAAGTAAAAGCTCCACTTTTTAAAATTTGGAATCTAACCTGGGCACCTTTATCTCAATCAGCAGCAACTATTACAAGGCGATATAAACAATATGTTTTTTACAAAATCAAATACGAACTTTCATACTGGGGCCGCCCAGTTTATCGATAAAGTTAAATGGGCTGCAAATTTTTTTTGCTCCGTCAGTTTTTATACGAGATTTTACGATCGCTAACATTATTTTACGATCCTCGACTGTATCGCAACGAGTCGCATCGGTTTTATACTACTTTAATTTCACCGCCAGAAACTCATAAAAATATGCAAATGCACATAAAAATCGTTCGTGGAGCAACAATAAAACGCAATAATCCGTTGATAGGCAGTGACTAGTGACAGCTATGGATTTAGTCAAAGAGAGATTGTGTTTAGGATTTAAATTAATTTATGGCAAACTTGTGGTGTCCGCGACTTAAGGATGCTAAATTAAGGACTTGGGTACCGTTAATAATGTAATGATTTGATTTTCCCTGTTCCCAAAAGAAAAACTGGATTATAATCCTACATTTTATCCCGGTGAATAAGTATTGAGTCAAATTTGATCAATACTTATTCAACAGATTAGCTGTGAAGCATAATAAACAGCCAGACTCGCATTTATAGAAAGTATGGAATAGTTAATTTTAAGTGGAATAGTTGTTAACCAATACACTGTACTCCATTAAATAGGTTATTATTATCTTAATATTTAAAAATGAATATTTCTCTGTATGTCCTTAATAGACTCTGAAATGGCGGGCCGGATTTTAATAAAATTTTCAGTCAATCTTTAAAGCGGTGTGGTATCCGGCTGAGAAGAATATACCACACTCATTTCATACCGAGGTGTCGTAAAAGGCGAGTAAGGTACGTTGACCCTCCGTGTGGTATCCGGCTGAGTAGAATAGACCATGCTTATTTCTTACCGAGATGTCATAAGAGGCGACTAATGTAGGTCGACCCTCCGTATGGTATCTGGTTGAGTAGAATAGACAACCCTCATTTCTTACTGCGGTGTCCTAAAAAGGCGAATAAGGTGAGTCGACCCGCCTCGCCGTGTGGTATACGACTGAGTAGAATAGACCACCCTCTTTCTTACCGAGATATCGTAAAATACGACTAAGGTAAGTTGACGTAAAATTGGGGTGCCAAAGTGGTCGGCCTCCTCGTGGCGCACCCTGGGCAGGTCTTTGGAATCTTTCAATTCCTTAGTCTTGGCGAACGGACCACTGTGGGGGTGCCCAATCCAGTTGTCCTTCTGATTAGCAGACGGCAATCTGGATGGGCCGGGGACTCCGGGGGGGGGGGGATGGAGTTTCCATTGGGTGATGGGTTCGGTTGGGCTTACTGTAAGTCTGGCCGGATATGGTTTCGGCCACCGTCGGCCAAGCCCGGAAGCCCAGTAATGGGAACGGGGACCTTCGGGTTGCGAGGAAGACAACCTCTATAAAAAATTACCCCAATCCTAAGGTTAGGAGCCCGCCGAGAGGATGAATGGCCGGGGGGGATCCGGTCGCTAGGGCTTCTTAAAACAAACAGCATGGGTAAAACGATTTCGGAAAAGACTACCCAGGAGGGTCCCGGTTTCACCGGGGAATCCCTCACCACGACCGGTGTCGAATCTCGGCCCAGAGCTGCTCTGGTGCCGGGGTGCGAGACCGGCCGTGGTCGCCCCGACGTATCTGGGGGGGCAACACATGCTTCGGTGATGGTGGGTGTAGGTGGAAATGAGACCGGCGTTGCTGGTGTTTCCGCTGATTCAGTTGTGGGAACGCGGCGTGATTCCATGCGCAGTTCAGTTGGAAGTGGAGTTGTTACTCGGAGTGTAAGCTCGGGGAGGAGCTCGACAAAAACTTTGGATTTGACCAAATGTATGTCCTTGGAGGACCTAAGCGGCACAAACAGACGTGCTTGCTCCAAGAAGAGAGTTAGGGAGGACCATGGAAGCCCCGTTGATTCTGATGAGGATATGGACGCCAAGAAAGCGGACACCAGATCCCATGTAAGGGGCTCACAAACATGGCTTCGTGAAGCCCGTGACGCTGTACAGCGTGGCGGACTTCATGAGGATCTCGACCTGGACAGTACCAGTGGTGAAGTGTTGAGCAGTCGGTCATCCAGATCGGCATCGACTAGCACCAAGGCAGGTCAGCAAATTATGACCCTAAGAGATGTGGACACGTCTCGCGTCAGTGAAGTTCTGGCGAAAAACGCGGAGACCATGCGGGCGACCGTCAGTAAATCAAAGAACCTCAACGGCAAATGTAGGGGAACCTTAAACATGGTCGCCCAAACGATGGAAGAGGCCGCTAGGGCTTTGGCGGAAAGGACCGAGTCGGAGGAGATCCGACTTCTCAGAGAAAATAACGCCAGGTTGACACAGATGGTCAGAAATCTCTCCGTAGAGATTGCGACGCTGAAGGAGATGTTCACCTGTGCCAGCAAGACGTCTGATAGGGAGGCGGCTCCCTCTAGCTGTCCACAGACCGTGAAAGGCCTAACTATGGAGGAGGAGATAGTTAGGCTACGCAACATGTTCACAGCGCGGTTGGATAGCATGGAGTGTCGCCTTCCACCTGAGGAGAGATTAAGGCCGCCGTTAGCTTCGGATAGAATAAGGGTGGCCGAGAATAAGAATAAGGAGGACAGTAAAGGGGTTGAGGCTGTCAAAAAAGCGCCAGAGGCAGTCACCAATCGCCCATTAAAAGCTAGGCGGCCGGAGATCAGGGTGGTTGACCTTCCACCAGCCGGCTCAGCCCCCTCGAGAAAGACGGCCAAGAAGAAGGAGAAGGCCAAGAAGAAGTCTGGGGTACAGGCGAAGGAGACTCGGCCAGAGCCCCGACCGCTACCACCGGCCCCCGCTTCTCTGAGCGAAGGCTGGAACGTGGTAGCGCGCAGGGGTGCCAAATCAAAGTTACGATCTGCAGAGGCCGGTAAATCTATAGTTGCCACCAATCAGGCGCAGCCGAAGCGAGGGGCTAAACTTAAGACCCCACGCTCGGCTGCTGTCGTGGTGACTTTAGACCGAGAGGCAATCGACAAGGGTCTTTCTTATGCGGATGTTCTAACCCGGGCTCGCCGCTGTATTAAGATCGACGACCTTGGTCTAGAGGGTGGCATGCGTCTTAAAAAGGCTGCCACCGGGGCCCGGATGTTTGAAATCTCCGGGCCCACCAAGGAGGAAAAAGCGGGCGCCCTTGCGAACCAGCTCCGCGAGTTATTTAAGGAGGAGCCGGCGGTGCATGTCACTACGCCTATGAAATGCGCAGAATTGCGCATCGTGGGCCTAGATGACACCGCCAGTGAGGGAGATGTTGTTGTCGCCGTCGCTCGGGTTGGGGAATGTCCTATTCGGGACATTCAGACCGGAGAGATTCGTAGGGCTGAGGGAGGATTAGGCTCCCTTTGGCTTAGAGTCCCTGTAGCGGCGGCCAAAAAGGTGGTGGCGCTGGGGAGACTTTTGGTGGGTTGGGTTTCGGCCCGAGTCCACCTGCTTGAGGCTCGCCCACGCCGTTGCTTCAGGTGCCTAGAGAAGGGGCACCTGCGGGCTGAGTGTGGTTCAGCAATAGACCGCAGCGATGAATGTTACCGCTGCGGTCAAAAGGGTCACAAAGCGCAGTCTTGCTCAGCGGCTCCACATTGTGGGAGCTGCCAACGAGCAGGGCTGAAGGCTGACCATTGGGCGGGGGGCGGGCAGTGTAAGGCACCGTCTGTCCCTAGGAGAAGGGTAAGGGGGGGTGATGGCCCAAGGGTCCCCTCGCCGCCCACCACTGGCCCAGCTCAAGCCACCACGAGCCGGGTTATGGAGGAACCTATGGAGATTACCAAATAATGGACTCTATGAGATTCCTCCAGGCGAACATCATGCGCTCCGGCAGGGCCCAGGATCTAATTTTCCAGACCTTGGCGGAGCGCATGGTGCACGTGGCTGTGGTCTCCGAACCTCTCTTCGTTCCGTCGGGCGAGGATTGGGTCGGAGACCGTATAGGGGACGTGGCCATCGCGTCCAGGGCTGCAGCTGGCTCCCCAGCCCTGGAGCGTGTGGAGAGAGGACGCGGGTACGTCTCCGCCAAGATTGGAGATGTATCCGTCATCGGGGCGTATTTCTCACCTAATAGACCCTTCTCCGACTTCGAGCTCTTTATGGCTGAAGTCGGAGACTTGGTGAATAGATTACGCCCCGGCAAGGTGATACTGGCTGGAGACCTCAACGCGAAATCCGCCGCGTGGGGGTCTCCAATAACGAATGTCAGGGGAAGATTCCTGGAGGGTTGGTTGGCCTCGGCTGGGATGGTCGTCAAGAACCGGGGGAATGCTGACACATGCGTGCGATGGAATGGCGGCTCAAAAGTCGACGTTACCTTTGTCGACGCCGCCATGTCACCATGTGTCAGGAACTGGGAGGTAATGGTTGGTGTGGAGTCACTCTCGGACCATCGATATATATGGTTCGAGGTGTCCGCACGCCATACTCCCAATTCTCCTCGGTCGAGAAGAGCTGATGGTCCTCGGTGGTCAGTCAGGAAAATGGATCCCGAGTTCCTCGTCGAGGCCGCAATCGTCCAGGCGTGGGCCGCTGGGCCTACGGGTGAGGTAGTTGCCGAGGAGGTCGAGGACCTCCAGCGGCGGATGTCGCTCGTCTGCGACGCCAGCATGCCGAGGGTGCGTGGCACAGGGCCGGCACGCGGGGTGTACTGGTGGTCGGAGGAGCTGGCGCGGCTGCGCGAACAGTGCGTGTCCGTGCGCCGCCAGTACACTCATTACAGGCGTCGTAGACGACGCGACGTCGAGGAGGAGAGGCGCCGTTACGAGGCTTATCGGGCTGCCCGCACCTCCTTGCGGATGGCGATCGCTGAGGCCAAGGACAGGGCCCACAAGGAGATGGCCGAAGAGCTCAGTCGGAATCCGTGGGGGAGGCCGTACATAGCGGCACGGAAGAAACTTCGTGCCCGCGCCCCTCCCCTTACCGAGAGCCTTCGGCCGGATTTCGTTGAATCCGTTGTGGAAGCCCTGTTCCCGCAAGGAGCCGAGGTGGAGCCGCCTCGTATGGCGCCTCTCGAGGAAGAGGATGGCACTGGGTCGGGTGCGCCGCGGGTGTCGGAGTGGGAGTTAGCCGGGGCGGTGAGTCGCATGAAGGCGAAAAACACTGCCCCCGGCCCCGACGGTATCCCTGGGCGCGCCTGGTCTCTTGCCCTGGGTCCGTTGGAGTCTAGACTCAGGGCGACGTTCAGTGCCTGCCTCGAGCAGGGCCTCTTTCCCCGTAGGTGGAAAACGGGGAGACTAGTCCTGCTCAGGAAGGAGGGAAGACCGGCCGATACACCCTCTGCGTATCGGCCCATTGTCTTGCTGGACGAAGCGGGGAAGCTGCTCGAACGCGTAATAGCTTCCCGCATAGTCCAGCACCTCCGGGAGGTAGGGCCTGACCTCAGTTGCCTTCAGTGCGGATTCCGCCAGGGCAAGTCCACCCTCGACTGTATCGAGGGTGTGAGACTTCTGGCGGAGGAGGCAACAACCCGGCGCGAGGTGGTGTTGGCGGTGTCGTTGGACATCGCTAATGCATTCAACACCTTGCCCTGGGGAGTGATAAAGGAGGCCTTACGCTTCCACCGCATCCCGATGTACCTGCAGCGTGTGGTCAGTAGCTACCTGGCTGACCGCGCTGTTAGGTACCCGACGGCTGGGGGTGGGTGGAAGGAGCGGAGGATGTCGTGCGGTGTTCCACAGGGGTCGGTTCTTGGCCCCCTCCTGTGGAACATCGGCTACGACTGGGTGCTGCGCGGGCAAATGCTTCCGGGGGTGCGACTGTTCTGCTATGCAGACGACACCCTCGTGACTGCTCGCGCGAGCACCCACCGGGAAGCCCGAGTGCTGGCGACCGCGGCCACGGCTCACGTTGTGGCCCGGATTCGCCGGCTGGGACTGAGGGTGGCCTTGGAGAAATCCGAGGCCATTTGCTTCCACAGGCCTCGGATGGCGCCCCCAGTGGGCTCCCGGTTGGTGGTGGGCGGGACGTCCATCGAAATCTCGGGTACACTACAGTACCTGGGATTGCTCCTCGACAGCCGATGGACGTTCGAGGCCCACTTCCGGCGGCTTGCCCCTAAGTTAACGGCGACCGCCGGAGCCCTGAGCAGGCTCCTCCCGAATTTGGGAGGGCCTAATGCAGGCTGCCGGCGCCTATACGCCGGGGTGGTTCGGTCGATGGCCCTGTACGGCGCTCCCATATGGGCGGGGCGACTGACCGCGAAATCCTTGCCCCTGCTGCGCAGGGCGCAGAGGATCATGGCGGTCAGACTTGTGCGGGGCTACCGGACCATCTCCGGCGAGGCGGCCTGCGCCTTGGCCGGGTCCCCTCCATGGGACCTAGAGGCTGAGGTGCTAGCTCAGGCCTACCGCCGTAGAGTCGAAGCCCGTTCACAGGGGGGAGACACAGCGGCGGTAGAGGTGGATTGGCGGAGGGCAGCTCAGGAAGAGCTCCTCCGCCAATGGAGGCGGCGGCTTGAATCGCCCAGTGCAGGAGCCTGGACGATTTCAGCCATCCAGCCCATTCTCCAGGGCTGGGTCGCCAGGAGGCATGGGGCCCTCACCTTCCGCCTGACACAGGTGCTTTCCGGACATGGTTGTTTCGGGTGGTATCTGTGGAAGGTGGCCCAGCGCGAAGCGACTGGTGAGTGCCACGAGTGCGGCGCCGATTTTGACACGGCGCTGCACACGCTCGCAGACTGTCCAGCTTGGGCGGCTCAGCGGGCGGAACTTGTGGCACAGGTGGGGCACGATCTCTCCCTGCCCACTGTGGTTCGCGCCATGGTGGACAGGGAGCGATCGTGGGCAGCGATGGCCTCCTTCTGCGAGGACGTTATCTCGCGGAAGGAGGCGGCGGGGCGGATCCGGGAAGTCGAGTCCTTGGATCCAATCCGCCGCAGGCGAGCGGGGCGCAGGCGACTCGCCGAAGTCCGTCGCATGCCACCCTAACGGGGACCTCCGAGCGATCCGGACGGGGTTTAACGGACGCTCGTTGGAGTAAGGTCCCCGAGGCGTTCGATGCATCTGGTGCTCCCGATGCATCGTTCAGCGGAGGGAGGGGCCACTTTCAGAGAGGCCCCGACCCAGAGGGGGCGCACTCTGGGCTACAGAGTTGCTGCTGGCGGGGATGGGGGGCAATGTCTTCATGGGTACCCTATCCCCGCCACCAGCAGCGTAGTGGAGCACACAGGTTATTTTAGTCGGTGCGAGTCCGACATAACCGTCGCCTGTCCCCGTCGGGCGGCGGTACCCATAAGGGGTTTTTTCCTGTATAAAAAAAAAAAAAAAAAAAAAGTTGACGTAAAATTAAGTTGGTCCTAAAATACGTATCATGTGGCAGCATGTTTATATCACGCTGTAACGACCCCTTTCAGAGTGGGATAAGGGCAGGAGGATGATTTCAGAAAATCCTTAACGAACCTAGCGACTGATTTTGTAAAGCTTGGTGACCATCGGATTTATTTGACTGTCAATGACAGTTTTATACTACTAATATCTTTAAATTAAGCCCAGTGGAGCATGGGTATGCTAGTAATAATAATTTTAATTTAATTTAAAAAATTAATATATTCTAAAGTAGTTACATTAGTGCGAAACGATATATTTAAATCGATTTCAATTCAAATCGTGATTGAACATCGTACAAATGGAGCATTCACATCCTTGCATTTTAAATAGGCCTCACGTCTTTAGATTATTGAAGTATTGTCTTGTAGGTAGGTATTTAATTATGTGTGCGTGTTTATTCTTATCTCCGTCCGGTGTCGAATTCGCGTTATAGTTTCTTAGAAGCGATTGTTTTTTTTACCGACGCGACACGTCTATTCACATGAACCGATTTGATACGTCAGTAATTTAATAGTATACAGAAAAGTATTTTGATTCGGGGTACTAGATTCATTGATTGGGAGCCGGTTGAATAGAATAGTACCATTCTCATTTCTCACCGAGATATCGTAAAAGGCGACTAGGGTAGGTCAACCCGCCGTGTGGTATTCGGTTGAGTAAATTAAATCACCCTCATTTCTCACCGAGGTGTCGTAAAAGGCGACTACTGTAATGCAATTTCGTCGTTCCTTTTGGATAAATTGAATTGTATGAAACTGAGAATAAAAAGTAAAGTAGCGACTTCTTACTATCTCACAAGTTGACGAATGATAGAGGACAAAGGAAGAAGAAGACGTATTGTGACAACCCCACTTAGAGTGGGATAAGGGCAAGAGAACGATGAGTTTATCAATACTCATTTTCCAGCACCGAAAAGCGTGTGATAAATTGTAAGTCTCAAATAGGCACATAAATATTAATTTATTCATGCCTGTCCGGGGTTTAAACGCGTAACTCACTAACATACCTAAAAGTACGCTTATGTTACAAGAAATAGAAAATCCTCAAACATCAAGAATTTTCCGGTTCGGACATACCTATATAGTTATATTAAATCATTCTGGATAGGCCTACAACATTAAATTATAATATGCGGCAATTCATTTACAAATCGTTCTGGTCCTATATCAACTAGTAAGATAATATGATAATTTATTCATTATCGGAAATATAAACTGCACAGGTGTTCCATTTGTTCAGGAAGGCATCGAAAAGATTCGCAGAACAGTTTAGCATCGTAATGGGTGGTCAGCCACGCATACACATTGAGATTTGAAGCAAAACAGTACAGATATATTCACGGTTGTTACGAATTACTTCATTTAATTTTGCCCAGTACTTCGTCGACGTAAATTTAACACATTGTGTGCGCGGGTCCGTTTTGCAGCAGTGGAGCGTTTTGCGGCTAAATTAAGTTATTTTGTTGCCAACATTATTTATTACTTTTGTATATGATGTTTCACTAATCCGTGCTAGTACAGATTTACGTAGTATGAACGAACAAAAATAATAAATAAATAAGTATATGGGACACTTACATACGGTCGTCCATCCCGAAAGTAATACTAATACTTGTATTATGGGTGACAGACAACTGGTAAATATATACATATATAATTTTAAATACATACTTAAATACCTATATACACCCAGGCTCGAAGAACCAACAAATTTTTGTTAGAAATTATTGGCCCTCGTTGTAAATCGAACCCACGACCCGCGGAGCTAAAGGCAAGGTCACTACGAACTGCGCCAACGAACCAGTCAAATTTGTTTAACGACTAAAGTCCTTAAACAATGTTGCGTGGTCCTAAATTCAAAATCGCAGTCAAATATTTATTGTATTGTAAGCGAATCAATCGATGACAAAATGACAAATGAAATACTCTATTATTTTATTCATAAAGATTCACTAAAATTACTATTTCCTTGACAGTTTAACGTAAAGGAGAATATAGTAAAAGCATCAGTGTCTGAGCCATATTTAAAAAGTCTTGGTACTTAGAGTCAAAGCTATGAAGAAACCATTCTACTGTTTATAGAAAATTAATCAACATTCTCCTGCCCTTATCCCGCTCTAAGTGGGTACCTAAGCTTACCTTAGTCGTATTTCACGAGAAAGAAAGAGTGGTCTATTCTATTCTGCCGGGTACCACACAGCTATTATAGAAAATTAATATTAAAATGTAATGTGTTAATGTATTAATCTCTACTAAATATTTTATTTGGAAAAAAAAAATTACTCAAACAACAATTTTAAAAAATTAAACTAATCCTCTTTATAATAAAAAAAACATGTTATTGCAAGTTAAGCTTGTATATTCATTAGATTTGTATATAAAAGTTTATTGTGCAAATCTATTCTAAGAATAACAGCGCCTGATCTATAGTACTCTTAATAAATATTTACAAAACATTCCCGTAGATATGTCTCAAGGTATTGTACTATGTTTTGATGTAGACAATCAGTGATGCAATCGATTATCTAATTGACACATTCTTCCGGAGATTATAGTTTTTTCATGAATATTTGTGCCGCCCGCACTTAGAGTGGGATAAGGGCATGCGAATGATGATGACTTGTTTTTTTAATAAAATAGCAAGGCAACGGAGTACAGAGTATACAATATAACATTAAAATTTTTAACATTTAAATATAATCTTAGATGTTAGTATTAGTGCTTAAAAATGTAAATTTATAAAACAAAAAAATTAACTTTATTGTTTCAAAAACTAAACATAGGTATATAAAATACTACTAAATATTATAGATTTTTTTTAAATATAATTTTTTATAATCTTTAATAAATATTATTAAAAATTTAATATAATCTTATCTTCCAAATAATCTTCAAGAGTATAGTAGGCTTTCTGTATCAGCCTCTTTTTAACAGTGTTTTTAAACTGATGTAATGGCAAAGCTGAAATTGATTGCGGAAGTTTATTATAGAATCTTATACCAAAACCCACAAACGAGTTACGCACTTGTGCAAGGCGCAAAGCAGGAGCCGCAAGCTTATGTCGGTTCCTGCTTTGTCTATTGTATACATCACCTATCGTTTTATAACTCTTTATATTTTTATGTACATAAATAAGATTGCTTAAAATATACTGTGAAGCAAATGTAAGAATACCTGAAATACAGAATACACAATACAGAATACATATCTTGTCGAGGTGTCGTAACAGGCGACTAAGGTAAGTCGACCCGCCGTGTGGTAACCGGCTGGTTAAAATAGACCACCCTCATTCCTTACCGAGGTGTTGTAAAAGGCGACTAAGATAAGTTGATCCACCGCTTGGTATCTGGCTGAGTAGTATAGACCACCCTCATTTCTTACCGAGGTGTCGTAAAAGGCGACAAGGTTAGTTGACCCACTGAGTAGTATCCGGTTGATTAGAACAGACAACCCTCTTGCTTACTAAGGTGTCGTAAAATACAACTAAGGTAAGTTGACGTCGGCCAGGCGGCCGGTCGTAAAATACGTAGCCAAATCATGTGACAACATGTTTTGATCGCCAACCCCACTTAAAGCAGGATAAGGGCAGGAGAATGATGAACAATACTTATTGTTATTGTGTAAACTTATTGTTTAATACAAGAATAATAAACAATGTAACCTCGAAAGTTAATGATATTTTTATTGGTATATAAATTCAAACTATTAATAACAATATTCACAGTACTTTAGTCGTAAAACGTGACTAATTCTTATAACTTCAATGACACTAAAGTATTGAATCAACATGCGATCCACACCACACTAATAAAGTTTTAATTAAAGAACAAAAGTAATAATACAATTATTTTGCTATAATCCGCGATGAAGTAAAATAAAAAATATATATAAATATATAAAATGTAGAGTGGACAATCCGTTTTTATATCTGATACATGCAGGATTCGTAAAACACATGCACAAACCTCCACCACCGCCACCACAATACACAAGCACTATATACGTTCACTATCACAAACTCAACAATCGTTTCTCCCCGCAACCGCTTGCAATTGCTTTGCGATTTTGTCGTGGAGTTTATCTCCAAATGATGCTTCGGTTAGGGGCGAAATAATTATGAAGTTTGTGATAGTGAACGTATTTAGTGCTTGTGTATTGTGGTGGCGGTGGTGGAGGTTTGTGCATGTGTTTTTACGAATCCTGCGTGTATCAGGTATTAAAACGGGTAGTCTACTCTACATTCTATAAATTATTTTAATTAAAGCTATTCTTATAAATGAATTCTATGAATTATAATTTAGTTTATGATTGCATGTGTTAGTTCAGACCAATGCAAGAAATTAATTTAATATATAAATTCGTCTGTTGACATAGGCGGCAGTGACTCTGCCTTTAGCTCCGGGTCGCAGATTCGATTTCCGCCGAATTTATATAATTTATATATGTATCTAATAAATTATAAAATTAGTAAGTATATTTTTATGTGTCACCCAAAACACAAGTATTCAGTTACTTACTTGGGGGATGGACGACCGTGTGTTTAAGTTTCCTATATATTTATTTATTTATTTATAGACTTTTAAATCAGGTCTCCATACAGGTCCATAAGAGTACATATGAAAAGATTTATCAATATAATTGAGTTACCTACGTTATAAATCCAAACCATTGCTACATGCGTATACAAAAAAAAATATACGTAAAAAAGAAAAGAATATAAATTATTATTATTTTACAAGAAAGACGCCGTGTGGTATCCGGCTGAATAGAATAGTACCACCCTCTTTTCTTACCGAGGTGTCGTAAAAGGCGACTAAGGTAAGACGACCCGCCGTGTGGTATCCGGCTGAGTAGAATAGACCAACCTCATTTCTTACCGAGGTGTCGTAAAAGGCGACTAAGGTAAGTTGACCCACCGTGTGGTATCCGGTTTAGTAGAATAGACCATCCTCTCTTACCGAGGTGTCGTAAAATACGACTAAGGTAAGTTGATGTCAGGCAGGCGGCCGGTCGTAAAAACGCAGCCAAATCATATGACAGCATGTTTATAACATGTTGTGCCGACCCCACTTAGAGTGGGATAAGGGCAGGAGGATGATGATTATTTTACAAGAAAGATAACAAATATATATAAATACGAGTGGCAATATTATTTCGAAAGTCAAATATAAACTGCGTGTTAAAATTAGCTTCACAAACACTTCGTCTTAACTAATCGGCCAATAAGTCAGACTGAATACAAAGTGGTCCTTAGTTATAATATATGATCTAATAAGTTTCCTTTGTATAATTACTTCCAGTTGACTAACTGTCTGTTACACTTCACGGCTAATCTTATGGACCGATATTCATGAAATTTGGCATGACTAAAGCCTACAGACTAGAGTATATAATAAAGGATAAAAATCCCTTTTTGCTGGTAATATCGCTTTATTACACCCCTTACAGATCGAAAGCATTTAAGATTCCCAACAGTTGGTTTAATCATGGAAAGTTATATAATTAAATATAGGAAACCCCCTTATAACACGGTACTCATGTAACACGTTTATTCCTAATAAAAATAATACAACAAGTAAAAAACATTACCATTGCAAAATTATTACAAAAATATATTAGTCAATAGATATATGTATGTCTAATATATCTATGAACTAATAAAGCTACCCACACAATCCAAAAGTAATTAAAAAGCACCTAATAATTCAATATTATAAAATTTCCCATGTTCATATGTTCCTAAATTTAATTAAATTGTTTTATTACATATGTATGTTTGCTTTGTTTTTAATCATAATAACATGATATTGCATATATATACTTAAGGCGCAGAAATTTCCTTTTCATACATTTTATAAATAAAATAATTATTTTCAAACTATGTTTTATTAAGTCCACATATTTCGTTCACAATATATTTTTTTCTTTATATTTCTTTTACCGAGCGTCATACAAGCGCGTATACGATAATACAGCTGCAACCCCCTATAACACGGAAGTAATCTGCCGCGTTATAGGAAGGATAACTGTATATAATAAGTATATTTTATTTTTATTATATTTATTCGGAACAACCAGTGGCAGTTACATTAAAACATAAGAATAAACTAAATACGCCACAAAAGGCATTAAATGCACTGCTTTTAGGTGCCACAGCATGCACATCATTAAATGTAAGGACAACACTTAACTAAATAAACTAAATGTAACACGAAGGCTCCAATGTCTGGAGCTTAAGAATAATTATATGCTATCTGTACACGTTCTATCAGGTCTGTCGCACATTAAAGTGTGCGATTTATTGAATGAGAAGAAAATATGAGTTATATTCTAGCACTACATTGCTTGCAATTATGAAACTGTGACAGTTACTCGGTTCTACGCGCATGGATCGCTTCAATAGACTGCCACCAGAGGAACTACTATCGTATTTCGATTTGTACTCGTTAAAAGAACACTTACGATAACTGTAAAAAAATCTCTCTTATGTAGAGTTTTAAGTAAGTATATTTCAACATTATCCTCCTGCCCTTATCCCACTCTAAGTGGGGTCGGCACATATAATAAACATGTCACATGATTTGGTTACGTATTTTACGACGGGCCGCCTGCCTGACGTCGTCTTACCTTATTCAAATTTTACGACAGCTCGGTAAGAAATAGGTTGGTCTATTCCACTCAACCGGATGCCACACGATGGGTTAACTTACCTTATTCGCCTTTTATGGCACCTCAGCAAGAAATGAGGTTGTTCTATTACACTCATCTCACTAATCGAATATCATACGGTTACTGGTTAGTTCATTTAAAAAAATACTACATTAATTTTTAATTTAAGACAACAATGAAAAGTTACTAAGAAAAAAATGGATTTTTTAAAATAATATAAACATTGACATCAATTACTCTTTATCTAGACGCCAAAATGTATAGTCAATAGTTATTTGTATATCAATAAGGGAATGTCGCTTTTCACGGCCAAGTTTATACTCGTAACACTACACGTGACTTATCTTACACGTTACTTATCACACGATCTTATAGACTTTAAATCCAGCAGCAACAGGTTCAGAATTCGAGATCTCATGCTCAACAATGTATAGAATTATTACTAGCTCAAAATGCTGTAGCGAAATTTATGTAAGAATCCAAGGTAATGATAAAATATGTTCCTATAATCCAACCCTTATACAACCATCACAAAGATTTCTTTGAAGATAATTGTACCACTGATTTTGTAACTGTTAATTATTTGCTGCTCATTGTTCTTTTTATTAATTCCCTTAACGTCTGAATAATTGACGATACCTTCGCAATATCATTTTTTCGTGACAATGACTCCACAAGAATTATTCTCTTTACAAGGTTTGAGTGCGTCTCAAAAGATCCGAGAATGTTTGAGCCAAGTATCGTTACAATATTATATGACTCGATGATGTGAAATACTCGCACATCACGACTTTATTACTTCTTCTCCGTCGATACGCTCTTGGCAGAGCGGTCGTGGCCGTCACGTAGTTGGGGCGCTTATCGCTTGCTTAACGATGTTTCGCCATTTTTCCCTGTTTGCCGTTTTCCTGGCGCGTTCTTGAAGAGGGCCACCACTTCATTACTAGTTCGATAAAATGGTTCATAAGACTAATGCCAAATGCTGAAAGCATTGTAGTCTATTCATTATAAAGGATTAATTTGTAGTGTTGTACTCGTATTCATGATTTTCAAACCATTATCATCAATAATCTTGTAGCTACAAAAGTAGCTTCCAAAAATACTTATATCACATTAATTTACTCTTAGATTCACGGTAGCAAATTATATCACCATTCCCTTATTTCACTTCACTTCCATCCTCTCCTATGATTTGTTAACCTTGGGGTTACTCCTTTTATATGCATGTCATACTTCACACAATCTAACCATCTCTTTTTCGTAAATAAATTATTGAAGAACTTTTTTATGCTTAGAAATCAGACATTCATTCGTGAAATAAAAAAAGCGATATATATTTATACCATATCAGAACAGGAATTAAGTAAAAGTAAAAATTAATAGAAGAAATCAAAAATATAAAACAAGAGCTAGAAAGAGAGATAAATAGAGTACCAAAGAGAAAGAGAGAGAGAGAGAGAAATAGAGTGCCAAAAGAAAGAGAATGAAATAGTGTACGAAGAACGATAATAGCGTTAAGCTGAGATCGTTTTCACTACGTCACATAGTTGCTATTCTAGAAAGCAAACAAAAGCTGTATGTGGAAAAAGTTATTTTAAATAAGCCAATACTTAAGATAATAAATTTGCTCTATAGTATTGAATACATACGATTTTACGTTATTATCGTTACTGATGACATTTGACAAGTATCTTTACTGTATGATATATTTCATCGTTTATTATGTTTTATTATGTCATGTCAACACATATTTTACATTGCATAAATGCATATATTAATGCAGTAACCTTATGAACCTAATAAGGTTACTATTATTACGTTCATATACAATAATGTACGATAAACCGCTTACCATGGATTATAGCAAAATAATTATATATATCTAGACTTTTTTTTATTTTTTATACAGGAAATAACCCCTTATGGGTACCGCCGCCCGACGGGGACAGGCGGCGGTTATGTCGGACTCGCACCGACTAAAACGACCTGTGTGCTCCACCACGCTGCCGATGGCAAGGACAGGGTATCATTGTACATATTGCCCCCATCCCGCCGACAGCTCTGATCCCAGAGAACAAACACCTCCGGGTAGGGGCCCCTCGAAAGAGAAGCCCCCCTCCGCTAACCGGTGCATCGGGAGCACCAGATGCACCGACCGCCTCGGGGACCTGTAAGCCAGGCGTCCGATATACCCCGTTCGGAACACCCGAAGGTCCCCAGTTAGGGCGGCAGACGATGGGCTTGGGCGAGTCACTAACACCTGGACTCACCAGCAGCAGATTGGATCCAGAACAACAGTTCATGGAACCGCTCCGCCGCCTCCCTCCGCCCCCCTCTGCAGAGCAAAGGGAGGCCATCGCTGCCCACGATCGCTCCCTGCCCACCGAGTTATCTGATCACGGTCGAAAGGGAGAGACCGCGCCCCAAGTAGGGGCCCCAACGCCTTGGTGGGCGTTTCCGCCCCCACCGGGTAATTTTTTATAGAGGTTTTCTTCCTCGCAACCCGAAGGTCCCCGTTCCCATTGCTGGGCTTCCGGGTTTAGCCGACGTTGGCCGTAACCATGTCCAGCCAGACTTAGAGTAAGCCCAACTGGACCCGTCGCTCATTAGGGACTCCACCCCAACCCCCCCAGAGTCCCCGGCCCGTCCAGATTGCCCTCTGCTAATCAGAGGGACAACTGGATTGGCCACCCCTCAGTGGTCCGTTCGCCAAGACTAAGCTTGCCCAGGGTGCGCCGTGAGGAGGCCGACCACTTTGGCACCCCCTATATATCTAGACTTGCCTTTACACAAGTTTAGAAATTATCTCAAAACGATGTTGCTACATAAAGCTTACTATACTATTGAGGATTATTTGAGTGATAGCATATCTTAACTGCAGTCAGCTACGCATCCAGCTGCAACGATTATCTTGTAACCATCAAATTGTAATATTTTTTTAAAAGATTAGCCGCCGAGTTTCGTGCTGATTCTTCTCGGTAGGAGCAAACTTCCGAATCAGTGGTAGCTTCTTTAAAACATTTGACGATTCAAAAGTACTGTAAACAGTCCACTTGAATAAAGAATATTTTGAATTTGAATTTGAATTTGAATATAGCCTTCTTATATAAAGGAATATTGCAAACTGTGTCTGTTGATATAAAATGTTGTACTCAGTAATACTAATAACATAATACTAATTTTAGTATTATTATGTCCGGATTAAGTTATTTATAAAAGAATTGTAACTTATACTAATAAGAATGGACAATTAAACAAGACAAGAATGACAATTGAACAATTAGACAACTTAGTTATTTACCCAGACATATTTATTTCATATAACCATGACAGAGTTCTGTTTCAGAGTAGAAAACCTAACAACCTTTTATTTTATGTGGTGACTTTGTTGATATATTTGTATAATATACACACAATTTCTATCCTGGAGTATATCTACGGAGATATAAAGCTCCCTTTTATGATATTAAATTTTCATTTCAATTTTGCCTTAGATAGATAAATTCTAATTGAATTTGCTTAGTTAATATAAATCTAAACTGTGTTAAAACAGAAGTTTAAAAATAACAAAGAGTAGTGGTTGTTTCTTACAAAGCTAATTTCATACGCTGTAAAAAGTTTTCATTGGCCTCGTCAGCTTTGTAAATTCAAGTCCAACTTAACTTTATCTTGCATTTATGAAGCGCCGTATCTAACTGCGGTTGTTGTTTCGAGTTTATATTTTGAAGCAGATGCTCGCAACTTGGTTTTCTTAATGACGATATTACAATGTTTGTATCGTTAAGGGACGCGGATGCGGAGATAAGAAAAAAGAGTAAGGTTTGTTGATTGATTTAGAAGGAAGGACTTCAACTTGACTTCATTTGAAGGATTCGAAGTACAGCACTTATTGCGTGACATGGACTTTGCGACACGGATTAAGCAACACGAACTTTACGACATGAACAGCGCGACATGGATTAAGCGACACGAACTTCAGGACATGAACTGCGCGACACGGATTAGGCGACACGAACTTCAGAACATGAACTGCGCGACACGGATTAAGCAACACGAACTTCAGAAAGTGAAGTGTGTGACACGGATTAAGCGACACGAACTTTAGGACATGAACTGCGCGACACGGATTAAGCGACACGAACTTCAGGACATGAACTGCGCGACACGGATTAAGCGATACGAACTTAAGGACATGAACAGCGTGACATGGATTAAGCGACACGAACTTCAGGACATGAACAGAGCGACACGGATTAAGCAACACGAACTTCAGAAAGTGAAGTGTGTGACACGGATTAAGCGACACGAACTTTAGGGCATGAACTGCGCAACACGGATTAAGCGACACGAACTTCAGGACATGAACTGTGCGACACGGATTAAGCGATACGAACTTAAGGACATGAACAGCGTGACATGGATTAAGCGACACGAACTTCAGGACATGAACAGAGCGACACGGATTAAGCAACACGAACTGCAGAACGTTAAGTGTTCGACACGGATTAAGCGACACGAACTTTAGGACATGAATTGCGCGGCAGGGATTTAGCGACACTAAAGCTATCTAAGACCAAAGCTAGCTAGCGCCTGGCTACAATCTCGTTTAATGGAAATGATGCAGCCTAAGGTGGGCCGCTCTTGCGAATGTAGTGGCTATTCAATCTTTTTTTAACTTTTGTAATCGGAAGCGGAAAACTCAAAAATAATTATGAATTTTAAAACCTGATACGAATTTTTGCGAAATAGTATTATTTGCATTCAAATTTTAAAAAGATGTTCTTCTATGCAGTGTTTAATGCATTTTTAATACAAAAATTTCATACTTCCCAAGCCATAAATTGTTTTATTTTTATTCGAAACTTGTTTCCAGTTTTTAATACAGCTAAAAGTTGTTCCTTTTTCATGTAAATTACCAATATCACATTCCGTTCAGCTTACAAATTACATGTAATGTAGCAATAAACAACATTAATTTTATTAGGTAGGAAACTTTCTGAATAGCGTGCATGAGAAATTTTATTTCTGTGCATACTTATATTGTCAGTGCCTTTTAATTAATTAATTAATTAATACTTTTTGTGCGAAATAACATATAAATAAATGGTTAAGGGGAAGAAACGAGGCTGACTTAATAAAAGTGAAATGAGCAATAAAGAAGCAACTGAATGAAACATAAAATTGGCTTACCCTGTGTAGTAATGCTTTTGAGTATAGTACCTACATTTGATGACCTTGATGTTGGCATAATTTAATGTGGTATCCGGCTGAATAAAATAGACCAACCTCATTTCTTACCAAGGTGTCGTAAAAATGCAGCCAAATCATGTGACAGCATGTTTATAAAATGCTGTACCGACCTCACTTAGAGTGGGATAAGGGCAGGAAGATGATGACGATGATGTTGGAATAATTTAATTACAAATATTTTATGCACAAAAAAATAGCTCACCAATATTGTGTGGGATTTAGATGTAATTCGATTACAATGTTATCCTTAACAATTCAGTTCAGAATCTGGGTATAATTTGACGATATAATTTGATAAACGAATATGTAGTTCTCTTAGACGGTACTATATCTGGGGACTGCTAATGCGGGTTGGTAGGTTACACAAATCCCCAGAATTCTCTAGAGATATGCAGGTTACCTAACGATGTTTTCCTTCACCGAAAAGCGTGCGATAAATTGCAAATATCAATTAGATACAAGTTTTAATAGAAATACTTATTTGTGTCTGCCCAATATTTGCATTAGTGAATCCCTCGAAAGAGTTGCACGCTCTCACCGCTGGGTTATCATATCTATCTACAGCTTAACAAAAACGTGGGATATAACAAATAGACCCACGTATACGGTATAGGATCGAGGGACATAATATGCTCGTGCGGCGACCTATTGCTTTGAATCATTAATAATTGTCAGTGCATCGCTCCGCCCATATGCGCAGAACCATTACGCTGTACAACTCTAAAGTGCTATCCAACGTATGTTTTGAGCCTTACACTCGATAACATAAAGTCTATATAACTAGAATGGAACGGTACATGGACCCCACCGACCATGAAACAACCACGCCTCGGCTGAGGAATGATAAATGGGTGCAGGGATATGTTGCTTATTTCGCCTTAGCTGTTGTTTTGTTGAAATCGTCGGTAATAACAGGCCGCCGTGTATTCGGTGTTGCAATCGTAATTTTGCATCCAGTAAGTTGCTAATTCAACAAGTTTGCCTCGCGTTTTAAATTATGCTTAATTTCACTTGATGTTATTAGGAGTTGATTACGCCAATTGCTGTCTGCAGTTTTTGCTATACAATCTTCATGGTTGAAATGTATTTTTAGTATATAGCTGCATATGCATTATGCTAATCATACTTTGGTTGTGAATTTATTTAAAATTCTAAAATAGCATTTCAAATAGGCAGGTGCTTCCATAGGATATCGATTTATAAGTTGTATACGTATTCAGTTTTTATTCAAATAAAAAAAAAGTAAGTAGCGGCCTGTTACTATCCCACTGCAGGGAATATGCCTCTTCTCTCCGTTTTTGGAGAGAAGGTTTGGAGCTAAGACCTACCACGCTGCTTCAATGCGGATTGGTAGATAACACATATATCCAGAATTCTCTAGAGATATGCAGAATTCTCTGATATATTCGGTGAAGAAAAGTGTGTGATAAATTGCAATTATCAATTAGACACATAAGTCTTAACAGATTAATTGGTGCTCGGGTTTGAACCCGTACCTCCTCATAAGAGTTACACGGTTATACCGCTGGACTATCACAGCTACTCTATTCAAATGTATCAGAATAATTAGAGTAAGCAGAGAATCTGTCAACGAATGACGCTTCAAAAGAGAACTATGAGACAAGAGCAGTCGATATCTATTTGCTGCTTTAACAGAATCTGTTGCTGATTCAATCTATAGATTATCTTAAAATTTCATTAAAATCAGTCTAGCAGTTCCTGAGTCTATAAGAAATCTACAAACTTTCTCTTTAATATACTTATATGTATATAGATTGTTTTCTTATGTACCTTATGTGACTATGATATAGAGTAATCAATCTTAAATATTTAAATGAGTTAATCTTGTATATATATAGAATCTGAATTTCGGAAACGGTACCAGCGATTTTCAAGAAACTTAGTATGTAGGGGGTTTTCGGGGGCGGTAAATCGATCTTACTAGGTTTTATTAGAAAAAAAATTGTTCCATCCCGGTCAGACACTGTAAAACTGCTATAAAAAAAACTTTTTTTATTTGAAAACATGGACTTATTAAACTGCCTTTTTTAAATTGTAATAGCTTAGTGGGGTAATCGGGTAGACTAGAGGAGTGAAAGTGCCCCGGATCGAGCTCCACCTGCCCAATTATTTTTACCTTTTTTTTTTCAAATTTCTTATATCTTCTTAAAAAAAACTAGTAAACCTCAGTCACGCAGGTACTATTATTTAACCGGAAACTTGTATCATTCTAGTAAGCTTACCGGATTTTCTAGCTAAAACATCTAACATACTCTGTATTTGAATCTCTGTATCTTGTTTATAAAATCTACTTGATATGTAGCCAGCGGTCTACGTCATTAAAATTTTATTGCCTGCAGAAATAATTTTAACAATATTAAATCTTCCTATAACAAACGGCACTTAGTTATTTTTACAGGTGGCGTGACGGAGAACAAATAATATTCATTTAACGGCGGCCATTTTGAATAGCTAGTCATGCCTCTTTTTACGATTTCAACACAAAGTTGCTTATCGTGTGAACGAAGGCCACATTATTTACCGACAATAATATAATATTTTATGTCCATGATTATTAAAAAATATAGAATTTACTTAGCTACCTACGATGTAAATGAAATATTTTTATAAAGAAACAAGTCAAGTTAAAAAGGCTTTTAAAAAAGCTTTTAACGAAATTTCATGCCCCTACTGTTAACCATTGAGCAGTTTCCTCGTCTGGAGTCAATTCTGAATCAGGTCATGCTTATTATAAAAATGCATTGACATCGGGACTAGACCAATAAATTAAATTTCAGGTCAATCCGACAACAGGAAGTGGGTCAAATTTAACTTGCAAGATTCCACCTTCACATACATACACTGTATGACTTGCAATAATAATAAAATAATATTTAAGTATATAAAGACTATCTTCACTGTTTATCCATCCATGTTCAAACGAAAAATGAATTTTAACTAGCCCGGAACGTCACCTGTCAAAATGTTTCCCGCCCGAACAGCAAAAGACTGTTCGAAAACGCTCACTAAAGCTAATATAAAAAATAACGATATTTCTCCTTTATACTTTGCAATAATAAAAACGCCATTTTCCCAAAGTCAACTCATTTACTCTTTCACAACAACTCAATGACACAATGACAGCCACAATGTTTTTCATATTATTGGCCTACTATATGAAGGAGGTTGTATTTAAAACATGTTGTAACTAACTAATAATACTTTAATTTGCAGCACTGTCCAATCCCTATCAATTGCAAGTTGAATAAAAGCTTTTAAAAAACTTAGACATGTTTAGAGGTTTATGATTACGCTCGTTTTCACTATCTCAGGAGCTAATAAATAATGGTGAAATTTTTATGAAAACGCATAACTAAACGAAACAACAACTTAAAACTGTGTAAAGAGAAACAAGGAAAGGTATTCCATAGCGACACGGTTTTGTTGGAAGCATAATTTTTTATACTAATAACAAAACCGAAGAAGTTAACTTCATAAGAAGAATTCCCTTCGGCGGTTAACCTACCTAAGTCGCCTTTTACGACACCTCGGTTAGAAATAAGGGTGGTCTATTCTACTCAGCCGTATACCATACGGCGTATAACTTAAGCGTAGTGCGCAAGACTGACTTTGAGGTAATCGACGTCAAACAAGCGTCTGCGAGTAGGTTAATAAATCAAACTCAATTTACTAGTGCAGCTATTTTCATACTTGAATGAAATACATTTCCCGTCCACAATAGTCCCATATAGCGTTATCGGTAGCCATTCAGTCGTCCACTTCCTTTGGCCGGTGGCTCGAGTCACGTAGCGGCGTAACGCACAATGTTGGCCGATGTTTGGCCCATTATTTGGCTTGTTTGCCTCATTGTTGGCACACCACGAGCCCCTTGTGTTCACTATCGCGCCGGACGTGCGAAATGTCACATTGACTCTAGCGATTACAGTTTGTTATTAAACTTTACATCGGGATATAACTGGTAATGGACCACCACAGGAAATAGTAAAACAAATATTTCTTTAAGTAAGCTTTCGTGATAGTTTGTTTTCTTTAGTTGAACGGTAAAGGCTTGTTATGTTTTGTTGTTTCCGGGCCGCTCGTGGATACTTTTCATAAAGCAAATTTCGTTCGCGTTAGGCGTTTAAAAAACCCTCAATGTGACATGTTATAACATATAACATATTAGCCTTTTTATATAAGTTTCAACATTGCCAAATTTCATCTACATAGATTTTATGCATAGGTTAAAATACAGTAATAAATTTACAAGAAAAGAATTTGGGACCAAGCGGTTTGAGGCGATTATTAAATCAAGCGGAGTTGACTCAAACCTTAAACAAATATGTTAAAAGAACATGTGAATATATTTTGCTTGATATTCTCAATAAAATGACAATCATACTAAATAAGTTAATGGACAACATTGGAAACATACTCAAGTTATATTATTTAGGGATGGAATTTTTAAATTTAAACTATCGTGAGTAGTATTCATAGTTATTGTATAGTTATTGTATCAGTTCCCGCCGCGATTACGTCGTGTAAGGAGCTCATGAATAAGTACCCCGGACGGCCTCGAAACTAGTCGGGCTAACCCGATAGAATAAGACGTGAGTATAGCCGGTTCTACTACACTAACAATAACTATTTAGGGATGCTTTACTATTCTGCACATATATTTCTGCGAGCAGGCGAATGCGTTCGCGTTATGCTTAAACCTTTACAGGTATAACGAGTTTTAAGTAAGTTTTAATTAGATTGTTAAAATTATATTGATAATTTTAACAATCTAATTGGGTTACTAAATAAAAATATAATAAAAAAAAGATATCTAAGTGGACTGATGCAATACTAAAATCTCTATAGCTT
This sequence comes from Morpho achilles, assembly GCA_947086495.1. Taxonomy (NCBI): domain Eukaryota; kingdom Metazoa; phylum Arthropoda; class Insecta; order Lepidoptera; family Nymphalidae; genus Morpho; species Morpho achilles. The sequence goes on from CAMTZB010000001.1 coordinate 5,966,189, forward strand.
ATGGTATGGGTACAAGAAAATAAACGTCACCCTTATGTTAAAGTTCTAAACAGATTTAATTAGCGTTTGAAGTTTATATAAAAAACTAAACGAACGTGTGGTAATGTTTAGTTTAAAATTTTACATTCTAATATATTAGTATCGATGAACGATTCTTGATATAGGCGTAGATATAAAATTATATTATAGTCTATGGTAAGGCGAATTCCGTGGAACATACGTCTACATATCACACGATAAAAATCGACTGCGTACAGTTAAAAAATAATTGGGCAAAGGCGGGTCTCGATGTCAGCTAATTTTAATCAAGTTATAGAATTTTCTAGCTACGTCAGCCAATGGTTATAAATGGCGTCCTTGCGTCGTTACCGTCGATTTATGGTCTTTTCATGACTCCCATAATTCTCTTGTTAATTGTACCTACATTGTATTTAAGAACACTAAATTTATTAACTTTAGGTATGTATTCATGTGTAAATATAATTATATTTTTAATAGTCTTGACGAAGTTGAGGGTCAGTTTTTCTTTAGAAAATGAATAATGTTTAATATTTAAATAATAACTTATTTATATATCTATTATATTATATATATATCTTGTTTGTATTTGACACGGCGCTGCATAGTTCAGTGGGCAGAGCTCGTGGTACAGGTGGGGCACGATCTCTCCTTGCCCACCGTGGTTCGTGCCATGGTGGACAGGGAGAGATCGTGGGCAGCGATGGCCTCCTTCTGTGAGGACGTAATCTCGCGGAAGTAGGCGGCGAGGCGGATCCGGGAAGTCGAGTCCTTGGATCCGATCCGCCGCAAGCGAGTGTCGCGCAGTCGACTCGCCGAAGCCCGTCGTATGCCGCCCTAACGGGGACCTCAAGGCGTCCCGAACAGGGCTTATCGGACGCCCATCTGAAAAGGTCCCCCACGCGGTCGATGCATCTGGTGCTCCCGATGCATCGATTAGCGGAGGGGCCACTTTTAGAGAGGCCCCAACCCAGAGGTGGCGCACTCTGGGGTCAAAGTTGCTGCTGGCGGGGATGGGGATAATGTGTACAATGGTACCCTGTCCCCGCCACAAGAAGCGTGGTGGAGCACTGTCAGGTTTTTAGTCGGTGCGAGTCCGACATACCCGCCGCTCGTCCCCGTCGGGCGGTGACCCATAATGGGTTTTCCTGATATAAAAAAAAGACAAAATTGCATTTATATTTTCACAATTATTATATTCAATATAATGTTAAGTTAATTTCATCCAACACGTCATATTCTCAATCATTACACTTTATTGTCTGTATCGTAACAACCATCTGTTTTAATAGTACAAATTGGCAAAGCCCTCGTCAATACAAATGAATATATCCTCGCGATCTTTGCAATTACTCAATAAAATGCAAGCAGTAACAGTTTATAAAGGGTGTTTCACATTACAGTGTACAGAATTAAAGAATGATGTATTTTTGTTACAACTACCACCTTTCCTTATATCACTGACACACAAATAAAAAATTTGGAAAGTGTAGTAGAATAGACCACTCTCCTTTTCTTACCGTGGTGTCGAAAAATACGACTGAGGTAAGTTGACGTCAGGCAGACGGCCGGTCGTAAAAACGCAGCCAAATCATGTTACTACATGTTGTGCCGACCCCATTGTGAGTGGGATAAGGGCAGGTGGATATATATATAGCTGGTTTTTCTATATTTCAGCAGATACTACGTAATATGCGTACTATTCTTTGCTGGTAATGTGAAACGTTCCTAAGCACGTATTATTATACTCTCCGTTTATGCCTTTAGGGTTATTGCTTGGTTGTTGTACAAATTAGCCGATTCCTTAGGTTATAACCCCATCATGATGCAGGTACCTCCTATAAAACTACAACCAATAAAACGGAACTTGAATACGTTTGAAGCTTATAAACGCATGTAACTGTATATTTAATACTTTCGAAAATGTCATTTTATCCCTGTTTTCAAGCACTGAAAGACTATTACTATATTATAAGAATGCTCAAATTCAAATTTAAAATTTTCTTTATTCAAATAAACTTGTAAACAAGTGCTTTTGAATTGTTAACTCTACTGCTGGTTCGGAAAGCTGTTCCTACCGAGAAGAGCCAGCATACTAGGGTTTATTTAGCTGTCATTTGCAAAGTTAAAGCTGTGATTGCCCAGCGTTGACACCGTGTGATTTTTAAGAGGTACCAAAGTGTTTTTCTATTAAAACTTATGTTTCTAATTGCATTTTATCACACGCTTTTCGGTGAAAGAAAAACATCGTGAGGGAACCTGCGATCGTGAATCTTCTGAATCGTTGTCTGCTAAGGATCGTAATCCTTAGGCAATTAGTCGACTGCGCGTTTCAATATACAGTGCAAACTCTATATAACGACACTCAAGAGACTGGTGCATATTTTGACGTTATAGAGAGTTGTCGTTAAATGGAAAGAAGAAATATCTGTATTGGAAAAAAAAGTGTATTTCACACTAGTGTTAGTAATTACATAATAAACAATTCTTATTTGATCGCTATTGATTATAGTCTATTATTTTTGTGTGACGTCTTTTGCTGCTAATTTTAGTTGTAATTTTTTTAAATAATTTATTCATACCTTGCAATATTGAGGCATCTTGGTGACAAAGAAAATACTTTTCCAATAATTTAACTGCATTTAGATGCAATCTCAATGCAATTTGTAAACAAAAGCACGGATTTCTTAGAAAGTTCGGTATGGGTTATGCCGACAGCGAGTTTATTACGGATAATAAAGCTAGGATAATAAAGCGACAGAAGAACGTACACAGCAGCGCAGTTTTTACTAATTTTGGCAACTAAAAAAGTACTTTACGAGTATATTATTAAATTGCTGTCAGTATTGAGAGTGGGTGCAATGCTATATAGAGTGTATCATTGTATGGGAAATAAGCTAAACTAACCAAAGCCCAGTGATATCGAAGCTTTAGGGAGGTTGTCGTTAATCGAGTGACGTTATATGGAGTTTACACTGTATTATATTTAAGAAATTGTTAAACCTCGGCGGTAATCGAACCTGCTATCGAGCTAAAGGCACTGCCACCTACCCCAACAGGCCAGTCTATACTAGTGATACTAAATATTTCTGATAACTGGTATGTAAGTGATATTTGCAATGCGAAACACTTAAATATCTTGATAAACTCTGACCTGTAACCGTTTGGAATCTATATATAGCACAATAAATGTACATTGATAATAAAATAGGCCGAGAATGCCGGTTGAGTAGGCCACCCTCTTTCTTACCGAGGTATCATAAAATACGACTTAGGTAAGTTGACCCCCGTGTGGTATCCGGTTGAGTAGAATAGACCAGTCTCTTTCTTACTGTAGTGTCGTAAAATACGACTAAAGTAAGTTGATGTCAGGCAGGCGGCCCGTCGTAAAATACGTAGCCAAATCATGGGACAACATGTTTTTAACATGTTGTGCCGACCCCACTTAGAGTGCGATAAGGGCAGGAGGATGATGATGTCACTCATAACACTAGTATTAGGTACTTAGGGTATGGACGACCGTGTGTGTATATAGTTGGCCCCCTACTATAGTATAATAACTATGAAAATATGGCGTCGCAATAAGTATTCAATTATCGAACCTTCGTCATGAATTTTAGTATTGACACTCTATGCTTATTTACATTCAAATTTGGAACGGATTTCCCGCCACGAACGAGCGGAAAATATTTACGTACAAGCTTCGTAGGCGTTAGAGAGAAAAAAAGCGGTTCTATATTCAAAACAGGCATCGGCCAATAGCGAGTGGCGGAGGCGTGGCCGCTTGTTCTGATTGGCTGACTAGTGATGCACCGATTATAAAGTTATAAGCGAACGTGAACGTTGCACAGGTTTTATTACGGTTACGGGGCTTAGAGATGTGTTTATGATTTACGATGCCTATTATTAATGGTTTTCAAAGTGATAACTTTGACTTTGAGTCGTTTGTAAGACGAACGATACGAATGAGGCCCTGAATATAAAGTAATGGCGGACAATATTTTAATATTTAACAATACGCTTTGCGATATTATTGATACGTATTTGTATTTCTTGAAGTTAATTAATATAAAAATATTTTTTTATGACTTATATTTTACTAATAAATAAACAAATAAATAAGAATATTATATCTATTATTAGTATAAGTATAAATAGTCAGCAGTATTTAAGGAATGATAAGGCTTGAATCCTGTTTATGTTGTTTTTTTTTTAAATAAAATAAAAAAGGAAATAGTTTCATTACGCCAATCAACATAATGTCAAGAGTAGGAATTATTGATGAATTTAATTTTTTTTATTTAATTTAATTAACCAATTTAGTTAACCATAAGAGTTAGAGGCATGCAGTCTCAGAGTTTTTTGAAGTACTTTTTTTGATCCACAATTTTCTAGTATATTTCTTTAGTGTATCTCTTTTAGTTTACGCGGCGCAAGTAATTAAAGCACCCAATAGGCGAGTTTTTTTTGCAACTACGCGACATTAATACAATTTCCATAAAACCGTAACGAAATATTAACCTAAACCTTCACTAACTTTGAGTAAAAACCGTACAAAAATCGGTTTAGTAGATTTTGAGAAAATTGATCACATACAGCCAGACATCTTTTATTTTATAATAAAGAAATTATATTTATATTTGCAAAATACTGATACAACAAGATACTCTATTAATCTATACCTAAATGTTTGTATTCAAATAAAAATATGGCTACCTAGACTTCATTGAGTAAATCATCATTCTACTGTCCTTATCCCACTCTAAGTAGGGTCCGCACAACATGTTATAAACATGTCACATAATTTGGCTATGTATTTTACGATGGGCCGCCAACCTGACGTCAACTTACTTCAGTCGCCTTTTACGACGACTCGGTAAGAGAGAGGGTGGTCTATTCTACTCAACTGGATACCACATGGCGGGCCAACTTACCTTACTCGCCTTTTATGACACTTTGATACGAGGTTGGTCTATTCTACTCAGCCGGATACCACACGGCGGGCCAACTTACCTTAGTCACCTTTTATGACACCTCGGTACGACATGAGGGTAGTTTAGTCTACTTAGCCGGATACCAAACAGGAACGAAATTATATTTTAAATTCCAATATACTGAACTAACAAAATACTTACTCTACAAATGTTTATATTCAAAATAAAGATTTTATTGGGTAAAATCCTAATTAATTTAACAAATAAAGTCCACTCCCATGAAAAAAGTGTACCTAACTTTCATTTAACGAATTAGTGTTAATTTATAGGATTAGGCGTTACTTTGCGGAGGTCCATAATACAAAAGTAATGAGAATATTATTTTGCTATAATCCGCGATAAAAGAATTTTCTTTTATCGCGGATTATATATTTATATGGAATGCTAAATGTAGAGTGTACCATTCGTTCTCACGCACTACCCGACACCGATGACACAACAATACACAAGCACTGCACACATTCACCACCACAATCTCAACAATTATTTCGCCCTGCAACCGAAGCATCGTCAGGAGATAGACTCCACGACGACAATCGCAAAGCTTTGCGATTTTGTCATGTTTTGAATGTATCAGGCATGAGAACGAATAGAACACTCTACATTTAGCATTACATATATTTTCTTTTATCGCGGATTATAGCATAATAATATTCTCATTAGTTTTAAATTACTGTTAACAAAACCCTCATGTCCCTATCTCTGTAGATAAGTGCAATGTGTCGCATCATAAACCAGCAGCAAGGGCCATTGTTCTGCACAAGTGAAGGGAACGTTAAACGCCCCTTTTCCCCCTAAACCGTACAAATGTTTAGTTACAACGGAAACAGAGTACATTTTGTTACGCCATTGTCATTTGAAAAAAGGTGATGAATTTATGTGGCATGTTATATAAAAAGAACAATCGTTGCGTAAACAGTCGTTGTCTAAAGTGGCTTAGATAGCTTAGGGCCTGTTTCACAAGTTACAAATAAACTGTCAGTTAGCCTATTCGGAACATACCTGACACATATCTCGGAATTTTGCGTCTCTCAGGTTTCTGATATGCTAATTCGGCGCTTATAGTCTGTAATAAGTTTATAGGTAGATCGTGTGGCTGTTATTTTGTTTATCTGCTGTATAGCAAATGCCTATTTCAAAATTTCCGCGATTTTATTTTTTTATAATTTTTCACTTTTTTTATACACTTATCTGCTACTTAGTTTATTTGTCGGTTTACTATCCGACACTTTATCAGTAACTTGTGAAACAGGCCCTTAGAATAATAATTTCTGAAAATAGGTTTTCTTATATTAGCTATACAGTATATTTTTACCAATATATATTTTGTTAAAGATATACAGAACAAGTTTTACAGTGACAATTAGAGTTTGTTGTAACAAAATAACAGCCACATGATCTACCTGGCAACTTATTAGGGACTGCTGAATAAGCCTATCAGAAACGCAAAATTCAGAGATATATATGACATACGTACCGAATAGGCTGACAGTTTATTGGTAACTTGTGAAACAGGCCATTAGTCAAATATTATTCCAAGAAGATTGCCAAAATGACCATATTAAGGCGATGTCTGCAAAACTTCGATTCAAAATGTGAGAAAGCAGCGGAAGCAAACAATGCCATCAGAAAGTCGTAAACTGAGTCGTTCGTATAGGGTTGTCAATGTATTGTTGTTGGTTTAATATACTAAATCTCTTACTTTAATTATAATAAAGTAACTTTTACCCGCAACTTTCTTTGCGTGGACTTAGCCGTGTGTCAGTCGGGGTAGAAAAGACTACCTCATTTTTTACGGATGTGTCGTAAAAGGTGACTAAGTTAAGATGACACAGCGTGTGGTATTCAGTTTAGTAGAATAGATCACGCTCTTTCTTACCAAGGTGTCGTAAAATACGAATAAGTCAAGTTGATATCAGGCAGGTTTTAAAAATGCAGCCAAATCATGTGACAGCATATTGTGCCAACCCCACTTAGAGTGGGACAAGGGCAGGAGGATATATATTCGTTTGCGTGGACTGACGGATGGCGGTTTTGCATGTCATTTTATTCCTGTAGAATTAGCCTATACGTTATTCCGGTGCATAAAGAATAATTGTGCTAAATTTAATCGATATTGGTTCAGAGTCGCTGCGAAAGAGTAAGCAACATAAATGCATACTCAGAAACTTTCGCATTTATAATATTAGGATAGGATATTATTGGTTTTTATAAAATAAAGTTTAGATCCTAAAAAATATTGCCAACATTTCTAGATAAAAAGAAACAATATATCTATTATACTGGGGGTGTTAATAACTTTGCTAAATTTATTAAGGGTTTTGCAATCAGTAATACTGCTAGATATTGTTTCTTGTGGTATCCGGTTGCATAGAATAGACTAAGCCAAATCTTGTTACAACATGTTGTGCCGACTCCACTTAGAATTAGATAAGAGCAGGAGAATGATATGATTACATTCATTCATTCTCCTACCCTTATCCCACTCTAAGTGGGGTCGGCACAATATGTCTTCTTTTTCCATTCTCCTCTATCATTCGTCAACTCTGGTGCAACTCTGGTGCAACTCTGGTGGAGAATGATATGATTACATTTTTACTATAAAATTATTAATGGTTTAAAAAATGCCAACCCTAAAGTGATTTACAGTAATACATGAACACCGGAAAAATAGCGCACTGCGGTTTTCGCTCTAACTATTTCGTAGTAACTAAATATCCTAATAACTAATTTATAGAATCACGCGTTACTTTGCGGAGATCTATAATACAAAGGTAAAAATAAAATTAAAATAAATTATTTTGCTATAAATATATATTATAGCAAAATAAAAATTATTATTAGGTACCTGTGTATCCAAATAACTAAAAGAAACAAGTTATATAAAAGTAATAATGAACTTTATTAAAATAATATTTAGTAATTCGAAGACGAAAACTCATATAAACTGAGATTTTGAGGTGTTAATGTTACATAAAATTATTGCACTAGAGTAGGCAAATCAAAGTGAGAGTGACCCAGCAAATAATGACAGGAAAGATGAAACTTATAAACTTATCTTTTTCTAATCACATATATAAAAGAGAGCCAAATAATAGTAATCATATTTGCTTTCTATTTAATCTCGATATACAGATTTTAGTTTTGCTTCCTTACTCTAGTATCATAACCATATAGTTATTATACTAGAAAAGGGAAGGCCAGCTTAAAATGTGCTATATTATAATTAAGAGAAAGTAAATGACGGTGCATCTATCCGTCTCTTTTTTTTATTTGTGATTAGACAAAGATGCAGTATTCGAGTCTCATCTAACCTTTCATTATTTATTGTGACACTTACTTATGGTTCTTCTAATCTATAATAACTTTTAGGAAAACTGTCAATCAGCATACAGACTAAATACCGCGAAGTCTATACTTATCAAAGCATGAGTGTTATTGTTCTAAGAAGCACTACGACTTGGGTTTCTTTGTTTATAAATGTCACCCTATTAATAACAGTGTGTGAAGCAAAATCATAAATTATGCTTACCCGACACTATCTTGAGACATCTAAATATTTATTCCGTCCAATACACATTAAGAAATAACTAACGCAATTATTTTGCGGCGTAAGAACAAACCTACATTTGAGTGAGATCAGGATTTCTATAAAAAAAACAATTATAAACTTAAGATCATCATCCTCCTGCCCTTATCCCACTCTAAGTGGGGTCGGCACAACATGTTACAAACATATTGTCATATGATTTGGCTACGTATTTTACGACCGGCCGCCTGCCTGACGTCAGCATACCTTAGTCGTATTTTACGACTCCTCGGTAAGAAAGAGGGTGGTCTATTTTACTCAGGCGGATACCACACGGCGGGTCGACTTACCTTAGTCGCCTTTTACGACACCTCAGTAAGAAATGAGGGTGGTCTATTCTACTCAGCCGGATACCACACGGCGGGTCGACTTACCTTAGTCGCTTTTTACGACACCTCGGTAAGAAATGAGGGTGGTACTATTCTATTCAGCCGGATACCACACGGCGTAATTATAAACTTAAGATATATTTTAAAAATAAATTCTTATTATTGTAAGAAAAAGTTAGAGAGGAGACTTAGAAACGTATTTTTAAAGTGTTATAAAAAAAGTGTTATTCTATATAAATGTAAATGTATACTATATTTAATATGTAAATGTAATCTTGTATATATGTAGGTATATATTATTCTGACTTTTGGAAGCGGCTCCAACGATTTTCATGGGATTCAACATTTAGAGGATTTTAGTGGAAAAAACAATCTAGCTAGGTTTTATTAAAGAAAATTGTTTTATCCCTGTTTTCGGGCACTGAAAATAACTATTTTAATTTTATGAGAAACCAAAGAATCATTACGCTGTCAACTGCAAAGTTATGATAGCTCAATTTGGTAACGGGCGATCCCGAATTCTAATTACTAGGATCGATCCCAGATAAATTTTTTTATTATATACTTTTAATTGCATTTTTTTTATTTATTGAAAAAAATTCTAGGTCACCCAGGCACTAATATTTTGTACTTATTATTGTCTGAATAGATAAGTTTTCTCTTTCTCAAACATTTGTGTGTATGTATTTAAGCAATCAGTCTAAGTTTAAGTCAATAAATAATAACCATCAGCAAAAAAAAAATGTAATTTTTTGTCTCTTTCCAGCGGTGTCACTAGAATCTCTAGTGGAAAACTGTCATAAGCTACTAGAAAAGTTCCACTATTCATGGGAGATGATGCCTTTGGTGCTAGTCATTCTCAATTACGCGGGTAGCGACCTCGAGGAGGCGTCGCGGAAAATTGACGAAGGTAAGACCTCACCATAGATATACTAAATATTATATTACATTGCTATTTCTAACCAGCCTTAAGATATAAGAGAAAATACTTTCTATAAACACCATCTCAATTCACAAATCACGGAAAAATGTATTTGTTATATACAGAAAACTTAAAATTATATATAATGTACAAGTTAATTAAACTTGCGATTAACTTATTGAGCTTTTGACAACTTTGTAATACGGCTTGGCTTGAAATATATTTTGAATAAATTGAAGCATGGCGGCTGAGAGACTAAGAGACATACTATTTCATATAAATTTTTAAGAACCGATATATATAAAGTGTTTTATGTATAGAGCAATAACTCTTTATTATAATAGTATAATAATACTAGCGTATAGGAGCCATAGGAAGGGCTGTAAGAAACAGTGTCACAATAAATAATGAGAGGGAAGATGAATTAGAATATTACATCTTTATCTAATCACGTATTAAAAAGCGAGACATAAAAAGCGGGACAGCAAGACATACACTTTCATTTGTTTCCTCTTTATTACTCTTTATTGTAATATGACACATTTAAGCCTGGGCAACTCTATTATAAAAAGTCTATGGTTTTATTAATTTAAGCAAATATTGCCAGCAAACATAATCTTCGAAGGATATATATTAAAAATAATTAAAATTTAGGCAAATGACCAATTAAATATGAATTAAATAATGATCATAAATAAATAATTTCAAAGTAAAAGACAATATTATTCCTTGAAATAGTTATATTGGTTGTCATAACAGTAATTGCAGCAAAAGTCACATAAATCCATCGATAATAATTTAATATATTAATTTTTTTCTAAATATACTTTTAAGGCATACAAGGCAAAAGTTTCTTAAGAACATTTCTCTTATATCTTAATGGGTTACTATTAATTATATTGCAAAAATCATATCAATATTTACGTATAATCGGTGAAAAAAAAATATGTTAGTTTGTTAATTTTAACAAAAGAAATAAAATGTTTGATTGTGTTTTGTTTATATATATACCTACAACATATTTGTAAAAAGCAAGTATTACGAACAAACAGATCAAAGAACCGCAAATATAACGAGCTAAGGGAAAATTAAAAAAGACTTTTTTAATTTTTATTTTATAAGCATATAGTTCGTTTTTTTTAGAAGATATACTTATATTTCAATTAGATGCGTTGATAAAGGACTCCCAATAGCACAAAAAATGGAATTTGAAAAAAGGGGAAAGATAGGTTATGAGACATCTTGACTCGAACCGGAATCGCCCGATTACCCAAGCGAGCGATTATAACTTTGCCATCACAGCGATATTAACTTTTGTATTCTAATTTATTTAAGCAGTTTTTCATTGCTTGAAAACAGGGATAAAATGAAATTTTCTAAAAAAAAACCTAGTGATAACTAGTAATAACTTAAATTTTCTAAAAATAAACCTACATCGATTTATCGCTACCGTCTTAATGTCTTAAAAATCGTTGTCACCGTTTCCAAAATTCAGATTATATATACAAGAATATCTCGTTTAAACTCTATCAGATATAAACATATCAGATATATCGTATATCAGATATCATATATCAGATACATCGTATAACACTTGTAAAAAATACACTTAAGAAATTTGAATATATTAATAGTATAACTTAAGTATTGATAATTCGTATTTACGCAAATCGAAGAGTATTAAGTAGGTATGAGATCTACATGTCTCTGTCAATCATCGAACTTCATATTTAACGAATTTTAATGTAAAAATTGATATGATTTTTATTTGCGACATTTAATTATAGATTTGTGTTATTATTATTTTTATTACCCTATGATATACAACAACGTCTAAACATACGTTTATAAAATTAGTTGACAAGCATTCGAATTTTAAAAGTACTTCCAAATAAGATGTATGTTTTATGTCATAGTGAATATGCTGAGCTAAGCCTGGTAATTGATAGACGCATCGATCACTTTGCGTATGTGAATCTACCAACACGACGATCGATTATGTGATGCACTCAATGATTCTGATTTTAAAAAACAATACCCTTACTAAATGTATTCAATGTTCATTTAACTGTGAACTAAAATTCATTCTTATTATCATAATGAGTGCGTTACGTAATTAGACAATTTATGTATTGTTTACTTTTCATAAATGCATTGCGATTTTAAAATGATATATTTTATTTTAAAATTTGGTTGCTAGAATCAATGTAATCGTTTTAATATTATAAATAATTAAATATTAGAGTATTTATAAAGCAGAAGTATATAAAAACCTGCATACCTTATAACCTTTTTCATTTTGGTTCGTAGTAAAATTGTAGGACTGCGGTATATTATAGCGAAAATCCAGAAACGAAATTAATTACAAAATGTTCTTATTCTTGATAAGTTATCCTCTTAATCGATAAAGTTTAGGTGACGTGCTACAAAGATCTGTTTTTATTAATAAAGGTTAGATTATCTTGCCTATAATTTTTATATTATAGGAAGGATATTCTTACCTTGTTTACCTCTCAAAATAATTACGTAGGCGACTACACCACAAAGAAATAAATATGTACTTTTAAAAAGACGGCTTCCTTAATGCAGATGGTGATAATATCTATTATCACCATCTGCATTAAGAAGACCGTCTAGATTTATCAATTGCAATATAATCTGCAAGTTCATAGATAAAAGCCAATCTTTCTTCTATAAACAGTTACTTTACATATTAAAGAGTATTTTTATATAACTTATCTTTACCGATACTCTCCTGAAAAATAGCACTTTTGCACTTTGTCAAAGAGACCGTCGGTATGTTCCCACGAATTTCGTAATAAATCAGGCAATTTTTTTTAATTGGTTGATGGTAAGTGATGATAAAATTGATGGAAGAAACTTTACGCTTTCGCAATAATATCGCACTATGTCCATAAAAGAAAAAAAAATATTTAAAAACATTAGAATGAAAATACAAAAATCGATTTTTATATTTTTATCCGCCGTGTGGTATCCGGCTGAGTAGAATAGACCAGCCTCATTCTTTATCGAGGTGTCGTGAAAGGCGACTAAGGTAAGTTGACCCACCGTGTGGTATTCGGTTGAGTAGAATACACTATTCTTTTTCTTACCGAGTTGTTGTAAAATACGACTTAGGTAAGTTAACGTCAAGCAGGTGGCCAGTCGTAACATACGAAGCCAAATCATGTGACATGTTTATAATATGTTGTGCCGACCCAACTTAGAGCGGGATAAGGGCAGCAGAAAGATGGGATTTTTATAAATTTTCGTTATTCCCGGAAACAGTTGTCAAAATAGTTTACCTTGTTATATCTAATCTTATTATTTGACTCACGGGATAAATTTTATAATCACAAAATAGTAGTTATTGTAGTTATTGTATAGAACCGGCTATACTCACGTCTTATTCTATCGGGTTAGCCCGACTAGTTTCGAACCCATCCGGGGCACTTATTCATGAGCTCTTTACACGACGTTATCGCGGCGGGAACTGCGTCCTGCTGCTCGCTGGGCGCGACTCGTGGGTGGCGGGGGTGCGGGGGGACACGGTGGCGGCGGTGGCCGCGCCTCTTCCAAGTGTTCCCTGTCGCTCTGGTCTTCGTCATCGCATGCACGGATGAAGTTTGTGCATGCGACGCTCTCACAAAATAGTAGATTATGATACTGTTGGATGATAAGGGTTCTTATAACACGAGTGTTATAAGACCAAGTTATGTACAGTGTCATACACTACTTTATCTACTCTCATACTATAATACGTAATTTTTTTTTAATAAAAAAAAAACTTTTTTACTAAAAACTAAACAAAAAAACAAAACAAACCGAAAAGATTTTTTCAATGTCAAATGTTAGCGCCAAGGCGTAAAAATCCATTACGCATGCGTGTTGCCTCGCCGCGGACTCCTTCATTGAAACCTTTTTTTTTAAGTTAGAGGTTTAACCTCCTTGGTCCAGCTGGAGGTTGTATAGATGTATCGTTTTGATTAAAAAGTTATATTATTATACATGTTATGTATCGTAACAAAACTTTTAATTTTTTAATTTTGGCCTGTACGTAATGTATGTCATAAGAAATTTTGGTTCAGTTTTATAATCTTAGTATTATAGTACCAGAGTAGGTAAAATATTTTACTGCTATTTTATTTAAATTAAAATCATCGATTATTTGCTTAAAGAACAGAACCAAACAGAATTATAAGGCGTGCTATTATAAAGAATGTTCGTACTGGGTAACAAAAGGCTAATTTATCTTTGTATACAATCCCAACCATTGCCGTCGGCCATGCGATTAAGCATGTTTATTTTTAAACTGGTGTTTATATAATTAATTAAATGAGTTTTCTTTTGATGAAACCGCCAAATAAGTATCGATTAATTCGTCATGATTTTTTTATTCATGGATTCCTTATTTCTAGGGCTTCCAAGTTTTTTTTATACTGATGTATAATTTTTTTTTATAATAATATAATAATAGCTAAGTCATGAACATACGTCTGTATTTATTTTAGTCACATGATTTGGGGTAGGTATTTTACGACCGTCCGCCTACCTGACATTAACTTACTTAAGTCTCCTTTTGCGGCACTTCGGTAAGAAAGAGGGTGGTCTATTCTACTCAACCGGATACCGCACGGCGGGTCAACTGAACTTAGTCGCCTTTTACGACAACTTGGTAAGAAATGAGGGTGGTCTATTCTACTCAGCCGAATACCACACGGCGCGTCAACTTATCATAGTCGTCTTTTTCGACACCCAGGTAAGAAATGAGGGTGGACTATTCTACTCAGCCGGCTACGACACGGCGGGTCAACTTAAAATAGTCGCCTTTTACGACACCTAGGTAATAAACGAGGGTGGTCTAATCTACCGAATACTACACGGCGCGTCGATTTACCATAGGCGTCTTTTACGACACCTCAGTAAGAATTGAGGGTGGTCTATTCTACTCAGCCGGATACTACACGGCTTAATTTTAGATACGCATAATGCTTAACAATCATCCCAATCGCTGCGTGTATAAAAATTAACATACTTCAATGTTTTTTTAATAAAAACAATTAATCTCTTAAGAAATCTTTTGCAATGGCATACAAGAGTCCTAGTAATTATGTGAGTTTAAATCGTTACTCTATAATTGGATCAATAGCATTTACTATGAAGGATATTGATAGCGGCAATTAATATATCCCATTTATAGAACTAAGGGCCACCCCACATATATATTTTGATTGCGAAGAACATGGTTTATTAACTACCAAGTAATGAGTATCTACAATGAGCAACGAATACATTTTTGATATTTTTTTCTACAGCTAATCTGATACTATAATACAAGGATTATAAAACTGAAACCAAAATTCTTATGACAAACATTAAGTACAGGCCAAAAATAAGAAATTAAAAAGTTTGATTACGACACAGGTTTTGTATGAACGCCTGTATCATAACACAACCTTTTAATCATAACGATACACCTATACAACCTCCAGCTGGACCAATTAGGTTGAAGAACCTCTACCTTAAAAAAAAAAGGTTTCAATGAACGAGTCCGCGGTGACCCAATACGCATGCGCAATCGATGTTTGCGCCTTGGCGCTAAGATATGACATTTAAAAAATATTTTCAATATTTAAACAAAGTTTGGTTTTTATTAATATTGTTGCTATTATCCGCGACTACGCAGCGTTGCCGCCCTAGCGGCCCTCCTCAGAGCAAGGAGACCTTTACGTCTCCCAACCACCTCAATTAATATTGTTTTACATATTATAGTATGAGAGTAGATAAAGTAGTGTATGACACTGTACATAACTTGGTCTTATAACACTCGTGTGATACTATAAAAAAACGTGCGGCTCGTTTTTTAAAACACACTCGTGTTATAAGAACCCTTATTATGCAACAGTATCATAATCCACTATTATTGCTATTAATTAAAATAATAACACAGAGCAAAATGCACGCTGGGCGTGATTTTCAAATAGTTACGTACTGTTTTTTAATTTGATTTCACATTGCAATAATATATCTGATCACTTAATTAATGCCCAAATTGCAGTAAAGTAGGGGATGTTACTATCCCACTGCTTGGCATAGGTGTTTTCTCTCCGTTTTTTTTTGATAAAAGTGTTAGAGCTAAGTCCTACCACGCTGCTCCAATGCGTATTGGTAACACATATCCGCACAATTCACCAAATATGTAGGTTTCCTCATGATGTATTCCTTCACCCGAAAGCGTTTGAGAATTGAAATTATCAATTAGACACACCAGTTTTAACAGAAAAACTCAAGCCTACCCAGGGTTTGAACCCGCGATACCTATGTCACCTACATGTTCATAGTCGTATTATAACTCATAAAGTATGTCTGTTTAACGGGTAATATGATGGACCAATATTGATTAAATTTGGCGTACTTAAAGATCAGAGCAACATATAAGATAAAAAATCCTGTTTTTATATCGGAAAAACACATTGCATTATTAAGGGTACTTAACCGTTTAAATTGGGGGCAAACGAAGTCAATACAAAACAAATATGATAAAAACATTTTAATTTATTATTATTCAAAATTATTCATATCTTGTAGTCTTTGATGGTCTTTAAAGTTATTTACAGAATACAAAAAAAATTATATTCTGTCGTTAAAATGTTCATAGACCCTTATTATAATCTTATTACTTTGAAAGTAAAATATTATTTTCATTTATATATTCGCAGAGGTGCTATTATTTTTAGGTAGAATATTAACTAAGGAATGAGAAAGCTGCTTATTTGCCTTGAGGGTAGAAATTAATTTTACTATATGATCGACGTTAGTAATAGGTTATAGGATTTAAAATTAATAGCTTACTAGAGAACAACCGGCAACAAACTCGGCGGTTGCTTTTTCAACAAAATAAAATACCATATTTAGTTTTATCATTTAACCGTTAGAGTATAAATCAGTAAGAGATGTGGTTATCATATCTCTTACAAGTAATTTAATTAAGTCATCGATATATCATCACTTACCATAAGTAAAGATTGTTGTCGAGTAACTGTCAATTAAAAAAAAATATCCTTGTTACGAATCTTTACAAATGAAAAAGGTTATAATATAATTAAATTAATATTTTCTTCGTGGCGATATACAAGTAGGGTTGCCAACTATGCTGTTTAAAAGAATATTATTCTATTTACTGTCCAACAAAAATTAAAGTATACAAAATACTGTTTTCATCATCAAAATGCCAAACAGTACAAGTGTCAAACAAGCTCACTTTTTCTCACACTTTTACATACTCACTCACTTTTAACATACTCACTTTTGCTCACTATTTTTTGTAATTAGTCGTAGGACTATTAATGATTGTAGTGAGGCGTTTTTAAAAAGATTTTAAATTAAAAATTGTCCGAGAAGCTCTAAAAATTTGTATTTAAATCATTAAATAAATATAATTGTTATTTAACATATTAATTAATTAAAAAATGTTAGTATCACATATATTTATTTATTTACAAAATACTGTTCATTTTAATAATATATGCCGTGTGGTATCCGGCTAAGTTGAATAGACCACCCTCATTTCTTACCGAGGTATCGTAAAAGGCGACTAAGATAGGTGTAGTAAGTGCAGTCGTAAAATATCTAACCAAAAACCTCGTGGTTGAAAAGGTTTGTGCCCACCCAACTTATAGTAGAATAACGGCAGGAGAATGATGTTAATTTTAATAATATACTGTTTAATATTCTTCTCATTATATATACTTTATTTATGGTAATAATTATAATATAAATAATTGGCAACCCTAGATAGAAGCTACGTAAGAAATAATGCAATTATTAACTGATATTATAAAACGATTCCATTGTTTCATGTGTATCACGTTACCAAAGTACCACCATCGATAATAGATGGTTTTATCTGCTTAATGGACTATGGCGAAGCAATATATATTAATATGATATGAACATTACTTAAAGAACTATATAAGTTGCACGCTAAGTATTAAAGTGAGATAATTCAAAATTAGGCTTGTGTTACATAAATTGGTTATTTGAATACCATTTATTACGTCACACGTATTAAAAAAGTAGTGTTTTCTTGCTCTTCTAAGTTATGGCTCTTTTTAATATTCACGAGTTTTGTAGACTACGCTACGCTTTATTTCTAGCGTATTACAAAAACGGACTCATCCCTAAAAGGGATCTCTTCCAGTCAACCTTTGTAAACAACCAAGTAACAGGAAAAAAAAGAACTGAAATCCGGGTAATAAGAAAAAGAAAAATAACGAATAATTATGCACATAGATAAAAAATTGAAAATTTATGAAATGTTTAATTAGTTAAGTAAATAAAGGTAATGGTTACTAATATTTTGATTACTTATGACTTATTCGTTGCTTCGTCATAGTCGCAATCAATAATTTTTAATTGTTGCTCTATTATTGCTGCAATGCGAATTTTTAGGAGACCTATTTGCCCACAGGAAAGATGATCATCAACGAGTACGCCAGGAAGCACAATCTGAACATCTTTGACGGTCATGAACTCCGCAACTCGACTCGCCAGTACGGACTTTAAATACAGTAATATTAGTTGTTCTAAAAACAAAAACCAATTAACACGGACAAGTAACACACATACACCCACAAGTGACATAAACAATTGCGTATGATGTTACAAAATATAATAATTCGAAACCAATTAATAAAAATTACTCGCAAATTTAGCTAAAAATAAATAAATCTACAAAATGAATAAAAAATCTACAAATATGGGGCACCAATCTTTTGTTCTGGTTAATATAAAACGCAACACTATTTAAATAAATTAATAAAGTATTTAATATAATAAAAATATAATTTAAACTAAGTTAAAACATAATAGAACATGAAAAATATTTTAAACGAAGAAAGTGATTACAAACAAAAGTACACGCGCTTAAAAAATATATATGTTTTAATTTATCTATATTCAATTCGTTTTGTTGAAACAATATTTTTTTTTAATTATTTTAATATAAATTTCTTCTACACAAAGTCAAATATATAATCGTAATAACTTAAATTTCTCCATTTACTCCCCATTGACAAAAAAAAAATATGATTAGGTAAATAATATACCGATCTCAACAAAACTTAATTTCTTTTCTTAGGATTTGGCTATTAATAAATATACGATAAGTTATTTTAGTCACTTTTGTTAGTAATAACCATAAATACTTAAGAATGACGCAAATTTCTTTTTGCTGTAATGCTTCTACACATACTGAACTTCAGTTCAGCATGCTTGAAAGTCAGATTGCTGTCTTCGAAGACTATAGAGCAAAGAATGCGAGTAGTCCGAGTTTAGATCCCTTCTTCTAGAATTTTTCACAAAAGTTCATCTCTTAATTCTCGAAGTCGCACTTCAAGAATAGTTCAAGAATTCACTTCAAGGATCTGAGACATCAGAACCCAATTATAATTGTGGCTTTAAGTTATACTAACACGCAGCTCGTTATGTTTTAACAAAAATTAGAAAAAAAAATTTAGCAAGAGTTATTCAAGTCCATTTAACGAAATTTGCCTATACTTATCGCAATATTTGTACGTTAGGAACTGGATATTGGAATTCTTTGGTGGTAATAATTTAAACATTAATGGACAAAACAAATATCAGCAATATAATATGCAAAATTATAGCAAATATATAATTCTTTCTATTTAGTCTTTTCCAAGGTCTGAAAAAAACAAAAGTTTGGCTGTTCCTAAAAATATTCATGCTCTTTCTTTACAATATTCGGAAAAATATTAAATGTTTTTCTTGATTGATGTTAAAATTGGTTCTAATGCAGAAACGACCCGACTAATTTAAAAAGAAAAAGGTAAAAAAAAAGAAAATTAAAGTTTATTATTTTATACAATTTTTGTTACAAATACTCCAAATATTCCTATAATCTAAATCATTCCTAATTTCGGCCTACTTCAATGAGTAATAATTGATTAATTCATTAAATATTAAAATTAAAAAGGTAAACTTACTAATAACAACGGTTTAGATCAGCTGTCAGTAAAGTACTCCCATAACTGAGAAAGTAAGTTCTCAAAAATTTATATTACATGAATTAAATTTTGCACGTGTATTTAAAATTTGCTATGTTATAATATGAAACTTTGCTAACTACTAAGTTTCATTGAAACCAGACTATTAATATGAAACACTCGGCATTCCTCTTCAATACAAAATCCGATCGACACTCGCTCTCGTAAACACTTTACATTGTTACATCTCACACACATCAACATGATTACGCATTGATAAAAGAAATGGTTAAGTCAATCAATTCATACATTCACACATCGATTAACCAGTAGTGATTTCCACTTTGCAGTGACCGGACGAAGGTGGGAAAATTCGAAATATAAAATTTTGTATGACAATTCCACAAAATACGCCATAGTGTTGTGCTAGTGTGTGTTATCGTTATTTTTTTATTTTATTTAGTGTTATTTTCTTTTTTGTAGGAAAAGGCTGAGCGAAATTAATAATATAAGTGGTGTACTATCTTCGTCGATGAAGTTGTTTTGCGAATGATACTTTGTTTTACAAGTGCAATGTTTTGTGTGGACGCGTGCTGTGCGATGCCTTGGGCGAATGCCGTCGGACAATATTATTTCGCCTGCAGATGACAAATGGGTAAGTGCTGATTTTATTTTGTTGTTTTCAGTAACTTTTTAACTTTTGTTACTTTCTACAAACCTTCTGTAGTGTATTATTTATTTATTAATTAGGATGTTTAACAGCATTACATATTAAATAATCCAACAAATATCTTTCAACTAATTAGGTACTTCAAATTATAGGAGATCACATCATTCTTAGTTAAATTGTCACAATTGTCACGATGATGTTTCGAATAACAAAAATAATAAATATAACAATAAACACAAGAAAGTAATGAAAACATAAACAAAAATAACATTAATCTTCATAAATTGGAATTTTTGTAATTTTTTTCATAAATGATGAAAACCCGTCGCAGCCAATATCCGGTGATAACGAATACTATATTTATTTATTACATTAAATTAATAGTAAGCCAATGAAGTAATTCAATTGACATTTGACAGCTACATCGTGTAAGCATATATCCTTATTGACTGATATACTTTTAATTATGAGACATTTAAAGTTTGCTTAAGAAATCATTGGCTAGGCTACGAGAAACTTAAGAATTATTTAATTGTTTATACATATGATTATCACTAGGTGCGATAAAATACAGAAATTTGGCTTGGATAATTAGTGATGAAACTATATAGATTTGTATGGTACTTGGTGCGTTTATTATTTAGTTTTAGTTTTAAGTGTTTTTATCGATATCTTATTTCTTCAGTACACAACACTAAAGTTATAAATTTTTAAAGCTACTTTGCTTTTATAACGTATTATATGAATAAGTCGTGATTCTCTGGCGGGTATAGCGTAGTTTGTGCGTTTTTTGTGATGGAGAAAACTCTATATCTAGGGAATCTCTACCCCAATTTAATACTAGGGCAACGCATTGTAAGTAATTTCTCAAACATCACTTCAAATTCAGAATATTATTTATTCAAATAAACTTGTAAATGGAATGGAATGGAATGGAATGGATTGGAATGGATTGGATTGGATTGGATTGGATTGGATTGGATTGGATTGGATTGGAATGGAATGGATTGGATTGGATTGGATTGGATTGGATCGGATCGGATCGGATCGGATCGGATCGGATCGGATCGGATCGGATCGGATCGGATCGGATCGGATCGGATCGGATCGGATCGGATCGGATCGGATCGGATTGGATTGGATCGGATCGGATCTGAATGGATCGGATCTGAATGGATCGGATCGGATCGGATCGGATCGGATCGGATCGGATCGGATCGGATCGGATCGGATCGGATTGGATTGGATTGTCAACTCTACTTCTGGTTCGGAAAGCTTTTTAAAAATAGTTAATTAATCAATAGAAATCAATCCATTGTAGATATATTATTTTACTATAGGGTTTAAAATACATAGTCGTTGTTGTTTTCTTTGAACGAAGGAAGCGATATGTTCGCTTTATTCTCGTCGTTGGTATCGTATCCATAGGGTGCTAATCCGGGGGTGTTTTCAGTCCCGTGAAGGGTCTAGTCCGGGGTCGCGTCGTCTTGTTCGTCGCTGAATAAGAAACACATTTCAGGTCAAATAAGTTTTATCCAAGTGCTCAGTAGATGTCGCAATGTATACAATATTATTAGAAAACAACGGTTAATTACGCTGACAAAAAAATCATTATAGCTCAGGTGACAACGGGCGGGCTCGGGCCGGGCTAAGTACCCGGACCTAGTCCATATATGTATAACAAGCGCGCAGACCGTTTAACTTTTTTGTTTTTTAATTACATCTTTTTTACATCATTACAAAAATGAAAATCTTGACGCCGAGTGGTATCCGGCTGAATAGAATAGTACCATCCTCATTTCTTACTGAGGTATCGTAAAAGGCGACTAAGGCAAATCGAATCACCGTGAGGTATCCGGTTAAGTAGAATAGACCATCCTCATTTCTTACCGAGGTGTCGTAAAAGGCAATAAGGGAAAGTTGATGTCAGGCAGGCGGCCCGTCGTAAAATACGGAGCCAAATAATGTGACAACATGTTTGTAACATGTTGTTAGGTTGTTTTATTTAAAAAATCATTTTATCCCTGTTTTTGGGCATATAAAAATTACTAACATTTAAATTTAATATATAACACTATTTTTGCCGTAAATTGTTAAGTCAGTGTAGTTTATTCGGGGAACGGGCGATCTCGAGAAAAGAAAATACCTAGCTAGGATCGAGCCCCAGCTACCCAATTATTTTTCAAAGTTTCTTTCTATTTATTTTGTAAAAACCGAAAAAAAAACCGTAAATACCGGTAAAAAAAAATTACCGAGCAAGGCTCGGTCAAACCAGGTAGTTATGTAAAACTGAGCAAGTGCTTACAGTTTGTTAAAAAAACATCCAAATTAAATTCAAGTCGTCTCTCGCCTAAGACAAAGAAATCTAACCATATAAAAGCAGTTCATAAGAACACCTGACCGTAGCCTTATGTTTTCCATCAATAACAAAACTCGTATAATTTTTTATAATATGTAATTAGTGACTGTAAAATGTTGGAAGGAATCTCCCTAATGGCGCTGTAAAGTCAGGCCAATAATTTGTAGGCAAATTGTAAATACGTATATTCGCAGAAACGCAATAAAAACTCCTTCACGTTTCTTTTTTATATAACCCGACGGTTTACTGCGAAATAATCCACGTATTCCCGAGAATAATTTAACTAATTAATTCAATACAAAATAATTGCACGTATGTGCTACATACAATTAATTAAATGAGTGAAAATACAATTTGACACAATAAAAGAATACTGTTTTTTATACTCTATAAAAAGAAATATGCGATGGTAAAACACATTTACCTTGGAGTAATTTTATAAGCGATACGATCAGGAATTATCGAATGCTTTCTTTTTCGAACTATCTATACGTATTATAAAACAAAAAGTATAAAGCTGCCTTTCTGTAAGTAAGTAGCGGCCTGTTACTATCCCACTGCTGAGAATAGGCCTCTTCTCTCCGTTTTTGGAGAGAAGGTTTGGAGCTAAGACCTACCACGCTGCTCCAGTGCGGATTGGTAGGTTACACATATGTCCAGAATTCTTTAGGGATATGCAGGTTTCCTCACGATGTTTCGTTCACCGTAAAGCGTGTTACAAATTGTAATTATCAATTAGACACAAAAGTTTTACAGAAAAACTCATTTTTCCTGAAATTCAGCATGTAGGGGGGGAGAAAATCGATCTAGCTAGGTTTTAGAAAAAATTCATTTTATCCCTGTTTTTGGGCATTAAAAAATACTAAAATATATTGAATTGAATTTTTGCCATTAATTGTCAAGTCAACGTAGCTTATTCGGGGAACGGGTGGTCGCGAGAAATGAAAATACCTAGGATAGTAGGGTAGCCCCACCTACTCTACTATTTTTTCTTTTTTTATGTGTTTTTTTACTATTTTGTAAAAAAATTGCCGAGCAAGGCTCGGTCTACCAGGTATTAACAATTAATGTGTGATGACTAGTCACAATCACACCAAGAACCCTTCACTACACGTCGCCCTAAGGCGAATTCCGACCTTACTTCTAAACGTTCTGCACTGTACTCTCCCTTTTTCGCAACCTCGACGATGCTTCACTCGCCCAATGCGCCCTGTGTCTCTATAAAAGTCTTTAGGGCCAACAGCATGACGTCAACTCAGAAAAAAGTGCATTGAAGACAAATAGCCATGTGTTAAGTCTATATCGCCGGCATAATTGTTTCTCGTTTAAATCTGCATTTGGTGAGATATCTTACAGTGCTAGTAGTATGGTAGTATCCGGCTGAGTAGAATATACCACCCTCATTTCTTACAGAGGTGTCGTAAAAGGTGACTAAGATAATTTTACATTAGGCAGACGGCCGGTTGTAAAATAACTAGCCAAATCATTTACCAACATATTTAAAACATTTTGTGCCACTTAGTGTAGGATAAAGGCAGGAGACTGATGACTTTTAGAAAATGACTGTAAGAAAATATTGGCCCTCGGCGGGAATCGAACCCGTGGAGCTAAAAGCTGGGTTACTGACAACTGCGCCAACGTGCTAGTCTGATCCATTAAATATAACGCAGTCTTTGAGATCCTACTGAAATGTGTGGATAAATAGCTACGCTGTAGAAAAGAGCAAAAGTAATAATAAAATTATTTTGCTATAATCCGCTATGAAAGCTACGCTGTAGGTGTGTGGTGACAATTATGATGGCGAGTGCCGTAAAATAGTGCATGCGTATCGCAATAGCCTCAACATTATTATGGGAAGATCATTCCACCACCAGTTTTTTTACAACCGCAAAACTGATTACCCGTAGCCCCTATGCGCTAGAAACATTTGTTTAGCCATTAAAACATTACTTTGTTGACAGAGATACTATATGGTTTTCTACTAGGGAGGTCTGTGGATGTATTATTTCTGCCAGGGTGGTCTTGGTACCTTTGGTATACTACATGTTAAGATCCCTTTTAGTTTTAAGTCACTATATTTATAAGTCTAATATTGTCCTTAATATTTAAATGAGTTAATTTTGTATATATATATATTTTTGTGAATTTTGAAAACGGCTCTAACGATTTTCATGAAATTCAGCATGTAGGACAGATTGTCCAATCTAAATTTAGCATTATATATATTTTACTTCAACGCGGATTATAGCAAAATAATTTTATTATTAATAGGTTGGCAACTAAGTAATTGGGGATTTGCTCAATGAAATAAAATAGTTATTTTTTTTACTTGAACTTTACTTTAATCTGTTATGTGTTTTCCATTTTGTTCGATGGCTTTTTGGCGTCTTTCTGACAACTGGAAAATTTCATATTTGTAAAAATTTTGATCCTTTGCGACCAAAAGCCGATTTAAGTGGAATTTTACAGCATCATCATCATTGAAAGTTTTACCATGAAGAGAGATATCTAGGGATTGAAATAAGTGGTTCTCTGATGAGGCAAATTTAGGGCTATAAAGTAGATGTAACATCAATTCCTAAACAGCGTCCATCAATTTTTGACAAGTGGCCAAAGTCATGTATGCCACCTAGCATTGTCCTAGTGAAAAATGGCATCTTTACGATTGACCAATTCTGGTCTCTTTTCCATGACCACTGCATTTAATTTGTTTAGCTGGTGACAGCAGACGTCCGAGTTGATGGTTTTGTTCCATGGAAGCAGCTCACAATACTTTTGTATTATGGATCTCCACAAAGTAACGCCTAATTCTATAAATTACTTATCTTAGTTCTTTAATAATGGCATACTAAACTGAAGTCAAAATATCACTAACGATCTGACGAGACTAGACGTGTTTTTTTTAAATAACACAAACATTCACTAACCACGATTCTGGAAGATAGAACACGTAACAGTCGTATTGAATCTGCGTTAAGCTTATAGCATTATTATTAAGTACATTATATACTCTACCAACCTTAATTAGTTTTAAAATCAATTTTTTCCCTCTAATTAACACCTGACTATAAGCCTCATAAGAAGGCTCAGAGTCGCACAGCGGTCGATGCAGCGAGCTATGCTCGGAGTGATATGTGATCAAATCAGAAATAAGGAGATCCGTAGAAGAACCAGAGTTACCGATATAGCTCAGCGTGTCGCGAAGCTGAACTGACGATAGGCGGGGCACATAGTGCGTAGAACCGATGGGCGTTGGAGTCTCAAGGTGTTAGAATGGCAACCCCGCACCGGAAAACGCAGTGTCGGTAGACCCCCCACGAGATGGACTGACCACCTTGAGGTCGTGGGGAGCCGCTGGGTCTAAGCGCACAAGATCGTGTGGTATGGAGATCCCATGAAGAGACCTATGTCCAACAGTGGACGTCCATAGGGTGACAAAGAAGAAGAATCAAATTCAAATCCTTCTTTATTCAAATTGTGCCTTTGAATCGTAAACTCTACTGCTGATTCGAAAAGCTGTTCCTACCGAGAAAAGCCAGCAAGAAACTCGGCGGTTGCTCTTTTAAAAATACAATATCTATATCCACGCATTCTTATCGTCTAAATAATCCTCAACAGTATAGTAGGCTTTCTGTATCAGCCTCTCCTTAATATTGTTTTTAAACTGCTGTAATGGCAAAGCTATAATTGAGTGTGGAATTTTATTATAGAATCTTATACCCAAACCCACAAATGACTTACGTACTTTTTCAAGGCGCAAAGCAGGGACCGTAAGCTTATGTCGGTTCCTACTTTGTCTGTTATACACATCACCTATTTTTTATAATTCTTAATATTTTCATATACAAAAATTAAATTACTTAAAATATACTGTGAAGCAATTGTAAGAGTAGAGTACCTATTTCCTTAAACTTCTCTCGCAGGGAATCAAACCAATAACAGAATATAAAACCAACAGCATAATTCGACTATTTCTAATTCCGACATACACTCAAAATTGTTCTATATTTAAAACAAATACCTTGAAATTAGGGTGATTTCTCAATCAACAATTATGTAGTACTAACTCAAGTGCGACCTTTGGCGCGGCCTCATTTCATGGAAACCCTTGTGATGCTAATCAATACTGAAAAACATACAATTAAATTAGGGCTTACTGTTACAAGTTACGATGTTATTTTATTGGAATTAACTAAGAAATTAATTAATTAAGAATTAACGATGTTACATAAGTGTAGTATCCGGCTGACCACTTCATTCCTTACCTAGGTTTCGTAAAATGCGACTAAAGTAATTTAACTTGCCCGCTGATCCCGCTTCGGCTTCGTCGTATCGTTCTTACAGAGGTATCACAAAAGGCGACTAAAGTAAGTTGACGTTAGGCAGGCGGCCGATCGTTAAATACGTAACCAAATCCTGTGACAACATATTTTAACATGTTGTGCCGACCCCACTTAGACTGAGATAAGGGCAGGAGCATGATGAGCATAAGCCGTGTGGTATCTGGCTGGGTAAAATAGACCACTCTCATTCCTTACCGAGGTGTCGTGAAAGGCAAGAAAGGTAAGTTGACCCGCCGTGTGGTATCCGGCTGAGTAGAAAATACCACCTTTATTTCTTACCGAGGTGTCGTGAAAGGCGACTAAGGTAAGTTGACCCGCTGTGTGGTATCCGGCTGAGTAGAAAAGACCACCTTTATTTCTTACCGAGGTGTTGTGAAAGGCGACTAAGGTAAGTTGACCCGCCGTGTGGTATCCGGCTGAGTAGAAAAGACCACCTTTATTTCTTACCGAGGTGTCGTGAAAGGCGACTAAGGTAAGTTAACCCGCCGTGTGGTATCCGGCTGAGTGGAAAAGACCACCTTAATTTTTTACCCAGGTTTCGTAAAAGGCGACTAAAGTAATTTGACTCGCCGTGTGGTATCCGGCTGGGTAGAATAGACCACCCTCTTTCTTACCGAAGTGTCGCAAAAAGAGACTAAGGTTGACGTCAGGCAGGCGGCTGGTTGTAAAATACGTAGCTAAATCCTGTGACATGTTTTAACATGTTGTGCCGACCCCACTTAGAGTTAGATAAGGACAGGAGAATGATGAATAACGACGTTACATACAAAAATGTATAATAAATACTAATATTAAAAAGCGTAAGTCTGTCTGTCCACTGGAGCACCTTAGATGAAATTGGATATAATTGAGGCTTCTTTACCAAGCTACTCTAACATAAAAGATAAAAAATTTCCGTTTTTACATTGAAAAAAAAAACAATAAAGTACATTATTTTAACACTTAATTCAACACGATTAAAGTTGCGTATACAACTAGATTAATTTATTGTAATATAACATCGTATAGTAGTAAAATAACCGTGATACTTTAACTTAACATGGATGGGGTACCATATTTATTCCCTGCATGTTAAATTGATTAAATTTTTTAAAACAAAAGTGTGAGTCGGTTCAATTCAAATTCAATGGTTCATTATTTAAAAAAGAGTCTATATATAAAATACCAAACTTTCATAAACTCAAAAATACTCAAAAACCCCTTAAAATCTATCAATACATAAGACTGCAAATTTCACTGGAGCTATTAAGGAAAATTATTTACAAGATAATTTGAACACTAGAAGTAAATAAGGCACTAAGTACCTAAAAATAAAATTCGAACTAAGTATGCAAATTGTTTCTAAAAGGCTTTTAAAACCAAATTGCATACTTCGTTCGAATTTTAATTCATTTATATTTCTGAACCAATTTTCAATTATCCGATATTATTGCAATAGATACTTGTACCTCTAAAGCCAAATACAGACATCGCAATAACGAAAACGTTCAGTAATGCCATCATTTCACGCAAAACATGCTACATCCCGAATCTATGTGTTGAATGCAATGGACTTTGCGGTTACAATGTTGCAACTGATCTAACCTCTCTTTCACTCATTCAAATTATGCGGCAGTCGGAGAGGGACACCAGAAATTTTACGACCACATTCGCGAATAGCTTCAAGGGCTTTAAACGCTTTTCATTGCTTATTTTGTTCTGTGACTAATTTTATACAAGTAACATAGGTATTCCGAGAATCTATATAAGTTGAAAATTTTATAACTTTTATACGACCACTTTATGCTAATGAATAATATCGTTTAATATAGCATTTTAGAGTAACGACCTTATAAAGTATTCCAGGACTATGAAATAAGATGTAGACCTGTGTGCTAAGTGCGAGTTTTTTTAACCTATTCGATCGCGTTTGTGTAACGCCAATTTGTATGGCAATGCAACAGCGACCACTAGATGTCGCTGTTGCAGCGTCATACAAATTGCCGTTACGCTAACGCGATCAAATAAGTTAAAAAAAACTCGCACACTGACGTGTGCTATTATAGTTCATTCTAAATTTTCGACGGCAGTATCAGTATTAAGGTATAAAGTAAAGCAGCATCTGCTAAGTTTGTTCGCCCGCTGGAAAATCTACTGTCTCAAAACTAAAAATCGAAAAGATCATCGATCTTTGCTCCATACGGAAGTGGCGATGAAAAGCAATATTTTCGCTATAAAAAGAAAAGTCTAACAAAAAACGATTTTGACTCTATGGCTAATTTTATTTAAAAATTAAAATAAGTTAATGTATAGAAACCGGCTATACATACGATTCTATCAGGCGAGCCTGACTAGTTTCAAATCCATACGGGACTCTTATTATTAGCTCTTTACGTAGCGGGAACTGAATGAATTTATAATATATAATACCTAATTATAAAAAAAATTGAACACATTTGCAATTAACTGTCAAACCTTATAGTCAAATAAAATTGAATAAAGTTAATAGGTTAGAAAAGTTATCATAGCCGTGTGGTATCCGGCTGAGTAGAATAGACCATTCTCATTCCTTACCGAGGTGTCGAAAATGGCGACTAAGGTAAGTTGACCCACAGTGTGGTATCCGGTTGACTAGAATAGACCACCCTCTTTCTTACCGAGATGTTGTAAAATACGACTTAGGTAAATTGGCGTCAGGTAGGCGGCCGGTCGTAAAATACGAAGCCAAGTCATTTGATAACATGTTTGTAACATGCTCTGCCGATCCCACTTAAAGCGGGATAAGGGCAGGAGAATGATGATGAGGTTAGAAAAGTCATAGCTAATTTTTAATTTACAAGATCTACTAATATTCCATGAGTGTTGGATAATTCAATCACGAATATAAAGCGTAATTAAAATTATTATTTTTTTATATTGTGACAATGAAACACTTATTAATTAAAATTAAAATAATGAATGCAATAAAAACAAAGTTAGAGTGTTGGCATAACGTACTTTATATGTGGTTTCGAAACAAGCGACTCAGGTTATCGCTACATCTCTTATATTTGTTACAAAGTATAAATATCAGATAAAAAAATATGATGGCTGCACATAATTAAATAATATAGCATTTTTTGTTAACAAAAAGTTTAAAATAATAATTCTCCTGCTTTTTTTTCACTTTAAGTGGGGTCGGTTCATGTTTCTCTCTTCCATTTTCTCCTATCATTCGTCAACTCCGACACTACTCCTTTTATATGTTATAATTAACACAATCCATCCAACTTTTTTCCACCCTCTTATCACATATCCATCCACATTGATACTTAAAAATCTTTTGGTCACATGTAACAAAAAATTCATTAAATGAAATTAAAATAATTATGCGGACATAAATAATTATCCAAAAAGACAATTACCATCATATGTACATAAGCATTCGTGGATATAATTCGTTCTTTAATTAATTATACATGAAGCTAATTAACCCTAAATACTAAAAAAGGAAATTGCATTACCTCGTGGTTTGATCTGAGATTATAATATATTTGAGACTTGATAGAATCAATGATGTAGACCCACTTAAAGATATGAAAACAACTTTCGCTTTGGTTGGGTCTCATGCATATTGAATATTTACAAGTGGCATATTTTCTTTACAAACGCATATTATAGCAAAATTATTTTCATATAAATGTAAAAACTTTATATATTTTAAGCATATATGTCCTTGGATATATGTAATCTAATAAGCCCTGCTTTAAATAATTTATAGAAAAAGGCGTTACTTCTACCCATCATCTTCATCATCCTCCTGCCCTTATTCTACTCTAAGTGGGGTCGGCACAACTTATTATAAACATGCTGGCAACATGATTTAGTTCCATTTTAACAATCGGCCGCCTGCCTGACGTCAACTTACGTTAGTCGTATTTTACTACACGTCGGTAAGGAAGAGGGTGGTCTACTCTACTAAACCGGATACCACACGGTGGGTCAACTTACCTTAGTCGACTTTTACGACACCTCGGTAAGAAAAGAGGTTGGTCTATTCTACTCAGCCAGATACCACACGGATATATAGCAAAATTATTTTATCCTAACTTAAATAGATTCTCCACTAGTTCACCATATGAGTTCAAATAAGTTCCGCTAGTTACAAGCAGAACATTATTGTGTGGAAATAGCTCCACTATATCCTTAACCTATGGTTTAGTTGGGTATCCATCTGTTTAAAAGTGATAAGAAGAATATGTAGCGATTATATGTTTCCACTTTTGCCGCTACTTTCGTGGCCCGATCATCTCGGTCGCATACGGCCCTTGAATTAAAACGCCGCGCGCCACCGCACTCGCGATATCATTAATTTCTGATTGAGCTCTGAATCAACTACATTGATTGATACAGTAACGGACTATTGGTTTTGGATTTTAAATTTGGAACATAAATTAAATTTTTAATTTATAGTTATTGCGGTGAGTACAGTGCAATCTGTTGGTATTTTTTTTTAATAAAAAACAAAAAAGTTTGTACCATTTATCATGCGCTCCTCGCTAAAGGGAGTAACCTACATATTTCCGCAGAACTCCTGCAATATATATACCCTATCCATTAGCATTGTTGTGGTCTGGTGGTGGTCAGCTCAAATCTTTCTCTCCTCTCCTCCGTCCCCAACGTAAATAATTTAATGTTTGTTATGGTGACAGACAAGTGGTAAGTATATACAAATGTAAAATACATAAATATATAAATATAAAAGCCTCTAGAAACTAATAAATTGTTTTTCCAAAATGTTGGCCCCCAGTGGGATATTTGAAACAATGCATAAAAAACCCTAAACCGACATTTATGATTATATCAGTAGTAACCGAATAGGTTTGTCAAATCAATTGAAAGAAGTGATTAACCCGGCCAGTCGTTCTAATTTGTGTCTCTCGGACCGCTGTCATTAATTTGTGCCAAACGCATTGTATTTATACGTGAATATAAAGCTACTAGAAAGGTCAGTTGTAGTTTATTCAATGTTCCAAAATTGTTGTATGAATTATTTAAACCATTATTTAAAATAAATATCGAGGTCAAATTTATGTAGCCACCAATATGAAACTTTTATGAATAAAATTATTACAAATCATTATATTTGTATATAAAACTTTTTAGTTTTTTTCTCTTTTAAACATATGAAGAAGAAAGAAACATAAGGTAATACAATATATGAGTGATAGATGTAAAAAAAACGTTAGGTTTTACTTCTTAAACTTTTAACAAAGAGTACAGATTTGAGAAGTCATGGTGAGCAATAATGTAAATATTTCGTATGAAATGGTATTACAAAAATCCGTTAAGTATTTTTTGATAAAATCGATCACATACAGGCAGATAGCTTTTAGGTACTTTGTTTTATAATATGTATAGATATTATTTCAAATCTATTATTTACATTATTCGACTACACAGTAAATAATATTTATTACATATCAGTGTCACACTCAAGTATTTAGACATTATGTAAAAAAGCGTTCGCCATAATTATAATTTGAAGACGCGATTATCTTTGAGAGAATACAAAGTTATACCAAGAAGGCCATATTTGCCAGAACATATAAAATAAATGAAAAAATGACTGGCCAGTTGGCGCAGTGGGTAGTGACCCTGCCTTCAGCTCCGCGGGTCGCGGGTTCGATTCCCGCCGAGGGCCAACATTTTCTATAAAATGAATTTGCTGGCCTTTGAGCCTGGGTGTATATTTGTATTTTAGTATGTATTTAAAAATATATAAGTATATATTCACTTGTTATCTGTCTACCATAACACAAGTATTAAGTTACTTACTTTGAAGACGGACGACCGTGTGTGTAAGTGTCCCATATATTTATTTATTTAAATAAAGAAAATATATTTTAAATTATTATCTTGTTATTAAATTTTTTGTCTCTTCTAGTTTTAAACTGGTTCGCAAACAAACAAAGGGTAAAGCCGTTAAGTGTGAACAGAGAATTCGATTTAAATTAATCAACTTTTCAACATGTCCGAGTCATTGATTATTTTAATTACTTTTAAATGAGAGAAGGTGTGAATATGTATTAAAAGCGAATAAATATTTAATTTATTTCAATTTATCACAACTGATGTCACCAGGCCGAAGTGTTAGAGATTTCTGTAGTGACCGTTCAGTGTGGGAAACTGGATGATGGCTATAATATCCGCTAAAAATGGTCTTTAAAATTGTCCTAGAGTATTTTTAAGATGCTTTTGTAGAATGGTACTGTGTAGAGAATGCATGTAGAAGTTCCTGCATGTATAAGGTATGAGAACGGAATATACTTTCTACTCTTAGATTTTGTCAACAAACACGGATTATAGCAAAATAATTATCATAACTCTTGTTGTTTGCGCAATTCCAATCAGGAATTGCGCAAAGTTGTGACTACTGCTATAAATTATGAATATTTTCAATTTACATTTGCAATTTTTTATTTACAAACTTTGAATGAAAGAAATTATATTCTTTCATTCAAAGTTTGTAAATAAAAAAATCGCCGTTACTTTTTTGAAATGCTTATGTTAGTTTGCAAACTAACTGTGGTTTTATTCGATGTCTCATGAGTTTCACCCGCAGACCGTGTAGGTGTATGCAAACTAAATTGGACTTTAACTGGTGTATTAAACAATTTCACGTGGAAGTTTAATGTCAACGTTTCGGACAGCGACGAGTTCGCTTCGCCCACAAATTGACCGCACTTGGGAAACAATCAACGCACAAACTTTGGCAAATTTGTTTTAACGCGGTCGCTTTGACAGTGTTTGGAAGCATGGACTTCAAATTAACTTATAAATGAGTTGTCTTGTACAGTTTCAAATATTCAGTACAGAAAATTTAATAATAGAGAATAAACCAATTTATAATAATAACAGCAATTTATAGAAGTAGGTGTTAATTTGCGAAATTCCATAGTACAAAACTTATACTCGTAATTAAATTATTTGCTCTATATAAGGGTTTCTTCTTTCTAGGTTTATTATCTTCTATTCTTCTTTCTTTCTAACTAATAAGGCCAGGAATCTACAACCTGCGGCTCGTGTTTCACATGCGGTTCTTTATTGCCAGACGCAAATATTATTTGTTTTATAAAAAAACATTTCAAAACCATTCTGAATCGATTAACGAGGATTAAGCACCATTTCTATCTCTAAGCCTCTTGTACTAGCTTTTCAGCCGTAGAATACTAGAGTCGTGAAGTCATAAGCAGGTCCGCAAGTGAAAGTATTGCAACAAATAATAAGAAGGAAGATGAAGAAGAACTTATATGTTACTAGCTTTCACCCGCAACTTCGTTCGGGTGGACTGTTGTCGCGTGATAGGTTGATAATAGATGGCGCTGCTTAATATCATGCTTTTCCTGTAGAATTAACAGGATTTCTGTAGCATAGCATGTTACCCCGGTGTGTAAGGAATAATTGTGCCAAATTTCATATACATTGGTTTAGCGGATTCGCCGTGAAAGTGTAAAAGACATACATCCATACTCACAAACTTTCGCATTTTTAATATTAATAGGATCTTTGGCTCGTCACACATATAAAAGAGTGGCAAATAGATAATATGATTTGCTTTCTCTTTATTGTCGATGGACACATTTGAGTCTGGCTCGCCTACTCTAATACATTTACTCTATGGTTACACCGCACCCCTTCCGCGTGACGCG
This sequence comes from Morpho achilles, assembly GCA_947086495.1. Classification (NCBI taxonomy): domain Eukaryota; kingdom Metazoa; phylum Arthropoda; class Insecta; order Lepidoptera; family Nymphalidae; genus Morpho; species Morpho achilles. The sequence continues at coordinate 6,001,090 of CAMTZB010000001.1, forward strand.
TCCACACGCATCAGAATCGGAAACTCTCGATGATGATGATGATGATGCTGTCCCCGAATGTTTCTATGTAGATTTCAAATTTGATTTCGAAAAATTTTTGAGGGTCTTTAATTTTTAAATTGAAATTTTTGACCCTTCCGGCTCAAAAGGTTGCCGACCTCTGAGCTAGTTCATAATATTTTTTAAGCAAGTCCCATCTATATAAATTCTGTTCTCAACCTGTGCCCATCGTACTAAAGAAATCTCCTAATCCGAAGAATAAAGTTACATCTCCCATGTATAAGCATAGGAAATGTGACTTTATTCTTCGGACACAGCGAAATATAGTATTATTGAGGGTACTTTAACGCTTAAGTTGGTGCGAATGAACTCGCCAGTATTACTAGTAAATAATAATTAAAAAAGCTACACGGTAAAAGGTACACGATGCTGCAAACAGAGCTAAAATTTTAAAATTTCATGAGCGTTTCCGCATAAAAGGGAAACGCGATAAAATCTTTAAAATTTTAGAACTGACATAAAAGCGAGACGAAACACGGACCTTGCAGTAAAAGCTATACCGATACCGTGGATTCTGCCGGATCCTATCAAAAGTTTTATTGCCCGAGGCTTTTGTCCCGCTCTATCACAGCTGTAAAGAGAGAGATATGATCTTTTTCAGGAATTCATTGTCGTTGCTAGTTTTATGGGTCTTGTGGAGCATGGCATATTTTTATTGCGTCTCGCAGATTGAAAAGCTTCTGAGAATAGCTGTGTAGGTTCCAGATATCAGGATTAAGGAATTATTTGTTATAGCTACTCGTATAGAGAAGCTGTTATAGTCTGTGTACCTCTCTGGAGGGCATCATGGATTTAAACCACCGACAGGCGCCAATAAGTTTGTCTATTTAAAGTTATATGGCCAACGCTTATTACCAGCCTTCGTCCACTACTGTGCACCGAACCTTTGCCCTAGTTATCATTCTCGATTTAAAACACGATTGGGCTAACGTTTGTGTGCAATTTCGTGCCAAGCTTTAAAAGGAACGTTGCATTGTTGCATTGGGCCAATATTGGACCCATCGTCGTTTCTTACATGGGGAGAAGTCCTATATTCAGCCGTGGGATGGTAAAAGGTAGAGATAACTTATTATAAATGTTTGTAAAGAAGGACATTGGTTTTAATTTAGCCACCGCCCCCCTCCCCCCTAATTCAGCCGTAATGTAATGTCGTATTAAGGAGAGCAAGGATTGTTTATAGACAATTAAAGGGTAAGTGAGCTCCGTTTTCTTCCGGATGCAGGCTTCGTCACGACATTTTCTTTCACTGCGCGTGCAGTAAATATCAATTTAGCCTGATAATTGAATCGTGTGTGCTTTTCAATCCTCCGAGTTAATTATCTTACTTTATAGAGAGCTAAGAATATGTGCTAAAAAGTTTGTTTGTTTGTAATCTCTTAATTGCATTAATTAATATCAAAATGATAAAAAAGGTCATGTAATTGGATTAAAAACATAGTGTAATACGCACTTAAAGAAATTGTATACATTGAAAAAAGATAAGCAACATTCTTCTGCCCTTATCCCACTCTAAGTGGGGTCGGCACAACATGTTATAAGACTGTTGTCACATGATTTAGCTATGTTTTTATGACAGGCCTGCCTGACGTCAACTTACCTTAGTCGCTTTTTGTGACACCTAGGTAAGAAATGAGAGTGGTCTATTTTACTCAGCCGGATATCATACGGCGGGTCAACTTACCTTAGTCGCCTTTTACAAAGATGAGCAAATCGCATAATTGCAAAGCTTTACGATTTGCTTTGCCGTGGTTTGTCTATCTTTTAATGATGCTTCGGTTGAGGGGCGAAAAGACTATAACGTGTGAAGTAAAAGTGAACGTAAAAGTAAAAGTGAACGTGTGAAGAGCTTGTGTATTGCGGCAGCGTTGTTGAAGGTTTGTGCATGTGATTTTACGGATCCTGCATGTATCAAGTATGAAAACAATTAGTCCACTCTACATTAAGCAAATATTTTTCCAATGTACTTAATCCCGGATTAAAAGCAAAATAATTTTATTATTACTTTTGTAGTATAGCTGTCTGGTATCCGGCTAAGAATAGTATCAGCCTTATTTCTTACCGAGGTGTCGTAAAAGGCGACTAAGGTAAGTTATCCTGCCGTTTGGTATCCGGTTTAGTAGAATAGACCACCCTCTCTCTTACCGGGGTTGTCGTAAAATACGAGTAAGGTAAGTCGACGTCCGGCAGGCGGTCGGTTGTAAAAACGCACCCAAATCATGTTACAACATGTTTATAAGATGTTGTGCCGAACCCACTTAAAGTGGGATAAGGGCAGGAGGATATATATATTACTTTTGTAGTAATGCCTAATTCTATAACTTAACAAAACGTCTATTACCTTATCATCAGATGAAGTAAAGCATATTTTTTACACATTTCATACAGAGTTAAAACAGTTAGTATTATTTTTTTACAGATCACATGAAATAAACTAATATATTTTTTGTGCATATTTTTATACCATAGTGAGTTAAAACGGTTGGTAACTAAGGTGGTTGGTGCATTGCAGAAGTTTATATGCAATTTCTGCAAGCGAATCTCGTAAATATATTCTGGGCTATAAAAATGGGACGCATTCGGCTATAAAGGTTTTTACACCGGCCCGTAACTCTGCGTAACGCCACGTTTACATTATTGATCTTATTTTATTTATTAACTATTTTGATTTATTTTGGTTCGATTCTTAACATATGTATTATCAAATTGAAATGGTATTAATGAATATTAAAACCTGTATATCAATCTATGAAAGTTAACAAGATCATCAATATTCTCCTGTACTTATCACAATCTAAATGGAGTCAGCACAACATGTTATAAACATGTTTGATGATGCCAATAGCGCTATCATGGCTATCATGGCATGAAAGCCAATCATGGCTACGTATTTCACGACCGGCCGCCTACTTGACGTCAACTTACCTAAGTCGTGTTTTACGACACCTTGGCAAGAAAGAGGTGGTGTATTCTACTCAACCGGATATCACACGGTGGGTCAATTGACATTACACTTATTTACAACACCTCGGTAAGAAATGAGGGTCGCCTATTCTACTCAGCGGGATACCAGGCGGTGGGTCGACTTACCTTAGTCGCCTTTTACGACACCTTGGTAAGAAAGAGGATGGTTTATTCCACTCAACCGGATACCACATGGTGGGTCACCTTACATTACATTTCTTTAAAACACCTTGGTAAGAAATGAGGGTGGTCTATTCTACTCAGCCGGATACTAAAGGGCATCTGCTCTAGTATAATAACTAAATGCTTTAGATAGCTTTCTTTAATTCTTAGAATTCATTGGAATGTACGATTATTTCATAATTTTTATTCTATGCATAACATTTCAATTTGCTTATGGTCTCTTATAATCTTTCATCTCTGGTTTAAAAAAAAAAGTAAGTAACGGCCTGTTACTATCCCACTGCTGGGCATAGGACTCTTCTCTCCGTTTTTTTTTGGAGAGAAGGATTGGAGCTAAGACCTACCACGCTGCTCCAATGCGGATTGGTAGGTTACACATATCTCCAGAATTCTCTAGAGATATGCAGGTTTCCTCAGGATGTTTTCCTTCACCGAAAAGCGTGTGATAAATTGCAATTATCAATTAGACACATAAGTTTTACTAGAAAACTCATTGGTGCCTGCCCAGGGTTTGAACCGTAGACCTCCTCGAAAGAGGCGCACGGTGATACCGCTGGGCTACCACAGCTTCATCTCTGGTTTGACCCGCCGATATTCGATGTGAGATGTAATATGAGCAGGTGCGAAACTTTTTCGAGTTAGGCTATACATGGCAAATGTAACTGAAAATTTTATTTCATATTAAGGTATTTCCATTATAGTGGGGAGGTAGGGTTCTAATACAACCGAAAAGTAATAAAAAGTGTTATTATATGCGAAATTGTGATTTGTTGAATATTTTTTTATAAGTGGTTTAAAATACAGCGATCTCTCACAAAAAACAGTAAGAGACTGGAATTTCAAAAACAAGTGGTCATTATTAAATCTTAATTTTAGGAATTCAAAAGTACAAAAGATATGATAGAATTATTTTGCTACAATCCGCGTTTGTTAAAAAAATCTATGTAAGTGTGTTAAGTAAAATCGTTCTCATACCTTATACGTGCAGGATTAGTTACCGCGTGTATTAGGAGACACCACCACTAACAACACTATACAAACACTACACACATTCACTACGACAATTTCAGCTTTGCGAATAATATAAAGAAATGTAAAAACCTGTTAACAGTTTATTAACTCAAGAATAAAAATTACATAACAAATAATGTGTAAAAAGCTATCTGTCTCTTTCTAACCATATCAAGGTTGTCACGCAGTCAAAAAGTCCCGGTATGGAAAATAAGTATATTTAATATTTTCGTAGTTTTCACCACAAGTTATCTTAGCACGAGTGTCTACAATATTTGTTAATGTGAGTTTTGAATTTTATTATTTATTTTTAAATTTTGTATTTATTGTAATTTTTTTTGGCTAAATAAAGTTTATTACTTATTATCATAATATTTTCATAAATATTTTTTGGAAAATTCGAGCATGTTGAAATTTAAAATATTGATTTGAAAAAGGTACTAACTAATATAAAACGCTCATTTATTTGTTGCCACATGTACCTATGCGATTTTATGTTTGTTCCCGGAGCAATCGCTTTCGTAGAATAATATTTCTTTACTGACAGTTACCATTATGGAGAAACCCATAAGTATTGAATGTTAAAACGTTACTGGCAAATGCTGAGTTAGAGCAAACTCATGGAACTGTTATGGCTTTGATTCGTTTTTCTAAACCCTTTATTAAAAGTTATAAGTATTTTCTTACATTTATTGTTTTGGTGGTTAGATAGAGCAGGACGCCGTGTGGTATTCGGCTTGTGGTGTCGTAAAAGGCGACTAAGGTAAGTCGACCCGCCGTGTGGTATCCAGCCGAGTAGAATAAACTGCCCTCATTTCTTACCGAGGTGTCGTAAAAGGCGACTAAAGACAGTTGAACCAGTTGAAGTAGAATAGACTACCTCCTTTTTTACAGATTTGTCGTAAAATACGACTAAAGTAAGTTGATGTCAGGCAGGCGGCTGGTCATAAAATACATAGCCAAATCATATGACAACATGTTTATATCATGTTGTGGCGACCCCACTTAGAGTGGGATAAAGGCAGGAATATGATGATGTGGGTAGATAGAGCAGGAGAAGAATCTAGTTCAAACAAATTCTACATACGGAGATATACATCTCCTTATCAAAGGAAAATATAATTCGATAATGTAAAGTTTGTTTTATTTCGTTATAGGGTTCGAATGTCAGATATTCTTATATTAGTGATGCTTTTAAGTTTACTTATTATGACTGTGTGTAAAAACAATAAGGGTGAACCACACATAATCACCACGAAATAATATTTTTAAAGATGTCCCTATAATATAAAGTAAGCGAGACAAATGCCAAATCATGCACTTTCCACTATACACTATACGATTGAGGAAGGCGCATAGAGTAAAAGTAAAGTGTGGTTACTGTTCCACTATTGGCTATAGTCCTCCTCTATCCTTCTTGAGAGACTAGTTGAATATACCCACAACTCCTCACCAAGGCGGATTGGTAGGTTATACATATCCCATTATCCACATACACAAGTGCCCTCACGATGTTTTCACTCAAAAGCGTGCGATAAATTTCTAATATCAATTAGTCATGTAAGTTTTAATCTTGGTACATTACTAGATAACGAAAGTTTTAGGGTAGCTTTAGGTATTAGATTGGGAACCACATTGTGCCTTAAGCACCGATGTCCATGTGGAAAGAGGTAGACAGGTTTTTGCATACAAGGGCTTTCATGTCTTAGGAGCTCTGGTAGGCTTTTCCGTCATGGTTCTCCTAATGATACCATCGAAAGAGCTCTTACCACCATCGACATTCCTGCTCTTCTCGAACCTTCGGGGATATGTTGAGATGATGGCAAGAGAACAGACGGCTTGAGGCTAATGTGGGACGCAACATGCGTTGATACGTTAGCCTCGTCCCATATCAGGGAATAGCGTCAAGTCCAAAGGAGCAGCGGCGGAAATGGCCAAATCCGGCAAACAGTGGAAATGTGCATCTCTTATCGAGAGTTGTATATTTGTGCTGTTTGCAGTCGAGACCCTAGGGTCATGGAGTCAAAGGCAAATTTTTGTTGATTCGTTGTATCACCCCGGTTATTTGCCTCTTCAGGTGACACGAGGGCTGGCTCCTTTTTCGTACAAAGAATCAACTTAGCGATTCAACGCGGAAAACCTCCCAGCATTCTTGGGACCATTCCACGTGGGCATGATTTGTATAATCTTAGCGTGTAAGTGATTTACGATAGATATAACTTGCACATTTTTGGTGTAAAAAAAATAAAAAGTTGTAACAGAAAAACTTATGTTGCCCGCGGTTTGAACCCGAGACCTCCTTGCTTCACATATTCCTTATTAATTATGAGTCAATAATGCCGATAAAAGATTTTTTGACCTGCGATCAGTTTAAAATTATATATACCGTTGAAATATTGCCAGCGATAACTGGTGTTAAATAACACGTTTAATTTCACTGTCACAACAAATCAACAACAAGCGAAGCGGTTAATCCTTGACCCTAATATGAGAATAATGCGGATCGATGGCTGTGATCTCGCGAAATTTTAATTTGTAATATTTAATTATCATTTTTATTTGGTCGGATACAAATTATATATATAAAGATTAAGTTATTGTTTGTTTGATTGTTTGAAATCGATAATCTCAGGAACTACTAGACCGATTTGAAAAATACTTTGAATGTAAGATAGTCCATTTATCGAGGAAGGATAGACTATATAATGTCACCCTAAGATGAATAGACGAGGAGCAGCAATGAAAAATATTGCGAAAACGTCAAAATTTAAAGCTTTCTTTGCGTGCGCTAAGTAAACGGTGTTAATTAAAAAATCTTTTACAATGAACTCAAGATAACCGCTTTTATGTTCAAAATTTCAATTAGGGAAAAAAATTGTGACTCACTGATCTCTATGCCGGCGAAGCTGCGGGCACAGCTAGTGGCATTTGAAAGTGCACCAATATAAGAAGAGTCTATATACGTTGATTTCTTAAGGTGTCGAAAGTGTGACTCAGCAATGGAAATTGATAACGTAGATCTAACAATAGGCCAACATTCGATCTTTAAATGTCTCAGGGAAGCGTTGAAATCCCCTGTTAAAATTATCATATCATTCTCATTTCCCATTTCTTTTTTACCCATTTTCAACCGTAGCTCTGAGTAACTTAAATTATAAAAGTTATAAGTTTAAAAATTAAATGAAAGTCGAGTGCGCCGGCAGCAGAAATACACTGAAGTAATGTATTTAAGAATTGTAGAATATAAATAGTATAATATAAACAGGATAATATAAAAATAAGTCCGTGATAGCATGTCTCTATCTCTTATTATCTACTCACAATAACTACTTTTGAGTCTTTTTTGACACGCTGATTTCTACGCGGGCGTAGCCGTAAGCACGGCTAGTTATCAAAACAAAAAAACAAGTTATTGAAGTCTAAATCCTGTCTAAGTAACATTGTCAAGAACAAATGCCGTGTGGTAGCCGGCTTAGTAGAATAGACTACCCTTTCTTACCAAGGTGTCGAAAATACAAATAAGGCAAGTTGACGTCAGGCTTGCGGCTGGGCGTAAAATACGTAGTCAAATCATATAACAACATTTTTATAACATGTTGTGCCGGCCCCACTTAGTGTGGGATAATGGCGAATGATGATGATCGAATTCAAGAAGAGAACCCAGTTTACACGCGTTTTGACTTAACAAAGCTCATCTTCGAAGATGCAACTTCAGCTCAACTGCCACCAAATAAGTCGTGGTCCATATTTACCGCTTATTTTCCCGAAACGTCAAAGCAACCCGAATATTTGCGTTCGAGAGCACTTTAATTAAACTAAGGTGGAACGATGCACGTTAAATGTAGACGGCGTCCATTGTAAATTCCACCAACGTTTCAGTTTCATGGCTTTAGTTGGAAAACGTTGGACTTTTATGAGCAATTTCGGTTCAGACGTTTTGTTATATTACCAATGCTTTTAAGGCTGCACCTCGCTCCGGTAAACATATGTGCAGTTTATGGGCCACTAGTTTATGGAAAATGTGTAATAATGGACGGTTAACGTTGTATGAAATGCGCTGTTCGTCTTGACAGATGCGCCTAGTGGGAAACTGAACGCATCGAATAAACTGTAAGTTTATTACTGCACGTTATCATTTTAGTTATCGTGGTGTTAAGGAGTTATCGTGTGCTTCGACAGGTCTGTTTAGTCCTTTACAAGTAGACATGGTTACACGTTGCTTTAGTAATTTTCGAATTTAATTTAGCGATGACTTTCATAATATTCAATTAAAATTGTTTAAGGGATTATTATGATCATTATTGTAAGCATTAATTGCTTAAGGTAACTATTTTATACAAAAATATTAATAAGTTGTACTCTAAAATCTTTTCCGTGCAAAGATAATGTCTTTTGAATAAAACAGTTTAAAACCGCATTTTGGGTTTATTGCGTACAAACAAACAGACAGATCATACCATCTGAGGAATAAAGTTACGTGTTCTATGTTTATTTGTACACAAAACACGTAATTTTATTCTTTAGATGGGGCGAGATGTTTTAGTGTCCAGTAAAACATTTTTTTTGCCTTTTCTTAAATCGTTTTCATTTGTTTTGAGGTCTATAAAAAAGTTTAAGGACATTCAGCGTACGAAAAAATATTTGGGCGCTTAATAAGTGGATTTCACAGAAGCGATAATAGTTTGAGAATCCGTCAAGTCGCCAGAGCACCTCGTGTTGGGGGCATCGCGCCAAAATCTTTTGTTAATAGAGGTCGGTGGTGGGTTGAGATTTGGGGGGAGCCAAAGCACTGCCTGCACCTAGGCGCCTGTTGTTGTTAAGACGGGCATGACTACAAGGTGTTTCTCTGGTGACCACGTTAAGGATGGCCCAGTTATAATAGACTATTAAGTGACGCACGATCGCAAAAGCAGCTGGATTCAGCAGTTGGATGACAAACTACATTTAGCAGTATACAAATGTGGTAAAATTTTTGAGATTCAAGAGCGTAAATTTGTAGTAAATGTGGTGACTAGTTAATAATAACGTAAGGATAAGTCCGCCTTTATACATGTGCTTTTTTCATCTTTCTCTTTTCTAAATATATGTATAAAAAAAATCTATCGCAGAATAATATTCTCATTAATTTTGTATTGTGGACCTCCAATAAAGCAAAGTAATGTCTAATTCTGTAAATTATCTAAATATATGTATAAAAAAAAAATTCAATTTAAGATTTTGTTTTTTCGATTCTTCAAATAATGTAATTGTCAAAGAGATTATTGTTTACCTGTAAAAATATGTCGATATCCATTTAAAATATGTCAGAAAGATGAGGAAGGTCAATTTAACGTAGTGTTGAAAGGAATATAAAGGGAACCGCAAGACGTTTAATTATACTGTCTGAGACACGACATGACAGATTTAATCTCTCGATGTTTTCGGCAAGTTGACGGCAAAAAGTTTGCCATATACGCGTATTGTCTCAGTTTTCAAAGAACTTTAAATATAACTTGGACATTTAAAATGTTTTGCTAGTAAAATAGTAAAAAATTGATACAAAATAATTAGGTAATTTTTAAAAAGTTCTAATTTAAATACCTTCCCAGTTTTCTTATTTCACAAAAATCATCAGTAAATGTAAATTCATATCTTGCAAAGATACAACTATGATATTTTTAATAACTGCAATTTAATAAGAGTCAATCCAATCAACTTGCGTAAGAATTAGTGTCACAAAGTTTTTCCATTTTCAATTTACATAAACCGTAATGTTATATTAGATAGTGTAATAAATAACTTAAGCCTTCCTCAAGAATCACACTATTTTTTTAGTAGAAACCGTACAAAAATTCGTTCAATAGATTTTAAGAATATCGATGACATACATACAGACAGTTTTTGGGAGTTTTGTTTTATAGTATGCAAGGTGCAACTTTTGTTACCATGTCTTTACATCATCATTCCTCAGCCCATATCCCACTCTCATTGGGGTCGGCACGACATGTTATAAACCTGTTGTGACATGATTTAGCTATGTATTTTACGATCGACCGCCCGCCCGTCAACTTACCTTAGTCGTATTTTACGACACCTTGGTAAGAAACAGGTTGGTCTATTTTACTCAACCGGATACCACACTGTGGGTCAAGGGTGGAAGAGTGGCTATGTCCACACATTCTAAACAGTATAGTACTGTATTTTCTCTTCAATATTAGCCTCTTTTTAACAGTGTTTTTAAACTGTTGTAATGGAAAGCTCACATTTTTTGGCTAAGTATTTTATGAACGGCCGCCTGACTTCAAATTACTTTATCCGCCCTTTTCGACACCTTGGTAGGAAATGAGGGTCTGTTTTGGTCAGCCGGATACCACACTATGTTGAAAAGAAAGAATAGCAATAAACAATCTATCATCCTTATTAAATTTTGCGAACTAATTCCCACAGTGTCGATAATAAATAAAGTTAACTGACTCGCATACTATTTAGTCATTACGAAGTACGTACGCCTATTAAATGTACTCGTAAATTTTACGATTACTCGAGAAATTTTTACCATTTCCACAGTGTTGTATAACTCCCAATTAGGGACCTGAGCACACTGCTGAAAACGTCATAAATAGAGCTTTACGAGTGTCTCGGATAGGTTCTAATAAACTTAGTGTTTAGTGTTGACTTCGCACAGTTTAAGACCCAGTGGAACAATTACTTGGACAATATAGCGCTAGTCACTGACATACTGACAGTTTTCCTTCAACTATCTTGCATATTTAAATGAGTTAATATTGTATGTATATATATTTTCGGAATCTCGGAAACGGCTCCAATGATTTTCATAAAATTTAGTATGTAAGGGGTTTTGGGGGAGAAAAATCGATTTTCGAAATAGTTTTATTCCTGTTTTTGGTCACTAGCACTAATATTTATAATGAATTGAATTTTCGCCATTAACTGTCAAGTCATCGTAGCTTATTTTGGGAACGGGCAGCCTCGAGAAATGTGAATACCTAGGATTGTTTCCCAACTAAATTATTATATATTCTTTTTTTTAAGGTTTTTTTTTTGTGAAGCTCCGAGCAAGGCTCGTTCACCCAGATATAAAGAATTAACTTGCACATGCTTTAACAGCTGCATCAAGTTTATTTATCCTTACAACGTTCTCATCAATAAAGTAACTTTAGATGGTAAGATTTAATTCAGAAATATTATTTTCATAAGAAATATTTCTTATGAAATCATTATCATATGATTAGATTGCTCTTACGTAAATGCTTTGCCAAATTTAAGATTTCAATAGTATAAATTATAACCTTTGTGGTATTCGGCTGAGTTGAATAGACAACCCACATTTCTTACCGAGGTGTCGTAAGAGGCGACTAAGGTAAGTCGACCCGCCGTGTGGTATACGGCTGAGTAGAATAGACCACCCTCATTTCTTACCGAGTTGTCGTAAAAGGCGACTAAGGTAAGTAAACCCGCCGTGTGGTATCCGGCTGAGTAGAATAGACCAACCTCATACTGTCGTGGTGGTGGTGGAGGTTAGTACATATGTTTTTACGAATCCTGCATGTATCATCATTTCACATAATATATATTTTCTATTTTACTTCATCGCGGAATATAGCATAATAATTTTATTATTATTTTTGTATTATGGATCCCCGCAAAGTAACGCCTAATTCTATAAATTAGATAGACAAAAATAAATCTACAGTCTGACTTAGTAGACTTTCCACTGCCATGAGATCGGTAAGTACGCGAGTGAAACTGCGGGATATTACTAGTATAATCTGAACACGTCTTAGCAAAATAAATCGCGGGTTTCGCTAAAAAGTCACGCGTCTGAACTAAGACTCGTAAACTGGGACCACTTCGGGCATCTTTTACGGCATCGAATTTCGAAACTTAAACTTCAAGTTAATGTCTTTAAAGGAAAACTTATTTTATTAGTTAGTTTAAGTAGGAGTGGCGCCGATTTTATAACGGTAGTTATGAAGTTTTTTAATCACTACTACGAGGCTCGCATTCTCTCATTTGCAACCATGAAATTACTTTGGAAAATTAAAAAATTAAAGCGGACTACGGATTCTGACTTATTCGGACGTCTGTGACGAAATGTGTTAAAGACAAATATATTGTTTTTCAGGATTTAATGTTTATTGTTTTTTTTTATTATTAATTAGGACAGACTGAGGTTGAGTAATAGAATGCCAAAATCTATCGATTACATGTGATGTTCATATAAGTTGTATAAATTGTACTAATAAATATGAACTTTGAATTTTTGAATGTTACTCAATCATTTAAAAATAGCTTTAGGGACTTTAATATTACATCAATAATGTATATTTTATTTATTTATTTCATTATTGGTAAACAAAGAGCGTTTCACAAGTTTTATGAACAATATACATTAACAATTTAACAATGAGACCTATAACAGATAAGTCTAGAATAACTTTAACTTAACAAAAAAGTATATTTTTTGTACTTACTATTACCGTTTGCTCAGCGCACGTAAGGAAAGCTTTAAATTTTGCCGTTTTCGTACTATTTTTTATTGCTGCTCATCTTCTAATCATCTTAGCGTGATGTTATGTAACCTTTAGCCTTCCTCAATAAATGGTCTATCTTACACTGAAAGAATTTTTCAAATCGGTCCAGTTGTTCCTGAGATTAGCGCGTTCAAACAATCAATGAAACAAACTCTTCAGCTTTATATGTTAGTATAGATAAAAAAATCCTTTAATATGCTTTATATATTATGTAATATATTATTTTCTTTAATTGCGTCTTAGGGAGATAGAGTAATACTAAAAATTATTTTAAAATAGAACACAGGAACATAGGATTTTAGTATATGTCGTAAATTATTGTTTCTTTTAAATACCATTTTAAATTGTATTATTAATAAATCTCATCTCACTCTAGTAAATAATAATCTTATAATAATAAAAATCTTGCCAACGACCGCCACCATAAAGCACAAAGTTTATTATTTAAGTGAACATTGTAGAGAAATTAACTAGTGACATGCCTAGATAAATTACAATACTTAATTACACGATATGAAACAGTTCATCTCTGGGTGCTGCTATCTCACTTTATTGAATATATTTATATAATGAGTAGATAATATTGGTCACATTATTCTTATCTCAGTCGTTATTAACTGATGTTGCGAATACCGGATACAGAATAAGGAGCCAATCTTTAATATTTAAATGAGCTTATTTTTTAATTACATTATATACATTATTTACATTATACATACATTACATTACAAGTTATATCAATCTTAAATTACTTAAGACACTAGGACTATACAAATCTTGCCCACGTGGAATTGTCCAAAGAATGCTGGCAGCGTTTCTGTGTTGAATCGCTAATATGACTCTGCGAAAAAGGAGCCAGTACTTTTGTCACTTGAAGAGGCAATTAACCGAGGAGATAAAACGGAAACGCTTATCTTGTATTTATATATAGAACCTGATTTTGGAAACGGCTCCAACGATTTTCGTGCAATTTATTATTTACAGAATTTCGGGGGCGATAATTTAAGCTTTCATTAAAAAAAATGTTGTTTTATCCATATTTTCCGGCACTGAAAAACTGCTATAATGTTATTTGAAAACAGCCTTATAGTCATTTGTAAAGTTATAATTTCTCAGTGAGTAATCGGACGGTCTCAAAAATAAGAATACCCCAGTTCGATTCCAGGTATGTCATATCTCTTTTTTTTCTTACTGCATATTTTTTTTTCTTCTAAAAAAAATTATATTAATAATCAGCCTAAAATTAAAATGGGATTTCAAATAATTTATAGAATTAGGCGTTACGTTAGTCTATAACCTTACTCGATAAATGGCCTATCTTACACTGAAAGAATTTTTGAAATCGGACCAGTAGTTCTTGAGATTAGCGCATTCAAACAATCAAAGAAACTCTTCAGCTTTATATATTAGTACTAGCAATCGCCAGCGGTTCCGCCCGTGTGCAAAGTTTAAAACCGTAATATAGTTTTTTGATAACCATAAAAATGGTTAGAGTGGGTTCACCATAAAAGCTAGACATATGCTGTCGCGGACTTTTATTTAGATCTTTTAGATAGGAACAATTTTGTAATACATGATTTTTTAATAACTGTTCCCGTTTAGTCAGCGCACGCATGGAAAGCTTTAAATTTTGCTGTTTTCGCAATATTTTTTATTGCTGCTCCTCTCCTATTCATTCTAGAGTTATGTTATATAACCCTATAGCCTTCCTCGATGAATGGATTATCATAAACTCAAAGAATTTTTTAAATCGGTCTATTAGCTCCTGAGATTAGCGCATTCAAACAATCAATCAATCAAACAAACATACTCTTCAGCTTTATATATTAATGTAGATTATTTATTAATTAAAAATGCGGTTCCCGCAAAGAAATTTCCGTAAAACAATTTGGGGATACTTTAGATAAAGGGAACAAGTAAATTAAACGGTATAATAACAATATAGATTCTTCATTTAAAGGGTATATAAACGAATATGGCGGAACTTTTATACGAATAATTTTAATAAATTTTTAATTACATTGCAGAGATCTACAAAAAGTTTGTTTCACTTTCCTTATTGAAAAGTTTCGTGATAAATGTAACAAAGCGCCAGGCCATTGTCTCTGCATGCTTTTGAAATAGTCATAATGTTAAACATCCGTGCTAAAACAATGACTTAGGTCATTTATCCACACCATAGAATAAATATATGTATATAAATTAAAGAAATAATTTATTTAAATCAATTAAATTAAAGAAAATTGACACACACGGTCATCCCTAAAGTACTTACTTAATACTTGCTTTATGGGTGACAGACAACTGGTATAAACTACTAAATATTCATTACGTCAAATTTTAAAACACGAAGAACGTGAAATAAATAATTTTATATAGTTTAGATGGGGCTCTTGTTTCTATTTTTCCCAGGGCCTTCAATTACCTAGTTTCATCAATGCTAGAGCAAAAGGGCTAAGCTCGTTTAGTCTATTTTGGAATTGCCCCCCTGTTGGGGGTTGGCCCCATGTTAGGAAATACTGATCTACACTAATATAGTTTAACAGGTAACATAAAATTTCAATAATTGTCTAGCGGAAAAATGGTTTTAGCGTGAAAGTACAGACAGAGATTTTGAATTTATAATATTAGTAATAATATATCCGGCTGAGTAGAATAGACACACCTCATTTCTTATCGAGGTGTCGTAAAAGGCGACTAAGGTAAGTGACCCACCGTGTGGTATCCGTTTTAGTAAAATAGTCCACCCTCTTTTTTACCGAGGTGTCGTAAAATACGACTAAGGTAAGTTGACGTCAGGCAGGCGGCCGGTCGTAAAAACGCAGCTAAATCATGTGACAGCATGTTTATAACATGTGCCGACTCCACTTAGAGTGGGATAAGGGCAGGAAGATGATGACTAACGTAGTTTAACAGGTAACATAAAATTCCAATAGTGGTCCAGTGGAAAATTGTTTTAGCGTGAAAGTACAGACAGAGATTTTGAATTTATAATATTAGTAATAATATATCCGGCTAAGTAGAATAGACACACCTCATTTCTTATCGAGGTGTCGTAAAAGGCGACTAAGATAAGTTGACCCACTGTGTGGTATCCGTTTTAGTAGAATAGACCTCTTTCTTATCGAGGTGTCGTAAAATACGACTAAGGTAAGTTGACGTCAGGCAGGCGGCCGGTCGTAAAAACGGAGCCAAGTCATGTAACAGCATGTTTATGACATGTTGTGCCGACCCCACTTAGAGTGGGATAAGGGCAGGAAGATGATGACTAACGTAGTTTAACAGGTAACATAAAATTTCAATAGTGGTCCAGCGGAAAAGTGTTTTAGCGTGAAAGTACAGACAAAGATTTTGAATTTATAATATTAGTAATATGGATTCTTGTATTCATCAGATTAAGCAACCTGCTCTAACTACACTCCTTTTTTATTCAGGGCAACCGCTCGATTGATAAAACCCCCATTCATAGCCGACTTGATAATATCTCGGTCCTTATTCGGAGGGTATTCGTATAATTTTTTCATAACGAATATTTCTAAAAGCGATGTGTGAATTTTCACTTTCAAAGACATAATAGGCAGTGTTCACTAAGATTTTGAATTCAAAGTGCACATCTGTCTTAAATTCGGCCTCACTCAAATGTATGAATGTACCGAACAATATAACACGTATCGTATTACATATTTCTTCGCAAGATGCAGTTTTGCAGCTCTGTGTGCAAAGAGCATTAGGACATTACTTTGTAAGGTGGCGTTGACCTGCGAGGCTGTGGCTCTACTATTTGCTTCTACCTGTTTATTTATAGATATAGTATTTATTATTATATATTGTATATCGCGAAATTTAATACCAGTCCTGTTGCATATAACTGGACAATTTATTGTTAGAATGTTTTAATTTTATTTAAATTATTCATTATGGCACTAAAGTGTATTAAATAATACCCTGGGTGACCGGTTGCTTGGTAATTATTTAAAAGGTACAAAAAATGTAATTAAAAAAGATAAAAAAGAAAGTGGCATGTGGAATTTGATGCCGGGTATTTTAGCTTTTAAAGTCAGTCCGTTTCATATTGAGCTATCACAACTTTGCATGACAACATATATAGGCTTCTATTTCTATTTTTATTTTAGCAGTTTTTAGGTGCCCGAAAACAGAGATAAAACGATATTTTTTTTAATGAAACTACCTAGATAGATTTATCGCTCTCGAAATCTAATATAAACTAAATTTCATGAAAGCGTTGGAGTCGTTTCCGACTTTAAATATTAAATTCATCATCATCATCTTCTTGCCCTTACCCCACTCTACGTGGGATAAGAACAACATGTTACAAACATGTTGACACATGAATTGGCTACGTATTTTACGACCGGCCCCCTGTCAACCTAGCTTAGACGTATTTTACGACACCTGGGTAAGAAAGAAGGTTGTCTATTCAATCGGATACCACACGGTGGGTCAGAGTTCCCAGTTTCAAGAGAGAGTTCCCGCCTCTAGTAGAGCTTCTGTACTCTACATACCCCATTTCGCACCCTCGACTATGCTTCTTTTCTTTCGTCCTATCGGGTGACGCTGTCTAAGCCTAACAACATACAGTCAGTTCGAAATAAAACTTTCAATATATAATGCTAAATGTAGAGTGGACAATCCGTTTTCATACCTATACCATGCAGGATTCGTACACATGCACAAACCTCCACCACCGCCACCATAATACACAAGCACTACACACGTTCACTATCACAAACTCAACAATCGTTTCGACCTGCAACCGAAGCATCATAAGGAGATAGACTCTACATTTCTCTCTCCTCTTCACTCTTCTCTACACTTTGCTCTGCTTTGCGAAATTTTCTATTTTACTTCATAGAGGATTATAGCAAAATAATTTCATTATTACTTTTGTATTATGGATCTCCCCAAAGTAACACCTAATTCTATAAATTATTACAATACTTAGTACGTGCGTACTTCTGTACACAAAGTAATTGAATATTAAATAAATAAATAAATATATATATATATATATATATATATATATAGGACACTTACACGCACGGTCGTCCGTCCCCAAAGTAAGTAACTTAATACTTGTGTTATGGGTGACAGACAACTGGTGAATATATACTTATATATTTTTTAAATACAAATATACACCCAGGCTCAAAGAAAAAAAAAATTATAGAAAATGTTTGCCTTCGGCGGGAATCGAACCCGTGACCCGTGGAGCTGAAGGCAGGGTCCACTGCGCCAACGGGCCAGTCATATTGTTATTTTATTATATCTATATTCAATCAATATGCATACAAAGTCACACATTTTCCAGTTGAGATACACTTCAATGTTATTTAAGCAGCATATAATCATTGATGAGGCGTATAATTCAAGACACGGCTCGTCGTAAGCGATTCCTGGGGAATTTTATCTGTATTCGATGAGATTTCTGCATTACATTAAATAAATTGCTTCTTGTTATTTTATTTTATAACTGAATGGAAAAAAAACTAAAATAATTATATTTTTGCATTGTATTTGTATGGCACGTCATTTTCATAGCATATTATGTCGAAATATTTTAACAGTGTTATTAGGTTTGCCGTTTTTTAAATTTATCATGTAATAGTAATTGGTGCCTACCTGGAGTTTAAACCCGTGAACACATCGAAAAAGTCGCACGGTCTTACAAGTGGGCTACAGATAAGCTAAAAGTTACTTAACTTTTAATACACCCATGACAATAAAACTCGTTATTTGTGGCGATTATTTATGAGTTTTGTATTCATTTGCATCTTAAATACTCGTTCTTATGTTTAAAATACATTGAAACTAACAATTTATCGCACCAGTTGGGATTAAAAAGTAAAGCTGGATTGTAATTTGTGCCTTCGTAAATTAAAAAATGTCCTTCGGTTCTGAGACAAAATCATTAACTTCTGGAACATGTTATTTCAATTTTATTTTGTTCCCCTTGTGTTCATATATCAATTGTTGTTTTGCAAGTTGTTTTAAATTGAATTATAAATGGTTATCTATATCGTTTATTGATTTCTATATGTTTAACTGTATTGCTCGTAAATCATTTTGCATTTATCTTCGCTTACTTGAATAAAGAATATTTTGAATCGCTAACAAAGCTTTTCCATCTAATAAGTGTAAATATATTTAGTGTTAGTGTATAGACATTGTTAGTGTATTACTCTTATGATGTTCGAGGGTGGGAGCCTGGTTGTCTGTAACGCAGGTCACCTAGTACAGAGATTAGTCTCTCACACGACTTTTATTTGTACCCTTAAGAATGGCACCACAATTGTTGTTTTTGTGTGAAGAGAAACAAATGAAATATTATTATTATTAAATATTTAATTTTATATTATTATAATTCCACGCATAGTATTATGTGTGTGTGTACACACAACACATTTACATAGACACATACACACACGTCTCTGGCGTCCTAATTATAATAAGAATAATGTTACCAAATTAAAATACCTTATTGGCTGTATGTACAAAATATATTAAAACTTAATCATTATTAATTATTAGATTAAGAGTTGATAATTTTGTAAAAATAAATAAATAAGTAAAATAAATAAATAAATAAATTATTATTTTGACATATTGTGGCGCAGTGTAGGCTTACAAACTGCAAAATTGTCATCTTGACCTTGTCTACTTATTCCTTTAAGGCCCGAGATCTCATAATAACAAAAAATATATTGCCAGATGAATCTTTTGAAGAAAAGAATTGAGTATTCAATCAACGCTTCCACGCGACGAAATGCTCGGGTTTCGTGCCGCTTTAGAAATTCGTAACCTAAAAAAGGCATGTATAGAATTTGATGACTAACAATTTTGTTTTTATTCTTGATTTTTTAAAGTCAATTAAATGTCCCACTCTCGCCCCCACTAAGTAAAGCAAGATTTCAAGGTAATTGAATCATCATCATCTTCCTGCCCTTATCCCACTCTGAGTGGGGTGGCCACAACATCTTATAAACATGCTGTCATATGATTTGGCTGCGTATTTACGACCGGTCGCCTGCCTGACGTCAACTTACCTCTGTCGTATTTTACGACACCTCGGTAAGAAAGTGGGTGGTCTATTCTACTAAACCGGATACAACACGGTGGGTCAACGTACCTTAGTCGCCTTTTACGATGCCTCGGTAAGAAATGAGGTGGGTCTATTCTACTCAGTCGGATACCACACGGCGGGTCGCCTTACCTTAGTCGCCTTTTACGCCACCTCGGTAAGAAATGAGGGTGGTACTATTCTATTCAACCGGATACCACACGGCGTAGTTCAAGGTAATTGAATATTAAAGTAAAATTTTAATTCATAACACTTTTTTGATTAAATAAATTACTTAATCTTGTATGAAAAGCATTGGTGCCAATTAATCATTTATCTATGCTACTCAGCCGGGTAGATCAATCTTCCTTTCCTGTCCTCTAAGTGGGGTCGGCACAACATGTTTTTCTCTTCCATTCTGTCCTATCATTCGTCAACGCTGGCGCCACTCCTTTTATATGCATGTCATACTTCACACACTCCAACCATCTCTTTTTAGGCCTCCCTCTAGGCATATATCCATCCACATTCAAATTTAACACTCGTTTGGTCACATGATTTTCATCCCTCCTCATTACATGTCCATACCATCTCAATCTTGCACTTCTCGTCTTTTCTATAATGGGCGCAACTTTCAGACTTCCCGTTATAAAAAACCTTTTAATTCAAAAAAAATTTGGAGTAGGTACTATTTTGAACGCATTTATAACGATAGTATTTTTTGATTTTTAAAACACCATACAACTGTTAATTAAGTACTAAGAGGAGATTATTCTCATGTTAATTAGTAACCATAATTCACAACAAGCAATTAAACGGTTTTATTCAACTCCATGGCATTGCGTGTCAAGTTCGTTAACAATGTTGCAGTTTATTGTCCTACTGAACCGGTATATCGTCAACATCGTCATTCTCGCACCCTTATCCCACTATTAGTGGGGTTGGCACATGTTTTAGCCATGTTGTGATGTGATTTGGATAGTTATTTTAAACTGATATACATGACGTCAACTTACCTTAGTCGTATTTTACGTCACCTCGTGATGGTGGTCTATTCTACGCAGCCGGATACAACACTTAACTATTCTTAGTCATCTTTTATGATACCTTGGTAAGCAATAGCAGTTGTTTTAATCAGTCGGATACCACACGGCGGGTCTATTTACCTTGGTTGCCTTTTACGACACCTTGGTAAGAAATGAGGGTGGTCTATAATACTCAGCCGGATACCATACTTAACTTGCCTTAGTCATCTTTTATGACACCTCGGTAAAAAATAACGGTGACCTATTCTAATCAGCCAGATACCACACAGCGGATCGACTTACCTTAGTCGCCTTTAACGACACCTCGGTAGGAAATGACTGTGGTACTATTCTATTCAGCCGTATACCAAACGGCGTTTGTCTAGTAAAGAATATCTTCGCATATAATATCATATTTGCTCTTTCTGGATTTCGTGGATCACCCTCGGTTTCCTATACTATCTTAAGAGATTTGAGATTTTGACAGAAACGTAATAAAGAACGCCTTGAGTTTTGTAAGTTGTTGAGTCTTGATTCGCCTTATGTGATCTGTGGCGACTATAGTAGAACTTTATAATCTAAATTTCTTTATATTCTAAATTTGAAAATATAGGGAAAGGTTATACTAAATTTTAACAACTTTTTTAGTATATATTGAATTACGTATTGGATAAATTTTAATTGCGATTTAAAATGTTATTTACCATATATCTGATCACGTGCTTTTGGTTTTGCTTCCTACGCTTTCTTGTTGCAAAAAGGCGTACAGCGGTTGTAAGTTATGGTATTCGAAGGTCGTCAACATAGTTGCAATTTAGAGTCTCCCTTGTTAATATTTATAAAGTCACCGATAATAATTGCATCGCCTTAGTTATCCGTTTAAAAGTGATGAATAAATTGAAATTCAAAATATTCTTCGAAGAAACTTCTATACAAGTAATGTCAATTCTATTGCTAGTTCATCGCGATAATAATTGCATCACTTGCAATTGAATTAATTCGAATTCAAAATACATATTATTTATTCGAAGAAAAATCGAACAAAAATATCTACTGCTGATTAGGAAATTTGTTCCTACCGAAAAGAGCCTGTATGTAAATTGGCGGATGTTCTTTTAATAATTTTTATCTTGTGTGACATAGGAGATTAATTAAATCTACGCATTATTTCCAATTATATAATATAATCAATTAAATTCCAATTATATAATTATAAAATAATTATTAATATTTCAAAGTATTTATAAATAGTTATAATTTTATAGAATCGTATATCTAAACCCATAAATTAATAATTATATATAAAATAAATTATTTATGTAAATATATAAGGCGTAAAGCAGTCGCTGCAAACTTACCTACGTCGACTTTTTACTTCGTCTATTATATTTCTATTGTCTATTACATCACCAGATTTTTTTTATAATTAAAATTTATCTAATTAAGGTATACTTTTTTATAAGTTTCCTTTTTTCATAAATAAACTTTTCTTTCCTATATTTGTTTGTATATTTAAATATCGCGTTCAACGTGGGATGTCAAGGTTGTTAACAATGTTGAAGTTTATTGGCCTACTGAACGATTGCGAACTGCGCGAGATTAAATTTATTGCGGTGGAAGATTTCTTATATAATTCGGATAATTATTGCTTTTAGATTGCTTTTTTCGTAGAGCGTACTATCTGTTCTCATACCTGATACATGCAGGATTAGCAAAAACACATACACACCACCACCATACTATAGCGCTGCACACATTCACTACTACCAATCGTTTTGCCCTTTAACTGAAGCATTATCAGGAGATCCACGACAAAATCGGAAAGCAAATCTTTTCTTGTAGTCTAAATTTTTTAACATATGCATATATACTTTTTTATCGCGGATTATAATATTTTAGTAATTTCATTACTTTTGTTTAATCGATATCCGAAATATTACGCCTAATCCACATTTTTCTTTCAATGTCTTATTATGACAATCTCATATCACATGTTTCCAATAGCTTCTTCCGCTTCAATAAATTCATCTTTAGTCCCCAAAGTGCATGCATTATATATTGCCACGTTAAGTTATTGGGTCGAAAGCGGAGACTTAGCACTCCCCTCCTCCTCTCCCCATACCACAACCGCGGCTAGAGTGTGGAAACACTAAGGGCTGTGACAGAAAATGAGTTTAAAAAAATAATTTCTCAATGCAGTAATCCCCCCCCCCCCCCCCCCTTCCAGCCAGTGTGATATTTGGCTAAGTAGAATAGACCATTTAGAACATGTGGTTGGCACATGTTCTAAATGTTGATTTGGCTACGTATTTTACGACCGGCCACCTGCCTGACGTCGACTTACCTTATTTTACGACACCTAGTAAGAAATAGGGTGGTCTATTCTACTCAACCGGATACCACACGGTGGGTCAACTTACCTTAGTCATCTTTTACGACATATTAATAAGAAATGAGGGTGGTCTATTTTACTCAGCCGGATACAACAGGGCGGGTCGACTTACCTTAGTCGCCTTTACACTTCGGTTAGATATGAGGGTGGTCTATTTATTCTATTCAGCCTGATACCACACGGCGTAGAATTACCGAAAACGATTATAATAAATTAAATATCTTTTTCGCACAAAGAATAAGCTTAGCGATTCAGGGCGGAAACGCTGCCAGCATTCCACGTGGGCATGATTTGTATAATCCTAGCGTGTAAGTAATCTAAGATAGATATAACTTGTACATTGTGATATCCGGCTGAGTAGAATAGTACCACCCTCTTTTCTTACCGAGGTGTCGTAAAAGGCGACTAAGGTAAGTCGACCCGCCGTGTGGTATCCGGCTGAGTAGAATAGACCAACCTCATTTCTTAGCGAGGTGTCGTGAAATACGACGGAGGTAAGTTGACGTCAGGCAGGCGGCCGGTCGTAAAAACGCAGCCAAATCATGTTACAGCATGTTTATAACATGTTGTGCCGACCCCACTTAGAGTGGGATAAGGGCAGGAACATGATGATGATAACTTGTACATTTTTTCTGTAAATAAAAAAAATATTATTTAGTTTTCGTATATGTAACAACCCTAGTTTCTCTTATTACGGAAACGTGCTACACGTGGAGCATTATGAACTGAATCGATATCAAGGTCGCGTTACAAAGTTGCAGCTTGTTGGCATTCGGAGTGATATAATGAATCAAATCTATAAGTCCCGATGGCGCGAAAATCTAACGTAGTTGTTGAAGTGGAATATATTTAAGAGTAATCTAGATATTATAAACGCAGTACACGTGTTCGTGCAATCATAGAATAATCTACTTGAAGATATTGCGTAGATGCATTGTTTAATAGACATGTGTCTTTGTTGATATTAAAAAAGCAATTTCGATTTATAAGACCATATAAATAAAATTAATTTTCTAGTTTATCTTTTATTAAATTCTACGCCTAGTGGTATCCGGCTGAATAGAATAGTACCACCCTCTTTTCTTACCGAGGTGTCGTAAAAGGCGACTAAGGTACCTAAGTTGACTCACCGTGTGGCATCTGGTTAAGTAGGATAGACCATCCTCTTTCTTATCGAGGTGTCTTAAAATACGCCTACGATAATTTGATGTCAGGCAGGAGGCTGGTCGTTAAATACGTAGCCAAATCATATGACAACATGTTTATAACATGTTGTGCCGACCCCTCTTAGAGTGGGATAAGGGCAAGAAGATGATGATCTTTTATTAAATACTAGCTGTGCGAGTAGCTATCGTGGATCAGTGTCACAATTTTTTCCCGAATTCAAATTTTGAACATAAAAGTAGTTATTGTGAGTTAATCCTGAGTGATACTAAATAACTTTCACTGTTTATTTAGCGCACGCAAGGAAATCTTTAAATTTTGCCGCAATATTTTTCATTTCTGCTCCTCTCCTATTCATTTTATATAGTCTATAGCCTTCCTCGATAAATGGACTATCTAACACTCAAAGAATTTTTCAAATCGGTCCACTAGTTCCTCAAACGAACAAAGCGCGTTCAAACAAACAAACTCTTCAGCTTTATATATTAGTAGGTTTGTGTTAACGAAGAAAATCTTTATCTATCCATTAACAAGAAACCATGTTAATGGTTTCTGGACTTTAAAAATCTTTTATTTCAAAAGATCACACATTATTGATACTTGAATTGCGATCAAATTTTAAATGTCTTAATTATGACGGTTTCTATTGTAGCTAAATTGGCAAGAAGCCACGACCTGACTGACGAACTGACGAACTGATTTCAGAAATCTGGGACCTCGTCTTTGCTAGCGAAGACGCTGTATGTATACTATGTGTTTCTGTGTTTGCGGTCGTTATTTGATCGTCAGAGTCATATATGACGCTTTTTGGACGCCTATATATTCGGTGGTCAGACCTAACTGGGACGTTGGTGGAAGCAACTGAAATGAGAGGGTTCAGGTGTACCTCAAAGTTCTCGAAGTAAGACTTCAAATCACATTTAAATAGGTGAGTAATGGTAGGGAGGTTGAGGTCTTTATGTAGGTCAACGTTACGCATGAGTCATTACGACTTCGGAAGGGTAGGGAGAAACCATGAACCATCAACGTCAAAAAACTGGGACCATTTATTAATTAGTACAAAAGTAATGAGAATATTATTTTGCTATAATCCGCGATAAAAGGAAATATACGTAATGCTAAATGTAGAGTGTACTATTCGTTCTCATATCTGATACATGCAGAATTTGTAAGAAATCATGCACTATCTGACACCGATGGCACAATAATACACAAGCACTGCACACATTCACCACCACAATCTCAACAATTGTTTCGCCCCGTAACCGAAGCATCGTCAGGAGATAGACTCCCCGACAAAATCGCAAAGCTTTGTGATTTTGTCGTGGAGTCTCCGCAAAGTAACGCCTAATTCTATAAATTATTTAATAATTAGTATAAAGTATGTAGCCACACAATTTGCCGTTGAAAGTGGACAAAAACTCTTCAAGATTTAAAAGACGTTACCCATCATTAGTGGTCACTGCTTGTGGCGATAAAGACGTGTATGTAACAGATATGTCTAACTGTATTATGTCTGGCCGTACAGTATTCGTCTGGCCTGATTTGCATAATATTTGTGTTGCAATGTCAAGGTAGCATTACATTGTTGCCGTTTGTTGGCCTGCAGTCGCTGACGTAACGCGCAGTGTTATACAATGGCTGCGATTTCTCTGACATCTGACGTAGAAGGAAAACCTTTTCAGTCTTACGGAAGATTACACTATTTAAAGACTGAATTTGTAGCCTAGTATAGATTTTTATTACATGTAATATCGCACATAACAAAATTGACGCGTAGCCTTAAACTTACGTCCAAAACTTACCTATGTGTCTAATTGATAATTGGAATTTATCAGGCGCTTTTCGGTGAAGGAAAACATCGTGAGGAACCTTCATATCTCTAGAGAATTCTGGAGATATGTGTAACCTACCAATCCGCATTGGAGCAGCGAGGTAGATCTTAGCTCCAATCCTTCTTTCCAAAAACGGAGAGAACAGGCCTATTCTCAGCAGTGAGATGGTAACAATCCCCTACTTACTCTTTTTTTTTCTGTTAACCGTTAAGCAGTTCCCTTCCCAATACTGGCAGCATTATCAGGCCCTGTTTATCATAAACATGCATGGTCATCGACACTGGACTAATATATTAAATTTCGGCTCAATCGGACATCGGGAAGTGGGTCAAATTTAACTTGCAGAATTCAACCTTCACATACATTCACGGCAAGTCACATAAAAGCTTTTAAAAATTGCTTTTAAAACAAAGTTTTGTATCAGAATAACTGATCGCATTATAAAATACCTGTATTCGTTCGCATAACTGCACAACTTTTGGGGGCACGCATCTTATGTTTTAGCTTCGTGATGCACTCTGGGTTCACTACTTTAATGCACGTTCACGCAATGTTCAGTACTTTTGTATGACGTCAAACTGGTTTTCGCTCAGTAAGCAATGCGAATAAAAATAAAGGTAAGTTGTACGAGTATGTAATAATAGAATTAGGCGTTACTTTGCTGAGATCCATACTAAATAATAATGAAAATATAATATTATTTTCTTATCTTCTTCTTAAGCCGACGTCCACTGCTCGACGTAGGTCATTTAATGGGATTTCCATGGAATAAAGATGTAGATGTAGGGAGGTAGAGTTTACTATTTGTTTTTAAAACAGATACATGGAGGTGGTGGAGGATTCTAGCTATGTTGTCTTTTTCAACCATTGCTGGATATAGGTTTTTTCACGGTGCTTCACACCATATGATCTGGAGTTAGGATATATTTTTATAATTTTGAACTTTTATTTTGCCATTTATTTTATTTTTTAATATTTTTCAATACTACCATAATAAAAAATATAAATTCATCGCATTAGCCGTGTGGTTTCCGGGTAAGTAAAATAGACCATCCTCATTCCTTACCGAGGTGTCTTAAAGGCGACTTAGGTAAGTTGATCCACCGTGTGGTATCCGGTTGACAATAATAGACCACCTTCTTTCTTACCGCGGTGTAGTAAAATACGACTAAGGTAAGATGAGGTCAGGCAAGCGGCCGGTCGTAAAATACGTAGCAAAATCACATGACAACATGTTTATAAATACTAAATTCATCGCATTTAATACAAAAATAATGATATCATGATTTTTGTAGGTACATAGAATTTTATCATTTAAGGATCAACATCCTCCGTCAAACAGAACCCTCATTTTAGTTCCTTCAAAAGCTTTTTGTCATTGTTTCGTAAAGCGCTGCAAAATGCATCGTAAATTAATAATTGACTAAAACGTTGTAAGAAGCGTCGCACATTTTTCATTAAGTGGTCGAAGAAAGTAAGAGTACGTGAGAATTTTGGCCTTAATTTTGAAGTTATTTGCCCTCGCATTTATCAACGAGCTGTTATATTCTTTAGCAGTGCTTCAACTTAGAGAGAGAAAGACCTTTACGAGGTTACAATGTGTACAAAATTGTGATCTCATGAAGTAAAAATAAAGTCCTTACTATCCCTACAGGACAAAGGAGCTTAGACTCGACTTGCTGCTTCAATGCGTTCTAGTAGGTTCTACATGTCCCATAAATAAGTCACTGATATACAGGTTTCCTCATATTACGCCGTGCGGTATCCGGCTGAATAGAATAGTACCACCCTCATTTCTTACCGAGATGTCGTAAAAGGCAACTATGGTAAGTCGACCCACCGTGTGGTATCCGGCTAAGTAGAATAGACCAACCTCATTTCTTACCTAGGTGTCGTAAAAGGCGACTAAGGTAAGTTGACCCACCGTGTGGTATCCGTTTTAGTAGAATAGACCACTCTCTTTCTTAGATATAAGTTGACGTCAGGCAGGCGGCCGGTCGTAAAAACGCAGCCAAATCATGTGACAGCATGTTTATAGCATGTTGTGCCGACCCCACTTAGAGTGGGATAAGGGCAGGAAGATGATGATACAGGTTTCCTAACGATGTTTGCCTTCACCGAACTTTGCTTTCTCACACATTCCTACATTCTTGAGAAACGCGGATGTATTATGGCATACCGCAAAGTAACGCCTACTTCTATAAATTGAATAAATTATCAATGTAAAATATCATTAAAGTTTGAAATATATTAGCACGTAACCTTTTAAGAAGCCATGTGGATACATAACAAGTGTTTACGTCAGCTATAATTGCAACTTGCTTACATGATCACATAATCAATAAATTGTCGTATGAAGGAAAGCTAATTGGTATTAATCACGTGTAATGAAGGTCTTATATTTTTAAGTACACATATTAAACAGTAGGGACATTAAATGACATTTTCAGAAAAAAAAAGGGTAATCAGATTCTTAAATATATCCAACAAAAATAGAAAATTAAAATATAAACAACCGGGTCACATCGCGATAATCCCGTTACCTTTGTATAAGTCGGAACCATGCTAAGAAAGGTTTCTATAAAGACCGTCTTCACGCCTTTACATAAGGTAGCTAGACTTCTACGCACACCGAAAGATGTCATCCCCTTCCAGACCCCAGGGGTATATAAAATTAACTGTAGTTGTGGTAGCGCATACATCGGCCAAACTAAGCGAACCATTGCTGAGCGAGTGAAAGAGCACATAGCTGCAGTTAAAAATAACCAGCCAACGAAATCAGCGATCGCAGACCATCTACTTAATTCAGGGAGCAATCACTGGATTGAGCTTCACGATCCCAAGGTACTGTCAACTGATGCCCACTATTATGCGAGAATGGCGCGTGAAGCCATTGAGATTCGAAAGCATAATACTTTCAACCGAGAAGAGGGCTTCAGATTGTCAACGACTTAGGATCCAGTGATTAATAAATCGTTGAAAGCTATATCGCGTGCAGATTATATCAGTGTGGTGTGCAAGAGACCTTATGTGGATTGTGCGGTTCAAGTGAGGGTAGATGAAGAAAATAATGACTGTAGTACTCGGGAACGAAGACGCCGCGGCGCTCCAGTCAGTTCGTGACCACGGTGGATGCAACTCTGCCGAAACGTTGAACCTTATACAAAGGTAACGGGATTATCGCGATGTGACCCGGTTGTTTATATTTTAATTAGTATGAATCGCGAAAGTTTAAAATCTTCTAAAAATAGAAAAACATTATTTGGAAGATGAAAAATTGTTGCTTATTTTAATATCGAACAAACTAATAGCAGCTGGATCTCCAGAGTGAGAACATGTTCATCTTCCTCACAGAACATGTTCCTCCAAGCAATAATAAATATATACGGGACAATTACACACATAAGCTGATTAAAATAGACCACCCTCATTTCTTACTGGGGTATCGTAAAAGGCAACTAAGGTACGAGTAAGTCGACCCACCGTGTGGTATTCGGTTGAGTAGAATATACCAACCTCTTTTTGACTGAGGTGTCATAAAAGGCGACTAAGGTAAGTTGTCGTCAGGCAGGCGGGCGGTCGTAAAGTACGTAGCTAAATCATGATACAAAATGTTGTGCCGACTCCACATAGAGTGGGATAAGGGCAGGAGAATGATAAGTGATATTTAATACCAGAAAAACGTGGGGTTTTTGTAACAGGTCCAATTTTGGCAGTCTCCTTAACTGAGCTATTTTAACATATATTCTATGTACGTCATACGCGTTATTTATTAAAGTTATCAAATTATGGTCTTGATAAAACGATAAATCTCTCTGAGTCTTTCCGTATTCATATCATTTTTGAGATAGAGATATTTGCAGGGTTGGAGAGTGATAGAAGCTAGTATTAATTTCAAGACAACAGTCCACACGAACGAAGTTGCGGGTAAAAGCTGGTACTAAAATAAATCAACAAATAACCTAATGACATTATAGACAATCGATTCCAAAAAAGGCCTAGCACTGCATTATATCAACACATTTGATAATAAGTAAATAAATATATGGGACATTTACACACACGGTCGTCCGTCTCCAAAGTAAGTAACTTAATACCTGTGTTATGGTAGACAGACAACAGGTGAATATATAATTTTTAAATACATACTTAAATACAAATAGACACCCAGCCACAAAGACTAACAAATTCATTTATAGAAAATGTTGGCCCTCGGCTCGAATTGAACCCGCGACCCGCGGAGCTGAAGGTAGGGTCACTACCCACTGCTCCAACGGGCCAGTCAAAAGTTTGATAAAGGAATAGAATAGAAATAGAAAGTAAAATAATCAAATAATAAAAACTGGGTGAAATTATATTAAGATATTTCAATACACGCTTAAGTCATTAGCATTTAGCACTATGAACTGGCGTGCTTCTTACATATCTATGTAGTCTATCTTCGCTAGGTCCGACCTTGACCGCGGCTGCACGTGGAAGTGTGCGTTTCGCCTTGTCGGACGTATTTTGATATTATGAATAACGTTTATTTGTATTTATTTATATCTTTCCTGCTTTATTCAAAAAATAAGCACCTGGGTCATTTTCTTAAAGATAATTTAAAAAATAAAAAACAAATAAAGGGCGCTGGGTGACTTCTGGAAATCGATCCCAGGCTTTGAAATTTTTTGGTCCGCCCGTTACCCAACACAGCTTTGGATTTGACAGCTCAAATATCATTTGCATGCAAATCTAAATTTTAGCATTTTTTTATGCCCGAAAACAGGGTTAAAAACCTAGCTAGATTGATTTTTATCTCCGATATATAAATCGATCTAGCTAGGGACGCGCTGAATCCCGTTTCAGATATATATATATATATATATATATATATATATATATATATATATATATATATAAGATTAACTCATTCAAATATTTAAGATACGTGTAATTCTTTTTAACAGGGCATAATAGTAATTTATAGAATTAGGCGTTACTTTGCGGAGATCCATAATACAAAAGTAATAATAAAATTATATTTTATATTTTACTTCTTCGCGGATTATAGCAAAAAGGGCATGATAGATTTCTTTTTTTATGTAAGCTTGATTGTAAATTTGTAAATGGTAGTTTGGCTTAAGTTATAGTATATTCATCCATTTCTCAAATTATTAATTTGTGTTTATTATTTATTGAGGTTAAATTATGAAAAATTGCTTCTTCTCTAAGTCAACAAACTGTAGAGAATAAATTACAGTTTAGTAATTTCCACTTTCGTATTTGCAAATTTTTATAAATGTGAATATTTCTGCGGATTTATTTTCAAACAAGTTGGATGCGACTACATTTTATAGCGTTTATGACCGATTATACTCAGCAAGCATTTACAATGTTCATTACTGTCCACAGAGTTTATCACTTCATGCAAGTCGTTTGTTTGTCATATAATTTTTTATTTTTCCGCCGTGTAGTATCCGGCTTAGTAGAATAGACCACCCTTATTTCTTACCGAGCTATCGTTAAAGGCGACTAAGGTAAGTTGACCCACCTTGTGGTATCCGGTTGAGTATCAAATCAAATCAAATTAAAATAATCTTTATTCAAATAAGTTCTTTCAAGCACTTTTCAATCGTCAAGGATCAATATGTTTAATGAAGCTACAACTGGTTCGGAATGAGTAGAATAGACCACCCCAATTTCTTACCGAGGTGTTGTAAAATACGAATAAGCTAAGTTGACGTCAGGCAGGCGGCCGGTCGTAAAATACGTAACCAAATCATGTCCAGCATGTTTATAACATGTTGTGCCGACCCCATTTAGAGTGGGAAAGGGCACGAGGATGATGATTATTTCAGAAGATTCCATAGTGTACCTCCGAACGTATGTGTGTTTGATTGTAACATTTTCACAATTGAAGCCCATACACCGGACTAACATATATGATACAATTTTTTTTGACAATACGGAAATATATATATATATATGCTTTATATATATACATATAAGATTTACTCAAATGAATATTAAAGATAGATACAATGATATAGTTTAAAAGATACAATGAGGCATTGAAATGAAAACTAAACGTAGTATTACCGCTCTAATGCGCATTATGTTGCAGTCCAACTATTTGCATTGTGATTACAAGTGACCTGACTGAACTGAGCCTTTGGATCATGCATGCGACCTTGTTGCGAGTTATAATTTATATGATAATACACTTTGTATTTTATACGCTTTGACGCCCACTGAGGTGAAAATAGACGCCGAGTTACTTTTCGCACGCTTTGTTCCTATTTAATATATTTTATTAAACTGTAACCTGATAATCTTTATTCTTGTATGTTTCTAAAGCCATATTTCTACAGTATAATGGCTTTTAAATTGTTATAATAAAATAAATATATGGGACACTTACATACACGGCCGCCCGTCCGCAAAGTAAGCAACTTAATACTTGTGTTATGGTAGACAGACAACTGGTGAATATATACTTATATATTTTTTAATTACATACATAAATACAAATATATACCTAGGCTCAAAGGACAACAAATTCATTTATAGAAAATGTTGGCCCTCGGCGGGAATCGACCCCGCGACCCGCGGAGCTGAAGGCAGGTTCACTACCCACTGCTCCAACGGGCCAGTCATTTTTTAAACTTTTTTAGTTTTTCGTGTTTTAATATACTATTTTTAAAAAATTCTCGATAAAAAAAAGGGCCCAAAAAAAGGGATAAAACGAAATAGATTTTATTAAATAAAACCTACCTAGATCAATTTTTCTCCCCCATAACCCCTACATACAGGAAAATCATCGGAGCCGTTTCCGAGATTCAAAAAATATATACGAGTATACTCGTATATATATATATATATATATATATATATATATATATATATATATATATATATATATATATATATATATATATATATATATATATACATATATACAATACATACATACATACATATATACAATATAAAAGATAAAGCAAATCTACAAGGAGATTTGGCTGGATATACTTATAATCATAAAATAGCACTTCAATAGCATGCAATGCTATTTAGTTAATTGGCCTATTAACGATTTTAAATATATATGCAGCGCACGTGCAGCGGTTAAATATAGGTTTATAACAATGCATAAGTTAAATCGCATCTATTGCAGATAAATCTAGCCTAAAGGCAAACTAATGAGTTTATTTTAACTATTGGATGACTTCCAAATTGTGTGGTAAATGCTAAATTGTGCTATGTTAATTAGTATTTGATATCTGGATGATGAAAACGTCTAATTGATACATGGTTATGATAGTAAAAAAACAATCTAGTTATCTTTTATTTCTCTCTAGAAATTATCTAAAAACTCGGTGGTATCGTTAACAATTATTTGCAAAATAAATAAATAATTATGCAACTCGTTGTCACGCAGCATCTGGGTACAATTAAGCCGTTGTATTTAATTTGACCAAACTATGCCAAAAACAAAACCTTGGGTCAAACTTACCATCGGAGTTTGCGTGCTTGATTGTACAGTAGAAGTTGATCGTTTTGTCCATAGAGTGACCAATACTTGTTTTATGTATGATTATGCAAAAAAACGAGACAGACACCTATCTCCTTTTGCCTACACACTTAAGTTCTCTTGCTTTCTCTTTTTTCGGCGGACACATTTTAGGTTGCCTCCCATACTGTAGTAATAACTCTGTGCCCATTTCAAATGAATTTCTGACGAAAATTTACTAATTTATAGAATTAGGCGTTACTTTGCGGAGATCCATAATACAAAAGTAATAATAAAATTTTGAAAATAATTTTTATTATTACTTTTGAATATTTACTAATAAAACTCCAGTAGATTTGCCAGTATATGATTTCATCCCTTCATTACTTTGTCTCGCATAGAAATATTATTTCCATTTTGACGCACCTAAAAAGCTCTGTAACAGCGTCTGAATCCAAGGGGATACAAGATAATATGGCGTCGAATTCTTCGAGGAGACAACATTCATTAAATGTAGATATAAACTTTGAAACTTAGCGCATTAGTTATTAGGGCATTACATTTATCAATGAAACCCAACAAACATTGATAAGCTATCAATTCAGATATACAGAGAAGTCTTTTAAGATACTCAGTAATAACATTGTATTTAATAAATTATAGTTTATCTTTCGACTAACAACGACCTAATTGATCGAGTAAATTATTTGTTTCTATGTGACCGTATGTCATGATAACAGGCACAATCATAAACCTTGTTAGCCGCTTGAATTGCTACAATTTAACTCATAAAAGTTTATTTTTTAAATCAACATAAAGAGCCATTTTTTAGCAGTCAATTTCAATTTATAAGTGAACATATTCATTCTTAAAAGTAAAAAGTAACGGCACGTTACTATCCCACTGCTATCCTACAAGGCTTCTCTCTTCGGAGCTTAGACCCATCAAACTATTCCAAACACATATCCCAGAATTTCTCTATAGATATGCAGGTTTCCTCACGATGTTTTCCTTCTCCGAAAAGCGTGTGATGAATTGCAAATATCAATTAGGCACATAAGTTTTAAAAGAAAAACTCAATCGTAACTGCGCAGTATTCGAACCCATGTCCTCCTAGAAAGAGGCACAAGGTCTGACCGTTCGGCTTTCACATCTTATTTATTTTTGCTTTGAAAACTTTTGGAAGATATACTTAGATACGAATAAGGTCTATTGTGGGTCTTCTCCCTCGCCTTGTTAAAGGCAGTTGGGGGCTTCGGGCCTCGAGGTTACACCTCTTTACCCGGGCTTGTCCTCTCGGGCGATCTTAATCGCCCGGGTAATTTGTTCGGCCTTGGCGGCCAGGAGTCCGCTTTTGAGGCGGACACCTAATTTCTGTTGTGAGCCGTTTCCTCTCACTGAGGCTGCAGTCCCCCTGAGTGCGCAGCCTGTGGGAGGGAGCTCAGCTGCGTCAGACCCACCATGGCTCTGGTGATCGGCGCGACGATGTCTTCGCCCTGGACATGTGCTTGGAGGATCTCTTTCAGGGCCTTACGAATAAGATGCGTTGATAAAAAATAATTCGTTTTTCTCACAAGATGGCAGTTGAAAAAAAGGGAAACAAATGTGATCATTTGTTTCCCTTTTTTAGTTAGCCTTATGGCTTAAGACATCTGGATCAGCCATCCGATTTCCTACCTAAGCTATTATAACCCTATAGATGGTGGTGAAATTTACCTTTGTACGATAATGATATTGCTAAATTTTCCATTGCCTCAAAATAGGGCTCAAATGTCGTTTTCTAAAAATAAATACCTAACTAGATCAATTATTCATTCAAATGTCATGAAAATCGTCGAAGCCGCTTCCGACATTCAGATATATTTATGTATATACAAAAATTGCTCGTTCAAAGGTATTGAATTAACAGTACTGTTAGGATTCCAGATATCTAAGATGTAACAGCCTATATAAGACAACGGCTAACGTCATTCGCTATCTTTTGGCTTGTGGCATTCGTAAGAGGTAGACGTGTTTGGGTGACCTCTTTAATATTTCGTGTTATTAGAATCTAACCTCAAATAATCGCTATTAATGATAAGAAACAACCACTGAGTTCCTTTTCAGTTCTTCTTAAGTGGATTAGTGTTCCGAACTGGTCGCAGAATCATTCTGGCGTTGGATTTTGTAGTGAAATGTGTTGGCGTGATTCCGTACACGCCATTCGTTTATTTTTTTATTATTCATTTTAATTTAAATGTAGACATAATTTCTAACAATATAAGAAATAAAAAATTATTTTTCTTCGTTCCCTATTTACAAACCGATGCTCTCGACTTTCGTTCCGCCAAAAGCAGTCACGAGTTCATTTTGCGAATGCCTATAGCACTTTATTACGGGATATTAGTTTCAGATAAAATCTGTCGATAATCACCGGTTTAGGTCCCCGGTCAGTTCTTATTATTCCATACATCAACATTAAAATCATTATACCGGACCTTCGTGATCGGATATCTGATAAAAATGCAAATTTCTAATTTATGGCCGCGTAAAGGAATAAAAGAAAAAACAAATATGGTCGGTTTTTTGAAGCTTCTGGATTGTTATTTATGGTCGTCCTTGACTCTATGGTTTAAGATTTATGTGTCTATTATTTTTGAAAGTTCAATTCTATATCGATTATTCGTCTTTCGATCGTCGATCGTTACTATTTGTAAACAAAATACAAAAGTGGATTATGCATAGCAATATAATAAAATCGTAAAAATATAGCAAAATAATAACATTAATAATAATAATAATAATAATAATAATAATAATTTTTATTGAACACACAAAGGTAAATCAATACATATCCTCTTATTCTAAGACCTGCTTAACACTAAGTTACGTTAGGATTATCCCTAGCGCTCAAACTAGGCCTAGCCTGTATCTTGAACGCTAGTCTCTTCCGATGACATCAAATGTGTTATGAAGGTAAGTATATAATTGCTTATTGTGTAGACAAGAATAAAAAATTATCAACTACCCTTTAATAACAAACGTGGTGGTCAACCACGAACAGTATGGACCTAAAACAAAGTTAGTTGTAAATTAATTGCTCTTATTTAATATAATTTAAAGTGTAGTATTTATATTTTTATATATATATATATATATATATATATATATATATATATATATATATATATATATATATATATATATATATATATATATATATATATATATAGAATATTACGTTCATGTCAAGTGAAGGTTTCTTATGTTTTCCGTAAATTATTTTTAATATAATTAGAATTACATATCTTACTTTGCTTTTAAATTTATTTTAGTTAATAATAGAATTTATTTTGTAGTATATTTAAATTTAATTTTACTTTAGAAGGATTACGTAATTGTAATGAATAATTTTTCAATTTCCTCATAATTTTGAGTTTTAAGCCAGGTATCCAAAACCTTTTTACATTGAGCACTGTTCAGAGCATAAAAATCTAGTATTTTATTTAATTTTCTGTATATCATGGGACCAAGGTAGCATTGAAATTTATTTATAAATTTTGTTTTTAATTGAATTGTCGGGCAAATGTTTTCTTTACGGCGAGTAAGTGTAAAATTATGATTATAAATTATTTTTTTATGTTGAGACAATATGGAATATTTTATAAATAGTTGTCTTACTGATAATACATTACATTCAGAGTATAGTTCCGTCGTTGGGTATCGAAATGGTTTAAAGATCATTACCTTAAGGAGTGCTCGTTGCGCTCTTTCCAATTTTATTAAATGAGTCTTACGTGCTCCACCCCAAGATGTAATGCAGTAAGATAAAATGGACTGAACTAATGAGAAATAAACTGTTTTTAATAGCTTACGATCAGCTACGTGTCGTAGTATTTTAAATATATAAATTAATTTCCTTAGTCTATCAGCCAATTGGTTAATATAAGGTAACCACGTTAATTTGTCATCTACTAGTATGCCAAGATATTTAATAATTTTCGTACGTTCTATAGTTTGACAATTACAGAAAGAAGTTTCGTTTTTACAATAATGAATTTGAATTTTAAAATTTAGATCAGTAGGAAGTCCTCTTTCGGTATTTGTAAAAAGAATATATTTTGTTTTTGTAACATTGAGTGATAGTAAATTCTGAGTTAACCAATCTGCGACAATTTGTATACCTAATTGAGCTTTCATTCTAGCATCCTCCCAAGTTTTTCCATAGAATATAAGTGCTGTATCATCCGCAAAAGTAAAGATTCTACAGTTTAGTATGTGTAACTGACACAGGCTGTTTATGTAGATTAAAAATAAGGTCGGCCCAAGTATACTACCCTGTGGTACGCCGTGCGTGATTAAAATTTCTTTGCTACTATAGCCATCAATTGTGACCTTTTGAGTCCTGTTTTGTAAATAATCTTTGAATAGGTTATAAGTTGTTCCTCTTATACCCATGTTATGCATTTTACGAAGTAAAATTGGGACAGAAACTGTGTCAAATGCCTTGGCTAAGTCTAAAAATATACCAAGGCATTTGTTCTTACTATCAATTTGTTTGGCAACAAATTCGGTCATATCAGATAATATATGTGCCGTTGATCGGCCTGTTCTAAAACCATATTGGTTTTGCGATAAACTCCTATTATTTTCTAGAAAATTTAATAATCGATTATTTAGAAACCTTTCCAGAATTTTGGATAAAGCGGGTAGTACCGAAATAGGACGATAGTTGTTAATACAATCTTTTTGTCCTGATTTAAATATTGGATGCACAATAGACGTTTTGAAGACTTGCGGAAATGTTCCAGTTTCCACACATAAATTTACAATGTGCGTTATTGAGGGAACAATAATACTTTTTGCAAGTTTTAAAATTTTTGTCGAAATGCCATCCCATCCTACCGCACTATCAGATTTTAAATTTAATAATATGGATTCAATCTCCTGTTCAGACGCTCCTAATAAAACCATAGAATTAACCTGTGTAGTCGTCAACGGATGGGCACATCC
Source organism: Morpho achilles (assembly GCA_947086495.1). Taxonomy (NCBI): domain Eukaryota; kingdom Metazoa; phylum Arthropoda; class Insecta; order Lepidoptera; family Nymphalidae; genus Morpho; species Morpho achilles. Next base: position 6,039,817 of record CAMTZB010000001.1, read on the forward strand.
TGAAGTTATAGTAAGTGATTTAACATTTTTCGATAACTCTCTGCCAATATTAACGAAGTAGTCGTTTACTTTCTCGACAGCTTCTTGTGGTGTTAATCCCATGTTTAATAGTTCAGAAGCTGAATTTTTACAATTTCTCCTATTTACGATTTTATCAATAATTTTCCATTTTCTTTTATTATTATTTGCACATTCACCTAATTCTTTTCTTTCAAAATTTCTTTTTAGGCGCTTAAGTAAATCATTACAATAGTTTTTATATCTTGTATATGTTATCTTTAGTATTATATTATCAGGTTCTTTTTTACATTTTAGGTGCATATTATCTCGATTTCGTATGCATCGAAGTAAACCTGGAGTAATCCACGGTTTAATGCAACGCATTTTCCTAGGTAAAGAGATCTTAAGAGTGTTTTTCAAAATTGAGGTCTGTAATATATTAACTAATTGATAAGTACAAACATTTGAATCGCGCAAGTCTTTTATAACATCAAGATTTTTTAATTTCAGTTCAGCAATTATACCCTCGTAATTTATCTTATGTATGAATTTTTGTTCCACTTTTTGTATGCTGTTTTTAAAGCAAATACACGTAAATACTGAAGAATGGTCAGTTATAGGAGCATCAATAACAAATGTTGACGCGTTAAAGTTCGATTTTACCATTGCATGATCGAGGCAGTTATTACCTCTAGTCGGATACACATGGGCCGGTAATAGTCCATGACTAGCTAATAGACTTAAATATTCAGTAGAGTTTCCGTCATTATTATTTGGCTTTATATCAATGTTTAGATCACCCATTATTATAATATTATGAAAATTCTTATAAGTAGTTAATAATATGTCTAGTGAAGTAATAAAACTGTCAATTTTTTTATGAGAAGGTGATCTATATATTCCAATCACAGCCGTATTACTGTCGAACTCGATTACCAAATAAGTGGCATCAGACAATGGAATTTCTTTAACGGAACATTTTAGCCCGTGTTTTGTATATACAACAATTCCATCGTTTTGGTTGTTGTTATTTCTAGTATAAAATGTATTGTAGTTTATTAAAATTGGATAATTTATGGTTTTAGAATTCCAAGTTTCTGTTAGTATGTAAATATCACATGGAATATCAAGTCTAGTCAAAATTACTTCAAATTCCGAGAAATTTTTGGTGATACTTCTAATATTCTGTGTAAGGATTTTTAGCTTATTGCAGTTACGTGTTTCATTTAATTTTAAAAAAGACTTACACAATTCGGGTTGACATAATAATGATGAGCCTGCACCTATTTTATCAATAGAAGTTAGTAATGTACTATCTTTTATAGGATCTATTTTGATTTTAAATATTTTTGGGACTTATTTCGATAACATACACTTATATAAAACAAATACAACAAAGTAAGCACAAGATTATTACTCTTCATAATTAAACTAGCTACCAAAATAAATATCAGCAAATGTAATATTACCTGCAAACTGGAAAACATAATATAATAAACCCTATAGGGGAAATAGTGGAAATAAATATTAAACGACCTAGAACCTAATATAAATAAAAAGTATTGTAAGGCACTCACGAAACTTAGTCACATTTGATTTTTTAAAGATGACAATTTGAACTCGTTTTTAATTTCAATGTGTGGCGAATCCGGGGTTCTTCGAAGGTAAACTTTTCCGTTGTTGGTCCAGCAGAATTTAAAATCATTTGTCTTGGCAAAATCTCTAGCGAGGAAAAATAATCTTCGTCCTTTGCTAGTGAGCCCCTCTGAAATATATATAGGACTTACATGGCCCTGAATTCCTATAACCGCAGAGTTGATGCGTTTGTCAGGATGCTGTTTGTTATAATTTTTTACTGCACTAATTACCCCTTTTTTCAACATAACTGATGCTAATTCAGCCACAATAGTATCTTTGCCATTTTTATTATTTAGGCGATACACGTCCCTTATCATTAATGGTTGGGTGTTCACATTAATGGCTTTAAATGTATTTGTCACTATGTTACATAAATCAGTTTTAGTTTCAGTTGGTATAGGTTTAGGTACATTTCTCATTTCTATTGTAGTTGACTTTATGTTTCTCTGCATATCCTCTATTCTATCTTCCTGTACATCTATTTTTAGTAATAATTCTTTTCGTTCTTCCTGGAGTACTTCTACTTTCTTTTTCATTTCTTCGTATAGTGAGCTTAAAAACTCCAATGATTTTTCTATATCTTCGTTTGACTGTTTTATTTGATTGTTTTGTTGTTTAATATCAGCAATCTCCGATATAAGTTTGTTTAATATTGAGTTTTGCGTATTCTTCCATTCATCAAGCATATTCCGAATTTCGTCCTTGAAGGAGATGAGTTGTTCATCACTTGACTCGCGTTGTCTTTTGTTTCTTTGTGAAACAAACGTGTGCTTGGAAGTTGAAGGTGGTACTTTCGAAACATCCGAATCCGACAAAGTATGCTGCAAGTTTTGTCCAGGTGGCGATCTTACAGTTCTCGGCATTTTTACAAGAATTTCAAGTCCAAAGTTTATGCGATCAGAAATGTAAGTGTAGATGCACTTACTCACCGCTCTTCGCTTTTCTGTGCGCCTGGTACTTGATGTTAAAATTTAAACTCAAAATTTACGAAATATATATAAAATTAGAATTATGCGCGTACACACGTCCAGTCGGTTTCGTGGTCCGGGGGAAGGGGGATTATTACTTTTGTATTATGGATCTCCTCAAAGTAACGCCTAATTTTATAAGTTATGAAAATAAATTTTAAAAGGTATTGTATTATACATAACGTAGAGGCATTATAAACGTAAAAGAACACAACGCAAGTATTCTTTAATATATTTTTTGGGGTGATACAATTTTCTATTTACAGTATTCCAATAACCCACACTTTCTTATACTTTCTACAGTACATGGTGGGGGCCCTTGGTGTATTATATACACCAAGAATGTATGTATATAGTAGTACTACATAATTTCTCCTTTTTGTCTGAAAGAGATCGCTATGTAGCGATATAACCGTCAGATTGTACATTAAATAAAGTACCTGGGTGACAAAGCCTTGCTCAGATTTTTTTTAAAGATATAAAAAAATGCTCTAAAAAAAATAAAAAAGGAAGAAAGTGATCGACTCGATCCCGGGTTTTATTCTGTTTTGGTCCACCCATTACCCATTGGGCTATCACAGCTTTGCATTTGACAGCTAAAATATAATTTGGTTTCATCCAACAATTCCACATTATAGCATCAACGCCCGAAAACAGGGATAAAATAACATTTTTTTTTATTTTAATGCTCCCCAATACCACCTACATGCTGAATTTTTTGAAAATCGTTGGAGTCGTTTCCGAGATTCAAAAAATATATATGTACAAGATTAACTCATTTAAATATTAAAGGTTAATATGCTCAATGTGTATATTTTTGTGGTGTATTTTCTTACAGACAAAAGTTTATCTCGTTTCGTCTATGGATTCTTAGTCTATGTTATTGATACGTGAAATCTAGAAAGGACACTAGAATTTCTCAATCAGTACAACAATATTGTAACTCCATGCGCTTATTACCCGAAATTGAGACGTAACTCTTCCGTGACAGATTTCAAAATCAAATGTGGCCTAAAATTAATAACGTGCAAGAGGTGATAAAAATAGTTGCAGTTTGATAGCGGTATTACGTTGATATTTAAATATTCATGCCCGGCGACATTGTAGCGAAGTTGCTATTGGCTTGCACACTTTACGAGCGCACTTCCTCGTTTTGTTGATAATATTATGGCAAGTTATTCTGCGTTAGGAAACAGATCGTGTCCTGTTTACAATCTCCTTATTCTCCCGAGTATCGACCTCTAACAATCGCTTTTTTTTTTGTTTTGGTGCTATTATGTAAGGTTTTGTAAAACTTCTCATTTCGTCCTCCTGCCCTTATCCCATTGTAAGTGGGATTGGCATAACATGTTATAAACGTATTGTAACGTGATTTGGCTGCGTATTTTACGACCGTCCGCCTGCCTCACGTCAACTTACTTTAGTCGTATATAACGTGGTATGCGGCTGAGTAGAATAGACCACCCTCATTCTTGCTGGGGTGTCGTGAAAGACGACTAAGTTAAATTGACGTCAGACAGGCGGCCGGTCGTATAATATCTAGCCAAATAATGTGACACATGTTTATGACATGTTATGCCGACCCCACTTAGAGTGGAATAAGTTCAGAATAGTGATGAATACTTAAATTTATCATATGTGATTATAGTAATTGTGGTGTCCACATTAGGTCAAGCCAATGCCGTGGACGCCAGCTAAATTTTTTTCTAGAATAAATTAAACATGTGCTGTTTGAAGAATTTAAGCCAATACTCTAGCTTAAAGAAAACATATATTAAAAAATCTAATATTAAAGAAAATAATTTGCAATACATTTTTTTTATATATTAAATAGAAACAAAATAACGTTAACAGTTGCAGCTAGGGACAGCATATATTAACTCCATCTAGCTAGATCTAAGCTCCAACCTGAAAAAAAAGTATAGTTAATACCTTACCCAGTTTTGGTATATAACCAATAATAAACAAAACGTTGAGATACTGTTGTTTTCGTTGTTATAAAGAAGTGGTTGATCACGACTGACTAAGGTCAGCTGAGATAGTCGTGACCGACGACCATGCTTCTGGCGGTGTATTTAGTCACATGGTGATATTGAAATTCTCCAATACGTTTCGCCATAATTCAGAATCCGGCCATGCAAGAGCTCCTTATACCGACGTTCCTGATGCTAATAAAGTTAGGCTTCAATTGAAACGGTGGTAATGGAGTGATTATGGTAACGGACTTGCGATCGAGAGGTCGTGGGTTCAAAACCCGGACATTATACTACCGATGATATATGTATTTATACCGACGACCGTTGGAATATACATAATTATAAAAAAGATTGGCGATGTTATAATAGACAAAGAAGGAACAAAAGCTTGCGGCTCCTGCTTTGCGCCTTCAAAAAGTACGTAAGTCGTTTGTGGGTTTGGATATAAGATTCTATAATAAAATTCCCCAATCAATTTTAGCTTTGCCATTACGGCAGTTTAAAAACACTTTTAATAAAAGGCTAATACAGAAAGCCTACTATACTATTGTGGAATATTTGGATGATAAAATGCGTGGATGTAGCCACTCTTCAACCTTGTACAAGACAGTAATAAATAATGTAACTAGTAATATGAATTATATTTTAAAAAGAGCAACCGCTGAGTTTCTTGCTGGCTCTTCTCAGTAGGAACAGCTTTCCGAACCAGCAGTAGAGTTGACTATTCAAAAGCAAAAGTAATAGTAAAATTATTTTGTTATAATCCGCGAAGAAGTAAAATAGAAAATATATATAATGCTAAATGTAAGTGGACAATCGGTTATCATACCTGATACATGCAGGATTCGTAAAAACACATGCACAAACCTCCACCACCGCCACCACAATACACAAGCACTATATACGTTCACTATCACAAACTCAACAATCGTTTCGGCCCGCAACCGATGCATCATCAGGAGATAGACTCCACGACCAAAATCGCAAAGCAAAGCAATACCCAAATAAGTTTAGTTATGGATCTCCGCAAAGTAACGCCTAATTCTATAAATGATTTATTCAAAAGCACTTGATTACAAGTTTTTTTTATATTTATATTTGAATAAAGAATATTTTGAATTTGAATTTGTATAGTTTTATCACGCTCTGGGCTACAGTAATCATCAAAAAAATTCGTAAAATTTGCCACTATTATCATCGAACATCATATCAATCATGAATTATGCCCGATCGCATCATTATAAGCTCCCATTATTTACGACTTGTGTTTAAAGAAATCATTTGATCGTACCATAATTGCGACTGAGTTATGGGGAGAGAAATCAAACACGCCGTATTCAGTGGATGGGCTTTATTTATTATAATAATATTTAGCCGCGACTTTGTTCACGTTAACTTAGGTGATGGAATAAGCTCAATAATGTAGGTGTTCTTTTTTCTGTTTCCGAAGAAAATATGATATTTTTTGTCCTTTAAGTTAGCCGGTATATATGTCGTGTGGTATTCAGCTGAGTAGAATAGACCAACTTCATTTTTTACTGAGTTAAAAGTTGGATCCGGTTGACCACCCTCTTTCTTGTCGAGTTGTCGCAAAATAAAACTAAGGAAAGTTGACGTCAGGCAGGCGGCCGGTCGTAAAACATGTAGCCAAATCATGTGACAATGTGTTTATAACATGTGCCGACCACACTTAGAGTGAGATAAGGGCAGGAGGGTGATGAAGTTAGCCCATATATGTTCCAGCGAAAAAATCTTGAAAGATTACGATAAAATCGAACAGACTTTCAAACTAATAATATTAGTTTGGAGTAACTGATTCGTGCTTTTAGCCCTAGTGTAAAGGTTATGTAAAAAGTTTCGTTGATTTCGGCAGGAACACGCATTTTATCGGAATGAAAATAAGTATTTCTTTTTTTTAACTGACATTGTGCAGTTACATAAAATTGTATATGCTTAATATTTCACTAGAACCTCTGGGAGGTCATAGTTTCAAATCCTAGGCCAGAATGAGATTTTCCATTAAAATTTATGTGCCTAATTGATATTGGCAATTTATCACACGCTTTTCGATGAAGGAAAACATCGTGAGGGAACCGGCATATCTGTAGAGAATTCTGGGGATATGTGTAACCGCTAAGGTGCAGTGTAGTAGTACATCTGAGTTCCAACCCTTGTCTTCAAAAAAAAGAGAGAGAAGGAATTTGCCCAACAGTGATATCTATGACACTTTAGTAAGCTATCTGATAGCAACGGGCTTTTGAACCTGTACGAGGTGGACAGACGACCTGCAAAAGTTCGCGGAGAACCGATTTAACAATACATTTAAAAGTTTTTATTCAACTTGCCGTGTGTTGTGAAGGTGGTATCTTGCAAGTTCAGTTTGACCCACTTTCCGGGGTCTGATTAAGCATAAATTTGAGATACTGTTCCTGTTTAGATGGAAATGCACGTTTATGATAAGCATGACCTGATTCTGGTATAGGATTGGCTCCAGATGTGGGAACTCCTCAACGGTTAACAGTAGAGATATGAAATTTTGTTAAAAGCTTTATTAAAATCTTTTTAACTCGTTTTAAGTTTTGTTTAGGTTAGATATTTTACAAAATGTCAAATGTTATTAATTTAGAAACATGTTAAAGACTACATTTCACGGCCAGTTAAACATATGCCGTTTAAATTACTTCTCAGGTTTCTTTGCATAGCGCAGCGTAGCGTCGTACATTGACACTGAAGATGATAACTTCTTCGAAACAGTATACAAGATTATTATGGCTACACACTTACGGGGAAGTAGTTTCTAATTAGAAAACATAAATGCTTGTCATTAGACAACCGTGTTTTACGCCTGCTCTGTAACAAATTATCGTCAAATTGAAGTTGAGGATCTGAAAAATATCTCCTTCAGGGTTATTATCAGGTTCGTAAAAGCTACAGGTGGATTAGTTCAGGTGACACTCTCGGGAAAGCAGTGAAACCCTTGTCCCAACATGGGGAAATGGGTGGAATAGTCCGGAATAGGAGCTGATCACCCGTCCCCGAAATTAGATAGATAGATAGAACAAATTATCATCTAAAATATTCTTGATATAAATTTGTACTTTTGAATATATGCTGGTGCAGACACTTACACTTATCAAGAACAGCTGGCAGGTTCACACCATTCGATTATTTCGGCTTTCTCATGTATCCGTACTAACATTATAAATATAAAATTCTGTCTGTATATTAAGCACTAGCGGAAAGATTAATCCTTAATATAGTCTTTTGATAACCATAAAAATGGTTAAAGTGGGTTAACCTTAAAAGCTACACGTTAATTATAAAGAAGTAATTAAACGCTATAGTAATAATGAACTTACGCCGTGTGTTATCCGGTGGAATAGAATAGTAACACCCTCATTTCTTACCGAGGTGTCGTAAAAGGCGACTAAGGTAAGTCGACCCGCCGTGTGATATCCGGCTGAGTAGAATAGTATCACCCTCATTTCTTACCGAGGTGTCGTTAAATACGACACAGGTAAGTTGATGTCAGGCAGGCGGCCGGTCGTAAAATATGTAGCTAAATCATGTGACAACGCATTTATGACACGTTGTGCCGACCCCACTTAGAGTGGGGTAAGGGCAGGAAGACGATGAGTTATAATGAACTTGTACGCTGCTGCTGCGAATGTTGCTATGATAGTTTGTATGAGAGTTAACACGCGCTTAGTATTACAGTGACTTAATTCCTAATTAGGCTTAATTGAGTTACATTGTAATCCTTATTTCTATGCCAGCTTTGACATCACGAACTATTGAAATGCTAGTGTTTTCTTGCTCTTCTAAGTTACATGCTTGCTCTTTAACATTCACGAGTTTTGTAGGCGCTACGATACGGTTTATTCAAATTTGCCACAAAAAAGCCTTCTTTGAATTAAGTCACTTATTACTCAGCGCGCGATATATACTATATACCTACATATAAAAGGAGCCAAAGAAGTTTTACTTCAGTGTGATAAAAGCACACTCGTGTTTTTAAATTTAAACTATCGTGAGCAGTATTCATAGGTAATGTATAGAAACCGGTTATACTTACGTCTTATTGGTCTTATGTTACGAATCACTTATTCATGTGCTCTTTATACCACGCTATCGCGGCGGGAACCGCATACAGCAGTAGCGATTGAAGTTGGAGTAGAAAAAATCGATTAATAAATTATCGATTTTTTCCTTTAATATAAATCTGTTTTTAAAAAAATCGGTCAATTCGCATCAAAATAATGAATTAATAATAATCGATTTGTTACCGAGTATTTGAAAATTTGCCTCTTTAGAATATTAATAATTAATTAAAATAATTTCTAGTTAAAATGGAAAACTTTGGTAGTTGTCCATTTAATGTTGTGTGTATAAATAATAACAGATGCGCTGTTTGTGAAATTCGATTTAAATTTTTAGTTTACTTACATTGATTTCAGCCAGTGTAACTAAAATTGGTTTAGTTTGAATATCTTATCTTAAAACACAAGAAAAAAGAGTAATAATAAAAAGGAGGATTATTAATTTTTTTCAAATAATCGATTATTTAAAAAAATCGATTTTTATAAAAATAGATTATTTTTTGACACATCCCTATATACACTCACGTCTCGCTGGGTGCGTCTCGTGAGTGCTGAGTGAGCCAGCGTAAGTGGCTGGGGCGTGTGTTATTAATGACTTGTTGACGTTTGCAGCACATTGGGTGGTGCACCAGTGGCAGTTGTACGAGCGGTCGCTGTGCTCGATACTCGAGTTGCAGGCTCGGAAGCGCACGTACGGCTTGTGCTGCTCGCCGCGGTACGTGCACGCGCCGGAGTACGCGCCTCACTTACACCAGCTGCCGCTCACTACGCGACTGTCACCGCCGCCCGCGCATTTGTAGCGATGTACCACTGCGCCTCGAGAGGTACGGAATATAATAACTATAGAGTTGTTATACTAGAGTCGAAGACTAGTATTCTATTATTAGCTATAGATAACTATAGTCGAGAAAGCAAACGAGACTTATACTATATTCCTTTTTCTTTTTTTATGTGTGATAAACAAAGATAATTATATGAGTTGCATCTTCCCTTACTTATTATTTATTTTAACAATCTAACTTACAGGCTTGCCTATCGCTCCCCTACTCTAGTATAATAACTGTATTTATTATAATAACACGTTCATTAATTTATATGTTAAAATACTCTCATTATGTATTATATTTTTTTCTTTTTCTTGAAGAGAAAACGAGATTTTTTTTATTTTACGTATTAGCTCGGTATATGAGCTTCATTTAAACAATGTCAATAGAAGAATTATATATCCACTTCTGAGAAGAGTACGGCTAAGTTTCAATTCCAGAAATATTCGAAATATTTTTAATTGCTGCTCCTCTCCTATTCATCTGAGCGTGATGTTATATGCCATATAGCCTTTCGATAAATGGACTATCCTACACTCAAAGAGTTTGTCAAATCGGTCCAGTAGCTCCTGAGATTAACGCGTTCAAACAATCAAACAAACAAACTCTTCAGCTTTATATATTAGTATAAATACTCGTAAGTAGCAGCCACTACGATTACGTTTATTATAAATCAAATTTAGTACTGGGTCTTAATTTCCGCATTAATTATTTATAGCTCGTTGAAAACATGCGACTCCTAGGTCTCCGATGTGAACTAAACGCGGTGGATTTCTTAACTGCGTCATCAATTCGGCGCAGCAGCAAAGGCCAATAGGCAATAAAATCTTTCGGTGATAACAATAAAACGCGACGTGTAGCGGATAAAGACCACTCTCCTCCAAGTTATTACCAATAAAATACTGCAAACAATCCCGCACATTTTCAGACACATAATGACTCAGGTATAACTCCTGTGTCAGGTCGTAACGTATTTCACTCATGTGACAATGAAATGTAGTCACAGTGGTGACACTTTAATGTAATTTACCTTTACTTTTTGATAAAGAATAGAATATTTATTTATTTACTCACATACAGGTTACATTAAGTAAACAAAATTTTGATATAGAATAGAATAGAATTGAATATTTATTTATTTACTCACATACAGGTTAAGTAAACAAAATAATAAGTTTCTATTTAAAATCTAAAACATCTTGTTGATGATTCATAAGTTATTACATTAGAATTACTATGGAAGGAGACTGAAGCTTGAACTAGGATTCCCTGTATTTCAAAATTCTAAAATTAATATTGAACATAAAACACTATTTTTGCCGAAAACTGTCAAGTCAGCGTAGCTTATTCGGGGAACGGGCAGTCTCGAGAAATGTAAATACCTAGAATCGATCCCCAACTACTTTATTATTTTTAACTTTCTTTTTTTTATTTTGTACTAAATTACCGGTCAACCAGGTACTTTAAATATGAACTCTAATAGGCGGCCGGTCGTAAAATACTAAGACAAACATGTGACAACATGTTGTGCGAACCCCACTTAAAGGACTTAACAACACAAGCTTTCGGCTTACGTTGTCCCGATTATTATATTTTCATACAGACAGCGTTGAAGGATCTCATAGCCCTCATTAGCCAAGGTCGTGACAAGTTCAACCTGATGCATATTACAGAGCTTTCTTTGTCTATTTTACAATGTTTCATTAACGTCGGAACTTATGTTTACCAGACTGATATTAAACTTGTAACTTATTTCATAACAGTTGATTATTTTAATAATCAACTGTTATGAAATAAGTTACTAATATAAACGTTCTTTTGATTATTTTATGTATGTATTTTTCTAGTAATAAAGCCTTAATTATATAATAATTATCTTTAATTATAATATTAAAGATTTATGTAAATAGATAAATAAATAAATATATGGGACACTTACACGGTCGTCCGCCCCAAAGAAAGTAACTTAATACTTGTGTTATTGTAGACAGACAACTGGTGAATATATACTTATATATTTTTTAAATACATACTTAAATACAAATATACACCCAGACTCGAAGACCAACAAATTCATTTAGAAACTAGTCGGGCTCATCCGATAAAATAAGACGATTAAAATACATTTATTACTTTTGTACTGTTGATCTCCCCAAGTAATGCCTAATTCTATAAATTATTTAGCGACATACTTCTTTTTAGAAAAAATATATGTGTAAAGTAAACAAAGAAAAATTTATAAGGAAATGCAGATTACAAAATATAAATTATGTAAATGTAGTCACTTAAAGGTATGGCTTAAATTCTGTTTACATTTTTATGACTCTAATAAAATACATACAACACCACATTCGATAAAATGTTTTTAGATTAATATGAAAGTTTCAAAGTTTTAAAACAATATTTGGTAAAAGGGATGCTTTGTTCGGGTTCCACTCATATTTTAGTACTGTCTTGTACCTGCTTTATCTGTGCACAAGTTATTTTCAATTTTGCAATGATCATAATTGAAGTTACGATAGAATTATTTTTCTGTAATCTGCTTTTGTTAAGAGAATTTATGTAATGTATGCTTATACATGCAGGACATGTCACCACACGCCGCCACCACGAACAGCCCACGCAATCACTACACACACTGTGACAGTCTAAACTTTACATGCATATTGGTAGAGTTGTGTACTGAATTGATAGTTAAGGAAGCTATCTAAAAAAATTTATTTGTTTCTCATGTAATATGGTTTTTCGGAATGAGCATTTGGTACTTGTTACATTGTATGTACATTTTTGATAAAAATATTTTTATCAAAATTTTTGGATTTTTCATACTAAGTATTCAGCAGCGCCGAACGTCACGACAGACGTCAGACATAGATGTTGATGCGTGTCTGGCGGATAAGCTCGCGCGGCCTGGTACCGCATGCCGAAGGCTTACGTCTACATGTACATTACATTGGGGCAAATCATTACACCACAATCTCTACAATCGTTTCGTCCCCAAAACCGAAGCACCATCAGGAGGATAGGCTCCCCGACAAAATCTAACTATGGTTTCTGAAGAAAAAACGGTTTTATATCCTACATGTTCATAAGCTTCGAATTTTACTTAAGTTTTGTACAAGGTATAAAATTCTTATTATCTAACTAATCCTCAACAGTATAGTAGGCTTTCTGTATTAGCCTCTTTATAACAGTGTTTTTAAACTGTTCTAATTGTTAACCTAAAAATTGATTGTGGATTTTTATTATTGAATCTTATACCCAAACCCACAAATGATTTACGTACTTTTGCAATAAGCAAATATATTATTCCTAAAACTCATACTGACTGGAATGCCCTAAATCAAATAATTTAAAGGACGTAATGGTAACCTATGGTAACGGAAAGTTGAATTTTCGACATCTTCAACTCAACTTAGGGCAAATGTGAAGGGAAAAGATTAATAGGATAAACAAAGAAATCATGGTTTTAAAACATGCACTAGGAATATTTGACTTAGGTAAGTGTATTATAATATGCTAACATCCAAACTAATTAAAAGCCGTGTGGTATCCGGCTGAGTAGAATTGACCACCCACTTTCTTACCGAGGTTCGTAAAAGGCGACTAAGCTAACTTGATTGTCGGGCAGGCGGTGAGTTGCAAAATACATAGATTTAGAGATGTCTTTTTTACTCAATTATATACAACTTACCACGCTTCCCAGTACATAGGCATCGTGATGCAGCAATAAAACTAGTGAAATATAATATAGCTATCTCGCCTTTTCACGCTCATAAACCGCTGTCGGAAAGGGATAGAGGATTTATAGTGTGCACTACAAAAACTTTATTGCGCGCTCCTCGTAAATTATACGCAGACTTAGCGCTGAGGAAAATTTTAAAGCGCTTGCTTTTATGGAAGGCTACCTTTGTGTTTTTATTTAAAGCTAGCTTATTATGCTCAGTTTTACTATTTTATAACTTTTTTTATACAAGGGGAAATTTTTTATCCCCTCCTTCCTTCTATACCCCTCGATGACCAGCCTCCGCTCTTGCAGAGAGACCCGGGATCTCTGACGAACTACGCCGGCGCCTATCTTATGCCATATCGTGCTCTTCCAGATATAGTACGGAACTTGTAACCTTTCTGCTTGCTAAGCTTGCTATATAAGCTCTAAACCTTCTCTCCAAAAACGGAGAGAAGAGGCCTATTCTCAGCAGTGGGATAGTATCAGGTCGCTACTTACTTTCTTTTTTTGTAACCTTAATAACTTGTTTACTCTCAGGGTCAAAAGGAATGAATACAACCTCCACTCTGACCATTTGCGAGAGGTCCTATCAGTAGGGACTACTATTAATTATCAGGGCAGTTTATACGGCCCCTTCTCCGCCTGAGAGGGATCAGCCTTTTCGCAATTACGCTTAGTAGTCTCAAAAGTAATAATAAAATTATTTTGCTATAATCGGCGATGAAGTATAATAGAAAATATATATAATGCTAAATGTAGAGTGGACAATCGGTTATCATACCTGATATATGCAGGAGTCGTAAAACACATGCACAAACCTCCACCACGATACACAAGAACTATATAGGTAACCAGATGGCGCATTCCAATGGCTATGATAAGCAATTAGTACATAATATATTAAAAAATAAACCGAAGTTGCAATTGACAAAACATTTGTACGCGGTGCCACATTACAAAGATAATAAGTACAAAGCCAGTCTGACCTATTTTGGAGCATTGTCAGAACGAATTTCAACTATATTTAAATCCAAATCAAATATAAAATTAGGTTTTTAAGGTTCTAGGTTATATAAGGAATTTCATCAATATTGGTTTAGCGGATTCGCCGCGAAAGAGTAACAAACATACATCAATAATCATAAACTTTCGCATTTATAATATAAAGTAGGATGGAAAAGAAATGCAAAAGGAAGCTATATCCTTAAGGTTATTTGTTAAGTCTATAAATATAATGTTTAACTCATTTTCTAAATATCTTAGTGTCATGATTGATGGTCTAAAAATTTTTAACATACATTAATAATCAAAATAAATTTAGTAACAAACATACATCAATTATCATAAACTTTCGCATTTATAATATAAAGTAGGATGGAAAACAAATGCAAAAGGAAGCTATATCCTTAAGTTATTTGTTAAGTTATTCGTTAAGTCTATAAATATAATGTTTAACTCATTTTCTAAGTATCATAAAGAGTCATGATTGATGGTCTGATAATTTTTATACAAACATTTATTATATTAATTTACAGTTAATAGTTTATAATTAACGTAAATTAACTTTAAATTTATATTTGTGGAGAAACAAATGTAATTAACTTTATTATTTACGTGTATTGCTTATTAATAACCGGAAAGCTTTGGTGCTTAAATATTATTAATATAGTATATATTATATCCTCCTACCCTTATCCCACTCTAAGTGGGGTCGGCACAACATTTTATAAACATGCTGTAACATGATTTGGCTGCGTTTTTACGACCGGCCGCCTGCCTGCCGTCGACTTACCTTAGTCGTATTTTACGACACCTCGGTAAGGAGGTTGGTCTATTCTATTAAGCCGGATACCACACGGTGGGTCAACGTACCTTAGTCGCCTTTTACGACACCTCGGTAAGAAATGAGGGTGGTCTATTCTACTCAGCCGGATACCACACGGCTGGTCGACTTACCTTAGTCACCTTTAACGACACCTCGGTAAGAAATGAGGGTGGTACTATTCTACTTAGCCGGATACCACACGGCTAAATATTAATATAGTATAATAATTGTAAATTAAAACACATGGTCGTCCGTTCCCAAGTAACTTAATACGTTACGGGTGACAGACTGATAGGAAAATATATACATATATAATTTTAAATATATTACTTAAGCACATATACACACCCAGACTATTTTTATACTTTTTTATCTCTCAGGATTCACTTATAGGATGACGTTACCCGCTAGACTCTACCAGCTTTACTGTCCACCTGGTTACGTTGTTAATTGTTTAAACAGCAATTTTAATGGGCTAACAGCATATGGGCAATTTGATACGACACTCCTTTTATATAGATGTCATACTTTACAAAATCCAACCATCTCTATTAATGCCTTATTCTAGTTATATATCTATCCATATTTATATGAAACACTCGTTAGGTCACATAATTTTCATCCCTCCCCATTATATGTCCATGCCATCTTAATCTTGCACTTCTCGTCTTTTATAATAGGCGTAACTTTCAGACTTACTCTTATATACTCCAAACCACACATACCTTAACATTCTCATCTCATTTGCATTCACTTTTCTTTCATCCGTCTATTTCATTGGTACCAACATTCTGATCTAAACAATCCGATAGGTCTCATGACCATTTTATAAATAATGTTGTTAATTCATCTCCTAATGCCGTGTGGTATCCGGCTGAATAGAATAGTACCACCCTCATTTCTTACCGAGGTGTCGTAAAAGGCGACTAATGTAAGTTGACCCATCGTGTGGTATCCGGTTTAGTAGAATAGACCGCCCTCTTTCTCACCGAGGTGTCGTAAAATACGACTGAAGTAAGTTGAGATCAGGCACGCAGCCGGTCGTAAAAACGCAGCCGAATCATGTGACAGCATGTTTATAACATGTTGTGCTGACCCCACTTGGAGTGGGATAAGGGCAGGAAGATGATGTTGTTAATTCATCTTCTAATTTATATATTTATGCTATAGGTGCTTCATTCCAAATAAATACTTACTTACTTACCTATATTGTAAATCCAATGACCTACCACAAGACCCATTTAAAAATGGAACTCGGGTACCAGACGAGACGATCGTAAAACGAACCTTTTAGTGTTGTGCATAATGCTGGTGCAATCAATAAATGTCATCGATACGTGAAAAATAAAAAAGTAACTTTTCTGATTTTTTCATAATCTTTAACGAATCTATGAAGTAACATCTGAAAATTGTAGCAAAAAATATTTATAGTTATAAAATAATACGAACATAAACATATTGTAACTGGAATGAAATTACTGAAATTTTAAAAGCTTTTTATTAGAAGATAGTGTTGTATCAATACAGTCTCGTACTATAAGTAAAAAAGTAAAGGGACCTATTCGAGTAAGTAAGACCTTTCGCAGATAAAGAGTGCAAATAATGCAATTTCAATGTCGCAGGTTACAAAATATATTCAATGAGTTCTTCAGGGTTTCTTCTAATACCTAATAATCTTATCTAATGATAATATAATTGGTGCTATATTTTTTGTATATAAGAAAATATTTTTTTTTTAACTAAATTTACTCCATAAACATAATTACTTTTATGATTATTGTAAATAATGTGATTTCTACAGGATGAGGAAAAATATACACAGAAATTAATGATTAAGTAAGCAATTAATTTGCTTCAGTCAAACAACTAAGTTAAAAACTGTTCTTGTTCATAGATATCATATTTGTTACTTTCGGATTTTGAAGTAATTTATGTGTATTAATAATAAGGAAATAGAAGTAATAAACAAAATATACAATCTGTCGATCATGTATTAGTACAACACTATTTATATGATGCGTCTACTGATCGTAAAACTTTTCGCGCGTAAACGTCACTGTTGACATTAGCTAGCAGCTGCGGCGCTGCCTTAAAATCCTTTGTGTTGTACCGTCTAATAACGGGATTTGTTTTATCGCTTTTTGCGCTTTAATCACGTAATCGTTAAAGTTGTACTGTAGCGAAGTATAAATCTTTATACAAAAAAAAAGTGTATAAAAAATATATATTATTAAATTGTTCCAAATGCAAAAGAATTGATTACTAAGCGCCATCTAGAAAACTTTTAATTGATTACTCCGTAACGTTTATAGCATTTGAAACTCGTTGCCATTTCCATAGATAAATTTAAACAGCCTGACAATATTTTATGGGATATTTAGGTACGTTTTACGACTGCAGACGGGACCGAGTCTGTCTAGATTTTAATACTAGTTCTAAGAGATAGAGCAATAAACGTTCCGTTTTAAAGATAGGCTTTTAGTGCTTTGCATAAATTTTGTAAGGGTTTTGTTACTTTTAATTATAGGCGGTCGTATTATTTAACCTGCTCACATACATTATTAAGACTATAATTTATCTGTGGTGTGGGCATAGAGTTATTTAACTTAGAGTAGCGGTGACATAGACAGTTCTGTAAGTGACAATAATATAATAAATAATGAGAGGGAAGATGAAACTCGTATACTTCATCTTTGTCTAATCACGCATAAAAAAGAGAGACAGATAGATAATTTGCTTTCTCTTTATGGTAATATGGCTATAGTCTATTTTCCTACACTAGTATAATGTAAAATTGAAAATATTTCGGCAGCAGGGTCATCTCGCTTACTCCCCGGGTAGGGGGTAGGCGGGGTACGGGCCTCGAGGCGTACCTCTTTGCCCGGGCAGTTCCTCGCTGGCACTTAAGTACGGTCTGTATTTCGGCCGTAGGCCGTCACCTAGGTGACCTAAGGGATGTCTGGTTCGGTGGGGAGGTCTGGGAATGGTAGCTCCCAGACTTCAAAGTCTTCTCCAGGTGGTCCTAGTTCGGGTGGTGTCATGATCGGTGGTGTCATATCCGGTGTTTTCGCCCTCTCGCCCATCGCATCGTCCTCGTCGTCGCCGTCGTCATCCGCATCGGGCCGCGGAGACGGTGACCGCAGGAGCTCACGAGGCAGGGAACTTCCATCGGGTGGTCGCGCATGGAGTGGCGCGATGCCATGGAGGTGAACGTGCGCGCTGTTGTCCGCACGCGCGAACATCCGGCGCGCAAGTCGACGGACATACTCCTCCACCAGTCGGTACTTAAAAATATTTCGGCGAAAATATTTGAAAGATTGACCTCCAAGTTTCTTGCTGCTTTTTTCCTTAAAACCAACATTCCGAACCAGTTGTAACTTCATCAGTTATATTGATCCTTTACGATTCAAAACTGCTTGAGCGACCTTATTTGAATAAAGATAATTTTGATTTGATTTGATTCAATGATTTTATATCTGTATAATGTGCATAGAACTAGAGCTAGTAGCATAGATTATACTGGAGTAGGGGATCGAAATGTGACAGACAAAAAATAAGATAAGATAAATCATGAAACAACATGTTTTAAACATGTTCTGCCGACCTATTTAGAGTAAGAGAATGGAGAGCAGGAGAATGATTATAGACAAAGATGAAATATACAAGTTCCATGTTCAGTGTCATTATTTATTGTGTTCGCCTACTCTAGGATTAATAACTCTATAATTGAAACTGTGTTTGTTGGATGACGCGACAAATTGATTTTGTATAGCATAATATTAGATCAAGTACCTTGTCAATATGTTAAATCTCACTCGCCGCTTGTTGTCATGTCAGCCATTTTTAAGTTATTACTTAATATAAAACTAGAACAAATCTAAAGTGTCTGCGATCGATAACATAAACAAAACTTTAGATAAAGCTAATTTCATATTATAATATTTATCATGATACGGTGTATAATAGACTCTCTCTCTCTGGCTATGTATCCCACATGGTGGTGGGGTTAGCCTTCCTTATTATTCTCCTCCACTTCGCTCGGTCATGGACATCGTCGTCGGTAACTTTGCATACACTCTTATCTTATCTTTGTGTAATAGACTCTTTTATCATAATTTGATACTAAGAAAATTCCTTTAGGTAAATATGACATACCTACGTCCAAAAGTTTATTAAGTATTTAATTTAAGGTATCCGGTTTGAAGTCTTACTTTGAGAAAGCCGAGGTTCACCAAAACCCACTTATAACAGTGTCTTACACTTACATCCTTGTTAGGTCGACTCACCGAAAATATAGGCGTCCAAAAAGTGTCCTGTACGACCCTGACGATAAATAGCAATCGCAAACATAAACACATATAATACACGCAAACAGCGTCTTCGCCGGCGAAGACGAGGTCTTAGTTCTCTGACGTCGGTCGACCGTGGCTACTCGCCATACTCCCGACGCCATGATAACTAATCGTCATACTATTAGCCCTCCACTACACGTCGCCCTAAGCCGTGGTCCGGCCTCACAGGAGGCACCCTTAGGACGACGTTCCCCGACGCTAGTAGGACTTATGCGCTCTACTCTCCGCGTTTCGCAACTTCGTCGATACTTCTGCCCTCGCCTGTCCCGCCCGGTGACGCTGTAAATGCTGTTAGTGCTAACAGCATATAGTCAATTCGAAAAAATAAAATAATAAAATAAAAAATAAAAAGACGCCATTACTTCTTTTCGATTATTTTGATTTAGGGCATTCCAGCCAGTATAAGTCTTAGGAACTCTTAATAATACATTTGAAAAGTACGTAAATTGTTTGTGGATTTGGGTATAACAAGCCGATCGGGCTAACAGCATATAGTCAATTCGAAAAAAAAGGTATCCGGCTGAGTAGAATAGACCACACGCTTTTCTTACCGAGGTGTCGTAAGTTGACGTCAGGCAAGCGGCTAGTCTTCAAAAAATATCAAAATCATGAAATAACATGTTGTGCCGACCACACTCAGAGTGGGATAAGGGCAGGAGGATGATGTAAATTATACTTGAATTAGTTAAAAAAAAATTCTATCACTAAAACGCCTTGCAATACGTAAATTGGTAAGTACTATATTTTAGTATAGCAATTTAGTTGTTACTATGCCGAGCTAAGCTTCAATAGGCCGTAAGCGATCGATTTCGCTGCGTCCCAAGTTTTTAAGATTCACTCGAGACACTCGAGACTGTTTATGCTCTACATATTTTTACGTCGACTTACTGAAAAAAGTCGAGTTTCGAGTCTGGGTGTATTTATGTATTTAAGTATTCATTACATATTATATATGTAGTATACGGTTGACCGAGCCTTGCTCGGTAATTTTTTACAAAATAAAAAAAACTAAAAAAAAAGAAAAATATAATTGGATAGGCGAGGCCCGTTCCTAGGTATTTCATTTCTAGAGACCACCCGTTCCCCGAATACTCTACTCTGACTTGACAGTTTTCAGCAAAAATAGTATATATTCAAATTAATTTTAGTTTTTGGTCATGAAAATTTTTTTGTATTTTTTTAATGACCAAATACTTGATAACATTTTTTTAAAATAAAATCTAGCTAGATCGATTTTCCCCCCAAAACCTCTTGCATATTTAAATGAGTTAAACTTGTATATGTATGTATATTTTCTAAATTTCGGAAACAGATCCAACGATTTTCATGGAACTTATAATAGTATGTAGAGGGTTTTGGGGGCGAAAAAACGATCGAGCTAGATTTCGTTTAAAATAAATGTCGTTTTATCCCTATTTTCGGGGACTAAAAAAACTGTTAAAAGAGAAATAGAAAAAGAAACTTAAATTTTCTGTCATGTAAAGTTGTAAATCTGGAAGCGGCGTGCTAGAAAATTATAATACCTGGGATCAAGTCCCACATATCCACAGCCCTCTTTTCTTTTTAATTATTGTATTTTTTTATATCTTTTAAATAATTACAGAGCAAGGCTCGGTCACCCAGATACTATTAAGTTTAAACACTAAGGGCCTGTTTCACAAGTTACCAATAAACTGTCAGTTAGATTATTCGGAACACATAAGGCTTATTCAGCACTTAAAGTCCCTAATAAGTTAACAAGTAGATCATATGACTGTTATTTGTTTATCTGCTGGATAGCAAATTCCTATTTCAAAATGGCCGCGATTTAATTTATTTTTAATTTGTCACTTTTTAGAATATCTTTTTAAAAACATTTATCCGTTTCTTAGTTTATTTGTCGGTTAACTATCTGACACTTTATCAGTAACTTGTGATACAGGCCCTAAGATTTCGGATCTATTAAATAACATTTTTTTTAAATTTAGAATAGTAAGGTATGTTTTTGTGAATATTATGAGATATCATGCCAAAGATAATAACAAACGAAAGATACGCGCGATTGCCACGTTCAGAAATAAAGAAAAAGATGTATTATATGATGGACCTCCGAGCTGTTTAATATATCATTAAGTAATTTGTAAAATCGAATCACTTTTATAACGACGTTCGAAAACCGTAAGGTGGTATTAAATATTCTACAAGTGAATTTATGCGAAGACGAGAACAGCTAGTGGAGTAGACGTTCGTAATTTTTTTTATTGATAATATTTTTTGTCTTGCAGCAATATTTTATCTGTTAATATATGTTTTAAGACTTACGCAAATTTCTAATTAAAAATAAGTATAAAGTCTATTAATTATTATTTTATTAATAGTCCATTGCGGTTAAACATATTTTAGGAAATTTTTGAGGATTATGCCACAAGTATTCTCGGTTTTTTATTTCGGTATTTTGTAACAATTTCCTTTTTCATGGAAAATATTTGTAGGAATTTATTCGGCACTTATTATACAAACACAAGCACGGGAGCACAAATAAAAGAGATCTTTTAATGACACGATATATTGTAAACGTCTTTATCAAGAGCAGTCAATGACAGAAGGAAGGAGTACTTTTGACAGACAAATATATATAATGATGTTTGGGTGCGTTCACATTCCATCGACATTTATAATTTTTTTATAGATATCGTTCAAAATAAAAAAATGGTGAAAAAATTTTTCAATAAATTGATGTTAATATCATAAATGCGAAAAACTCTCAATCTTTCTGTATGTCTGTTACGCTTTCACTAAAACTCTCCTGGATCAATACTGATGAAATTCGGTATAAAACAGATAATTCATAATTGAGGATATTTTTACAATTTGAACTGAACGATGTCAGGGTAATACTAGTAATAATCATTAAAAATCGTATGAACCGTCCATTGCTTTAGCTTGTGGATGAATTAGGGATAATTTATTGTTTCCCACATAAATTTGAATCCATCTTGATTACATCCCAAACCGGTGATTGTCTTAAATAACCGCAATGACACCGCTGCTCGTGGCCGATGCAAATTATAATCGATCGTGGGTACCAATCGAAGATGCAATTGTTTTTTTTTATTACATGCTTGCAGCTTTATCCGTGTAATCGTGACAGGTAGTCTGAGGAATGTGAGTTACCATTTTATTTATACTAGCCGTATAGTATCCGGCTGAGTAGAATATACCATCCTCATTTCTTATCGAGGTGTCGTAAAAGGCGAATAAGGTAAATTGACCTACCGTGTGGTATTCGGCTGAGTAGAATAGACCATACTTATTTCTTACCCAGGTATCGTAAAAGGCGACTAAAGTAAATCGACCCATTACTCAGCCGTATACCACAGGTATGCTCAATATAAAATGAACTTTCTACTTTTGACTTACCCGTTGGTACAGGTGGTAGTGAATCTGCTTTTAGTTCCGCGAGTCGCGGGTTCGATTTCTGCCGAGGGCCAACATTTTCTATAAATGAATTTGTTGGCCTTTGAGCCTGGGTGTATATTTGTATTTAAAAATTATATATGTATATATTCACCAGTTGTCTGTCACCCATGACACAAGTATTCAGTTACTTACTTTGGGGATGGACTACCGTGTGTGTAAGTGTCCCATATATATTTATATCAAATTTCTGACTTAATTAAGTTCGATAAATTAATTCAGTTCGGCCAATTGCGATATGTGCGGGACGACGGATTATGTCCAGCATATTTTATTAGAATGTAAGAAGTACGATGGGGAGAAAGAACACTTTATGCGGAAATATAATTTAAGTTATAATAATGTAGGAATTCTAACAAGTGTTCTCTCTTACCCATCTGCTGATATATTTAAGGTACTAGTTCATATATTTTTTAAGAAAGTCATTTAGTTTAGTTAGTAATTGGTAATTTAATTTTTGTATATATTAATTTAGGCGCCGATGGGACTGACATATCCTTGAAGGAAAAAAGTCCTAAAAAAAATAAAGATTAAAAAAAAAAGTTCGATAACTTTAATTTTACTACCAGTTGCCTAACTCAGATAAAATATAAGTGGAAAAAGTCCAACTGTGTGTGTGGTGGGCCTTAGTTACATTCCAATATTCAAATCCGTATCGCAATCTCGTATTTAGCGTTAAATTGCTTTAAGTTATCGAAGTCAACATAAACTTAGCATATAACGATCGCAGCCGGGCGGAAATACTTAATATGATATCAATATTTAAAAAGGAAAACGCCTTCTTCACGAGATAAATAATTAAATTATTATAATAATTATTATAATAATTAAAACAACTTATTCTATACTCTAAGCTGTGATGGCCCAGCGGTAACACCGTACGACTCTTTCGAGGAGGTCACGGGTTCAAAATCGGGTAGACACCAATCAGTTTTACTGTTAAAACGTGTCTAATTGATAATTGCAATTTATCACACGCTTTTCGGTGAAGGAAAACGGTGAGGAATCCTGCATATCTCTAGAGAAATCTGGAGATATGTGTAACCTACTTAGAGTGGGGTCGGCACAATATGTTATAACATGTTGTCACATAATTTGGCTACGTATTTTCCGACCAGCTTGTCCCGCCGGGAGTGGAAGAAAAGACTCACCAGTCGGTAACAACAATTTTATTGGGTCGTAGGTTTACTGCCCGTCAATGCTATGCTCCGTAAGTAGGTAGGTGTGCGCTAGGTACTGCCCTGGCTTTGTCTATCTGCGGAGTAGGCCGTGCAGCGCGCGCCCAGAGAACGAAGAGCCGACCCGAAGAACGTCGGGCCCGGGCTCAAGGTCACTGAAGTCCGGCTCTGGCTGAGATGGGGGTAAAAGGTACCTTTTCTAACCCCGATATGACACCCTGAAAATGACGTCCAGCGTGTGAGTTTCTTTTAGTGCCTTCATCTCCTCTGATTGCGTGCACGGCAGTGTAGGCAAAGCAGGGCTAATGCGCTAGTGAAAAAGTGATGTGCATGTCGCAATCAGAACGGAGAATATGGTGAAGGTAATAAAAAAAGTTAATGAAGTTAAACAACAATAAGAAAAAATAGAATTTGGAATAATTACAAATGTTAGGTAAATTGAAATGAAAGTTATAAAAAAAAATACTACTAATGTCAAACAAAGGAAAATTACAAAAGGTCAAATTAAAGTCGACAGAAGGTCGCGAGGCATGATTCAGCAAAAGGCTATGATCTATGCGTAAAATTTTGTTCAGCACTTACCCAATACGTGGGGAAATAAATACACAAAATACTAGATATGAAAAGGTAAAATATATCTAGGCTGTTCGTCCTCTTCGAAGAAAGGGGCACGCACGATTAAAGTCACAGGTCATCATGCCTGTGAACGTGCGCACCCCGTCGACTCAGGAAACGAACAGGCCGGGCTGACGGGCTAATGCGCCCGCGACCACCTAAGGCGAGACAGGAGGCGGGGAGGAGCGGGAGGAGGTCCCGCGTCGTGTGACTAGGAATGAGTCACACGATTCCGCGCGTTAAAAAATTGTTTAAATAATAAAATATACATAAATACGTTTAAATAAATATAAAAATACATAAATATACGTTTTTTACGTTACAAGCTGCCTACCTGACGTCAATTTACCTTAGTCTTCTTTTGCGACACCTCGGTAAGATATGAGGGTGGTTTATTCTACTCAGCCGGATACCACAGTGTGTCAACTTACCTTAGTCGCCTTTTACGACTCTACGGTAGGAAATGAGGGTGGTCTATTCTACTCAGCTGGATACCACACAGTGTGGCAACTTACTTTAGTCGCCTTTTACGACACCTCGGTAAGATATGTGGGTGGCTAATCTACTCAGCCGGATACCACTCAGCGTGTAAACTTACCTTAGTCGCATTTCACGACACCTCGGTAAGAAATAAGGGTGGTCAATTCTCCTTAGCCAGATACCACACGGCAGTCTAATATGTCAGTTTGTATAATGTTTAAATATTTCCAAAATTTCGCTACTCGGTGTTAGTACAAACCTCTGTATTTAGATTTTCGGTCTAGGTACTCTGTCACGTAAAATATTTGTAGATATAGTCCATTTTCGGTCTCGACATCATTAGACTGAATATTCATATATAGTTTTATTCGATGTCGACAAATACCATTCATTCTATGTAGGGCTGTCACGCTTGCTTATAGAGAGAGATCCCGTGAGCGTCAGACCTTCGTCATTTTATAAAAGCTGAAACTTTGTCAGTGCATGCTTCCAACAAAGGTAAGAACGATGCCAGATTATGGAATTTGGATCATAGTGGCTTTGGGAGATACGAGGTATAGTTATAATATAGTTAGGTCGTTACGTACTCCGCAGTTTTTTTTATGGAATGGTGTTGTTAAAATATTAAATTATCAATACTTGAAAATAGCGTATAAAAAAAACTGCCGAGTACGTAACGACCTAACTCGCCATCTCGTTCGCACCTACCCGTATATATACTTCCCGCTCTTACCAACCGCAACCTTTTATGCTTGTCTGGCTGGGGTAGGAACTATCGAAAATGTCTGGCTAAAGGGGAAACATCATCTTATTCTTATCCAAGTAATATATATTAAAATCAGCTTTTATACTATAACGTAAATAGAAGTCAAATTTCATGAACTTTAAGGGTGTCTGGCAGGGGGTTTCCACTAGCTAAGTGTCTGGCATTGACCGACGTGATTTTTAGCATTATTCTAAAGGTAATATCAAAAGATCAAGCTTTATACTATGACGAAATTAATTCGGAATTTTGCAACATTGAGTACCTCATATCTCCCAAAGTCACTATGATCCAAAATCCATAATCTACCATCGTTCTTACCTGTGTTGGGAGCATGCACTGATAAAGTTTCAGCTTTTATAAAATGACGAAGGTCTGGCGCTCACGGGATCTTGGACCATTAGTAAAATCTTAACAAATGTGTATACTTTATATATATATATACAAAATATAATAATAACTATAACGTAGTTCTGTAATGTCTATAAATCTGGACGCAAGTCCAACGAGTCAGCACAATGCCATCGAGTTCACCATAGTGGCGGACGTCGAGTTTGACAGTCCAGCAGACGGTGGGTCAACCTTTCTATATCATAGCGAGAGGGCACAGTGGACAACATTCAAGCAGTCACTTACACTACACATGTTCAACTCACACATCCTTGAGACGGACATACAGGACATGAACGTCGAGGAGCTGGAGACACACCTCAAGGAGATCACGAAAATCATACACATGGCGTGCAGTGAGTCTATGCCGACCAGATCCAAGGGCGGACGCCGCCAGGCTCCCTGGTGGACGGAAGCCTTGGAGTCCCGCAAAAGGGAGGTTATCAGTCTGCACAGAGAACTGCACGCTGCAAACAGACACGACACTTTAACAGATACACTCATTAACAGACATCGCGAAACAAAAATACTATACACACAAGAAATCAAGGCGGCCTCCTCAGCACATTTCAGAAGCTTCTGCACTAAACAGAACAAGGAGACGGTATGGTCTCTGACCAACCGACTTCTTAAGGACTCAAACCCGAGGAAGCCCCCTGTCACAGTACGTGTCAATAACACTCACACAGCGGATGGAAAGGAGACGGCGCGAGCACTGCTCGACCACTTCTTCCCTGACGACACAGTCACTCACGATACACTTCCAAAACACACCGCACTTAGAGGCGACATGCATAACACTCCTGATACAGAGAACGATCCTCCATTCGCTGAGGAGGAGGTGATTGAAGTTCTTAGGGGCATGAATCATAAAAAACCTCCCGGACTCGACAATCTTACGTCCGACATCTGCTATCAATTTGCGGTGCTTTACCCCAAACTGATGACAGATTTACTAAACAGATGCCTCGCACTCCACCACTTTCCCAGCGAGTGGAAGACAGCCCTCGTCAGGATCATCCCCAAACCCGGTAAAGAGGATTACTCCTCATTACCGGTATGAGGCCCATAGGCCTCATACCGGTGTTTGGGAAACTCCTCGAAAAACTTTTCATTAAACGGATAGTATATACACTGTACAAAAACAAACAATACAATCCAGCGCAGTACGGGTTTAGGGAGCAGACAAGCACCGTGATGGCGATCGATGCGGCCCTAAGTAAAGTCAAGCGAGCCAAGGCAGGTAGGGAACTAGTCATCGGCGTATCCCTCGACATTGAAGCTGCCTTTAACAACGCCTGGTGGCCCGCTTTGCTGCAAAGGTTACGGTCCTCGGGATGCCCCCGCAACATATACGGGCTCGTGGCCGACTACCTGAATGCAAGATCTGTTACGATGGAATACGCCGGCGCGAGGGTCACTAAAACCATGACCAAAGGATGCATTCAGGGGTCGGCCTGCGGCCCCGTGTTATGGAATATAATACTGGACGATCTCCTGAATACGCAGTTACCTAGGGGATGCCATTTGCAGGCGTTTGCCGACGACGTGCTTCTGATTACTCATGCGCGCCGTCTTTCCGATCTCCAGAGTCTGACCTCGGGTGCTCTGCAAACCATTGTCGAGTGGGGGAGAGGAGTTAAACTTACGTTTGGACCCTCTAAGACCAAAATGGTCGCCTTCACTGGCAGGGCACGGGGAGCACAGATCGAGATGGATGGACAACCACTCACCTTCGATCGACAGTTCAGATATCTGGGGGTCGTAATAGACGACAAGCTGTTGTTCAACAGCCACGTTAGGTATGTGATTGGCAAGGCCGCGCGCATATTCAGTAGGCTTTGTCTGTTTTGCCGACCCACTTGGGGCGTCCACGCCGAGAACGTCCAGACTATATACCGGCAGGTCATCGAGCCAACGGTGACGTACGCTGCTGGAATATGGGGACACGTGGCGGGAAGGACGGGTATCAGAAAAAGGCTGCTGGGTCTGCAGCGCGGCTTTGCCATTAAAGCTATCAAGGGTTTTCACACCATATCAACCAACGCGGCAATCGCGTTGGCACAATTCACCCCACTGGACTTAAAAGTCCAGGAGGCACATGCAATCGAACACACCACACTCACACGGCGTGCGAGTTTTCTCCCTTCGGATATTCTGATGGAGACTCGCACTCCACCACACAAACTGTTACACCCGGCCACCAGAGTGACCATCAAGCACCAAACAATCAATCACACTGAACTTGAACATTTACACGTCACACAAAACACCACAGTCATTTACACGGACGGCAGTAAGCAGGAAAATGGAGCAGTGGGCGCGGCTTATGTGCTTTATGAAGGCTCCCGGATTCGGGAGACTAAAAAGTACAAGCTACACGACTGTTGCTCCGTATTCCAGGCTGAACTGCTTGCCATCAGGGAGGCTTGCTCTAGAGCAAGCTTTCTTTGTAATAAGACCAGAGACACGCACGCAAACTTCTGGATCATCAGCGACTCCAGGTCTGCCCTGGAGGCGCTGAGGGACAGAAGCAACACACACCCCTTGGTAGTACATACCCACCATATTGTACGCGCGGCTACATGCAACATCAGCTTCGCTTGGGTTAGAGCGCACGTTGGCATCGCCGGAAACGAAGCGGCAGATGCAGCTGCCAAATTAGGGACCGCATTGCACCGGTCGCCAGACTATATCTGCTTTCCGCGGAGCCTCGCTAAGGCGCAGGCACGCCGCGAAGTCCATCGGGTTTGGCAGAATAGATACGGTAGCTCCGCACAGGGCGTCCGCACTCGGACCCTGCTGCCCATGCTGGAAGACATACACGAACTCTACACGCACACACCACACACATTTCAACTTACTCAGTTCATCACAGGACATGCATTCCACCGAGAGTACTTGAAGAGGTTCAAAATCGTCGAGTCCGATGTCTGTCCGTGTGACGATTACACGAAACAGACACTCGAGCACCTGGTTGCCGAGCGCCCCGCATTCGGCAAACAGAGGCTCGAGCATGAAAATCTCTGCGAGTACTTTCAGCTGGACCCATATAAACTCACCACATTAGTAGGGAAACACGTGGCTATTGAATCTTTCATAAGATTCACTAGCCACATCATAGATCACTTAAAACGATTCAACAACACTTAACACCTTTATACACAAAAACTATCCATCTCACAAATACATTACAAATACACTACACTTTATCCCGTAAGTACAACACAAGTGACACAAACCTAACAAATCCACAACACTAACAAGAACTCCTCTCGCCCCGGCACCTTACAGCACAAACATTAATATTTGTCCGGCCCCCCTCGGTATACTTAATAATATTAAGATGCCTATATAAGTAGTTATATAAGGATATAGTATATAAGTAATTGAATTAAGCGTGATTTTGCATGTATATATTTTGTTGTTTTCTGTTATACTCTTCTTTCTATATTGCTAAATTAATAAGTTTACGTCACCTATTTGTGTTAAATGTTTAATTATGAGACCCACTTGTGTTTGTTCTTTTAGCGGTAATTATAAGTCAGTAAAGTTAGTTTAAGATCTTTAGTTTTAGAATACAGTGTAAAAAGTTAAGCAAACAGGCAGGGTGGACGTATCCAATCGCGGAAGCCACCACCCTTGACCTGGATGAGTTTGGCCAAATGGGGCGTTTCTCAGCAGTGGGCCGAATAAAAAAAAATACAGCGACCCACTTAAAATCGGGAAAAAAAAAATAAATAAATAACGTAGTTCTAAAACACCTACACAATAAGGTTTCTTAATGAATTATGAAGTTTTAGGTTCCTATAGATCAATGTCCTTTAATATTGATATAATAGTCATTACAATCGCCAATATTAACGCCGTGTGGTATCCGACTAAATTGAATAGACCACCCTCATTTCTTACCGAGGTGACGTAAAAGGCGACTAAGGTAAGTCGACCCGCCGTGTAGTATCTGGCTGAGTAGAATTGACCCACCTTCATTTCTTACCGAGGTGTCGTTAAAGGCGACTAAGGTAAGTTGTGGTATCCGGTTGAGTGGAATAGACCACACTACTTCTAAGCGAAGTGTCGTAAAATACGACTAAAGTAAGTTAACGCCAGGCAGGCGGCCGGTAGTAAAATACGAAGCCAAATCATGTGACAGCATGTTTATAACATGTTGTGCCGACCCCTCTTAGAGTGGGATAAAGGCAACTTCAATCGCGTGGACTGTTGTCTCGTGAGAGGTTGATAATAAATAGCTCTTTTCCTATTTTATTCCTGTAGAATTAACAGGATTTTAGCCTATATGTTACCCAGGTGTATCAGGAATAATTATGCCAAATTTCATCGATATTGGTTCAGTGGTTTCGTCGTGAATGAGTGACAAACATAAATCTATACTCACAAACTTTCACATTCATAATATTAGTAGGATATTGAATTTTGACAGCCCTAATTAGTCTCAAATACTATCTGTACTTGGGGGTTATAAAAACATAACGGATAGCATTTCCAGTGCCCTTGTATGGTAACGTAAATGTCAAGCAACAAAGTTGCAAGGACGTGGGCGCAAAATACAAGCGAATAATATTTTCATTATATTTATTTCGGATTATTATTATCAAACGTAATTATAAAATTATTTTCCTAAAATATATATAATGCTAAATGTAGAGTGGACAATCCGTTTTCATAGCTGATACATGAAGGATTCGTAAAAACACATGCACAAATCTCCACCACCGCCACCACAATACACAAGTACTACTTACGTTCACTATCACAAACTCAACAATCGTTTCGCCCCGCAACCGAAGCATCGGAGATAGACTCCACGAACAAAATCGCAAAGCGAAGCAATACCAAAATAAGCTTAGTTATGTGGGATTGTAAGTTTGAACGCAGCGGAGAGCAAGTGAGAAGGATGTATGAATGACAGAGTGAAAGGATTAGGTGACGTATGGATGGTTTTAGTTTATGGTTACGAGTCTGGAGTAATCGGAGATAGTCATAAGCCGAACGACGTAACGAAGTAACGACGCTAATGTGTTTTCCGTGCTCTGTAAAAAATCTTTGAATAAAGAAATAATTTGGAAAAAGAAGAATTTTAATAATCCCACAATTTTGGGGGCTCGTCCGGGATCGAAGAGAAAAAAAGGGATTACGAAAAAACATGTCGAAAGATGACGCCGCCCATACGCAGAGCACGTTACATCTCACCTCAAATCTTATACCTAAATTTAATGGGCAAGACAAAACATATCCCGCTGCAAAATGGGTGCAGGATGTGGAAGAATACAGTGAAATATGTGGCTGGACGCCATTACAACAGCTCTTAATGGCCCGACGCTCGCTGACAGGTACCGCCGAACTTTGGTTGCGCGCGGAACGCACATTTAAATTCTGGGAAGAGTTGAAAACGGCGATATGTAAGGAGTTTCCAGACACCGTGGATGCCAAGGCTATTCACGAGCTCATGACTCAACGGAAAAAACGGCGTGATGAAAGTTGTCTTGATTATATGCTCGTAATGAAGGAGCTTGGCCGGCGTGGCAAAATGGCGGACTACGTCGCTATAAAATATATAGTTGACGGGATAGTAGATAGAGAGACGAATAAAATTATGTTATACGGAGTAAATACATACGGCGAATTAAAAGAAAAATTAAAAATATATGAAACATTAAGAGAAAAAATTAAAAAGCATTCGGAACAATATAATAATGGCGTGTCAAAAAGTGAACATCAACGCAGTAAGGGAAATTTAAAAAATAATATAACAAAATGTTATAATTGCGGAGCCGGTGAACATTTATCGAGAGATTGCCCACGGAAGGTGGAGGGCCCAAAATGCTTTAATTGCAATGAATATGGGCATATTTCACCCCGATGCCCGCATAAAACATCTGAAAAAAGTAATTTTCATAGTTCATCAAATGCAAGATGGCGAAATACGAGAGCGGGCGATGCTATACTGCGTCCATCATATTATCAGTCTTTTGACAGTTCACGCTCATTAAGTTTTGTATTGCTTACGTACAAATATCATACAAATAATATTTGTACTTTATGCATGGGTACCGCCCACTTAGTGATGTCACACATAATGGTTACTACGATTATGCCACAGATTAAAAATAATCGGTAGAAATCGATGTTACGAGTATTAAAAGACATTTAATAACATTATATAAAGTTTTACTTTCTTCTTAGTTAATACATGAATACAAATAAAACAATGAGGATATTTTATTAGCACGAGTCGTCGGAATGATAATCAACACTAGACTCCTCCGATGAGGAGTCTTCAGTAGCAGTTATTATTAGCTCTTGTGTAGATAATATATTATCAAACGCAATATCACGTTCCCAATCAGAGAATATTACTCATTTAGTTCTTTCCACCACACTTGCCCAGTTCTCGGCCGTTACGTGGGTGCAAGCATTTTTTAGCAATTGCAACATTTTATTCGCTGTGAATGGGGGGCTTGTATTGCATCTCGCAGCATGCCCTTTTACTTGTGCCCATATAAGTTCTATTGCGTTGTACTGGCAGTGGTATGGAGGAATCCGAAGAACAGTATGGCCATATTCTGCTGCCATTTCATTGATTACATAGCGTTTTGCTCTCTTTTTGGTTTTTAATATTTTTATTAATTCAACTTTTAACATTGAGTCGTCCACATTTTCTCCATTGTCCCGAAGCCAATTAATTATTTCATGCTTTTTATTAGCCTGTGTTGGCATTTTGTCAATTTGACGGGAGTGGTAGGGCGCATTATCAATAAAAATTATTGATGGTTCTTCCAATGAAATGAGCATTTTTTTGAACCACTCTTCATACACATTTGCATTCATCTCTTCGTGGTAGTCATTTGATTTCTTCGATTTAAATGCCAACAGTGCGTCTTGTACAAATCCTTTTGCTGTACCTGCATGGCAAATGATTAGGCGCTCACCTTTTCCCATTGGTACTGAGGAAGTGGAATCAGCAGTATCATCAGTCCAGAAACGAGATAGTGTGTGGTTAGCGTTGAGCCATGTTTCATCCGTGAAAACAATATTTGCCCAATCTTGTATTTTCTTTGCCTCTCTTAAAAAATCACAACGTGCTATAGCTATATCTGTGCGTTCCATTAATAATTTTCTGTTATTTAACTTTTTATATGAAAAGCCAATTGTGTTCAAAACTTTGACCAAAGAAGATTTTTCACCATGAAATAGACCACTTCTTTTCAAAGAAACAATAAGTTTTCTCAAAGTTGGAATTTCTTTTCTCAAGTAGTAATCATATACATGACGACGAATAGCGTCAGCGTCAAAGTCATCAACAGCTGTCACCTTATGAGCCCGGCGCTTTCTTTTTGGTGTAGATGGTTTGTTTTGCTCAAAATACTCATGAAGTTTTAACACTAACTGTCTCGATTGTGCTTTCAACACACGTCCTTTCGGCATTTTCACGATCAATTAATATAAGTTTCACAAAAGTTTTTCCGAGGAATAAAGCTACTTAACTCAAGGTGTAACAGATGCGAGAGAACACTCAGAGAACGTAAATGCGTGTGACTATCACGGGCGTTTCGTTGAGAGTGACAGATCACGTCAAAATGGCGTCCGAGCGGAAGGTCTGTTGATGTTGCCAGTTGATGTATAATATATTTTTTATGATTATAATAAATACACACGGATTAACATTTATTTTCAAAAAACTAAGGCAATATTAAATCAAAATGTTGATTTCTATATCTGTTATTAGTTTACGTAGGTTATCATTAATCGAATTACTTAGGTACGTAATTCGATTAATGATAGTAGGTACTATAATCGGAATGGTATCGCATACGAGAATCTTTAGGACATCACTAAATATGTAAATCGTCAATCTGTCAAAAGATGGTTAATATAATGGACAGTGTATACGTGTTCAATGGCTACGTGCGAGGGAGACGGAGCGACTTCGACGTCAGCGCCGGTGATCAACAAGATGGCGAACACCGATAGCGGCCATAGTGACAGTGTGCGCCAATGTTGCTGTCAATTTGACACATACGATGTCAACAAACAAAACTTTAGTTGTGAAAAGCCTTTAAAGTTAGTGAAAATGTGCGGGAAAACGACAAAAGCGCTTATCGATTCGGGTAGTGATTTAAACCTAGCATCTTCTGAATTCAGTTGTGCCGAAAAGTTAATTCTTGACGATAACATAACCCTAACAGGACTCGGATATTCTAAGATTAGACCTATTGGTTATTTTGTAACGAATATTGAAATAGATAGTGAAAAGTATTATAACGTGCGATTTTATGTAGTACCAAATAATTGTATTCCGTTTGATGTAATTATAGGACAAGAATTTTTGAAAAATCTGATTGTTGTGATGGATGGAAGTGCAGTCTGGCTTAAGCCTAGTCAATGGCTAAGCAATTTTAATTGTTTTTCTTCCAGCATTGAAGTAGATCACCTAGGTGATAAAAGCCTCGAAGATAAAGTCATGCAGTTGGTTCAGGGGTACAAACCAAATCAAGTCAAGGAGTCTCCCATCCAGTTGAAGATTATATTGAAAGATGACATCCCTGTATCGCAGAGGCCACGAAGATTATCATTGTCTGAACAAGCTTTGGTTGAGAAGCAAGTTGAAGAATGGTTGGCTGATGGAATCATTCGCGTAAGGTTTTCGGAATATTCCAGTCCCTTAGTTCTTGTGAAAAAGAAGGATGGCACAACGAGAGTGTGTGTTGATTATAGACGATTAAATATTAAAATTATTAAAGATGAGTTCCCATTGCCTATAATTGAAGACTATATTGATAAATTGGCTAAAGCAAAGGTTTTTAGTGTTTTAGATTTGAAAAATGGATTTTTTCACTTAAGAGTCAGTAGTGAATCTATTAAGTATACAGCATTTGTGACACACAATGGACAATTTGAATTCTTAAGAGCACCGTTTGGTCTATCTATCTGTCCTAATTATTTTATGAGGTTCGTAACAGCAATATTTAGGGAGTTAATCACTAAAGGTATTGTTATGATATTCTTTGACGATTTATTAATTCCAGCGAAGGATGAATCTGAAGCATTGGCAAGACTTCAAGAAGTATTAACGGTGGCATCTGAATATGGATTACAAATAAATTGGAAAAAGGCTCATTTAATTTGTCGAAGCATAACATATTTGGGGCATACAATTGAAAATGGTCAAGTAAGGCCAGCAAGTGATAAAATTGAAGCAGTTATGAAATTTCCCGAACCAAAGTCGATCAAGCAACTACAAAGTTTCATAGGCCTTGCATCATACTTTAGAAAATACATCAAGGATTTTGCTCTCATAGCAAGACCACTAACAGAATTGTTAAAGAAACATGAAAATTTTATATTCAGCCATGAACAACGAAGTGCATTTCAAATATTGAAGGAGTGTCTTACAACTAGGCCTGTGCTACAGATATACGATCCGAGACGAGAAACCGAAATGCATACTGATGCTTCATGTGTGGCTTATTCAGCAATTCTAATGCAGCGTTCGGAGGTTGATGGAGGAATGCATCCAGTTTATTATATGAGTCGCAAAACGAGTGATGCTGAGAAAAAATATACAAGTTATGAATTGGAAAGTTTGGCTATCATCGAAGGAGTAAAAAAGTTTAGACCTTATCTGTATGGAATCAAATTCAAAATTATTACAGATTGCCAGGCATTCCAAATGACTTTGAAAAAAAGAGACCTGTGTACTAGAGTGGCCAGATGGGCATTACTTCTTCAAGAGTTTGATTTTGTTGTTGAACACAGACCAGGAATAAAAATGAGGCACACAGATGCACTCAGCAGGAACCCATATGTTGCTACAATAACCTTACAGGATGAGATAAGACAAGCACAGATGTTAGATGACGGGCTGAAGGCAATTATGCTTCTTCTAGAAGAAAACTCATATGAAGATTATTTTGTAAATAATGGACTATTATATAAAGGAGCTGAGAAGCATTTAGTTATTCCGAAAACCCTAGAAAATGAAATAATTAAAAGAGTTCATTCAAATGGACATTTTTCAAAAAGGAAAATGGTCGAATTAATAGGCAAAGATTATTTTATAAAGAATTTGGATAAAAAGATAGACGAGGTAATTTCTACTTGTATTCCTTGTTTGTTGGCAACTCGGAAGGAAGGAAAACAGGAAGGATTTTTAAGCCCTATTGACAAAGAGGAAACACCATTGCATACTCTTCATTTAGACCACCTTGGTCCGATGACGGAGACTAAAAAACAGTATAACCACATATTAACGATTATAGACGCGTTTACCAAATTCACTTGGATATTTCCCACTAAGAGTGTTACCAGTAAAGAAACTATCGAGAAGCTTAAAATTCAACAACAACATTTTGGTAACTCCACAAGATTAATAACAGATAGAGGTACAGCCTTTACCAGTTCAGAATTTAAGGAATTTTGTAAAGAAGAAAACATACAGCATGTTATGATAACTACGGGGATACCTAGAGGGAACGGTCAGGTAGAGAGGATTCACCGAACAATAATTTCAGTACTCACTAAATTATGCACAGAGAGTCCAGGTCTTTGGTACAAGCATGTGAGCAGAGTACAAAGATCTCTTAACAGCACCTTTCAGAGGAGTATAGGTTCTACACCTTTTGAGTTAATGATCGGAACGCCTATGAGAAATAAAGAAGATATAGAGTTATACAATATGCTTATGCAAGAAGAAAGAGACAGCTATATAGAGGAAAGAGATACACTGAGGCAAAAGGCTAAGCAACAAATTTTGAAAGTTCAGGAAGAAAACATAAGAAGTTACAATAAGAAAAGGAAAGAAAGTAATAAATATAAGAAAGGAAATAGTGTAGCTATCAAACGCACACAATTTGGCAGTGGCATGAAATTGAAACCCAAATATTTAGGTCCTTATAAAATAACAAATGTCAAAGGTCATGACCGCTATGAAGTTAAGAAGTTATATCCGAATACTGAAGGCCCAGGTTTTACCTCAACTTCAGCAGATTATATGAAGCCATGGCCAGATGCAGTACTTGCATCTAACACCAGGTAGAGTGTGTTCATTTTTCCAAGGGTGTTGTCTATTTTTGTAATTTCTACTGCTGTTTGTATGAGATGTGTACAAGAGTTAGTTTAAGTTAGCTATGCTACATAAGTTCTAGTATGTAATAGTGTAATAATGTTTAAGGATAAGATATTTTTTTGTTGTATTTGTAACTTTGGGTATTTATTTAATCGATTTTTCTTGACTTAACTTAGAATTTTATGTAAAAGTTTATTGTTTAGTTACTATATAATATGTAAAGATGTTAACATAAATGGGATTTATAGCATGTGTCTGTATGTCTGAGGCCAGACATTATGTCAGGTTTGGCCGAATGTGGGATTGTAAGTTTGAACGCAGCGGAGAGCAAGTGAGAAGGATGTATGAATGACAGAGTGAAAGGATTAGGTGACGTATGGATGGTTTTAGTTTATGGTTACGAGTCTGGAGTAATCGGAGATAGTCATAAGCCGAACGACGTAACGACGTAACGACGCGAATGTGTTTTCCGTGTTCTGTAAGAAATAATAATATTGAAAAATAAATAATTGAATAAAGAAATAATTTGGAAAAAGAAGAATTTTAATAATCCCACAGTTATATACTAATTGGTTCAACCCCACCATTTATTTTATTTTACCTGCGAACAAGTGTAACAAGCTTGAACTAGAAACATTTATCTGATCGTTAATGAGGGTGCAATTGTTATGTTTTATTATCTCAAGTTCCCAGATTTTCAGTTTATCATCATTGTTCTCTGAGATACAAGACGAATAATCTGTTTTTTTTTTTTTAATTTTGTATACGTGGAAAACGGTCCTTCAAGGAGTATATGTATATTCCAATTACTAAACGTGGATAAGGTCGGTTCCTATACTAACAGAAATTTTAAAAATATAATATAGAAAATCACATGCACAATTTTAATAAACATATGGGCGATCGAAGTAACGCAAATCTTCAACCTAACATCAAATTTCTCGACATTATTTAACAAAACATCTTATACTTGTCGAATCCACGTTAGGCATGTAAAAATAATCAATTTTTATATATTATTTCCTACATTTATGTAATCGGGTATCTTAACATTATTGATAGTTTTTTTAATCGGTTATATAATAACGGAGTCCCCAGTTGCCGCCGCTATAACGCCACATTAAGAGTTTAGGAACAAGGGCCCTGTATGGGCTTAAAATTAGTCAGGAAACTAGTATAGCCGGTTTCTTTTTTATAAAATAAAGCAATATAATGGTTAAGTACTGATATATTATTTACCTGAGAATCGTCGCTTGTTTCTTTAAAACATCTGCTTCCGCTATAAGCTTAAAGCTTTTACTACAATAATCATTGGACCGTGGATTTACACTTCAATATTCACATTAATAATGGGCAGTCGGCTGAGCAGTGAACTATACATTTATTATTACTAATAACATAACTTTAAGCATTATCTAATGCGTAATCTAATATCAACAATATATGTGTACTGATATCTCCACAAAAACTTTGTACGCAAATTTGTAAATTACGCGGGCGAAAGACTAAAAATTTGGCACATATATGTTTTTAATAGAGAAGGAGTACAGAATGTTAATATTTTATTGAAATAATTGTCAAAAATACATTAAATTATTACACACACTTCCATGCATTTGACATATACGCAAATAACGTATTGTCGCATCGTTCCCTTACTGACTTGTTTAGATTTGCATTTGTTCTCGAATGCTTTAAAAAGCATACGTTTTTCGAACGAGACGAGAGTTTATTTTTTATAGGACAAATTCCCCTATTAATAACCCCCCCCCCCTTAACTCTTATTAGAAATATAGTTGACATAAAGGTATTAAAATTACGTCAATAGCGTAGCCTGTATCTACGATAGACGCTAAGATACGATACCATACGATATACGATACCATACATATATTATATATAGTGCAGATTCTTCCTAGAAATAAAGCTTTCATTAAGGTATTTAAATTACGTCAATAGCATAGCCTGTATCTACGATACACGCTACGATACGATACTATACAATATACGACACGTTACGACGATCTAGGCTTTTATATCTACCATAGGTAAATATTACGAAAAATATAAGAATAGATTCTTAAATAGGCTTAATTTAATTGTATTTTGAACATGGAATTATTCAACGTATTTTATTTATAGCCGGTCGAAGATATGAGTTTACTATTAACATACCGCCCCATTGGAAGAATAAAGTCACATGTTCCAATTATAAACATACATGTAACTCTTTTTAAAGCTTATAATATCGATTCAAAACCGATGCCTCGAACTAGTTGGGTATATTCTACTTAATAGCCTTAAAAGGAGCGTATTATTTACTCGCGACATTAACTGTTCTAGGTTGATAGATCGCTTTATATTGCTTTACGCTTATCTCTAGTACCACACGTTAATCCACGCATATCAACAGGTGGCGGTTCCGTGTAGTGGTCACTAGCCTTTATAGATCCCGTTTAAGTGTAATAATAATCGCTAATACCCTTACAATAAAAAACGTATGGACAGTTAAGTTAATACTTTCGTGACATAAACCACCGTTTTTTTATCTGTAGTTAAGTAATTTAAGTCCGCCGCGGGGTATCCGGCTGTGAATAGACCACCCTTATTACTTACCAAGTTGTCGTAAAAGACGACTAAGTTAAGTTGATCCACCGTGTGGTATCTGGTTGAGTAGAATAGACCACACTCTTTTCGAGGTGTCGTAAAATACGACTAAGTTAAGTTGATGTCAGATAGGCGGCTGGTCGTAAAATACGTAGCCAGATCGTGTTACATGTTTGAACATATTGTGCTAACCACACTTAGAGCGGGAGAATGGCAAGAGAATGATGTAATTAAATATTTTAATTATCTTTTATAGTCACCTAACTACTAAAATAGCAATGCATAAATCAAATACAAAATATTCTTTATTAAAGTTGGCTTTTACAAGAACATTCGTCAAATTAAATGAAGCTATCAATGGCTTTCCGAAATCTCTGTGTATGCTGTTAATTAATCCTAACTGCTTTTACAGCATAATTTTGTGGGACCGATGAAAGTAGAAGCATCGTTGCGGTTGGAAATATATGGTATAGAGGAGAGTGCAAAATGTCTACTAGCGCCTAGGAACGTCGTCCACGGCTCAGGCCGACGTGTAGTGGTAGGACCATTGACTCGGAAAGATGCTTTTTCAAAAAAGAAGAGTGAATGTCTAATAGACATAAGTATTGTTACAAATATGAGGTTATTTGTAGGTATATCTTTGTTGCATATCCTTACCAATTAAAATTAATGTTTTTCTTACTTTTCATTTCATACAGTACTTAGAATTAAATTATTTTGATGTCATCTGCTTCTGTTTTTTTTTCTTTTGGTATTTCTAATCTATAATCTGTAATATCCAATGTATAAGATATATAACTGTTTCCTGCTTCATACACTTAACAAAAGCAATTGTTTACAAGTTTATTTGAATAAAGAATATTTTGAATTTGAATTCATTACTAGCACTTAGCATATGTTCTCTTAACAAACGCGGATTAAAGGAAAATAATTTTATTGTAACTTCTGTACTATGGAATTCCGCAAAGTAACGCCTGCTTCTATAAATCATTTTCATTTCATACTCGTTAATTACAATTTGAATGTAAGGAAAGCTACGTGCAAGCATATATACAGCCAGTCGCATCGTCACAGATGTCAATCAGCCATCAAAGGAACAGTGTAAGTTTATGGCGTCTCACATAATTCGTTTAGAAGTTTTATTTATTTCTAACGCCTGTTCGGACGCTTTACCGGGACACGGGTGTTAAGTCTCTATTAAGGAGGACTATAAAATAGTACAATGTTTTCTTTCAATACCGCACCGTGAACTCACCTATGTTTTATGTTCGTCGCCTTGGATTTTATAGTCGTTCAATTAATAGGGGATGGTGAATGGGCACTCATGATTTGTCACGCTCATGCCTGTACGTTTTATATTTAACTGTTTTGAGCTTCTCATCTTCAGACCTGTGATTATTATTGGAGACAATATCCAGTAAGGTTATATCTAACTAGAAATTGCTCCGCCCGCGTGAAATGATTAAACCCGTAATATAGTCTTTTGATAATCATAAAAATGGTTAAAGTGGGTTAACCTTAAAAGCTAGACGTATGCTGACGCGAACTTTTATTTAGAACTTTTAAAGGGAACAATTTTGTAAAATATAATTTTTTAATAACTATCACCGTTTACTTAGCGCACGCAAGGATTTAAATTTTGCAATATTACCGTATGCAGTATTATCGTGTAATAGTAACGTAATATTTTTTATTGCTGGTCCTCCTATATTCATCTTAGCGTGATGTTATATAGCCTTCCTCAATAAATGGACTATCTTACACTCAAAGAATTTCCAAATCGGTCTAATAGTTCCTGAGATTAGCACGTTTAAACAAACAAACTCTTCTTCTTTATTTATTAGTATAGAGAGTATCTGTATTTTGTTTTTCGTTCAACCTGTCTTAATGGTTATTTTGATATGTAAATAAATATATAATAAATAAATAAATATATGGGACACTTACACACACGGTCGTCCGTCCCCAAAGTAAGTAACTTAATACTTGTGTTATGGTAGACAGACAAACTGGTGAATATATACTTATATATTTTTTAAATACATACTTAAATACAAATATACACCCAGGCTCAAAGACCAACAAATTCATTTATAGAAAATGTTGGCCCTCGGCGGGAATCGAACCCGCGACCCGCGGAGCTGAAGGTAAGGTTACTACCCACTGCTCCAACGGGCCAGTCAAAGTCAGTTATCTATGGCATATAGAAATTTTTAATTCATTTTGAGAAATTTTACATTCATTTTGACCACCCACAGTTCTTACCGAGGTGTCGTAAAAGGCGACTAAGATAACTTATCTTAGTTAGACTCACCGTGTGGTATCCGTTTGAAAAGTATAAACCACCGTCTTTCTTATGCCGTAAAATACGACTAAGGTAAGTTAGCTTCAGGCAGGCCGATCATATACATAGCCAAATCATGTGACATCATGTTTATAACATGTTGTGCCGACCCCACTTAGCGTGGAATATGACAGGAGGATAATGTAGCTCTATTTATCTGCAGTTAATTTTAAAACAAACTTTAATATTTCGACGTTAGTCTTGTATGTTAAAAAAATACAATTCAATTGGGACAACCATATATTTCGTACAGCACATTATAAATTTTTTCCCTCCATTACACTTGTTTAACAAACCATAAACTTGATATGCTTGTACTGTACTTAAAAAAATTCAAGTTATTTTAAGTCGTCCATCCACTTCATCGATCACAGCGTCTCTTTCATTCAAACGTCGGTTCACCCATTCACTTGTAAGTAATTAAGTTACAACTTATAACGCTATGTTATGATTTATGATGAGGGGACAATATTTTACACTGGAACTATATTTCACGTGTGTCCGGTCGTAAATGCCTCACTCGTAATAAATTCAAAAATTGTGCTTCAAAGACTTGGGTGGTAAAAGTTAATTTGTCGTAAAAAACGCTTTTGTATGCATCGCTTAGTTTCTATTTGTGAGTTTCGTTTAACTATTACGTTTTACTATTTTTGTATGCTTGCTACTTCTTTAAGAATATTTTGATATTTTATGAGTTTTAGGATAAATTATGTAATTTATTAAATTAGGCGTTACTTTACGGAGGTCCATAATACAAAATGTATAGTGCTATAATTCGCGATAAAAGACAATATGCGTAATGCTAAATGTAGAGTGTACTATCCGCTCTCATACCTGATGCATGCAGAATTTGTAAAATCTCATGCACTACCCGCCGCCAATAATACAAAGATACACGAGCGCTGCACACAGTCACCACCACAATCTCAACAATAACCGATCTCAGTAACCGACGCATCGTCAGGAGATAGGTCACGAGGAGGAGCTAGGTGAGGATAGATCAAGGTGTCTATCTCCTATCGCAGATTTTAGCAAAATCGTATTTTCATTACTTTTATAGATTACCTATGTAATTTAAATGTTTGTTTTAAAGTAAATTCTAAGACAATATTATTAAATAATTCAAAAATGCAAATAACTTCAAAAATTTTAATATTGCATAAAATAAATTCCGTCTCACTTATATATGTTTTTGTTTTAATTTTTTCTAAATCTTTATAGAAAAATCGAATTATATTTTATATTTTTTCTTCTAATTATTTCGCTTGCACTAAAAAACACTTAATTTTACAAATGCTTGCAAATAGATGCACAAAGCTTAAATTGTATTTATTTGACTTTAGTCATATCAGTTGTGATTTCATATATATATGTATATCTTTATATTTAAATGAGTTAATCTTGTATATTATATATATATATATATATATACTAGCGGCCTGCCCCTGCTTCGCACGGGTATAAAATATATATCCCATGTCAGTCAGTGTAAAAAAATGATTAAAATCGATCGAGTAGTTTTGATTTATTCATTACTGCCCGTGGCCGTAGCGTTAAATTTGGAGAAAAACAATTTCCTTTCCCTATACCAAGAAGATTTCCTGCTATCTTTGGAATATCTAAATTCATATAGTACATTATTACTTATTTACTTTTATATTTTCCCTATGTATTTTATCTTTACAA
Organism: Morpho achilles; assembly: GCA_947086495.1. Lineage (NCBI taxonomy): Eukaryota > Metazoa > Arthropoda > Insecta > Lepidoptera > Nymphalidae > Morpho > Morpho achilles. The sequence continues at coordinate 6,083,835 of CAMTZB010000001.1, forward strand.
TTAATTACAGAATGTCTTTAAACAAACTCTTGAAAGAGCGACATCGCTGCTAAAGTCGAAGTGTTATAGGGCGAAGCGCGGCCTCCTCACGGCATTTTAAATCTGTAATATCTCCGAAAATGTTCACTTAAATTACATGCTGTAAACGGCCATATTGATCTATATTAAATCAACTATTTATTTAAGGTACTTAATTGGATAAGGATTAATGCTGTATTGTATAAGAATTGCTTCAAAAATATGGCATTATTTTTCGTAAAAAGTTAACGACAAAAAATGCTTTAGTGGGTTATCCATAAGCGATAGACATATACCATCACGGACTTTTCTTTAGACCTTTTCAATGTGTACAAATACTTAGTACATTATTTTGATAAATCTCGTAGGGTTTAGCCTGCGTTTGCAATGTAAGCGGAAAAAATGTAATTATTTACAGAAACCTCAAAAATTACAGTATTTCTCTACTCCGTATTGAATGTTATTATACGTACAAACCTTCCTCTGGAATAACTCTATCTATTAAAAAAACCGCATCAAAATCTGTTGCGTAGTTTTAAAGTTTTATGCATACATAGGGAAATATGGACTTTGTTTTATAATATGTAGTGATTGTTATTTTCCTCGCTAGAGAGCTCCGATCATAAATGCGTCCGATCGCTGCTAAATTCAAATGGTTACAGGGCGAACCGCGTTTTTTTTTTCAAATTTGACTATGCTGTTAGCCCTAATGGCTTTGACAGCGTCACCGATAAGACGGGCGAGCGCGGAAGCATCGCCGAGAGGCGAACCGCGACCTCCGACGCGCTATTTATAGGCTCGCGGCGCTTCCCCTGCATTTTAAATCTGTAATATCTTCGAAACTGTTTATTTAAATTACATGCTGTAAAGGTTCATATTGATCAATATTAAATAAACAATATATTTAAGGTTCTTAATTGGATAAGGATTAATGCTGTATTGTATAAAAATTGCTTTGAACATAAGGCATCATTTTTCGTAAAAAGTAAATGACAAAAACTGCTATTGTGGGTTATCCATAAGAGATAGACATATACTATTGCGGACTTTTCTGTAGACCTTTTCATGGTGTACAAACACTTAGTACATCACTTGATAAATCTCGTAGGGTTTAGCCTACGTTTGCAATGTAAGCGGAAAAATATGTAATTATTTACGACATCACATTAGAAACCTCAAAAATTACAGTATTTCTCTACTCCATATTGAATGTTATAAGACATGTAAACCTTCCTTTAAAATCACTCTATCTATTAAAAAAAAACCGCATCAAAATCTGTTGCATAGTTTTAAAGATTGAAGCATACATAGGGATATACGGACATAGGGACCGACAGAGAATGAGACTTTGTTTTATACTATGTAGTGATATTATTTATTTTTACAATTGATTAGACAATGTCTTTACATACAACATTCATAGCTTTCTTATCATTAGACAATATAAACTTGAAAGAAGGACATTTAGTTGCGCCTCCGGTCGCTGCTAAATTCGAAGTGCTTATAGGTCTAAACGCGGCCTCCTCGCGGGATTTTAAATCTGTAATATCTCCGAAAATGTTGACTTAAATTACATGCTATAAACGGCAATATTGATCTATATTAAATCAACAATTTATTTAACGTACTCAATAGGATAAGGATTAATGCTGTATTGTATAAAAATTGCTTTGAACATAAGGCATCATTTTTCGTAAAAAGTAAATGAAAAAAACTGCTATTGTGGGTTATCCATAAGAGATAGATATATACCATCGCGGACTTTTCTGTAGACCTTTTTAAGGTGTACAAATACTTAGTACATCATTTTGATAAATCTCGTAGAGTTTAGCCTGCGTTTGCAATGTAAGCGGAAAAAAATGTAATTATTTACAGAAACCTCAAAAATTACATTATTTCTCTACTTCGTATTGAATGTTATTATACGTACAAACCTTCCTCTGGAATCACTCTATCTATTAAAAAAAACCGCATCAAAATCGGTTGCGTAGTTTTAAAGTTTTATGCGTACATACGGAAATATGGACTTTGTTTTATAATATGTAGTGATATATATTTTCCGAATCTCGGAAACGGCTTCAACGATTTTCCTGAAATTCAGCATGTAGGAGGTTTTGGGGGAGAAAAATTGATCTAGCTAGGTTTTATGTAAAAAAATATTGTTTTATCCCTGTTTTTGGGCATTAAAAAACACTAACATTTATATTGAATTGAATTTTCGCCATTGGCTGTCAAGTCGGCGTAGCCTTTTCGGTTAACGGGCAGCCTCGAGAAATGTGAATGCCAAGGATCGATCCCCAACTAAATAATTGTTTTTTCTTTTTTTTAAGTTTTTAATTTTTTTTTGTAAAAAATTCCCGAGCGAAGTTCGGTCACCCAGATATTTTATTCATATATATATTATAGGTAGTAGTGTAGGTAATTCTAATTCCTAATGTTTGATATTTGCGTACCAACTTTTTCTTAAATATAAATTGTCTCACTTCGTAGGTTAGCTGGCAGAGATCTCTGTCATATGGAGAAGTTGACCTTTGTACACTTTTTTTACCAATAATGTTTTTCCCAACTTTTTATGGTACATAAATAAATAAATAAGTTGAAGAAATATTACCAATGTAATTTTTTTTTTGTACGTGCTCTTTATTTTCCAAATGTGTCCCGAGCACAATTTGCGTTGACTTCAATCCCTTATGATTGTTTTGCAAATACACTAGCCGGTGTGGTCACACGCACGTGACATTACAGTAAACATTGCTGGTACGAAACAAAGAAAAGGTTTGTCACTAGCGTCTACTTAGAGTTCGTTTCCAATAAAAATCAGGCGAAGGATACATACCAACACTTAATTTCTATTAAACATAAGATTATTTCTATTAAACATTAATTCATATATAGAAGTAGAGGTACTTTTAAAATCTGCCATATAACATACATAAATTACATGCAATTTAAATATAAACATTCATACATCCACGTGACCACACTGTCATTTACCCAATCGCGCACAAATTCAAACACGAACACAACACACACACACACACACACACACACACACACACACACACACACACACACACACACACACACACTTACACGCACGTTTGCACATTAATACAAAGTAGGTTAAAGTTCATTCAACTTTTCACTATTTTCATTATCATTTTATTAAATTGTAGTAACATTGTAATTATAGTTAGCTATAAGGAACACTGTCTCATTTTGTAACGGAGGAGGGCGTTGATCACTGCAACACAGTTCATACTTCTGCAGGACCACCGTTTTTCATTGTATTATGTACCTGTGTATTGTTCCCAATAAAAGTTATTATTATTATTAAACATTGATCTTTATACTTCAAAGATAATATTAATTTAGATAGATAGGTATGATAGTATGCTCGTTATACACAAAATAATAAGTACTTTATACACTTTATTTTATACACAGAATAAAAAATAATGTAGAGTTTACACACAGAGTAACAATACTGACAATAATAAACATGAACAAAAATTTGGTATAATAAGGCGGCCTTATCGCTAACCACCGATTTCCTATTGAAAAAGCGTTGGCGTTTAATAAAATAATTGATAGGAAAGTGTATTACAGTATATAAAAATTACGTTATATTGAAACAATATATATTACTCTATATATAATATATAAGAATAAGTAAATAAATAATTATTCATTGTAGAAAATAGAATTCATCTTTAGTAACTTCTTTTTACAAATGTTGATTGACTGGTTTAAAAGCTAACTAAATAATTAAGTACAGATACCAAATAGTTACTATCCTACCCAAAATGTCAATATGAAAGGAGTAGGTCAACCCCAAAAATTTTTTTTATAGATTGAACATTTTCTAGCAATCCTACAATTACAATGTTTCCCTTTGTCGGAAAGCCTATGGTAAATACGAATTAGCCATATTAGTTTTTGTACAAAACTCATTGGTGCCAACCTGGAATTTGAACCCGTGACTTCTTGATAAAAGTTGCTCGGTCTCAACGTACGACTATCCGGCTATCAAATTGAAAATTCCTGGAAAGAAGGGTGCTCACGAGAGCCCATTTCTTTTTATCTCACGGATATAAATTATTATACAAGATCATCTTAAATCTATTCCAGGCCCTATGCAATGAAATATTCAGTTAGATCAAGTATTTTATGAATTTATAAATTTATCGTAAACTACTGAAACAGTTATGGGTCTTCCCACACTTATTAGGGTTTATATTTTATACGCGATCCAATGGACTGCGGAACACGGCGAACTTTTTAAAGGAGTATAAATTTTAAAACTTTTATCCAAATATAATCTAATAAATTAGCCAGAATTGCTTTAGCTTTGGCATAGGCCTGTAATAATGGTTACTTAGTTAATTTCATTTTACTTTTAAAATAAATAAAGAAATTCGACTGTACAATAAACTTTGTTATAGCTCACTAATATTATAGTTACTTTTAAATTATTAGTAATTTATTCTGGTTACTATTTGTCGCACGTATTATGTTCAATTAACATTTGTATTTTGCGTTTAAACGGTTACTTTCGTGACGATGATAAATGCCTTTTTTCCTATTAAATCAATATCGATAAATCATTACCAACAATTACTGTTCTAAATGTTAGGTTAGCTTAGGTTTCTGCTGATAATATAGGTATGATCGAGTTATATAAAAAGCTTAAATTCAATTTAAATTAAAGTTAAAAATATACTTAACAACTTAGGGAACTTAGCTAATTGAAACTAATATTAAATAAGCATTAAGATCAAGACAGCCAAGGGCCTGTATGTAACTGTAGTAATGTTCGTAGGGCCAAGAGCATGTTAACTCGAAATAAGGTGGAAATACTTGAAGCATTGGCTTGATGATATTCGAAGATTGACATTTAACAGAGGCTTCAAAGGATGCAATAAAGCTGCATGAATAATTTACTTGAAAAAACTTTTTTCTTCACATAAAACCATTTAGGTCGTAATACAACTAATACCATTTATTTTCAATTGTGTAAGGAATTATCCTGAAAATTCAAGAGTAAATAGTCTTGATGTCTTGTATACATATTATCAAAGTCTTTCGCGGCGTCTGTCATTTCATACAAAAGACATCAGCCACAAAACGGATTTTTATCCGGTTGTCACCAATAGACTTACTGATTTCTGGGAAAGATATAAGTGTATAATTTGTTAAGTTTTTGTACAAATTAGATAACATATGACCATAATTGTTGAACATTTCGGAAATAGCCAAGTCGCGTGTGACCTTTCATGGAAAACGCTGCTTATGCTGTTTGCGATATGGGATGGTGGGGATATGCTTGATATGATATATGTATATTAAGTCCGTGATTACATCACCTTTTGAGGATAACTTGTTATGCCTAAAAAAATTATTTAGAAAAATACGGTTTTTGTAAAGCTATTTAGACGAATATGTATTCAGCCTGATTATTATATAAACATACGGGTCACATCGCGTTATAATCGAATCACCTTTATACAAGGTTCGACGTTTCCATAGAGTTGCATCCAGTGCATGGTTATACAGTTGGTTTGTGCGGTTAAAGTCAGGGTAGATGAACAAAATAATGACTGTAGTACTCGGGAACGAAGACGCCGCGGCGGTCCAGTCAGTTCGTGACCACGGCGGATGCAACTCTGCCGAAACATCGAACCTTGTATAAAGGTAATTCGATTATAACGCGATGTTACCCGTATAAACATACGGATTACATCGCGATGTATAATAATCAGTATCAATAGCGAAAGTTTAAAATGTACCATGTATTCATCCCTCTAAACTTAAGTACGTTTGTAACTTTAAAAATTTCATGGTTAACATTTTCATTCTTTATACTGTAAAATTCATATGAATTTCTGAGAAATTACCACAAAATTAATCTAAAATAAAATGAATGCGCTTCAAAATAATAAAAGAGGGTAAATCGAAAACAGACTGAGCTACAGCAATGAGTCACCTGATCTACTAGTATGGAAATAATGGATTCATTTTGATCTTTTTCGACATTATTTATAGCTTAGTAAGCATCAACGTTAGATCCATATTAGGGAATTGAAATCTTTAAATCATCGAGTATCGTTGCTATATTTCCTCAATCAACAAGGACAAATTCTGAGAAATAAAATGGTTTTTTTTAAATAATTAAATATACTATAGGCTTTAGTTTATTTATATTCTTGAGTACATATAGTTATAGTGCGCACTTAATCTAATTTCTGATAGATTCTATTTCTATATATATAACATAAAACATGTTTGGCATGCATTTCATTTACAGCGTAAGTTGTTTTTATGCCATTAATTTTAATTTATATAATAAACATTAAGTTTTTTATTGATACAACAAGCATTTATGACAATATAACTAAGGACAAACTCAGTACATAGCGCTCAGTACAATCGTCCAGAAAAGTGAATCTTTATATTTTAGAATAAAATGTGTTTTTAGTCACTCGCTATTGAATTACTGCAATTTTTGTAAAGGTAAATTAAAAATAATATTGTTTTTTTAATTTCTTTATACTAATTTAGCATATAATTATTCGATGTGCAATGTTTTTATATTGTATTTTTCAGTATCAGTTTTGTCCATTTATAATTTACTTTTGCTAAAGGCTTTATTTATTAACTGATCGAAATAAATGGCTTTCTTGTTGCTTTGTACACAAGTAAGCGATTAAAATCAGAATGTATTATCAAACAATGTAATATAACAAAAGTTACAATCTAACATCAATGAATGTTATATTTGAAAGACTTAATTTTATTATTTAACCCACATACGTTTCCTAAATTTGCTCTTTGAGTAGCAAGACTTAATGTATTTTCTGTAATTTATATATGGTTTTTTTTTCTAATTTTTTGCTATTAACTAAACTCAACTAAACCTCAATATTCATGTACCTTTTACCGATTCAATTTAAAGCGTTGATATGGTCATATCTTGATGTACTTTGCTTTACTAAAAAAGCCTGAAAGATGTATTTACTTAATATGCGTTAAGCTTTCTTAGTACTATAGTTTGCTTTCATTTTTCTGCAACATTTTTTTGAATATTGCCGATTTCATTTTCATGATAAATATTTTATTCTACAAAAAATCTTATATGTATTAAAATATAATACGTCGCTTATGTAAGAACACTTCTTTCTTTCAATAATGTGGTGTTAAATTATAAATAGTCTGTATAGCTCTTTCTTTTGAAATAAATGGATATTTTTCGATATCCATCCATGCATTTGCTTCAAATTTATATTTTGTGAGACGGCAAAATAAATAAGTATTATTATTTCAACGATAGTCGAACACTCTCGAAACGCTGAAGGTAGAGTGGCCTCTCAATCTAAGGCCATTCCCAAAACTAAAATAAATGAATGGTACATTGATGATGATGATAGCCTTTTATTCCGAGAAAACAGATACAGATAACTTTACTACATTTAGCTTAGTAATATCTACAAAATATCCCGCTGCTCGGTGTGCCTTAAAGCAAAGGCCTCCTCCATCTCTTTCCATTGCTTTCGGTCCCCCGCCACTCTTAGCCAAAGAGGACCCAGGGTCTTTTTTAAGTCGTCCTCCCATCTTTTCGCTTTGCGACCTCTGCTCCTGATGCCATCTCTGGGGTACCATAGTGTCACCTTCTTGCTCCATTTATCTTCAGTACAACGAAGCATATGACCAGTCCATCTCCATTTTTGTTGGTCGATACGGTGGAGAATATCTGTGAGTTTGGTTTTGTTTCTTATGTCTATGTTTCTTACTCTGTTTTTTGTTACTCCTAGCATACTCTTCTCCATGAATCTCTTTCATTTTTCAAGTTTTTCTCTTTGGTGTTCAGTCAACGCCCAAGTTTCGCAACCATATGTAATGCAGGGGAGAATGTAGGTATCAAAAGTTTTTTTCTTTATCCTTATACCAAGTTCTTTGCTTTTCATGATTTCTTTCAAAGCCAAAAATTGCTTTCATCCAGAAGCAATCCTCTTATTTATTTATTTGGACATTTGATCAAAGGGTGATATAATCTGTCCTAAATATACATATTCCTTTACATATTCTAGTTTCTAACCGTTAATGGTTATGTCTACTTCTACTGAGTTCGTTAACAATTTTGACTTATTTGGATTGATTTCCAGGCCAGCTTCTCTACTATGTCTGCTAGTGTTTGTAGCATAATTTCAAGCATTTTCGGGATCTCTTCCAGTATAACCAGGTCATCGGCGAATCTAAGATGATTTAATTTTGAACCATCTATGTTTAATCCAAGGTTGTCCCATTCCAATTTCCTAAATATTTGTTCGAGCACCAATGAAAACAGCTTGGGTGATAGTGGGTCTCCTTGTCTGACTCCTCTTTTGATTGGAAAACCATCGCCTATAGATTTCAGCCTGATCCTAGCTTTACTTTCTCTGTAAATATTTTTAATTATGTTTATATAAGTACTATGGATCCCCTGGTCTTTTAGACTTTGCCATACCGTTTCATGCTTTATGCTGTCGAATGCTTTGGAATAGTCTATGAAGGCCATGTATATAGGTTTATTGTATTCTTTGTATTTTTGTAATGGTTCATTACTTATCTTTTTTTCGATTTGATAATTTTAGTTCTTTGTGTTTAATATAAATTTACTATGCTAAACTAAGAGTTACCCACGAAAAACTAGTGTTGGCTTTCTTAACATTTCAAGGAGGTTTTCGTTTCCTCAGCAAACTTGTAATACCGCAAACATTATGAATAAAAATCATTTAAATACCTAAAACAGAAATGAACCAGTGATTAGTAATATAAGGGTTATATATTAGTAATAATATATAACCCTTATTGAACCTTGGCTATTCTAAAAAAACTGCACATACGAGTATGTGCACAGATTGGATTAATTTGTGAAATTAAGATGCTACAACTCAGATGCATTAATCAACCTTTAAGAATAAAAACTGATGTTTGATGCAGTCAAATGCTTTAGGCTAAACAAAAACGCTCTTACAAGCTTTATGAGTCCTTCCAACTATCGAAGATTGTCTTCAATGTTATCTTATCCCGTATTTGTTGCATACCGATAATCCAGACTACTCTGAACTAAGTTGGTTATGGAAAATTAAATTCAATATAATTTATTTGCAAAGTGTCGTGACACCAAAATGGGTCTAAAATTATTACGGCCGTTCTCATTACCAGATTTGATAAGTGAAACTCCAATTTTTTATTAAATTTGGGATAATCTATTTCTTATTAATAGTTTAGGCTAAATATTAGTGCAATAGTTTCGATGCCAGTAATAAAAATTTTACCGTGATTTCTTTTAGAACGGTTCTTTTGTTAATAAAACTTCAAATTTAAAATTAACACTGCTACCCGCATTAGTGACCTACAGTTTGTTTAAGCTTGTAAGCAAGAGATGAAATATAGCAAATATTTTTTAAGCACAAGCAACTGCTCCCTTTTTGAAATTTTAAGTGGGTAGAATGGTAAGTGGTGGTAAAATCGGAGTAGTAGAATCAAACGTCTACCTATTTGAAAATGAAAATTGTTTATTCCACAAAAGTGCAATTTAATATACTCCACCAAGTTTTTCATTCTTACGAATTTTTTTCTGTTGAATATAGATTAATTTGGACTGTATGTAGAAATTTTTAAAGATATTTGAATACTCTTTTAAATATTCCTGTGATGTAGGGGACTGATGTTACTTTTTCATACGGATGGAATAACTTGTTTCTATACTTCTAAATGTCAAGAATAGTTAAATTGTTAAAATTAAGTAAAACTGTTGTTTAATTTTAAATTTCTTATTAAAAGTTCTAATAAAGCCTTAAACCATAGACGCTACTAAAGAGGTCAATTGTGTAGCTGCAAGTACAATAAAGTTAGTAGTAACCATACTGGATGAAAAAGTGCGGCGCTTATTAAGCAAGCAAGGTTCATCTTAGACTGCATCGCAAGCTTTCTATTAAAATCAAGTTCTAAATATTTTCTATTAACATGAACTTATATAAGTTCGTTTGATTAGTCAACTCTACGCTGATATTTCTGCATCTAAAGTAGTGCTACTATCAAGTAAGATTTTAGCTTGGCCCACACCATGCAATAATAAAAAAAGTTAACACCAAATTAATGACTGAAAAAAATCATACGGTATCATTGAGATATTCATATTCAGTTATAAACAGTTATAATTGTTGTGAATATGAAATAACGGCGTCTATACACCATTTACAAGTACAAATGCACGTGATGTGATAACTTTATATCTTGACTCTTTTGCAGGTGAATGTACTTTTGCTAGGTTGATAGGGTTACATAAGCCATTCGACTAGTCATTTATTTCTTTTAATTCTAATTAGTTGCTAGTCCGATTTATGACTGCGGGGTTTCGCCACGATACGCACTTTCATTACATTCAACACCGCAAAGCTTTTTTAATCCATCTAGAGTGGCTTCAGTTTTAAATAAAAATTCAACTCCTGTAACTAAAGTAACATATGACTGAAAAAGTTATTTTTTATTATATTTTATATTGAGCCTTTAAGTTTACTATATGATTATGCCATACAAAATAAGTAGGATTTAATGGCTAGTGTCCCGTATTATAAACAAACAATAAAAAATCAAGTAACTTAGCAATATTGAATAGTCTTTATAAATATAAAAACCAAATATATTTGTTTTCCAATTAGTAAAAAAAAATTTTAAAATAGAATAACGCCAGTATATTCCATTTGGTACTATTATCAATGTATAATTTAAGGATAAATCGAAAATATATAACATTAATTAATTCATGTCTTGAATTGCATTGCTCCTTAGAGAAGGGTAAGCAAGAATCTCCATATACTGTTTCATAAATCAATTTTTTAAATATTCTTAAGAATCAATTTAAATTAAAAAATACGAACAACAAAGTGACTGTACATTCAATTTTCGTAATCATATAACAAGAGCCGTGAATTAATTGAGATTTTTTACTGTCTATTACATAAAGTATAGTTTTAAAATCACCACAAGTTTATAATCTACGACTGACGAAATATCCTGATAAAAGTGTAGCCACGTACTTTATTAGCAATCTCTTCCGTTGTCCCATAGAGACTACCACGGGATCTCTCTTTAGGATATACCTATAGTTTGAAAACTGCACACACTCAACATTCAGCAATAAAAGAATGGATATGTAATGTTACCAGCACTAGGAAGCATGCGTCTGAAAATCACTGACTTTTTAGATTTTTTATCTACAAAAATACCTAGCTAAAATAGCCTAATATGGATGTTCAAGATGATATGAGTTCTGATCCTTCATCAATAATATTGACATTAAATGAAAAAATAATTAATTAATTACTATTAACTAATAACTCTAGCAAACAATAATACAGATTGAGACAGCTTTAAACAAGAGTTGCATGATAATATAAACTTGAAAATGCAATTAAAAGATAAAGTAGAAGTTTCAGAAGTTTGCAAAAGATATAAAAAAGCAGACTGGAAATATACTCTAAGAAAAGAAAGCAGGTAGAAACTAGAGGTACTTTTCAAGGTTATCGACCAATCTCACAAAAAAAAGAACTGAGAAAATCAAGAATATGGTCAGAAATTGTTAGAGTTTAAAACTTAAAAAAACAACGAAAAAGGGATTGGAAAGGTACTCGAAACATCTATAGACCGCTTGTTAAAAACCCTCCAATTAAACAAGAAAAGTAATTTGGTGATTTGAAATGATCAAAAAGCTCAACCATTTGCTGAAAACTTAGAAAGTATCCTTTAAATCATATAAGGGTGATAGGGTTACAAGATACCTCTTAAAGCTTAGCTTTAATTTAGAACAATGAAGATCAAGACATTAAGCCTGTGACAACTAAAGAAGAGATGTAGGAAATGAATTTAAAGCTGAGTCCACAAATGATACAGGAATTGATTAAATAACAATTGTAGTTTTATTTAATCTCCCAAAAAGAAAGCTTGCAACCCAATAAATAGAACATCTGGATTGAAATTGTGCCAAATGTATGGAAAGTCACTGAAGTTATTATGATAGCTAAGCCACGTAATCCTCCTTACGAAACAACATAGACCAATATAAAATATACACCAATACCAAACTATTCGCATCACTGTTACTTAAATACCCAATTAAAGTACGAAACTTTGACTTCATAATACATATACAGTCGAAGTTACATTCAGTTTGGGCTCGGAGAAAGTGATGACAATCGATGAGACTTACAGAATCAATAACACAATAGAAAAAAAGCTATAACATAAAAGTTTTCTTATAGTTGCTCAAGCTTTTAACAACGTATGGCATGAAGGTCTTATTAGTATAACATATGCAGATATCTTAGAATCATACATGCGAAACATACTTGAAAACCATTACCACTTTTGCTGATAAAATTTATGACAAAAGGATTTTCTGCCATATATTAATTTATTTAATAGTCAATAAACACAATGATACATTTTAAATAGATAAAAATGGATGGCACAAAAATAGATTTAACTAATCTAAATAATCTTAATTATAAAAACAGACAAAAATATGAATCTTACATCTTTGTATTCCTCAAAGATATTTTATAAATAATAATAGTCCAATTAATAATAAATTACAATATGCATATTCCTAAATTTTCATTTAATTTGTAGTCAGCTATAATGATATCCGTACAACTCTTATGTCAAAAAACTAATATTTATCCATAAATATCTATGGGCACTGTTAAAAATATACTTACTTATCTTATTTTACATATATAGGATAAATTTACAGTTCTTTAGTGTATATAAGCTATTGTTGTATGAATATAGCACAGGCTGAAACACGCAATAACAACATGTCACTTCACGTCCACTCTCACCAAGGGGTCTCGTGTTACTAACGTGACCAGTGTTGCCAACAGTTCAATAAGCTTCCCACTAGATTCAACTTTCAAAACCACCAGAAAACCACTAACAAACAGAAATTTTACACTCTAAATAACCGCTAACCGCTAAATTTTCCACTAAAACTATTTTTGTTTTATGAAAGAAAATAAAAAAATTCAATTTGTTTCCTTTATTATTACTTATTAAAAAATTAACGAATTAAATATCACAAAATTTACATTTCGCTACTCGACCCGGAGTATTTCAAATACCTACGAGCCAAGAATCCCGTTGCGTATATTGTGATTTTTGCATAGTTACGCGTTAATAAATTCGCTACAAACCAAAATTAATAATTATGAGCCCATGAGCGTTACTGAACGATAAACCCTTCTAACTTCTCAGTATAAGTATTCCGAAAAAAATATGAAGTCAGAAATCCCCGCGTATAAAGTTAAGAAAAAAATTAGGTGGAAAATCCTCGCGTGCAGAGAAACGTAGACGACTAATTCTTGCCGATCAGTTATGCCTACTCAAGCAAAGTAAATATCTACCAGGTATACAAGCTAAAATCCGCTTTTTTTCTAAAAAAAAAACCACTTTTTCATAGGAAGAAAAAAGGTAACTTCATTCAAAATATACATTTTTGTCATCTCTCAAGTAATATATAGATATTATACCAAAAAAAATTGATCGTTTTTCGAGGCAAACCACTTTCCAGCCAATTTTGGACGTCTCGCATAAGAATCGAACTGCTGTTCAGCGTGAAAATGGCACACTGACGAATAAAGATGATAGTCGGATAGGCCCAGTTCTGGTGAATAAGCGGTATGGAGTAGCAACTAACAGTTGAGCGTCTCTAAGTATTTTTGAACCTTTTTTGATGTTTGTGATTGTCGGAGCGGTGTTATGGAGGAAAATTTGCTTATATTCTGGCCTTTTTTCCTTCATAGCACCTCACATTTTATTATCTATCGGTGGTAACGGTGCACTTCGATAGTTTCAGCAGATTTCAGCACTTTATAATAAATTATTATGCCCCGCTGATGGCACCATACACGCAGCATCGTCCTCCGCCCGAAGTGATTCCGTCTTGGACTGGATGTTGAAGGTTGGACGGGATGAAACCACGGTTTTTTTGCTTAGGATTCTGATGAATTAGGATTTTGTATAAAATGACAAATAATGTTGACTCAATATTGTTGACCGGGGTCGTACTCTTAAAAACAAAAATATGGCATGGTCATATCCGTATATGGCATGGTATGATTCATATGTTCATTAAAATTTAACACCAACCATGAGCAAACAGCGGATTTAAGCTTGTACACCAATGTATATATGCATATTCAAAAAGGAAAACAAACAGATATATAAAAATCATCGTAAAATGGAAGTAAATCTAACTTTTTAACTGCTAATATATTTTACCAAGACCACCAAAAAAAACCACTAGCCACTAAACGCAATATTTGGCCACTAAGTGGGTAGTTAAAACCACCAGTTTTAGTGGAAAATCCACTAAGATGGCAACACTGAACGTGACGCATTCTGAGACCTTGTATGTTCCTTTCCACATTAGTATTAGTGTGAGTGAGTTCACGCATGTACTACATATATGTGTCTTGTATATAAATATACAAGATAAGTTACACACATCTCAACCCGTATAAACTACAAGTTCGATTTTAAAATCTTTAACTTAAATCAAACAAATTTTCTAAGTATCTCCTTTATCAAAAGTGAATTTTCGTATAAAGAGTTCATTCACAGTATACTTGTAACATAATAATGGCTGACCGCTGCCCGAAACAAAATATTGTGTAACTAACCGCAACTCTGCGAACAGTTGCGTAAATTTTTGTTTGGACCCTGATTATTTGAGTTACTTAAATTACTTATATACTCACAGATTAAATAAGGTAAATTAAAGCATACGTAAATATTTTTAATAAATGTAATACGTCAACGGTGATCAGGGTAATCACGTTCCTTTGCTTTTCATTGTTTTTATTTAGTTTATTTTAATTGGTTATATTTTTGTTAATAAATTGTGAAATAGATAAATTTTTCACACTGTTGTGTTTGCCTGTACTGTTACCGATACATGAGTTGGTTACATTACACGTGTAGCAGAGTCTAATCCTTTAATCCCCCTTTGAAACCTATAAAACCTTTGTCAAGATATGTACACAATTGTTACTTTAAATTGTGGACAATGAAAAAATACGTAAAAAATGATTTAGTTACTGTAAAAAGTATGTTAAATACATATATTACTTTTAAGGGATAAGGGCAGGAGGGTGATGATATAATATAAGTTTTTACCAAAGTGATATATCGGAAGAAATAGTTATTTGTATATGTTTTTTTTAATATACATCATTAATGTAAAAAAAAATTCAATTGTCTATAGATCCCTTGTAGTTAACAACATTAAAGAAAAATTTATTTTATTTTGTTGACGACGCAGAAAAGATAAAGACCAATTATCTAAAAGAGTAATGTTGGGTTTATCTAATAATCACGTCTTTATTTTGGTTTTGGGTTGGCTTTTATTATTTTCAGTTTATACACTATTCTTTAATCTTTAATCTATTCTTTAACACGTGTGATAAATATGTTTAGTACAAGAACCAAATATTTTCCGAAATTTTCCACTGTAATAATGTCATTTGCGTATATTAAAATCTAATGGGAGGAGCGATATACATGTCGTAGTCAATAAAGTTTAGATTGTGAAGCGTTCTGTATAATTCTATCGTAGAAACTATTTACAAGACATAAAGTGGGCATCTTATTGAGGATAACTAAAATAGATTTCTTTGTTTGATAATGATTCAGCAGTTTCAGTAGTAAGTCTAGGAAGTAGTTAATAAAATATTAAAAGTATTTTAGGTTAATAAATATTCACGCTTTTGACTGATATTTCTGTTCTTTAGAACTAATTTATCAGTCGTAAGTTGACATCAGGCAGGCGGTTTTACAATACCTATCCAAATCATGTAATATCATCCTCCTGCCCTTTTCCCACTCTAAGTAGGGTCGGCACAACATGTTATAAACATGCTGTCACATGATTTGGCTGCGTTTTTACGACCGGCCGCCTGCCTGACGTCAACTTACCTTAGCCGTATTTTACGACACCTCTGTAAGAAAGAGGGTGGTCTATTCTACTAAACCGGATACCACACGGTGGGTCAACTTACCTTAGTCGCCTTTTACGACACTTCAGTAAGAGATACTATTCTATTCAGATACCACACGGCCGTATCCAAATCATGTAACAACATGTCTAAAACATGTTGCACCGACCCCACTTAGAGTGGAATAAGGGTAGAAGAATGATGATACAATTTTCACTTTTTTTTTCTATATATGGCAGTGTGCTTTATAAGAGTTTAATAATTCCGCATATTCCTTTGTACTTGAAGTTATAGCTGATATTCGTCGAAACACCAGCAAGGTATTCCGTTATAATAAAACTAAGTGGATGCAGCGTTTATGACCTCATTTTATGCGACTTCGTATAACTTGGGGAATATCCGACGTTCTCATGATTAAACTATGGGTTATGGCCAATATAACCCTATTAAAATAAATTTTAGCACAGTTCTCTGCATATTGCATATTATATTTAATTTGGCTTCATATTCTTTGTAGCGTTTATGACCTATGGATTATGATAATTTTTACACAATTTATGTATATAGTTACGTTACTTAACGGAGATCAGCGATTAGATCGCGGATGATAGCAAAATAATATTATTATTGCTTTGGGATTTTTTTATGTTGAGCGTTAATAACTGTATGAAAAAACGTATATTATAATAGAAAATTTTTGTCTTGCAATTGAAATATGTATCACAAAATTCAGAATATGAAATTTATTACCGACTGGTCCGTTGGCGCAGTGGGTAGTAACCCTGCCTTCAGCTCCGCGGGTCGCGGGTTCGATTCCCAACATTTTCCATAAATTTATTTGTTGGTCTTCAACCTGGGTGTATATTTGTATTTAAGTATGTATTTAAAAATATATAAGTATATATTCACTAGTTGTCTCGCACCCATAACACAAGTATTAAGTTACTTACTTTGGGGACGGACGACCGTGTGTGTAATTGTCCCATATATTTATTTATTACATAGTCCAAGATAGGCGAAATCTTTTTCCATTGATTCCATGACTTTTATGGTTTTATTTTTATGGTGGGATAATTGTCATATAAAGACGCCGTGTGATATCCGGCTGTATAGAATAGTACCACCCTCTTTTCTTACCGAGGTGTCGTAAAAGGCGACTAAGGTAAGTCGACCCGCCGTTTGGTATCCGGCTGAGTAGAATAGACCAATCTCATTTCTTACCGAGGTGCCGTAAAAGGCGACTAAGGTAAGTTGACCCACCGTGTGGTATCCGGTTTAGTAGAATAGACCACCCTCATTCTTGCCGAGGTGTCGTAAAATACGACAGAGGTAAGTTGACGTCAGGCAGGCGGCCGGTCGTAAAAACGCAGCCAAATCATGTAACAGCGTGTTTATAGCATGTTGTGCCGACCCCACTTAGAGTGGGATAAGGGCGGGAGGATGATGATGATGAATTGTCATATAAAGTGTTGGTAATTAGGAACGCAACCTTATATGTTAGTTCGTAGTACTTTTGTCTGTAACATGTTATATTGGCTACATTTTTTATAACCTCTTCCCTTCTTGTCATCTTTGTAAAACGCCATAGTCGAATTAAAATTTATCCGCATTCTAAACAGTTTGTTTTACTATAAATCAAGCAAATATCAACATGGTAGCAGAGCGTGGTTGATTAAAGTACAAACGCAGTTAGAACAAATAAAAAAATCCGACCGGCGTATTGAGATTCCTGCTTAACAGAAAAATTGCGGGCGTGGTTAGTCAAAAAGGTTCATGTACAAAATGGCCACCCCAAGCCACAATCCATTTCACATTGATAGACTTGTCGGAAGAGACAATTACACAACTTGGAAATTCGCCGTGGAAGCGTATTTTAAGTTGGAAGAATTGTGGGATTGCATTGAAGGAACTAATCTCGATAGAAAAAAGGAAACTAAGGCTCATTCAAAACTCATATTATTACTGGATCCGACAAACTACGTACATGTGCAGAGTGCAACTACATGTAAAGAAGTCTGGGAGAGTCTACAACATGCGTTTGATGACAGCGGGTTGTACAGGAAAGTAGCCTTATTGAGAGATCTTATTACAACTACACTGGATAGTTCACGAGACGTAGATGACTATGTGACTAAGATTATGTCAACCGCGCACAAGCTTAGGAATATTCACTTTAACATCGATGATGAATGGCTTGGGACCTTAATGTTAGCTGGCTTACCGGAAACCTATAAGCCAATGATAATGGGCCTGGAGAGCTCAGGGATGAAGATCAGTGCCGACTCAATTAAAACAAAACTTCTACAGGAAGTTCAGCGTTCAGAGAGTACAGCATTCTTCACAAGAAAACCTAACATTCAAGTGAATCAGAGTACACCTAAGGCTCACAGAGGGCCCCGATGTTTCAATTGTAACAAGCATGGACATATGGCTAAGAACTGTCGTGCTCCGAAGAAGAAAAATATAATGAAACCAGAAGATAATAAAAGTTTTATTGCAGCTTTTTCAGCATCTTCGGAGACAATAAATCAGGACCTGTGGTATGTGGACTCCGGCGCCTCTATGCACATGACCAATAGAAATGATTGGATGTATGATGTAGCAAGCCCACCGATACCTGCCATAACAGTTGCCAGTAGTACACCGCTACCTGTGGAAAGTATGGGAAAGGTTAATTTATTAATAAATGGAAGTAAACAAAATAAAATTCAGGTAAGAGAAGTTTTATACATACCTAAACTTGCTGCGAACCTCTTATCTGTGAGTGCTATTGTAAAAAATGGCTGCAAAGTAAATTTTAGAGATAAAGGTTGTGATATTTATGACCAGAATAACAAGCTCCTGTGTTCAGCTACACTATTAAACAATCTGTATCAGTTAAATACCCAGAGAGAAGTTTTTTCAAACTTAACATGTTCAAATGATTTAAATGATATTGTTTTATGGCATAGACGCATGGGACATCTGAACTTTTCTGATGTTAGCAAATTGCCGGAGTATGCAGAGGGAGTCAATCCATTTCCAGTTCAGAATAAGAATGTGATCACATGCACTACCTGCCTGGAAGGTAAGCAGAGCCGACTACCATTCAATAATATTGGTTCAAGAGCGTCACACCCACTGCAACTTATCCACACAGACTTATGTGGACCGATGGAACAAGTATCACTGGGAGGTATGAAATATTTCATTACTTTTATCGATGATTTTACAAAGAGAGTTCACGTTTATCTTTTGAAAGACAAATTGAGTATTCTAGAAATATTTAAAGATTATAAATCCAAAGTAGAGAATGAACTAGGTAAAACTATTAAAATTGTTCGGTCAGACAACGGCAAGGAATACTGTAACAAAGAATTTGAACGTTTTCTAAGTAGACATGGAATTGAACATCAAACGAGCACTCCATATTCACCTCAGCAGAACGGGCTCGCTGAAAGAATGAACAGGACACTTGTAGAAAGAGCTAAATGTATGTTGTTTGATGCTCAATTGTCAAAGCAATTCTGGGGCGAGGCTTTAGCAACAGCAGCTTATATAATTAATAGATCTCCTACTAAATCTATTGATGGAAAAACTCCTATTGAGATGTGGACGGGTAAGAAACCTAACTTATCTAATATAAGAATTTTTGGCTCTGAAGTTATGGTACAGGTACCTAAAGAAAAACGCCAAAAATGGGATACAAAATCTAGAAAATTAGTGTTTGTTGGATATTGTGAATCTAGCAAGGGATATCGGTTACTTGATCTAAACACAAATAAAATCATCAAGAGTAGAGATGTAATGTTCTTAGAGAATGTACAAAAATTTGACAATAATGTGTACTTACCTTGCTTATCTAGCGATCCTGTAATACAGTCTTCTGAAGAATCCTGTAAAAAAGAGTTAGAAATTGACTCTGAGCAGCCTTCAAGTGATTATCTGTCAAGTGACAATGATGTTTCAACCTACATACCAGATGTATCAATTGATCTGTCAACACCAGCACGTAATATTAACTTACGTCCACGCAAAGGTGTACAGTATGCAGAGAGGGATGAACATGATGTGAGTTATTTTTGTCCTATAATCAATTTGAGCGACCCTCAGACTGTAGATGAGGCTCTTTCATCTTCACATGCTGAACAATGGAAGAAGGCTATGCAGGAGGAATATGATTCTTTAATACATAACAAAACTTGGTCACTGGTAGAGTTGCCATCCAACAAAAGGGCTTTACCCTGTAAATGGGTGTATAAGAGTAAGACCAATGAAAAGGGAGACATTGTTCGCTTTAAGGCTAGATTGGTAATTAAGGGTTGTGCTCAGAAGAAAGGAAATGATTACTATGAGGTTTATGCTCCAGTGGTAAGGTATACCTCAGTTCGATTCTTGCTTGCACTAGCTGCTAAGTATGACCTAGATATAATTCAGATGGATGCTGTAAGTGCATTTCTTCAGGGTGACATAGACACTGAAATATACATGTCACAACCAGAATGTTATAATAAAAACTCTAAAGTATGTCTTCTGCATAAATCTATTTATGGACTCAAGCAAGCTAGCCGTCAATGGAATTTAAAACTGAACAGTATTTTAATTAAAATTGGTTTGGAAAGATCAAGAATTGATCCATGTATTTATTATTTAGTGAATAAATCAATAATGTTATTTATTGCAGTATGGGTAGATGACTTCTTGACTTTTACAAATAATCAGAAAATAGCAGCTGATGTCAAAGAAAAATTAAAGGCGGAACTCTGTATGAAAGATATGGGTGAGGCACATCAATGCATAGGCATTAATATTATCAGAAACCGTAAAGCAGGTGTGATTATGATAGACCAAGAGAAGTATATTAACCTAGTGTTGGAACGCTTTGGCATGTCTGAATGTAAACCAGTATGCACTCCAATAGAGGTAAATACTAAATTTGATAAAGTACCTGAGGATGAAGCCAGTAATTTCCCATACAGAGAAGCGGTGGGCTGTCTTTTATATCTGTCACAGGTCACAAGACCTGATATTACCTATGCAGTGAATAAGTTGAGTCAGTTCTGTAATGGGGCAGGAATTCAGCATTGGCTTGGAGTAAAACGAGTCATGAGATATCTCCAAGGAACTAAGAGCCTAAAGATATGTTATGTCAAGGATGATGCTAAAGATATAACAGGGTACTGTGATGCAGACTGGGCAAGTGACCCACATGACCGGAAATCCTGTACCGGTTACACTTTTATTTTTCAGAATGGTTGTATATCCTGGAATTCCTGTAAACAGCAGACTGTGGCACTCTCCACAGCAGAGGCCGAATATATGGCGATGGCATCAGCTACACAGGAGGCCTTGTGGCTTCAACAACTGCAAGCTGAACTCGGTCAAGGCTTGGATAGTGCATTAAATATTTATAGTGACAATCAGAGTGCAATAAGACTGGCATCAACAGACTGTTATAAACCTAAAACTAAACATATAGATATTAGATTACATTTTATCCGAGAGAATATTGTTAATTCTAAAATAAGATTTTTATTTGTAAATGGTTGTAACATGGTTGCTGACAATTTAACAAAAGGTGTAACATTTGAAAAACATATGTTTTGTTTAAATAAAATGGGTTTGCGTTCTGGAGGGAGTGTTGGTAATTAGGAACGCAACCTTATATGTTAGTTCGTAGTACTTTTGTCTGTAACATGTTATATTGGCTACATTTTTTATAACCTCTTCCCTTCTTGTCATCTTTGTAAAACGCCATAGTCGAATTAAAATTTATCCGCATTCTAAACAGTTTGTTTTACTATAAATCAAGCAAATATCAACATAAAGGAATAACGTGGTGACATCAAACTGTATTTTTACTAATTTTATGTAACTTTTCCTGATTTTTGTCATTCCGGGTTGCGGCCCTTGATATGCTCCCCTCAGTTGGGAGGCTGCTGGTATGTACTTTATATTGGAGTGGTACCTACTTTAAGCCATTAGTCTGAGTGGTGATTTTTGGTAGGTGTAATTTACTAATCCTGAATGGTTGTGGCATAAAAACGAAGGGTGCATCTTACATTAAGCGTATAGCATAATAATTTAATATTAATGAATATAAATATTAATTTTGTATTAATCAATACCAAATCTATAGGCCAACCGCTTAACTCTGTCCTCACGTGCGCGGTACAAAGTCAGGCGGGGAGCGCTCGTAACGAAGACTAAGTTAAACGGCCTCTAGTTATTTATCTCAAAACATAATAAGTTTAAATAAATTACCTATTTATTTGTGAAGTAACGAAGTTTATTTTCAATATAAGCAAAGTTAAGGGCATCTGCCAGTTTACCGTCCGACGTTAATTTAAAGTGCTTTATTCCGTGGTTTTACGAGCCACCGTTCTTTGATTGGCACTTTCTGGAATAACTTCCTTTTACGATCGGCTTAGAGTCTTGAATTTAGCGAGCCGTAAAACCTGTGCAGACGGCTCGTGCTAGATTTAGTCCATAATTAAGTACTTAGATAATTTGGTATCTCGTATATTCGCCTGCTATTGTTTTCTTTTGTAAAAAGTAGGGTCTGATGATTCTCTTACATCGTAGCCTTTGCAATTTACTCTATCCATTTTCTATTTTCGGTTATATTTTTGATGCGGTTTTTTAATAGGTAGAGTGATTGAAGAGAAAGGTTTATATGTATAATCTAACACATTATAAACTTTTATTACAAACATTCAATATGGAGTAAAGAAATACTGTCATTTTTGAGGTTTCCAATGTGATGTCGTAAATAATTACATTTATTTTCCGTTTACATTGCAAACGCAGGCCGAACCCTACAATATTTGTCAATATAATGTACTAAGTATTTGTACACCTTGAAAAGGTCTACAGAAAACTCCGCGATGGTATACATATTATGTCTATCTCTTATGGACCCACAATAGCATTTTTTTTCTTCTTCATTTGTTATTTAAATGAACATTTTCGAAGATATTACAGATTTAAAATGCAGGGTATAGCGATTGCGCGCTTTGTCTTATAGCACTTCGAATTTAGCTGCGATTGGACGGGTTTTTTTTCACATGGCCGACTATGTCGCTTTATCAAGAGTAACCTCTAAAGAAAACATGTTTGTATTGTGTAATGAACATTCTTTCTTTATGACAAAAAAGCTGTGAATGTTGTATATAAAGACATTCTGTAATTAATTGTAAAAATAAAATACTCAGGGAAAATGTAAAAGTAAATAAGTAAAAATGTAGTATATGAAT
This sequence comes from Morpho achilles, assembly GCA_947086495.1. Taxonomy (NCBI): domain Eukaryota; kingdom Metazoa; phylum Arthropoda; class Insecta; order Lepidoptera; family Nymphalidae; genus Morpho; species Morpho achilles. The sequence goes on from CAMTZB010000001.1 coordinate 6,107,125, forward strand.
TTAGATATTCCAAAGATAGCAGGCAATCTTCATGGTATAGGGAAAGGGGAATTGTTTTTTTTTTATACAGAAAAAAGCTCCTTATGGGTACCGCCGCCCGACGGGGACAGGCGGCAGTTATGTCGGACTCGCACCGACTAAAACGACCTGTGTGCTCCACCACGCTGCCGATGGCAAGGACAGGGTATCATTGGACATATTGCCCCCATCCCGCCAACAGCTCTGATCCCAGAGAACAAACACCTTCTTCGGGTAGGGGCCCCTCGAAAGAGAAGCCCCCCTCCGCTAACCGGTGCATCGGTAGCACCAGATGCACCGACCGCCTCGGGGACCTGTAAGCCAGACGTCCGATATACCCCGTTCGGAACACCCGAAGGTCCCCAGTTAGGGCGGCAGACGATGGGCTTGGGCGAGTCACTAACATCTGCACTCACCAGCAGCAGATTGGATCCAGAACAACAGTTCGTGGAACCGCTCCGTCGCCTCCCTTCACCCCCCTCCGCAGAACAAAGCGAGGCCATAGCTGCCCACGGTCGCTCCCTGCCCACCGTGTTTGTTATGTCACGGTCAACAGGGAGAGACCGCGCCCCAAGTGCCCCGTGCCACAACGCCTTGGTGGGTGTTTCCGCCCCCACCGGGTAATTTTTTATAGAGGTTTTCTTCCTCGCAACCCGAAGGTCCCCGTTCCCATTGCTGTGCTTCCGGGTTTCGCCGACGATGGCCGTAACCATGTCCAGCTAGACTTAGAGTAAGCCCAACCGGACCGGTCGCTCATTAGGAACCCCACCCCAGCCCCCCCGGAGTCCCCGGCCTGTCCAGATTGCCCTCTGCTAATCAGAAGGACAACTGGATTGGCCACCCCACAGTGGTCCGTTCGCCAAGACTAAGCTTGCCCAGGGTGCGCCACGAGGAGGCCACGTCACTTTGGCACCCCAGGGAAATTGTTTTACTCCAAATTTGACGCGTGTGGGCCACGGGCAGTAATGAATAAAACAAAACTGCTGGATAGATTTTACTCTTTTTTTTTACTACATAGACATAGGCTATATATTTTTTTACCCGTGCGAAGCCGGAGCGGGCCACTAGTATAGATATAGATCCCAGGTTTAGAACTTTTTTGGTTCACGCGTTACCATTAGCCTATCACAGCTTGCATTTGTCAGATCAAATTATGAGTCTAAGTCTAGTCTAGTCTATTCCTATTTTCTCAGTTTTTTTTAATGACCAAAACAAGGATCAAACGAGTTTTTTAATAAAACCTAGTTAGATCGATTTTCTCCCCCAAAATCCCCTACATGCTCAATTTAAGGAAAATCGTTGGAACCGTTTCCTATAATTCAGAAAATAAATTTATATATTTCACATTACATTACATAACATAAATATATTTTCTGATTCCGATGGACTCACTTAAATATTAAATGATAATAGTGTCATATTCAAACGTGCTTGGCATATCTCAGACACGACTAATAATGTAAATCATCCGTTACCGCGTTTATTATGAAACATTAGGTACATTTATTTGAGAAACATCGGCTAATATTGTTAGTACAGTCGAGAAAACTGTTGGAATACGGATAATATTACTTGTTATGGAATTATCGTAAAACATTGTGGAACAATGGCATTGGATGTTATCATTTGAGAATCTCAGGGAGTCCATTTGAAAGTAGAACAATCACTTCGAGTTACATATTAAATGGAATTAATTGTGAATAAGATAATAATATAAAGTATAAGTACGTCTCTTATTATCCCGAGTCCAGTGAGTGTCACGAGTGCGGCACCGAATTTGACACTGCGCTGCATACGCTGGCAGATTGCCCAGTTTGGGCAGTTCAGCGGGCAGAGCTCTTGGCACAGGTGAGACACAATCTCTCCTTGCCCACCGTGGTTCGTGCCATGGTGAACAGGGAGAAATCGTGGGCAGCGATGGCCTCTTTCTGCGAGGACGTAATCTCGCGGAAGGAGGCGGCGCGGCGAATCCGGGCGAAGTCGAGTCCTTGGATCCAGGCGAACGGGACGTGGATGACTCGCCGAAGCCCGTCGTATGCCGCCCTGACGGACCTCTGGGTGTCTCGAACGGGGTTAATTGGACGCCCATCTGAAAAGGTCTCCGAAGCGGTTGATACATCTGGTGCTCCCGATGTATCGATTAACGGAGGGAGGGGCCACTTTTAGAGGGGCTCCAAACCCAGAGGTGGTGCACGCTAGGATTCAGAATTGCTGCTAGCGGGGATGGGGGCAAAGTGTACTATGGTCCTCTGTACCCGCCACCAGCAGCGTGGTGGAGCACTGTCAGGTTTTTAGTCGGCGCGAGTCCAACATACCCGCCGCTCGTCCCCGTGGGGTCGTGTTGACACCCATAATGGGTTTTCCTGACGTAATAAAAGTCTCTTATTATCCCACTGAGAGTGCAAGGTGCAGCAGCACCTTGGCCTCCTCTCTCCGTTGTTGGAGAGCAGGGTCATACATATCCTCAGAATTCCCTAGCACGACGTTTCTTCCACCGAAAAGCGTCTGATACATTGCAATCATCAGTTAGGCATAACGTTTTAACAGAAAAACTCGTTGATCTCTTTTTGTAACTATGCTTTTTGTAACAATTCTTGCTAAATGGTATAAAATAAACAAAATAAATATAGGAATCTTTTAAATGCGCCGTAAAACGAATTACGATTTATGGTCTCTTTTGTGTGCAAAGACATTCAGTGCAAAAGTTTTTAATGTCGCAGAATTTACGAGGTTACGAGAATTGTCGGGTATTTTTGAATTTATTCACTTATTCAAGTGTTACATATTAATTAATACCTTTTTAATCAATAGGGGGTAACTATACATATCAACCTCCTGATCTGATCCCACTCAAAGAGGGGCTTACACAACATTTTATTAACATGTTATCCCATGATTCGGCTAGGTATTTTGCCTGCCTATCATCATCTTCCTTTAGTCGCCTTTTATGACACTTCAGCAAGAAAACGGCGGTCTATGCTTCTCAGCCGGATACCACACGGTGGGTCAACTTACCTTACTTGCCTTTAACGACGCCTCGGTAGGAAAGAGGATGGTCTATTCTATTCAACTGGATACCACACGGCAAGCGATAATTATACGAATAATAAAACAAATTCCCCAAAATCTCTATCTGTATATGATCGATTTTACTAAATTCAACCTAATGGCTTTTTGTATGATTACTAAAAGATGCAATTCTTTAAGGGAGTTTTAGGTTAATAGTACATTCTCCGGAATGGCTAAATCGATCTTGATAGGGTTTCACTGAAAGATAGAGGAGGTTGTGGAGCAATATAAATTCCACTTTATATCATAGAATTCCGCCAGGACTAGAATTATGCGAGAAAAACTTTGTGACACACTGATTTCTCACGTGGACGAAGCTGTATGCACAGCTAGAGTATATTTTAACAATAGGTTCATGATTATTAATTATTAATTATAATATAAGAATTCGCGTCTCAATACATTCAGCATAAAAATAAAAATTATTTGACTTCGTAGAAACAGCAGGATAGTAAACATTTATTATTAAAATATAAATTATTGAATTTAAATAAACATTATATTTTATATATAAATTGTGACACAAATCCTATGATTCCTATGATCCTATGATGATTATGATTACCATAAAATATAGATATCAAAAATTATAATTGATTAAAAATGATAAACAATTTAAATGATATACATATTTGACTAATTTATTCGTGTATACAGATAAAAAATGTATAGGTAATTAAATGAACATGTGAGTATTGAGTATTATGCGCCATAAATTCGATTTCTTGTGGATTCGTTTTAAATAAATTCATGATGTAATGCAAATTACTAAGCCTTTTTATGTCTTCTTAATTAATATAATTAGAATACGCGGTTGACTAGAGCGAAACAACGCGTGCATTATTTTGCGTAAAAATTACATTACCAGTGTCTTCAATTACACACATTTAATTTATTATTCTCCTGCCCTTATACAAATATAAATAGAGTCAGACATGTTATAAACATATTGTAACATGATGCTAGGTATTTTACGACCGGCCGCAAGTCTGACGTTAAATTACCCAAACCGCTTTTTACGAGACTTCAGTAAGAAATGAGCGTGGTCAATTCTACTAAGCCGGATACCACGCGGCGGGTCGACATACCTTTAGTCGTCTTTTACGACACCTCGGTAAGAAATGAAGGTGGTTTCTTCTACTCAGCGGTATACCACACAGTGGTGAAATGATAAAAGAGAATTTGCAATAAATATATTCGTACGCAATCATAAAATAAATAACATATAATCACACTAATACATGTTATTTAGAAGATAGAAATCAATTTAAGGTGTCCGCAAATCAATATAGCTTCTGCAGATCATAAAATAGAACATCAAACACAAAACATAACACGATATCTTTAATAAATTATATTACGCGTTAGGAAAACAATCTAAATAATATTATAATAAGTTTTGTGAGTTACTATAACATGAATTAGGTATGACGATCACATTTATTTAATTCATGATTGCGATCGCTCGACAAAACGAGCGAAACGCAATGCCTGATATACTAGAGAAATTTTATGATTTCATGTACCTAAACTGTTTTCAAGCACGAATATAGCGTGAAATTTTAAAAGTGAAAACTTTTAACCGGCGCTGGGATGGGTTAAAAATGTTAAACTCGCGTCAAGAGACGTGACCTCAACGAAAACCGAAAATGAGTAAGATGGAGGGAGAGTAGACCGCCGGTGCGGCGTAGGAGATGAAGTATACCAGTATCCCTGATAATAAAATCATTATCCTCCAGCCCTTATTCCACTCTAAGTGGGGTCGGTACAATATGTTATGAACATGTCGTCACATGATTTGGCTATGTATTTTACGACCGACCGCCTGCCTGACTTCAGGTTACATTAGTCGTATTTTACGACACTTCAGTAAGAAGTGCGTATTCTATTCTATTCAACCGGATACCACATGGTGGGTCGATTTACCTAAGTCACCTTTAACGACACCTCGGTAAGAAATGAGGGAGGTCTATTATACCCAGCCGGATACCACACGACGGGTTGACTTACTTTAGTCGCCTTTTATGACACCTCGGTAAGAAATGAAAGTGGTCTATTCTACTCAACCGAATACCACACGGTGGTTTAACTTACCTAGATCACTTTTAACGACACCTCGGTAAGAAATGTGGGTGGTCTATTATATTCAACCGGATACCACACGATGGTTCTACTTACCTAAGTCACCTTTAACGACACCTCGGTAAGAAATGAGCGTGGTCTATTCTACTCAGCCGGATCCACACGGCGTATCCCTGATAATAAAATATATTAAAATATCTCTGTTATTAAAAGGAATCGTTAAGCGGAAATTTCAAATGAACATGGTAATATGCTTCTCTTTTTTTCTCGAACGTATTTTTTTATGTCCGTTCACATAATGTAACAATTCCGTAAACGCAAAATTTTTCGGACCACGCACAGTCAATAGATACGGTATGTATAAATATCTCAGTTATTAGAAGAAATCATTTACTGGAAATTTCAAATGAACATGGTAATATGCATTTCTTTTTCTCGAACGTATTTTTATGTCCGTTGAATTTCGTTTACATAATGTAACGATCTCGTAAACGCCAAATTTTTCGGACCTCGCACAGTCTATAGATGCGGTATGTATAAATATCTCTCTTATTAGGAGAAATTGTTAACTGAAAATTTCAAATGAACATGGTAATATGCATTTCTTTTTTCTCGAACATATTTTTTTATTTCCGTTCAATTCCATTCACATAATGTAATAATTCCGTAAATGCAAAATTTTTCGGACCACGCACATTGATGCGGATAAGGATTTCGGCTAGTAAAAAAAGGCTAAACATCGTTTTAGACGGTCCATCTGGATCAAGTTACAACTGGAACGTATCAAGTGAAGTGAAAACATATCGCGACGAGCGCGGCCCCCACAACTGGATTGCAACTTTGTTGCAGCGAACGATTATTGTCTTATTGGTTTTTTACATGAAGCCGGTTTATATGCTACTGCCCTACTGCATTGGCCCATTGACCGATATTAAATGTAATCTGTGATTAGTTGATTGTAGTTAGTTGATTACTAGATTAAATTATGTTTGTGTGGTTGTACTATTATTTAGGTTTTTTTGAAATATATTTTTATTTAAATGCGGCTGAGTAGAATACACCACCCTCATTTCTTACCGAAGTGTCGTCAAAGGCGACTAAGGTAAGTGGACCCGCCGTGTGGTATCCGGCTGAGTAGAATAGACCACCCTCATTTTTACCGAGGGGTCGTAAAAGGCGATTAAGGTAAGATGACCGGTGGGTCGGCCAACCAGATACAACATGGCAGTGTGGTATCTGGTTGGTCAAAACATGCGACAATATGTTTATAACATGTTGTGCGTGAAATAAGCACTAAAGTAGAATAAGGAGGAAGATGATTTTCTTTATTTTAATAGGAGTTTTTTTTTTGACGATTCAGGTGAAGACTAGAACTAGTCTGAAAATTTAACATGTCATTACTTTAAAATTATCTATTAGGTAGATCTCGCGTAACTTCCCGAACGCTGATGAATTCGGCGACTGACCTATTTCTCTAAATTGGACCTAACTAACTTGTCCTAGGCATTGTCAATATGCACTTGCTTACAAATTGTAGTGCTAAATTCAACGATGAATTAAAATCTTGTCTAACTCACGTGTTTTGTTTGATTAAGATTCTCCATTTTACATTGCCTGCTTATGCAGGCAATGTAAAATGTTTTAGAATCGTTAACATAAGTTACCGATTCAAAAACATTTTTTTGTATATAGGACGGATTATTATTTAACGGAGGATTATTTTATAGAGAATTTATTACAGAACGGTTTTTATTAAAAAATATATATAAGTATTATAATAATACATCATTTCTAAATTTTTATTGCATATAATATCTGCTCCATGACTTTTGCGTGTGACTTAAATAAAGCGGTCCGGTGAGAACTTTGTGTTTTGTTTCCTTCGCATTATTTTGTATTACTTTTTACAAACAAGCTTGCCTGAATTGAGGCCATAGGCTGTAACGTTAGCCGTCATAGCATTGGAACTTTGAAAGCTATTTAGGTTGTACATTTCTGCTTTGATTTACAATAAACTAGCGATATTCTTGACACACGTATTTTATAAAGCTGTGATAGCCCAGCGGTTTGACCAACCGACTTCCGAGAGGGTCACGGGTTTAACGGGCTAGCATCAATGAGTTTTTCTATTTTAAATTATGTGTCTAACTAATATTTACAATTTATCACACGCTTTACGGAAAAGTTCGTGAGGAGACCTGCATATCCCTACAGAATTCTAGGGATATGTTTCACTTACCAATCCGCATTGAAGCAGCGTAGTGAATTGTAGATCCAATCCTTATCTCCAGAAATGAAGTGATGAGGCCTATGCCAAACAGTGGAATAAAGAGGCCGTTGCCAAGCTATTGCTATCACTAAATATTTCATAATCAACTTATCAATATGAGCGTGAAACAAGTAGACTTACTGTGGCATAGTAAATATGCCAATTTACATTAACCTGATTATACTGATATTTCGCATGATGCAATCGTGGAATTTAGTAAAAAATATAGGAGTCAGACGTGTGTCCGTGTACAGTTCCTAAATTAACCATGTTATAATGAACCGTAGATGTTGAAAGGCTAGATAGCTTATCCAATTAATATTTTTTTTTAATTTTAAACATTTTATTTTAGGATAACATTTTTGTTTATTTATTTCATGAGAGTGATGTAAATGTGATATATATTTCATTAGTTTTGTTAGAGTTTAGTACGTAATTATAATAATATATTTATATATTCGAGAGTTAAATATTTGTGCCGTTTGCAGTTGAGACCCATGAGACCATGAGTCGGTGAAAAATCATTTTTAGCCGTTTTAACACCACGGTTAATTGCATCTTCTAGTGACAAGAGGGCTGGCTCCTTTATCGCACAAATAATCAGTTTAGCGATTCAACGCGGAAACGCTGCCAGAATTCGTGGGACTATTCCACATGGGCATTATCCGGCTGAGTAAAATAGACCACCCTCACTTCTTACCGAGGTGTCGTAAAATCGATTAAGGTAAGTTGACGTCAGGCAAGCGGTCGTAAAATATGTAGCCAAATCATGTGAGAACATATTTATAAAATGTTATGCCGACCCCACTTTGGGTGGGATAAGTGCAGGAAGATGATATTCAAAGCTGATTAATAGTTTATTTGTAGTCTGCATTCCAACAAAAACGAATAGTAAAAATTACCGTCTGTAAGTAAATCATTTTAATATCCGTGTTATTTGTCATTGTTTGTATTTCTGCCATTGTTACTTTTTTACCTGTATTATATCGTAATTATCTATTACTAATTGTGCAATTGTAAATGTTTATAATAAATGTAACTCATTTTTTGCATTAATTAAGATACTTTTACAATGGCACGCTTGACTTTTGTTGACGGCCCGGAAGTCTCAAAGGTATGGACGACTGAGGTTAGTTGACGTCAGGCGGGCAGGCCGGCCATAATATACATAGCCAAAACATGCGTCAACATGTTCTGCCAAACCCACTTAGAGTGGGATAAGGGCAGGAGAATAACGATTGACTCAAAAATAATTGTTCCTATCGTCGTTTCAATTTACGGTCGAATGGTGAAGAGCCTCGATTTAAATATTGTAATATTTTTTATTATTTACTAGCGGCCTGCCCCTGCTTCGCACGGGTATAAAATATATATCCCATGTCAGTCAGTGTAAAAAAATTGATCCAGTTGTTTTGATTTATTCATTACTGCCCGTGGCCGTAGCGTTAAATTTGGAGAAAAACAATTTCCTTTCCGTATACCAAGAAGATTTCCTGCTATCTTTGGAATATCTAAATTCATATAGTACATTATTACTTATTTACTTTTATATTTTCCCTATGTATTTTATTTTTACAATTAATTACAGAATGTCTTTAAACAAACTCTTGAAAGAGCGACATCGCTGCTAAAGTCGAAGTGTTATAGGGCGAAGCCTGGCTTCCTCACGGCATTTTAAATCTCTAATATCTCCGAAAATGTTCACTTAAATTACATGCTGTAAACGGCCATATTGATCTATATTAAATCAACTATTTATTTAAGGTACTTAATTGGATAAGGATTAATGCTGTATTGTTTAAGAATTGTTTCAAAAAATAAGGCATTATTTTTCGTAAAAAGCAAACGACAAAAAATGCTTTAGTGGGTTATCCATAAGCTATAGACATATACCATCGCGGACTTTTCTGTAGACCTTTTCAATGTGTACAAATACTTAGTACATAATTTTGATAAATCTCGTAGAGTTTAGCCTGCGTTTGCAATGTAAGCGGAAAAAAATGTAATTATTTACAGAAACCTCAAAAATTACAGTATTTCTCTACTCCGTATTGAATGTTATTATACGTACAAACCTTCCTCTGGAATCACTCTATCTATTTAAAAAAACCGCATCAAAATCTGTTGCGTAGTTTTAAAGTTTTACGCATACATAGGGAAATATGGACTTTGTTTTATAATATGTATTGATTGTTATTTTCCTCGCTAGAGAGCTGCGATTATAAATGCGTCCGATCGCTGCTAAATTCAAACGGTTAAAGGGCGAACCGCGTTTTTTTTTTTCGAATTTGACTAATGCTGTTAGCCCTATTGGCTTTGACAGCGTCACCGATAAGACGGGCGAGCGCGGAATCATCGCCGAGAGGCAAAGCGCGACCTCCGACGCGCTATTTATAGGCTCGCAGCGCGGCCCCTGCATTTTAAATCTGTAATATCTTCGAAACTGTTTATTTAAATTACATGCTGTAAAGGGTCATATTGATCAATATTAAATAAACAATTTGTTTAAGGTTCTTAATTGGATAAGGATTAATGCTGTATTGTATAAAAATTGCTTTGAACATAAGGCATCATTTTTCGTAAAAAGTAAATGACAAAAACTGCTATTGTGGATTATCCATAAGAGATAGACATATGTCTATCGCGGACTTTTCTGTAGACCTTTTCATGGTGGACAAATACTTAGTACATCATTTTGATAAATCTCGTAGGGTTTAGCCTGCGTTTGCAATGTAAGCGGAAAAAAATGTAATTATTTACGACATCACATTAGAAACCTCAAAAATTACAGTATTTCTCTACTCCATATTGAATGTTATTAGACATGTAAACCTTCCTCTAAAATCACTCTATCTATTAAAAAAAACCGCATCAAAATCTGTTGCATAGTTTTAAAGATTGAAGCATACATAGGGATATACGGACATAGGGACAGACAGAGAATGCGACTTTGTTTTATACTATGTAGTGATATTATTTATTTTTACAATTGATTAGACAATGTCTTTACCAAAACATTCATAGCTTTCTTATCATTAGACAATAAAAACTTGAAAGAAGGACATTTAGTTGCGCCTCCGGTCGCTGCTAGATTCGGAGTGCTTATAGGTCTAAGCGCGGCCTCCTCGCGGGATTTTAAATCTGTAATATCTCCGAAAATGTTCACTTAAATTACATGCTGTAAACGGCAATATTGATCTATATTAAATCAACAATTTATTTAAGGTACTCAATTGGATGAGGATTAATTCTGTATTGTATAAAAATTGCTTTGAACATAAGGCATCATTTTTCGTAAAAAGTAAATGAAAAAAACTGCTATTGTGGGTTATCTATAAGAGATAGATATATACCATCGCGGACTTTTCTGTAGACCTTTTTAAGGTGTACAAATACTTAGTACATTATTTTGATAAATCTCGTAGGGTTTAGCCTGCGTTTGCAATGTAAGCGAAAAAAAATGTCATTATTTACAGAAACATCAAAAATTACATTATTTTTCTACTTCGTATTGAATGTTATTATACGTACAAACCTTCCTCTGGAATCACTCTATCTATTTAAAAAAACCGCATCAAAATCTGTTGCGTAGTTTTAAAGTTTTATGCGTACATACGGAAATATGGACTTTGTTTTATAATATGTAGTGATTGAGTCTAATGGTATGGTACAGTATCGTTATTGCTTACATCCGTATAATAAAGATGTAATCGTTCCTGTTAAAATACTAGTAGCAACATCACGGCCCTGTGTATTTATCTGTCTTTTAATTTTTTCTATTTAATAAAGCAAATAGGTATTCTTACATCATCTTCCTACCCTTATCCCACTCTAAGTGGGCTCGGCATAACTTGTTATAAACATGCTGTCACATGATTTGGCTGCGTTTTTACGACCGGCCGCCTGCCTGACATCAACTTACCTCAGTCGTATTTTACGACACCTCGGCAAGAAAGAGGGTGGTCTATTCTACTAAACCGGATACCACAATGCGGGAAATAGGTATTCTTTCATTTGCTTTTTAATTTTTGTGCATAACAATAATAATCAAAAAATATATCAAAAAATTGTATTAAGTGTAAAGTGTAATTGAATAATTATCAAAAAAATTCCGATTTATATAATAGACAAAGTAGGCACCGACATAAGCTTGCGGCTCCTGCTTTGCGCCTTGCAAAAGTACATAATTCGTTTGTGGGTTTGGGTATAAGACTCTATAATAAAATTCTGCAATCCGCAATGTTAAAAAGAGGTTCATACAGAAAGCCTATTATAATGTTTCAACTTACCTTAGCCGCCTTTTACTGCACGTCGGTAAGAAATGAGGGTGGTCATTCTACTACCGGGCAGTCGTAAAGTACCTAGCCGAATCATTTGATAACATGTTGTGCCGACCCCATTTAGAGTTGGATAAGGGCAGGAGGATGATGAGGATTGTAGTGTATGCGGGTTGAGACGTGTGACGTACTTTGTACATTTATATACAAGACACATATATGTAACACATACATGAACATAGTCACACTAACTCACACTAGTACGTACACGGTCTCATGGTGCACCACGGCAGTAACACGAGAGCCCTTGATGAGAGTGGTCGTGAAAGGACATGTTGTTACTTGTTAGTGTGTGTTTGAGCCTGTGCTATATTCATACAAAATTAGTTTATATACACTACAAGGATGATGATATATGTTTGTTACTCTTTCACAGCGACTCCACTGAACCAATATCGATGAAATTTGATACAATTATTCCTTATACACCGGGTTTACATATAGGCTATTGAAAATGTTAATTCTATAGGAATAGGATGAAATTGAAAAGCGTCATCTATTGGAAACCTATCACGCGACAACGTTCCAAGTAGGGTTGCCCGTACCCGTACTATATTATATAGTATCTTACTATATTTTACTTTATTGTCAATATATTATAGAAAAACAATATAGGACGAAAAATTCTAGTTATATTTTTATCTCTAATTCAATTTTCGTGCTTTTTTTTAAATTAGCTATGAACGGAATGTAGCCGCAGCGCTGCATAGAGAATTTTTGAACGAAACTCATTCATGTACGCATAGGGGTTTCGCACGGCGTCCATCCATCCATCCATCAGCCTTTCGCAGTCCACTGCTGGTCATAGGCCTCCCCATGTCTGCGCCAGACATTCGCACGGCGGTTTCGCATTATTAATATTAGTAGTATATCATGTGCCTGATCAGCTCTTTTCAATTACAGATGGCGCAGAATACCGAGCTTCCTTCGACATCCACGTCAAGGGACGGCGAGGAATGTTAAAGCGGCTTCGACTTTCGGCTCGAGTGGCAGTGTTAACTCGGACTACCAAAATAGTGTTAAATGTATAAACATCATGTATATAAGTTTTGGTGACGCTAAACATTACCTAACTGTTATTTTAAGTATATCTTATATTTAGGTATACGTAAACACAATTGAAATGCGTGCAACACAAAACTAAAAGTTAAAAAGGAAACTCATATGTAGGGATGTTGTAAAATAGATTAATTTTTATATTAATCGATTATTTTATCGAAAGATCTGTTTAAAATTTGTCTTCTTGTCGCATCCCCTTTTAGGGATAAGTCGGCTTTTGTACATAAGCAATTTTACTTTTTCTTTTCATTTATTTAAAGAAATAAATAAATAATAGATTATACGAATTACATATTTTTCTTCTTGTTTTACTGTTTTTGGTCTTGATTTTTAAAGATTTTGCAAACAACGCAAAAGTATCATAGACATGTTACTTTTGAATCTTACTAGTGCATTTTAATTTATATTTATTGTAATTAATTCATATCAAAATAGTAGTTTTATTTTAATTATATTTTACTTTTTATACAATTTTTTTTCCTTCGAAAAATCAATTATTCAATAATCGAATTTTCACTTTAAGTGACATCCCTACGTAAATGAAACGACTTCTGTCGCCAAGGCGTTCGAAATTTCTTTCACGCTGTGATTGCATTCATTTTCTTTGTCCAGTGATAAATAATTTAATTACTTAATAAACCAAAACTAATATTTTAACGAGATATTTCTAACAATTTTATGTGTAGCATTGGAACAATTTCGTAATAGTCATTTATATTCTAAGGCGCATAACACAAAGAGGCAAATTGTAAATATGGCGCGAATATCGTAATATAGGAGACAGCTATATCTTAATTCTTGGTGAGGTTACATATGTCGCACTTGCAATTAAATTTTATGGATTCTAGTGACATGCAAAACTTACCAGTTAATGTCGCAAATATAAATAAAGTTGCAACCGTAGATGCGGTTAACTTTGAGGCCAAACTATGTTAATATGGCACGTCGTCAATGCCCTGCCGTTATCCCACTCTAAGAGGGGTCGGCACAACATGTTTTAAACATGTTGATACATATTTTCGCTAGTTATTTTACGAACGGCCGCCTGACGCGAACTTTCTTTTTTCACCTTTTATGATATATCGGTAAGAAATGAAGATTGGTCTATTCTACTCACCCGGATACCATATGGCGGGTTAATATGTCACGTATATCTTGCAATTAGATTTTAAGAGATATATATTTAAACTGTTTTATAATTATAAACAGACTTATAATCGTATATGTAAACAAAGAAACAGGCAAAGTTAATATGTCGCGAATATCGTTATATACAAAACATAATTTTATTTGCAGTTGCAAAGGATAAGGAGGTTATATCCCAATGACGCGGTTATCTTAATTAAGCGGATTTTTTATCGTAATTGGGGCATTAATTGAAGCGAAGCGATATTAATGTGGCAAGGATATCGTAATATATAAAACAAAAATTTCATTGCATGTGCGATAGATACAGAGGTTACACGTTAGTGACGGGGATAGAGTAATAAATATATTGTAATCGTAATTACGGCATACAATGAAACGAAGCGATATTAATGTGGCACGGATATCGTAATATACAAAACAGAATTTTTAATTTCATGTGGGATAGATACAGAGGTTACACGTTAGCGACAGGGATAGAGTAATAACCAGATTGTAATTGTAGTATCGGCATATAATGAACCGAAGCGATATTAATGTGGCATGGATATCGTAATATAAGAAACAGAATTTAAATTCAGATGCAATAGATACAGAGGTTACATGTTAGTGACAGGGATAGAGTAATAAACAGATTGTAATATTAATATCGGCATATAATGAACCGAAGCTATATGAATATGGCACGGATATCGTAATATACAAAACAGGATTTTATTGCAGGTGTCATAGATACAGCGGTTACACGTAAGTGACAGGGATACAGTAATAAACATATTGTAATCATAATTGCAGCTACATAATGAAGCGAAGCGGTATTAATGTGGCACGGATATCGTAATGTACAAAACAAATATTTAATTTTAATAATATAATTAATTATTCTAGGTCCATAGGCCCCTTCTAGGTCATGGCCTAGATATCAACATCTCATAGTCGCTCGAGTCTCGGCAAGGAGCTCTGAAAAGCTCTGAACTGAAAGGCGTATATGGTACAACTGAATAAAACGTCAAATGATGCAACTGTGCGTTCGTTAGCCCAGAACATTCGAGAGGGCCTAAAAACGCAAAAATGCCATATTTATGGTGACAATGTTGTTTTTTATTATTGACCTAATTTTTTGAAGCACATTGTATTTGTAACATGTAATAATTTCGTATTCGTATATCATTCCCAGAATCATACATTTATAATAATGTGACTACAGGTCTGTCTGTAATGGCTAATATAAGAGGATATTGTATATTTGGCACGCAGGCGTCGAGCCGGGCGGAGCCTTCGTGGTACCGCCCTGCTCTGAATCGAATTACTAATGCGAACTGTAGGCTTTGCAATTAGGGTTGTCGAGTTTCCAAATTCAATTTCGAATTCTAAATATTATTTATTCAAACAAACTTGTAAACGAGTGCGTTTGAATCATCAGTACTAAAATTAATGGGAAATTGCTCCTACGTAGAATAATACGACAAATTAAGCGGTTGTGCTTTGCATAAATACTTCGTCATTGCTACAGAGACATATAATATGGCCAGAGAGTAAACAAAACTATGCATTTTTATCATTTATGTAATCTTTCATAGTATAGTAGACTTTCTGTATCAATCTTCTTTTAATGGGTAATTTAAACCGCTGTAATTGCAAATGTGTAGTAGTGAAATATGCGTTTGGTTTTAAATTTAACATTTCCTTATTTATCTGTTTCTAATCTGTTTCTGTTTCTAATCTGTAAATTATAATTTCGCCCGCGTGGAATTCAGTGTCACAATTTTTTTCTAAATTGAAATTTTGAACATAAAAGTAGTTATTGTGAGTTAAAAATAGATAGAGATATGCTATTGAGGATTTTTTCGTAGCATTTTTGTAGATCAACACTTCTTTAGTACATCACTTTATTGTATCTCTACTTGATTACGCAGCGCACGCGAGTAAAGTTCCCAGCTTGCGATTTATTTTACAACCGCGCTGACCTCTTCAACACAATTTAAATAAAACGGTAGAATACTATTATCCTAAAAACCTTCCCTAAAAATCGCACTACCGTTTAGTAAAAACCGTTCAAAAATTCGTTGAGTATATTTTGAGTAAATCGATTACACACAGACAGCTTTTGGGGACTTTTTATAAGTATAGACATGGATGTCGAAAACTTTTCATCGACCATATGTTGATTAAATAAGTAAGTAAGGAAGTAAGTAAGTAGCGTCTTGTTACTATCCCGCTGTTAAGAATAGGCCTCTTCTCTCCGTTTTTATTTAAGAGAGAAGGTTTGGGGCTAAGACCTACCACGCTGCTCACACACAGATCTCCAGAATTCTCTAGTGATATGCAGGTTTCCTCACGATGTTTTCCTTCACCGACAAGCATGTGATAAATTGCAATCATCAATTAGACACATAAGTTTTAACAGAAAAACTCATTGGTGTCTGCCCGGGATTGAACGCGTGACCTCCTCGAAAGAGTCGCACGGTGTTACCGCTGGCCTACCACAGGTTGATTAAATATTACTACCAAAACACATTTTCTCAGTGTCGCCAACCCTGTCAATAAAGCAACAATGCACATTGATTACAGATGATAAGTGCGTTCGTAAAATTACCACCCACGAGTCTTACCCGCCTTGATTGCAGTAATTTTCTATACCAGTCTATATACCCACTAGCGCCCTTAATGCCTCCCATTGGCCATAGATTGCATGAGAAAGTTTGAACGTGGACTGTAATTGCGCCTATCAAGTCAGACCTATCGCATTTTCTTTCCTTTAAAACAGTATAAAAGGCTTTACGAATTTATAAACTTAGTGTCGTATTCAGATTTAAGAATAATTTCAATTAGTATCGTCTTTTCTATTGTAAGTAAGTAACGACCTGTTACTATCCCACTGCTGGGCATAGGCCTCCTGTCTCCGTTTTTGGAGAAAAGGATTGTAGCTAAGACCTACCACGCTGCTCCAATGCGGATTGGTAGGTTTCACATACCCCTTGGATTCTTTAGAGATATGCAGGTTTCCTCACGATGTTTTCCTTCACCGAAAAGCGTGTGATAAATTGCAATTATCAATTAGACACATAAGTTTTAATAGAAAAACTTATTGGTGTCCGCCCGGGTTTGAACCCATGATCGTCTCTAGAGATTCACACGATCGCACTGCTGGGCAAATAATAAAGCATATCTTTTGTATTAAAATACTATCTTCTTCTTCAATCAATGGACGAAGGTCTCTTTAAGGGACCTACACACGACACGATCTTTGTGCTGCTTGGTTTTAGCGGTAGCCAAGACCTTATTAAGGTCCTCAGTCCACCTCGTATATGGACTACCATTACCTCCGTTTCCTGGCGCGGGGTTGTCATTCCACCTTAGAACCCTAACGCCCATCAGTTCTTACTACGTGCCCTGCCCATCGCCAATTCAGCGCTGCGATACGCTGAGCTATATCGATAGTTATGGCTGTTCGATCACCTCACCGCTGATTTCTCGTAGAGATAGCATGATTGCTCCATCATGAGTGATTTTGAGTTTTAATTTATGAGGATTCAGATGATCAAATAACGTTAATTTCCATTTTTGTTTCACATGAAAAAAACAGATATAAGCAGTCAAATGTGACAATGATGGTATAGTTCTAAATTATTTAATTTAATATACATTGTAAATAACAAAGTAATCAAGTATGATAACACTATAATATATTATTATCCTCTCTGGCTATTGCATATAGAAAATATGTTACTTTATTGTAACTAATTTAAAAAAATTTACGTTAAAGGTTTTGTATATTTTAACATAATATTTTCAAGGCATAAATGTAAATACTATATCCTATTTTTTAATCGAATAAGATTGATCTGCTTTTTCTTCTTCATTTCTCTTTTTACATTGCAAATATTATTTTGATCATTGAAGTACGTGTTTGTATGAATTTAATGTTAGTAGTATTTTAAAAATAGTGTTTATACAATTAAATTTTATAGTGATTTTACAAATGGCCAGTGCATTTCGTATATGTTTAATAGAATAGAGGTGATATTTATTAGAAATAAATTATTTAAAATGTCGTTGGCAGTTAAAGATTTTTCTAAAATAATACATTCCTTTCGATACTCGTCCTTCATTACATCCGTCTTTTTCCAATATATTTGTCAAAATGTCAAAAACATTTATCTTAGGTCACATAGTTTCCATTTCAATTTAACGTAGATTGAAATTGTTAGTATAAATTTAAAAATTACAACATCAATTTATCGTTACATATAAATAATATTTTCCAGTAAAAGTAACTTGAAATATTTATAACTATTATATTATAACTATTATAATCATACTAGAAAAGAAAACACCGCTTGAAATTTTGCAGTTTGGCCACATCCGTCAATAGGTAGCTAAAATTGTCATAACTAGAAAATAAATTTTGTTTACATTTAAGTTGTGTCAAAATAACTAACATCGCGCTCTCCATCCCACTTTAAATTAAAAAAAAAGATCACCGTCAACTTTAATTCTTCACTACATCCTAAGAAAACGTTCATTTCAATTTATTATGAAGATATCTTTAATAGAATACTTAGATCAAGGAAAACGGTTTTTAGTTACAAATAAAAAAAAAACTTTCCAAATATTTCAGTTTTACTCTGTTACAAATAAACATTACTCTGTAAAATATCATTAAAAAATAATGATGTGGGTCGACTCGAATACTCTCTTATATGAACGACTGAAACTTGAAATACAAAATTTAATACTATCTTATCAATGTTATGTGAATATTTTAGTATTAAAACTTGCAAAAGGCAATTTTTAATCTACAATTTCTCTTCTTTTATTGAACCTTAAAAGAAGCCGCTACGTAAACAAGTGTTAATTGCTATATTTTTAATGTTATTAAATAATATAATAATAAATAATAATACGTACTGACCTTCTGTTCTGTACTTAATTTATAAGTTCATTTTACTTACATCAAAAAGCGGCTAAGCTTCAAATGACGCCATAAAATTATGAAAGTTAAATATTCTATTCTATTTAATGAACTCTGACTTGTTACGTTTGTCTTATCTAATGCCTCAGAAGGTCCAAGGTTTTTGATATCTAAACGTACAGTACCCTAAGCAAGGTCAATTTAATTAGTTTATGATATATACAGATTGATTTTACTATGCTAAAACAACAAAATGTCTTAAGAGAACAAAAACTGATATATATCAAACGTTAGTGTTGTGACGTATGTATTAACTTAATTAATAATTAATTATGACTACAAAAATTAATTTCCGTTTAAAGTAATTTTTTTCACAGTTATACAGAACAATTAATATACCTTATTATTGACTTATTCCCACAACGATATTGATTTACTAAATATAAAGCAGATTTACTAGATATAAAGCATAAATACAAAGTTTTTATGGGTAGTAAGTCATCATTCTCTTACCCTTTACCCACTCTAAGTGGGGTCGGCACAATATGTCTTGTCTCTCCTCTATAATTCGTCAACTCTGGTGCCACTCCTTTAACATGCATATCATTTTTCACACAATCCATCCATCTATTTTTCGGCCTCCCCCTAGCCATACATCCATCCGAATTCATAAAACTCTTTTGGTCACATGATTTTCATCCCTCCTCATTACATGACCATACCAACTTAGTCTCGCACTTCTCATCTTTTCTGTAATGGGCGCAACTTTCAGACCTCCCCTAACATACTCATTGCGTTTCTATCAAGTTTCACACCACACATCCACCTTAACATTCTCATCTCATTCGCATGCACATTTCTTTCATCCTTTTCTTTTATTGCCCAACATTCTGATTCATACATTACGACAGGTCTAATGTCTGTTTTATAGGTAGTAAGTATACAAGATTTAAGTATAGTCCTCATTTAGTGGGCCCTAACTGTACCTAATGTAAAAAAGGATTATGCATTAAAGGTAATTAAAGTTATGTTGCTCTGCGTATTGTATTTACTTTCAATATGTTGTGATTAAATATGTGAAATCTCGTTTGTTTGCGCCAGTTCAACCCATTTTATTGCAAGATTTAAGTCAAGATTTATATCGCGATATAAAGAAAGAAATCTTAAGAAGGTTCGAGGTTTGGCAAAATTGCATCTGCAGTGCACATGACCTGGGCAGATGCAACTTTGCAATTAGACCGTATAATTTATGTACAGATATAAAAATATCGAAATTACTAAATTCTACCACGATTTTATGTTTATACAACGATATTTACTTGTTATTCATTCACTTATTTACAAATTTCATTAAATTCTTTAATATTCTCTAAAATGCCGTGTGGTATCCGGATGAATAGTACCACCCTCATTTCTTACCGAGGTGTCGTAAAAGGCGACTAAGGTAAGTCGACCCGCCTTGTGGTATCCGGCTGAGTAGAATAGACCAACCTCATTTCTTACCGAGATGTCGTAAAAGGTGACTAAGGTAAGTTGACCCACCGTGTGGTATCCGGTTGAGTAAAATAGACCACCCTCTTTCTTACCGAAGAGTCGTAAAATGAGGTAATTTGACGTCAGGCAGGCGGCCGGTCGTAAAATGCGTAGCCAAATCATATGACAACATGTTTGTAACATGTTGTGCCGACCCCATTTAGAGTGGGTTAAGGGCAGGAAGATGATGATTAAAGTCTTTAATATTCTCTAAAAAAAATATTAGACATCTAAAAAAATTAGCTATCCAGTGGATAGCTAAAGGGGTAACGCTCCCAGTAGTTAGGATTACAAAATGATGACCTACCGTCTCAAGCAATACTGTATCCTGCTCTTGATTTAACGACTAAGTGAAATCCTCTTGAAATGTTGGTCGAGGCTCAACTCAAACGTTTATCATTATTTTATTATAAATGGACCAAAATTTCATATTCATTTGAAACTGCAATTGTCCCATACGAAACGCATGTGAAGTCCATAGCTTCCAAACAATTTATAGAATTAGGTGTTACTTTGCGGAGGTCCATAATTCAAAAAGTAACTTTTTTTTTTTGTATTTTTTCATAGCCTCCTGTTATTCTATTTTTGTACTATTCCTATCTTTGTATCAGACAGTTACTCTGTGTAAACTATAGTTCCGTGTCACATATATTTTAAAAATATGTATAAGAAAACCCAGTGTCAAAACTGGGATTATTTAGAATATAGAAACATAAGCATCTTTCTCATCCATATATTAAAGATTAAGGTTTAATCATATTTTTATTCATTTTTAGGTTTAGATGTAAATTGTGAATGAATCCTAATAATTTTAAGAGATATCGTTAACTAAGTTAGATACTAGGCTAAAGCTGTTTATTTATGATCCCTATTCTTACATTTAGGATTTAGGTTCAATGACTTCCGCCCAACGAAATAAGACATCACAACATAAATTGTGATATTCATTATGTTACTTATACGTCCTTTTTAAGTCCATTTTATATCTCTTAGTATATTCATTCGAATCCTTTAAAATGTTAACCTTTATCTAAATTAAGAAAAAACAATGTTTTATTGTTTGGGATTGTCATTTTTAGGGTACGCCAAGAATCCAATTCTTATTAGTGTAAAAAAAATAAGTAACTTAGAGTACGATCGATTATTAAAATGTTCGTCCAAATTTGCGGATTCCAAATTTAAAATTTAACCATCCATTAAGACATTCAATTTTATCTCAAATTATTAATTATATCTAGAAAAGGGCGTTGGTAAGCTATTTAAAACAATACTTAAAAGCATAAAGGATAGCATAAAGGAAAAAGCATAGCATTAAGGAATATATTTTCCTTATAATAAGGAATAAGTAACTAACTTAAAAATAATGGATCTCTTTATTGGCAATAATTTTAGAAGCTATATTGGTTGTAGTTCTTTTTTAATATGTTATGTGTGGATCTAAAATCCAATTCTTATTAAATTATGTAATTAAATGCGTCTGATATCGTTTCCTTTATAAACATAGAGTTATAAAGCATAGTTTAGCATTAAAATATTAAAAAATACGATGCCTAAATCAATGCTACCATATAAAAACATTGAAGTACACAATGTATCAATAAAAAAGGCAAACAAATATACAAATATTATATGTATATACAATTTTATTGTAATATTACAATACGGTGTTTTAAATGAATATTGTCCATATTTATCTCGTTATATTTTTTAAACAGTTTCTCTCTAGACTTGTACGTATTTAATTTAAAGTAACGGTTTAATTTAATAGATTGTAAGCCTTATTTGATTAAGAAAAAATTGTTATTAAGTGAATCTGTAAATATTCCTAAGTTTTGTATGTTTCGGTTAAAAACCAAAGGGCATGATTAAATGTTAAATGAAATAAAACTATTAACTATTATATACCACATTGTAACAATAACATTGTTTGTTTTTTATTTACTTTCGAATGTTTTTGTTAAGAGTTGGTATATTTCTTGGGTCCTCTGTAATGTTCTGGAAGATTATTTTATAACAGAATTTAAATACCGGTTGCAGTGGGCTGTAATTATAGTTGTTTAATAATGTGTTTATGACAGATATATTTAGTAGATCGAAAATAGTCTTATACTAAAAATTCATTTATATGAATTTCGATTAAAAATCAAACATCTTTTTCATCTTAGGTAAAACAGTAATATAATATGGTATATATATACAGAAATTTCAAAAATCAATTTGTTTCATTGCAAGTCTGTAAGACGTAATTTAAAAAAAATCTAACTTTCACATTCATTGGCTAAACGATAATCTGTGATACGTTAAATGTGACATTGCTATAAAAATCATAAGTATTTACGTCCCAACAAAAGCTTAATAGCATCTAATGCAATGTTTATTATTTCCTAAGCAATTGATTGTATTGATATCTAGAATGTGTGAATAATTTTAGTATTTAAAATCGTTATATTTTAATCGAGTCTACGCTTCTTATAAATAGAGTAATAATTAATCTGTATCATTTCATCATATTAATGATCACCATAGATTACTAACTAAAATACGTTCCATCCCAGTGTGGCTATAACAATAAGAAATTAAAAAAAATACTTCCTACATCAAAATAGGATTACATAGGAAATATATAAAAAATGTCTTTGTTGATCTTAGATTCATTGCGTCGTAGACATACAATGGTGAAAGAACCAAAATTTAGGGAAATGTAATTTAGTTTACTAATTCTTTCTAATCAAGATTTTTAATTGAAATTTGTAATATAATATGGCAACATTTGAATGCACCAACTTGTTTTTTTTTTGTTAAAATCCATAGGTATTTAAATTTCGGCAATGCTCTATATTATTATTTGTCTATACTTATAAATATTACAGACTAATAATGGCAGTCATATAAGATTGTTTACTATTGTAATATATCTATGATTTCTATTTAAACTGTATGTCCATAGCCTACCAACGCCCTAAATAATTGTAAAGTAAGGTCTTTGTTAATATGTACCTACCTAGTACCTAACGATAAAAAATGTTAATAACTTCAATTAATTCATATATTGTACAAGTTTTAATCGTAGTCCTTAATACTTGTCTTATTTACAAAGGAAATACTTAGGTTGAGGATTTTAAACGAAATGAATTTGATGTTCATGAACTATTTGTCAAATAAATGTTTTCAATGATCTATGTTTTTATGATTTTTAACACCCTGATAATAAATATTTTAGTCATCAATAAAGTTAATCCGTCTGGTTAATGGAAAGTAAGTATCATTATATAGTTAATATTGAGTCAACAAAGCGTTTGGATTAGGTTCACCGATGAGTGGATAAAAAATAAGAGTTTAGATTTCTCTCTATTATGTGAGATGTACCCAACCAGTTTTGTCTATATGGTGACAAAAAGTACCGGTTTAACGGCACCGGGATGAAAGTTAAACCCAAGTTAATATAATATGACATGAGTCAAATATATGTCGTCAATTTCATTAGTAAGTTAATTGGCAGTTGACAGATCACAGATTAGTATAATTCGATTAAACGAATATTACAATACAATATATTTTACCCATATTTATAAAATTTTTACTAGCGACATCTTGGATAATTTACGTAAACGATGAACTTGATGAATGTAACATCGTTGTGGTTGTAATTTCGTCCACAGCCCAAAATAATACAGTATCATTGTTATAGATGGCGCTAAATTACCTTGCAGTGTGCCAATATAAAAATAGATGTCGGTACATCAGCTCGCTAATAAAACACAGTGAATAGTGATTAAGTTTCTCATTTTACTAAAGGTATTGTATGTTAATTTTTGTAAAAACATCGTTTATATTTTTTATAGAACGGAACTATTATTCTTAATGTCAAAATTATAACCATAGAGAAAAAAGATATACTGATCTGTCAGTTCGGTCATATAATGATATAACCATATACTAATAAAGTTGTAAAGATTTCTAAGTTTTTAGGTTAAAAATACAAAAAGCAAAATCGTTTTTTAAATAAAGCAATAATTTCATTATTTTAGTAGTAAGTCAAATCAAGTGAATACCTTCAATGTATTTGTTACAACGCAGCTATTATTGTTATATTTATGATTTATTAACCGTATAAATAATGACCAATACAAATATCGAAGAAACTATTAAAAAATATGAACATTATATCGAAAATGTGCTGAAAGAAGATCTACAAATACTAGATTTAAAGCTACAACACATAAATGCTGAATTAACAGACCTCATCCAGCAAAAACACTCACTCAAAGTTATTACAGATAAAAATGTTCATCCAAACGGTATCAAAACACAGGTGAATATTGGATGTAATTTCTTTATGGAAGCTTCTGTGAACGATACCTCAAAATTATTATTGAATATTGGGTTAAATCATTATGTAGAATTTACTATCGCTGAAGCATATAAATATTTAGATGCAAGAATAAAAGTCTTCGAGCAAAAATCTGAAGAACTGTGTGGCAAAGCTGCAGAGACTAATGCACATATTAAATTAATGTTGGTTGGAATTAGTGAATTATATAACTCTAAGAATCGCGAGAGCAGTTAACATTTAATGTCAGTTGTGGTCAACTGACATAATGGCTGAACTTTTATTATCATCATCTTCCTGCCCTTATCCCACTCTAAGTGGGGTCGGCACAACATGTCACAAACAAGTTGTCACATGATTGGGCTACGTATTTTTCGACCGGCCGCCAGCCTGACATCAACTTACCTTTCTCGTATTTTACGACACCTTGGTAAGAAAGAGGGTGGTCTATTCTACTAAATGGATACCACACGGTGGGCTAAACTTTTATAATATGGACTTAATTATAAGTTCTTCTTATATAAACTTGAAGAGTTTTCATTATTTTTATTAAGAGTTTAAGAATTTAGAGTATTTAAGCATCATTACAAATCTAAACTAGTGTCATGTTTTAAAATACATTGAAACTTTGTGAAGTAAAACATAATATTTCTCTATAATGAAATCAGTTATCCTATGATTCCAAGCAAATGCTTGCCTATTAAGCAATAAAAAAATATATAAGTGATCAGAGCTATGTAACAATATTATTATTTGTATTAATAAACTATTGTATATTATGTTTTCTTAGTATTATTTCAAATCATTGAAACTGATAAAACAGAAAAATAATAAATAAGTATTGACTTAATAAATCTAAATAAACACATATAAAATATGATCCATTATATTAATTGTTATAGAATATGATCCACAATGCATACTTAGTGGGATTGGGTTATATCCATTCTTGTACTATTATAATATGGGAAATTTTTTTTGAATATTGTATGTGTGTGTGGGTGTGTGCGTTTGTGTATGTATTCGTATTGCTTTGGAATTCCAAGCGATTAACTAATTTGTTTGAACTTTTCCCTACACTTATGTCTATACTTGGAATAACATAGGAACTTTTTATTTTGTAAAAATTAATGATCTGAATAAAGTAAAAAAATAGACAACAAAGGTATGTACATTTTTAAAGTTAGAAAAGTGAAAGTAAAGTATCCTCAAAAGATGTAGAATTTCATTTTTTTATTATAAAATATGTACCCAATAACCGAGTAATTAAAGTTGTTATAAAGTAGTAGTTATGTCATAGTAGTAGAAATTCCCCCTTATTATCCCAATAAAAAAAAAAATTCTAAGCATAGGCCTCCTCTCCGTTTTTGGAGAGAAGTGTTGGAGCTGAGATCTACCACGCTGCTCCGATGCGCATTGGTGGGTTACACATACACGAAAATTTTAAATAATGAATTACGGATAGTCTTAGTCTTATCAGAAAAACTCATTGGTGTCCCTCCGAGATTTCAACCCGTGACTGACCTGGAAGGGACGTAAGGGGTCACCGCTGGACTATCAAAGTTTAGGTATAGTTATGTAAGAAATCCTGTGTTCTATAAAATCTTAGGTCGCGCAACTTATCTTTGACTCATGCAATGGCTAACCGTATACAAAACTAATGAGAATATTATTTTGCTATAATCCGCGACAAAAAAAAAATTATCGCGGATAATAATATTCGCATTAGTTTTGTATTATGGACCACCGCAAAGTAACGCCTAATCCTATAAATGATTGGCTAACCGTATCCTTAGATAACGCAAATTGATTCAGTATTAATATACCTACTAAAAAAACGGAAAAATATCGTTGTTATAATTATAACAATGATATTTTTCACGTTTTTTACATGCTGTAAACAGCCATATTGATCTATATTAAATCAACTATTTATTTAAGGTACTTAATTGGATAAGGATTAATGTTGTATTGTATAAAAATTGCTTCAAAAATATGGCATTATTTTTCGTAAAAAGTAAATGACAAAAAATGCTCTATAGTGGGTTATCTATAAGAGATAGACATATACCATCGCGGACTTTTCTGTAGACCTTTTAAAGATGTACAAATACTTAGTACATTGTTTTGATAAATCTCGTAGGGTTTAGCCTGCGTTTGCAATGTAAGCGGAAAAAAATTAATTATTTACAGAAACCTCAAAAATTACAGTATTTCTCTACTCCGTATTGAATGTTATTATACGTACAAACCTTCCTCTGGAATTACTCTATCTATTAAAAAAACCGCATCAAAATCTGTTGCGTAGTTTTAAAGTTTTATGCGTACATAGGAATATAGGGACTTTGTTTTATAATATGTAGTGATTTACTAATTAATTTTGTGATTTTTAATTGTACTGTGAATCCGACTGCGATATAGGTATATGACATTTAAGGTAAGAGCCAATAATACTAATAATTGACCAGGCACTAGTAGTTGACCGTTTTGTATGAAATTTTAAATAATAAACGTCTTGTTTGTTGTAGCTAATAAAAGATTGTAATTAATAATATTAAATTTTAAATATTAAACAAGGGGCTACAGTTCTGCTTTTGAGCAGTTGTTAATAGATGGCAACAGGTAATCGCATTTTTTTTATTAGCTACAACAAACAAAACGTTTATTTAAAATTTCATACTAAACGGTCAACTACTAGTGCACTTACCTTAATTGAAGTAGAATGCCGACACAAAGAGGGCGCAAAAAGCGTAGAGAATATTCAATTAAGGGACTTAAATATTTAGCAATTTCACTTAGTTTGTAAATAACTCCAACCGCTGCTGTCTAAGGCGTGTTTGAGAGCTGTTAAGAATCATAATGTAAAGCCTCTTGAGACTAATATAAGAGAAAGGACTTATTAATATTTATAATATACCTACGTGTCATATTTAGCTGTATTGACAGTTTTACGTTCGAGCGACTTCGAGGGGAAAGGAAAGTATTGCGGCGCAAATTCCTTTTATATATGTGGGACCCGCAACTTCGTTCGCGTAAACTTTACTGTTTAAATACCGTCAATTATGTACTTTATTGGTTTTTACAATTTCCGAAGGAAGAACGGCATTTTATCCTTCAAAGGCCGATAAAAAGAAGAGGCAGGAATTGAATTCCATTGTGATCTGCGCCCAGGTATGATTTCATTTTAACGTGAGCAGTAAAATAAAGGAAACCAACATTCATTTTTATAGCTGCGCGTATGCATGTGTGCTCACACAAGCACCAATACGCGCAACTACTTTTGTACTAATAATGTACTTATGTTTATACATATATTTTCTTAAAATACTATGCGATACTTTTACAGTATGAGCCAACGGTCCAACAGCCGGTGTTAGGGCAGCTTGTTAGCAGCTATTGTGGCGTCAGACGTTGATCTGCCCAACGGGGCCGAGCAGCATATCCCCACAGTATACCACATTGTAAACCACTCAGTCGTCGCACGCTGCAGTCGTCCAAATTCAAATGCAAAGCCAAATGTACGATCGTATTCGTGTAGGTTGGTTTGCGAAAGATCTCAAAGGTGTGTTACTTGTTAGACAGTGTAATAGTCATTTTATAGTCTAGTTTAGTCCAGTCATTTTATGCAAACTAAAGATAAATTAGAAATACCGAAAAAGTGTGTTACAAAGTACGCAATGATCATTGTTTTGAAATCCTGCACACCTGGGATGAAAGCCTCCGACTGTTAAGTCGGATTTTAGAGCAACTTGAGATCATTAAAAATAACAATAGCACCCTCATTAATTATCAGATAAATGTTTCTAATTGAAGCGTGTTACACGTGTTCGTAGACAAAATAAATGGTGGGTGTTGAACCAATTAGAATATAACTGTGGTTTCTTGGGTGATGCAACGCTTTACGATATTGTCTATCTCCTGATGATGCTTCGGTTGCGGGGCGAAACGATTGCTGAGTTTGTGATAGTGAGCGTGTGTAGTGCTTGTATACTGTGGTATAAGAAAACTAACAATCTACTGTACATTTAGCATTATATATATTTTCAATCCATTCATTGTAAACCTTATTTCAATGCTAAGACATGACAGCACGTTACGAACTATTAAAAAAGCTAGTATTTTCTTACTCTTACAATTTATAGGCTTCTTTACCACTAACGAGTTTGGAAAATGCTTTATTGCACTTAGCCGCAAAACAACTTTTTTATTTCGGTCACTTTAATCGAAAAAGTTTAATACTAAGCGTGCGAAGAAGAAATTTTCGCTAAAACTTCTCGATGAAAAATACACAAAAGTTTAGATGCACCGCTTTATATTTTGTGCTTATATTTATGCGATCTTGAGTGATTATTCAGACGTACTGTTCGATTAGGTAGTTCTTAAAGATCAGCAATCAAGGGAGAAACATGCTGACAGATTTGCGGACAAATTAGGATCAATTTGAATACTTAATTTATTAGGGGGATCGCAGTACTTGGGACAACTTGAATGAAATTAGCATCATGATTATTCAGGGTTAGGAGGAGGAGGTATAGTAGGGTTGTTGGGTGCTAACTGCGTTCAAATATTGATATTTGCAAGAAACCGGTATTTTGCTACAGCGTGCGATTTAGAAAACTACGCCGTGTGGTATCCGGCTGAATAGAATAGTACCACCCTCATTTCTTACCGAGGTGTCGTAAAAGGCGACTAAGGTAAGTTGGACCACCGTGAGGTATACGCTTTAGTAGAATAGACCAACCTCATTTCTTACCGAGGTGTCGTAAAATGCGACTAAGGTAAGTTGACCCACCGTCTGGTATCTGGTTTAGTAGAATAGACCAACCTCATTTCTTACCGAGATGTCGTAAAATGTGACTGAGGTAAGTATTATAGTATATTGATAAGGCGGCCGGTCGTAAAAACGAATCCAAATCATGTGACAGCATGTTTACAACATGTTGTGCCGACCCCACTTAGAGTGGGATAAGGGCAGGAAGATGATGTTGTGCGATTTAGAAAACTTTTACACAAATTCTGAATTCCAATGTGCTTTTAGTCCGAGAGACGAAACTATGTAGTGCGTCACAGAACGGCACAAGCGAGTACAGAATCATCGTTGAGTAAACAACATGCAAAGTTGAGTAAAAAACCGAACCAGCAGTAGAGTTGACGATTCAAAAGCAGCTGTTTACAAGTTTATTTGAATAAAGAATATTTAAAAAAAAAAACAGAATAAATCGTAGTCTACGTAAAAAAAAGAAAAAAATTATAGGGTAGATGGGCCGGGGCAGGGGCCTGATCCTAGGTACTTTCATTTTTCGACCGCCCATTCCCGAATAAGTTACGCTGACATTAAACGGCAAAAATAGTGTTTTATATATTCAATAAATTAAAAGTAAATTTTAGTATTTTTTAATGCCCAAGGACAAAACGATTTTTTTAAAAATAAAACCTAGCTATATCGTTTTTTCTCCCCCAATACCTCCTGCATGCTGAATATCAGGAAAATCGTTCGAGCCGTTTTTGAGATTCCGAAAATATACATATAAACATACAAGATTAACTCATTTAAATATTAAAGATTTGTAATCGCCTGTTACTATCCCACAGCTGGGCCGTTTTTGGAGAAAGGGATTGTAGCTAAGACCTACCACGCTGCTCCAATGTGGATTGGTAGGTTACACATATCCCCAGAATTCTCTAAAGGTATGTAGGTGTCACGATGTTTTTCTTCACAGAAAAACGTGTGATAAATTGCAATTATCAATTAGACACATATGTTTTTAACAGAAAAACTCATTGGTGCTTGCCCGGGGTTTGAACCCGTGACTCTTCGAAAAGGTCGCATGGTCAACCGCTGGGGTATTAGGTACAGCTAGGTAATGCTCAATTCAAGCACATGCTAACGCGTGCACTACATACCTCCACTACCACAATCACTGCACACATTTACTATCACAATCTCAAAAATCGTTTTCCCCCGTAAGCATCATCATTAGATAGAATCCATGAAGAAATAGCAAAGCGAAGCATTATCCAAAGCAAGCATATTTATACCTATAGTATTTGTTTCAACCACCTTTGATTTTGCCTTTGAACAAGTAAAACAAGCTAAAACAAGAAACATATGTCTGTTCGTTAAACAAGGTCATTTAATATTTAATTATTTCAAGTTGCTCTAAAATGTTAAAATCTTCAAAACTTCAATTTTAAGTCTACCATAGTTTCAATATATAATATCAATTTAATATTTTTTCATACAGTGACAATGAAGTATTTGGGATTGTAAGGATAGACAGGCGAATAAATAAAAGACAAACGTCAAATAAAAGCTTAGCTTTATTACTCGTTATATTCACGAAGAAACATCCCTCAGTGGTATCAACAAGTCTCCATGCTGATGTATGTCTAATTTACGCTTTACTTTTTCCTTTGAATTTAAATTTTGTTTCAACAAATTTTAGAACCGCCAATTATTTTTTTACCAATATTATGAATGCAATTTGCAATGATCTAACGGTCTCGCGACTGTTAGATTTGATTTAGATAACATTTAATTATTAATTTTTCCTTCCACAATACTTCCACTTTATGTCTAAAACATCAAACAGTGGTTAAGATCCTAAACATTCACGGACAAAGACACACGCTCGAAAATATAAGCATTATGACAATGTGATACATTATATTAGTGTTATTTAAGAATCGTAATAATTAATGTAGGTTAGGTTAGTTTTGTGACATTAGATATTTGTCTGAGGCCCACAGATTACAATAGTGACCCGGTAGCAGCCATTCTAAGACAAATGCCAAGGAATCGTTTACACTTTTTTTTTTGTTTCCACTTTCCACCTTAAAAATGCATTTAAAGTTATCTTTTTACACCCAGAACCATATAAACATCTTTTAGTTATTTATATATTTTTTTTATCTATATAACTGGTTGCCAGGCCGCCACCGCGCGCCCGCGTCTCTCAACTTTTTTTATTTACAAATGTTTAATGATCCTAAACGTTTAATATCCGATACTATTCTTAAAATTAAATACAAAAAACGCATGACATTCTAATTTACCTAATGTCCACTTTTTGTCACCGCTATAATTTATGAAATTTTGATCTTTACACCAACTTTAGAAATATTCAATACAAAAATACTCTTTTGAATAAAATTTTATACACGACTCATTATATCGTCAACGCGGGGTCGGGGCGGCGGCGCGGGCGCCTCGAAAGAAAAGCTTTGAGCCTTGTAACCTTAACATTTGAAATTTGTACTAAATATATCGAAAACAAGCGGACGCGGACCCTTGTTACTTAGCCGAAATGCGAGGATATCGAAAACAATGCCTAAACCCTAGTCGAATTTTAATTTTTCGTTAACGATTGCTTGTCCATTATCCGTTCAAACCGAATCGATCAAAAATGGCCATCGATCGGTTAAGCAAAGAGCAAAGATAATAGACAAGGCATCGCCATTAATTATTTAATTAATTTTGTTTTTTTTTTTAAATTTTGAATCTAATTTTATCACCGGACCGCGTCCGCTCGCAGTAATTTACAAATATATTATACGAAAAGGTGTCGCATGGACTGCGACTCGTCAAAAATATATTAACAACATAACACGTACTCGTAGTTATATAAACACATAAGAAATCGAAATGAACGTGTATCGCTGTTACGAATGAAGACCACAAGGATATTTAAATTATGATTTATTTACTACTACATATAATATATACTCTCATATACAAAATTATGAACGCTTTGATTTTCTTGGACTCGTGTGTTTTGGCAGAGTTTCAATAAATCTGCAAACCGTTCAGCGTCCTAGCTATCTTACTTAATACTTACTGATTAGCATCGGCAGTATTTGGTTTTCAGATCCTAATAGTACATCCGTGCTCAATTTTGACTTCTTTTATAAGATATATAAACGAATGATACTTATTTTAATAGCTAACTAATTTTCTGCATTTTTCTTATTGAATTTCTTTCGTATAGAAAAGTTGATACAGCTATTTGGTACATCTAATGTTTCCTAATTCCAAAACGAAACGCTACACAATAGAGTCTACTACATTTTCCAAAATTTAGGAACCATAATACCCAAACGCGAAACCAAATATATTATACATATATATTGTTTTTTTTTGTCTTATAATCAATTTTGAAAATAATTAGATAATTTTTATTTTATATCGATATTCCAAACATTTCGTAGACGGATTCAAAAATATTACTAAAAATGTAAAGGAAAAACATTAGATACAATTTATTTTTTTATGAAACTTAAATAGACTATTATCTAGATACGAAATGTCGAAACAATTAGAGTTGACATCGCCAAAAAGGACAATTTTTATAAATCTAACATACATATATACTAGTTACAAACATGAGTTTTAAAGTCACACCGAATTTTGTACTTTTTCTGCGGGTTAGCCCCATGATCACTGTGGACTTAATATTTCGATGTTTCAAACTTGAGTATTTATATAAATTTTGAACAAATTGTCAACCGATAACTTACGCGAATAATAAAATCGATTAAAATCGGCTCGAATCAAATATATCCATTGTGGTCTTATTACTGCTGCACAGTGAATCACTCAAGTATAAAATCCGGACAAAACAATTACTAATTTATAAATAAACAATCAATACGTTCTCTTGTTTACTTCTTACCTGGCCAGAAAATATATATTAAAAAAACGGCTCCATGTATCTGCAAATTACGGCATGTCGGTTGAACACTGTTGATGGGAAATCAATACATTTCTATTGTAATATGTGTGTGTAGCCTGCTTTAATTGTTAACTTGTTTAATATAGATTATTATTGAAAAATCTATGGAGAGATTGGAATAACGGATTCAGTACTTACTATACAAGGAATTACATAGGTATACCGAAAGTAACTGGCGTTTCAGAGCTAAGGGAAAGAATCGTATTGACCTTTCTAACTCCCTAAAACCATTTGTAAACGTTTTATCAATTCCATTTTCAATTCGCCGTCAATTCAATGCTGTGGAGACATTTCGTTAGCTCTGAAACACGACAATTATGGACAGAACAAAACACGTAACATCAACAAAACACAATTTTAACGTAACATGGAACGATGAACAAGCCCTGCGGCGACTGCGTTTACATACCAACGAACCAATGTGAATGAGGAAAATCAACCCGGGCTATTGCTCTGTTAGTTTGGATGTGTGGGTAACACTATAAAAGTGTTTGGAAGAACAAATTTCGAACTCAAAACCGGTGCGTCTAAAAGGGAGGAGTCTGCGTGTTAAATCTATGTGTCGATGTCTTAATAATTAACGTGTCATCACTCACACCTAACCTGAACACTACTCTAAGCACACCAGTCGACGCCTGGTCCATCCTAAACTGAGGTACTCTTATATTATTGTAATAGTTCAAATGATTACAAATGAAACATTAACAAAGTGTAATACCAAATGAAAAATGCTTACACTTGCTTAGCTAAGGCCGACCGCCCGCCCTGCGCGCTTACATACCGAGAAATAAGGATGGCTTAAGATTCTGTACAATTCCGCAAATCAATTCACAATTGCCGTTCCACTATTGTGCCTTAAGGAAATATTGTAGCGCTAAGATAGTTTTACACGTAACTTCTCTGTATTAAAATTACTGTATTATGTACAAGTCGCTATACATCTCTGTACAACTATCTATTTTATTGTGTGGCTATTAAAAGAAGCTATAAATTATTTTTGATACGTTTCCTGTCGAACTGAGGATGTGAACTGAAATTGTCTCCGCTTAGCGGGATAGGCGGCCGGCATCTACATGTTATAACAAATACATCGAGATAAGCGGTGGACTCGAGCTTGCTTCTGAACGTGTGCTTCGGGTTGTAAATCTTTCATACAACTTGGAACTTATTCGAAAGTATTCCTGCAATTTCTCAATTTCGTTCAGTGCCAAGCGTCGAATCCGCCGCGCTACATATATCTACGAATCAAACTAAGTATTCTTCTATAGTATAATAGTAATGTGTGTATGTATACTGTATGTTCGATACGGCGAACTGTTATGCGTGTGCTCCAGCGATGCGCGGACGCCGTGCGGCGTCTTTTGGTATATGTTTCTATTGAGGGCCATTTTTTGCAATTGTCTTATTTATTCTTTAAAAAAATTTGAAGGCACTTCTGATCGGACGATGTGGCCCAGTGTTTTCATACATGATCCTTTTCTATTCTGAATATTATTATGATTGTTTTTGAGAAAGATCTATTGTCAATGTTGCCTTCATCTATTGCGCTTTTGAGGGTAGAATGGTTTGGATTGGAAAGCCGCCGCATGGCGTCCGCCTGCGTACGTCCGCGCCGCAAATCCCTATCAAATATTTCAATGGTTCGAAAAGGAATGCCAGTAAAATACGCTGCTTGATTATATATGGTTAAAGATATACGTTAAAGTTTTACGGTCACTAAAGTCATGAATAAATGGTAATTTTATAACTTAATCATCAAAAATGTTGCGGCGGGATCGGACGCTACGCACTTGCACCGTGTCTGAGATGGTACATTCGGAGCCCACGCATTTTACGGAATATAATATTTTTATCTAATGAATAAACTTAACCCTATGTCCGGTGCGAGACCTACTCGACGATGTTCCGGACGAACTGAACAATGCCGAACGATGCCGAAATGTGTTAAAATACAACCAAGGATGCTTACAGTAATCGAAACTTAAGATGTTTACTAATTTTTGAATTTTGTGTATCTGTTTATCATTAGTCTATTGAAAAACCTGCTCGAACTTATAACCGGCTATCAGTATAAAAATAATGTTTTAAAAATCTTTGTCTGTGGATCGAAAAATAACCCTGCTCTATTGTACTAATGACTATGGTTAACGTTAATTATTCCTAAAATAATTATGACGAGGTATAGGTTGACAATTCACGGCGACGCGACGCGTGCCTCGAAAGCAAGTATTACGGGAAATATTCAACAAATAAACAGTTCTCCAGAGGTTAAGGAAATGGGCAAAGGACGGAAAAACAAAAAAAAAACAACAAAACATTCAAAACTTAAGCAGTTAATATATTAATCGTTTTTTTCTTAAATAATAAATCAATAAATGATTTTAAGATATACATAACTATAAAAACCATTTACGATAATACTTAATAATATAATAATAATTATATATAGCGAAATATATTATGTGCAGAAATAAAATTCTAGGTGACTTAAATTTTCTCTTACTCGTATAACCTAATGAATTTCCTAGTAGAGCGCGGGCCGTGACGAGGCGGGGGCCGCGCCACGCCGCGCCACGCCGCTCGACGTCCAACGTACAAATTCAATTTTTTAATAATTTAATTAAACTTTTTTTATTAATAATTTTGATTCTGAAGGCCTAAATGCGAGTGTCGTAAAATTTTGGTGTGCGAAACAATCGTCCAATGGATTTTTTTTTGTAAATTTAGTTAGCCGAAACTTTGTGTGCGTCGAGTGCTTGTGGCGCTCACTCCAGCTGCTCGAGGAAGTTCGGTGACTTGAAGTACTCGGGCACGGGGTCGTCGAGCCGCGAGATCACCTTGTAGATGGACTTCTTCCAGCTCTGTTCGTTGTCCTTGCCCCCTTGTATCGCGCGGTAGAACTCTCTCAGCGTCTGCTCAACCACATACCGGAAGTTCGGGGGTACCTGGAAATTGAAACGTTTTTGGTCAGTTCATTTAATTTAGCAATTCATAACATTACTTATAAGTAATATAAAAGGACTGTAAGTTAGTTGGGTAAGATAATAAATGTAACCGTTTGGTTTTTAGCAGTTACTGCCAATATATAATAGTTTTTTTCCCCTTAAATTGATAAAACTTGCAAAATAAAAGTTTAATATTTTTTTTAATGCCCAAATACAGGAATAAGACGATTTTTTTTAATAAAACCTAGCTAGATTGATTTTTCTCCCCCAAAACCTTCTAAATGAAAATCGTTGGAGCCGATTCAATATAAAGCCGAATATAAAGTTCAAAATATATTTAGAGCTAAGCTTTCAGTATATAGATCCGTTGATGTTACTTTATCTATGTTTTTAATTTTTTTTATATTGCCATTACTTTTCCAGCCATCAGTTATCTATATCAAATGTTTATTCGGTTCATACGGAATGTTGACCTCCATAGAGACCTTGACCTCCCAACCATTACTCATCTCTTTAAACGCTTTTCAAAGTCTTACTTTGAGAAAGCCGAGGTTCACCAGAACCCCCTGTTAGGCGACTCACTGAAAATATAGGATTCCAAAAATCGTCCTGTATGATCCTGACGATCACATAACGATCGCAAACACACACACATAATACACGCAAACAGCGTCTTCGCCGGCGAAGACGAAGTCCTAGTTTTCTGACGTCGGTCGGCCTTGGCTTCTAGCCATACTCCCGACGCCATGATGACTAATTTTCATACTATTAACCCTCCACTACACGTCGCCCTAAGCTGTGGTCCGGCCTCACAGGAGGCACTCTTAGCACGACGTTCCCTGACACTAGTAGAGCTTTTGCGCTCTACTCTCCGCATTTCGCAATTTCGTCGATTAGGGCTAACAGCATATAGTCAAGTTGAAAAAAAAAATTACAATTTTAATAGATTTGAACTCACTTCGATATGGTTATTCCTGTTGTAATGTAGGTTGAGCACTCTGTATAGTTCGGAATCGCCGGCAACATGTAGCTCGTCCGCCGTTTTCAAACCCTCGCTGATTGCTTGCCGCGCGTACTTCTCCATCTGGATATAGTAGAACTCTCTGTAACAAATTATAGTGACTGTTTAGTTATAAGAACACTAGATATATCGTTCAGTTAACATTTTGGCCAACGTTATGTATACGTCACATCTGATAAACGCTAATTGAAAACGTTTATACGCGTCGGCTAAAATATGTCTTTTTAAACAATGTATAATTAGCTAAATTTTGTATCAATTCCTTCAAGCTATATTTCATTATTCCACTTAGAGTGGGGAAGATGATGGGGGATTGGCACAACATGTTATTGTTATAAACATGTTGTCATTTGATTAGGCTAGGTATTTTACGACCGGCCGCCTGCTTGACGTCAACTCACCTTAGTAAGTAGGTAGGGAAGACTATTCTTCTATATAGTCTATTCTTCTCTGCCGGTTACCACACGGCGGGTCAACTTACCTTGATTGCCTTTTACGACACCTCGGTAAGAAGTGGGGGTAGTTTATTATACTTAGCCAGATACCACACGGCTTTCGTCTCGTCTAAAGCACACTCATTTTTTACATATAAGAAAATTAAATACTTTTACCTTTTTATTAATATGGAATTTCATGAAATAAGTAAATTAAAATAGTTTATATCATATGAATCATTCATACAGCCAGAGTATTAACGTTATACCAAATCGGGAAATAACCAACTTCCGCTACATTGATAGCAATGTCGATAATTCTTTATATCAATACTACAATATAATCAGCTTGAAGGAAAACAGCAAAAATAGGAGGAAACCAGAAAAACTACAGTTACAGTTGAATTAAATCCGTGCGCACGTTGCTTGGCTTAAAGAGAACGTTTATTCTACTGTTGCCAATTTATTACAATTTCTCGTTTAGAAACATTTTTATGTCT
Source organism: Morpho achilles (assembly GCA_947086495.1). Taxonomy (NCBI): domain Eukaryota; kingdom Metazoa; phylum Arthropoda; class Insecta; order Lepidoptera; family Nymphalidae; genus Morpho; species Morpho achilles. The sequence continues at coordinate 6,145,515 of CAMTZB010000001.1, forward strand.
GACAAGTACACTTGAATAATGTTGAATGTTTGAATAATGAAACCGCCGTGTGGTATCCGGCTGTATATAATAGACCACCCTAATTCCTTATCAAGCTGTTGTAAAATACGACTAAGGCAAGTTAACCCGCCGTGTGGTTTTCGGCTGAAAAGAATAAGATCATCCTCATTTCTTACCGAGGTGTCGTAAAAGGCGGCTAAAGTAAGTTGACGTCAGTAAGTAAAATACTTAGCCAAATCATGTTACAACGTGTTTAAAACATACTAATAATATCCCGCGGTTTCATCCGCGTAATTTTTATCTTTTCACACCTTATTAAATTTTTATAACTAATGCCTATTTTTTTGAAAATGTAATATAGCTTATATTGCTCAGTAAAGATGCAGCTTTCCAATGGTGAAAGGATGTTTTATTTTTTATTTTGTTATTTTGTATTATAAACATACATACAAATTTTTCCTCTTTATAATATTAGTATAGATTGTGCCGACGCCATTTATAGTGGGATAAAGGCAGGAAGAATGACGATGTATTTCCTATGAAAGTTCAATTAGGTAGGGTAAATGTTAACCGATCTCGAAGCGGGATAATAAATCGCAATATATCAAGCTGTTCGCATTGAGTTAGTTTATCCCGTATAAGCACCTATGCTGGGTACTCCGGAATGGAAGAGACGTGTAGGTAAATTCACCTGCCGTGTGACACTCGACGTCACAATGAAAATATAAAAAGCTCTCGAAAACGATGGAGGGCGGAGAGGATTTGATTAGTCATTTTCGCTCAGTTCGCTTGTGTCGCATCGCTTCGCTATCTTCGCTTCGCTTCGCTTACGAGGGCGGATCGAGAGTCTCGCGAGGCTAATTACTTACGAGTTCGCATTCAGACGGGCTAATTCAGTTTTTCGCGTCTCGTCGAGTGACGCGTTACTTTTGGAAAAATTGTTGCTGGTTTATGAAGGGTTAAGTCGGCTTTTTATTTCGACATGCAAAATTTCAATTACGTTACGGATTGCTCTCTTTTGAATGCACTTTGCGTTTATTATTTTATTTAACTAACTGAATATGCAAATAGAAAGTGTGCTACATATTTATGTTAATTTTGATAAATTTTACAACTTCCAGCTTTAAACGTCTCCTCTTTTATTAGTTCCTCTTATGTTGCTTAAGTATTTATTCAATTATTTTGAAATCATGTAAACTCTTTTACCGAATGGATTGCTGTAAGCAGCCAAATTCCACAATCAATTTTAGTTTTGCCATTGCAGCAGTTTAAAAACACTATTAAGGAGAGGCTGATACAGAAAGCCTACTATACTGTTGAGGATTATTTAGACGATAAGAATGCGTGGATATAGATATTGTTCGACCCTGTACAAGATAGAAACGATTAAATGTAACTAGTAGTTTCTTGCAGGTTCTTCTCGGTAGGAACAGCTTTCCGAACCAGCAGTAGAGTTGACGATACAAAAGCACTTGTTTACAAGTTCATTTGAATAAAGAATATTTTGAATTTGAATTTAAGCGCATTCGATTTTTTCAAGAAATACAGAAGGTTTTCGAACGTTTACGCCGTGTGGTATCCGTCTAAATAGAATAGTACCACCCTCATTTCTTACCGAAGTGTCGGAAAAGGTGACTAAGCTAAGTCGACCAGCCGTGTGGTCCGGCTGAGTAGCCGGATACCACACAACCATTTCTTACCGAGGTGTGTTAAAATATGACTAAGGTATTTGATGTAAGGCAGGCGGCCGGTCGTGAAATACATAGCTAAATCATGTGACAACATGTTGTACCACTTAGAGTAGGATAATGGCAGGAAGACAGGAAGGTTTTTGAAAAGGAAAATCAAATTGTAACTGTAAAAAGGAAACAGCCGAGTTCAGTAAAACCTGAATCATTCAATAGTGAGCTATCAATCGACGGGGATCATCTCTAAGCCACTTGCGCGAGCGAGAGCACTCGAACATCTCGCTCGCACGCCGGGGTTTCTATTATTTTTTAATTGGCACTCCCCGAGATATCGCAGCCTTACTAATTGAGTAAGTAAATGAAGTGTCTTAATAATTAGATGTTCTTTTTAGCTAGTGAGAGTCGCTGTGATGTTTAGGTACTCGTGTCACTCCCATCTACACCTAGCCGTATTTTCCTAATTAGGTTAGGGATGCACACGATTTTAAATGGAACAAATATGTTATTCGGTATACGTAGTAATCGAGTAGAATAGACCAACCTCATTTAATACCGAGGTGTCGTAAAAGGCGACTAAGGTAAGTTGACCACCGTGTGGTATCTGGTTTAGTAGAAACCACCCTCTCTCTTACCGAGGTGTCGTAAAATACGACTAAGGTAAGTTGATGTCGGGCAGGCGGCCGGTCGTATAAACGCAGCCAATTCATGTAACAACGTGTTTATAACATGTTGTGCCGACCCCACTTAGAGTGGGATAAGGGCAGGAAGATGATGTATACGTACTAAGTAATAGCAATAACACAACAGGCTATATTTAAATTTGGAATTTTAATAAAATTACAGAAGACGTAAATATTTGGGAGCTGCTTGTGGATTAATTATTTATTTAGGTATTTAAAGGTTTCACAACAATTTTTTGAGGGGCATAATAAGTCATTTTAGTATCTTTGCCGTTCAAAAGTATAAATTTAAATAACAAAAATAACGGGGTTTTTCAAAAACTTAACTACGACCTTCAATGTTAGAAAGTCGTAAATGATATAATTAAAATGTACAGATTAGTTGTTTAAGAAAGTTTGTAAAAAGAAGAAACTTCAAAGCGTAAATCGTTGGACGATTATATACAATAGAAACATTAAAATTTATTATAATACTTCAATAAAAAATTCGCCAATGAAAAAATTTAGAACATAAAAAAAAATACATACCTAAGCGTACGAAATCACGGTTAACATATTTTAGGCATGATGTGTTTGCTATAATTTGTAATCGAATATAAAGTTACTAATTATTAATTTTTAAGTGCGTTCACGTGGTGTTAACATTAATGTCATCAATATTAAACCATTACTGATAACATTTGAACAGATGTGACTATTAGGGAGTTATGCTTCGGAGTGGTTACAGATTATGTATGTGTTCTTTTTAATAAGTGCCTTGAAACGTGTTAAGATCATTGACCGTTTAGAAATTCTTGTTTGTAACCTTCATTTGAATAGAGAGTAATGGTTTTTTTGCTTGCAAAGTCATTTGTAGGCCGCTAACGTATCCCTATATCGACCGATAGGTATGCGGGCGGCTTAAGTAGGTGACAGAAAGAAATTACCCCAGAAACGGTGTGAAAACAACGAATAAAACTGTTCATCTGTTGAATATTGTATATTACTTTTAAACAAGGTAATTTTAAGTTCGTTTCACAATAAATTCGCACTTTTCAACACGAATCTGTTGACATCAATTCGGAATAAAAATGTGAATTAAAAACCGTTGCTGTGGGAATCAGCTGTTGCTATTGTGCGCGCATTCGGTTAACGAATTTTTGGTGATGAGCGTGATAAGTGAAATTTTACCTTGTTATAAGTAGATAGGGTTTGTAATCATTTAATTATATGCACTGTAAGTTATGCCGATTTTTCTACACGGCAGAAAAAATCCAAACGGATCGTCATTAACGCCGAGTAATTTTAAACGTTAATATGTGTAAGATACAGTTTGTTTTCGTACGCTGATATTTGCTATTGTCTACGGTTTTCTTAAGATATCGCATCTTGCGCCTACCTGGGGTCTGGCGTCTTGAATGTCATTGTTTGCTGAAGGCAGTTGGTCTTTTTTGCAAAGCTTCTTGGCTCTAGTTTACTTCCTTCGATTTAGGTAGGAAATAATCTGGGCGAGATTATAATTTACGTATAATCAAGGCTAACGTTGGGTTTCATTAATTAAATAGGCATTCCCGGTTTGTTTATAGGGTATTTATTAAGTTGTAGTAATTAATAGTAGTTGCGGATAGGTTCTACATCTAATTTTAACCAATATCTTATTATCAACATAAAATTTCTCTTTCTTTTCCTTCTTTATTCGAAAATTCGTTTCGCTTAATATTAGGCGTTGAAACAAATTGAAATTTTGTCTTTTTAAACCACTAAGTTTACGTAAATAATACATAAAAATAACCTTGTCTTGACTTCTTAAACTTTGCAAAAATCGATTATTACAAGTTAAAACTTCGCGTCACAAGAGTTCACATATTTTTATTTTAAATCATATCACGTTTTCCTAAATAATGGCCATGCAATAATTTATAGAATTAGGCGTTATCTTGCGGAGATCCATAACACAAAAGTAATAATAAAATTATTTTGCTATAATCTGCGAATATAAATAATATAATTCATCGCGGATTATAGCAAAATATTTTTTAATATTACTTTTGTAGTGGCCATGCACTTTTGTTGCGGTAGTCAATTTATCCTACGAAGGTATTTTTTAATATTTATAACGTATTTATTAAGCAAATTTGCGACATTTTGAAACCCTTTGTTTCGCTAGTCTTAACCGCAGTGGGGTCAGGAGAAATCTCAGCGCTAATGTCTTGCGCTCCCCTCAAGAACATTCGATTCCCGTGTGAACCAAACACTTAATGTAGACTTAAGAATGAGTATAGGGGACATGTTTCTTTAATGGTGTTATAAGTTTATATGCAAACTAAGGTGCTCAAGTATCCAAAAGATCCACCTGAGTAGAATAGACCACCATCATTTTTTACCGAGGTGTCGTAAATTGCTACTAAGGTAAGTTGACGTCAGGCAGGCGGCCTCTTATGGTGTGACGAAATGATGGTCGATTTTACAAGATTGGTATATACCTTATGTTCTGTATTAACATCATAGAGTTATTATAGTAGAGTAGGGGAGCAATAGACGAAGTGTGGTATCCGGCTGAATAGAATAGTACCACCCTCATTTTTTACTGAGGTGTCGTAAAAGGCGACAAAGGTATGTCAACTCGCCGTGTGTTATCCGGCTAGATAGAATATACCACCCTCGTTCTCACCGAGGTGTCGTAAAAGGCGACTAAGGTAAGTTGACCCACAGTTAGTATTATCTATTTAGTTTAGTAGTCCGGTAGTGTTGTAGTTTAGTAGTAATCCGGTTAGTAGTAGGGTATTTAAGCTTAGTAAGTATCGCAAACATTTCACAGTATTTAATTTCGGTTAATAGATTCAATAAAATAATTTTAAATTGTCTTGCAACCACTTCTATATATTTTTATCTCTTATTTAAACGTGCGTCAGCTTATACCGACATTGTGCCGAGGGGTCAGAGTATTGTTGGTTTTTTTATTTCTTGGTGTGCATTGTTAACTCGTTTAGCGCGAATCTTTCCTCTAAACTTGATTTCTTACTTGTAACAGTTACTTTTAATACACAAACTTCTGTACGGGTTTTTGACAATTTACAGAAAACATATAGAGCGCGCCTAGTATTAAAGTGACTTAATTCAAAAAGGTCGTTTTGTGGCAGATCGTAATAAAGCACCGCGGCGTCTAAAAAATTTGTGAGTGTTAAAAAACCCATAAAGAATTCGAAGAGCCCGAAAACTAGTTCTCTTAATCGTTCGGAGCGTCATGTCATATGGCGTTGAAATTTATTATACTATGTTATAATTTACAATATATCAACCTTATGAGTCTTATTTTGATTCGATCACTTTACAAAGCGTACGTATAAGTACGCTAATGTCATGTTAATATTACATGCCTTTATTTAAAACAATCGCCATATCCGCCCATGTGGAAAGATTAAACCGTAATATAGTATTTTGATAACCATCAAAATAGTTAAAGTGCGTTAGCCTTCAAAGCTAGATATATTTTGTCGCGGACTTTTATTTAGAACTTTTAGAGGGGAACAATTTTGCAATACATGATTAACAACTTATACATGATTAAAAACAAATGTTTTTGACAACTATTAACGTTTACTCAGCGCACGCAAGGAAAGCTTTAAATTTTGCTGTTTTCGTTCTATTTTTTATTGCTGCTCCTCTCATATTCATCTTAGCGTGATGTTATATAGCCTTTAGCCTTCGACGATAAATGGACTATCTTACACTCAAAGAATTTTCAAATCGCTCCAGTAGTTCCTGAGATTAGCGCGTTCAAACAATAAATCTTTGATTGATTGTTTGTTTGAACAAACAAACAAACTCTTCAGCTTTATATATTAGTATAGATTAATAAAGAAAGGTAAGAATGGGAAAAAAGTAGTCTTAGATTTGTGTTGAACAATGAAATGTAGGTCAGTGTATTGACGACTTACAAGTAGCTGTTATTTTATGACGGGCCTGCGATGCGGGTTGTATCTAAGTATGTGCTTGTGGAGGAGCCGCTTGACTTCAAGTTGCGAACATGTTTTTATTTGTATCGGTAATAATCATCATCGGTAATATTTCTTGTTTGATCCTTAGTTTGATCTTCGTTCTTTTTGTACAAAAAACATATCTTTAATATTTAAATGAGTCAATCTTGTATATATATAGCTATAAATATATTTTCTCCAACGATTTTCCTGAAATTCTGGTTTTGGAGGAGAAAAATTGATCTAGCTAGATTTTATTTTAAAAAAAAGTCGTTTTATCCCTGTTTTTGGGCATTATAAAATTTACAATGTAGAATTGAAAGCAAAGAGTTTATTGTGCTGTCAAACGTAATTGCGATAGTCGCTAACGTTACTTCGGTTACGTGGCGTAACAATCGTAGAGATTGTCGTAGTGAGAGTGTATATGTAAAAAAAAAAAAGTTAACTTTTGTACCTTTTCCATTAGTTTCTTTACCCTTATACTGCTTTCTTCCTCCTTCTTTCTTTTTGGTCAGCCATAACTAAAGCTTCAATATGAAGAAAGGGACGTTTGAAATTTGTTTTTTTTTGTATTACAAATCCTATTTCCTTGGCCAAATCTTAACGACTTTCATATCATGTATAGTGATATGAAAAAAAAAGCGTGTTGACGCTATCACTAAACATATGCTACAGTAACTGCCAAAACTCGAATGCGCAATGTACGCATCCGAAAAAAAATAAAAACGTATAAAACTAAAGGGTGCGTAATTTAGTTCGCAACTGAAAAATAGTTTCCAGACATTTCCCAGTGACTTCACCAAACACTCATTTCGATCGTTGCCAAATACAATGGTTATTAAAACCTGATGCCGGCTCAAATGATATGGGGAGGTATTACGTTATACCCATACCTGTTATACGTAATACATAGGTAGCTTGCGTTTGTGAGAGTGGACGCCGTCCAGCTTTAGTAGAGTACGGTGCAATGAGAGGCACAGAGTTAATATGCGACAGATTGGGTATTATTTTGGACAGATATTATTTTTTGCAAACTCAAAATATATTTTAGCTTTTATATTGATGTTTATTATGTTACACCAAATGAACTGATAAACGCCGTGTGGTATCTGGCTGAATAGAATAGTACCACTCTCATTTCTTACCAAGGTATCGTAAAAGGCGACTAAGGTAGTCGACCCGCCGTGTGGTATCCGGCTGAATATACTTGATCAACCTCATTTCTTACCGAGGTGTCGTAAAAGGCGTCTAAGGTAAGTTGACCCACCGTGTGGTATCCGGTTTAGTAGAATAGACCACCCTCTTTCTTACCGAGGTGTCGTAAAATACGACTGAGGCAAGTTGACTTCAGACAGGCAGCCGGTCGTAAAAACGCAGCCAAATCATGTGACAGCATGTTTATAACATGTTGTGCCGACCCCACGTAGAGTGGGATAAGGGCAGGAAGATGATGATGAACTGACAAAGTTCTGATAATTTTTTTTTGCATGGCAAACAGTTCGGCAAAGAGTCAGGTAAGCAATTTTGAATTTGCATAAAAAATATAGGTATATATAATGAAGCTCTTGTTAAGTCAAGAGACACTACATATATAAAATTTAAAATTTTCGGTGAAGGAAAACATCGTGAGGAAACCTGCATATCTCTAGAGAATTCTGGAGATATCTGTAACCTACCAATCCGCATTGGAGCGACGTGGAAGGTGTTAGCTCCAATCCTATCCAAAAACGGAGAGAAGAGGCCTATTCTTAGCAGTGGGGTAGTAACAGGCCGCTACTTTAGTTTACTTTTTTATCGCTTTTATAAGGTTCATTTCGTAGGACATGTTTTCTATATCCGTAATCACAGCAGAGGTACTAGAAGGCAAAGTGTAAGACAACATTTTTGAAATTTAAAATTTGTAGTACTCTTCTCTGTTCCCGTGTAATATCATGTTGAAAAAGTTGATTCTGTGTATAAAGAGCGTAAAGTTACGAGTAAAGCGCCGCGTCTGTTTATTTGTTCTCTGTGGAAAAGTCGCACGGCGCTGCGCACACATGCACACGGCACACACATAAGCGCAAGTAAAAGCGAGTAAACTAATACCGGGCCGGATTAATGCTTCAGTTAGTGAAAAAACTTTTTTTCAGACTGCGCCGTCCGACACAGGGCCGCACTCAGACAAAGTTCAAAGGAAAATTATTAAGTCATGCGATATTACGTAATATGAAACATAATATTAAAGAGTTTACTCGCTGGAACAAAGCTGGATATATTAGCTGGGAATTTCACTATCGCTATGAAAATTGTTACTTTCTGGTTAACCATACCAGAAAAAGGTTTTTGTTCGGACTTACGACGTTATATTTAGTAAATCCTCCTGCCCTTTTCCCACTCTAAGTGGGGTCGGAACAACATGTTACAAACATGTTGTAACATGATTTGGCTGCGTTCCTACGACCGGCCGCCTGCCAGACGTCAACTTACCTTAGTCATATTTTACGACACCTTGGCAAGAAGGAGGGCGGTCTATTCTACTATACCGGATACCACACGGTGGGTCAACTTACTTTAGTCACTTTTTACGACACCTCGGTAAGAAATGAGGGTGGTCTATTCTACTCAGCCGGATACCACACGGCGGGTCGACTTACCTTAGTCGCCTTTTACGACACCTCGGTAAGAAATGAGGGTGGTACTATTCTACTTAGCCGGATACCACATGGTAAACGACGTTATATTTCGTCTGTGCACCAATACACCTAAAGGGCTCGATTCTCGATTCGAGGACTCGGCTCGATTCGATCAAGCCTTCATCTTCAATCTTTCATTTTCACCGTATGTATTCTAAAAAACAGTTTTTTTTCCAGATTCTTGTAAGTCATACTAATATAATTAATAGGAATATTCGCAATTCGCTTTATAACTCTATTTTTACAGGAAGAAATTTAGTTATAACGGTTACATAACTGGCTAAACAGCTGTAAACAATGACTATTCTATGTCTAACGCCAAAACCTGTCATTAAACGAATGTCGTAAGTCCACTTTATGCGGGCTGTAGACGATAATCTATGCTTGCAACAACTGCAACTTTCTCGCGAATAATTCCCTTATCTTGTAACGGAAAACCTATATTCGTCACATAATTTTATGCCAGTTACGCCTTCAATTTTTTCTGGATAAAAATAATTACGAGTCTGTATATATTTATATACAGACTCGTAGTACATTTTATCCTAAAAAATTACGAGTCTGTATTTATTTATATACAGATTACAAACAAATATATATTTTGGTAGAATATGCTACTTTGCCAATTTAAAGCGTAACACAACTTGTCATATATCAAACTTATCATACAAAAATTATTATTGTAATAATTTTTATAACAAATTTTTATGTTATCAACTATTGCCGATAACATAAAAATTTGTCTATAAAAATATGTAGTTCTACTTTCAGTTAATTACATTTTTATTAATTAGTAATTTGATTTAAGTAGTCTGTAAATAAATTCCTGTTACGTAAAGTGAGGTCGGTGAAAGATCTTATAGGAAGCGTGGAATAATATTATAATAAGGATATTTTTCGGTGATTTAATAGATATGAAGCAATTTTCTCAAAAGTCAACCAATTTATACCTTTTCAACAATTTGTCGCATATTGACGGCGATAATACAAAAGTAATAATAAAATTATTTTGCTATAATTTTTGCTATATATTTTGCTATACCCGCGATGAAATCCGCGACGATTCATCACGGATAATTAATTTTATTATTGCAAAATAATTTTATTAGTAATAATAAAATTATTTTGCAATAATAAAATACAAAAGTAATTTTGTATTTTGGATCTCCGCAAAGTAACGCCTAATTCTATAAATTAGACCGCGATAATGTTTTTCAATAATATTGATCCAATTATTCGAAGGAGTTTGTATTTGAAACATGTTGTAACAATATATCTTCCTTATTGCACTTTAAATATGACGTGAAATGATTTAAAATGAACATTCCACCAATGCTGAATGAATCCGGGCCTGGCTAATGACTCCCTCGCTGACCTGCCTCTGTCTTGTACCCCACGCTTCAAAAGTTCAGCTCATTTGAGTGCTTGCGGAGATTTTATTACCCCAACTATACTCGGTATTAAAATTTCGAAAAAAAAGGGTTGAGCAGACGCGAGCCGTTTAAGGGCCGCATAGAGCTGACCGTTCGCGGTTACTTGATTTCAGGATTAGTTCGCTAATTACTGTTTTGAGACAGTTTCAAACAGCGAGCGCTTCTTTATTTTTACGTCCAACTGCTTTGAGTGAACTCCGTGCCTACTGGATGGATAATTAATGCTATACGAGATGTAAAGTACGCCTTTTTATTTCAGCTACTAAAAGTTATGACGACCTGGTACTGAGAGTGCTTAAACCTTACCGAACGGTTCGCGGGTTTGAATGCTGTTCAAACATACATTGTTAATCATTTGATTTATTCATCGTCCTTATGTTATAAACATGTAATAACTCAACATGTTACAAACATGTTGTTACATGATTTGGCTACGTATTTTACGACTGGCCGCCTGCATGATTTCAACTTACCTTAGTCGTATTTTACGATACCTCGGTAAGAAAGAGGTTGGTCTGTTCTATTCAACCGGAAACCACCCGGTGGGTCAACTTACGTTAGTCGCCTTTTACGACACCCCGGTAACGAATGATGGTGGTCATTCTACTCAGCCAGACAACATACGGCAATATCATTTAATTTAATAGAGAAAAAAAGGATAAACTTGGTTATTACGACAGGTTTATCATACAGATAAAAAACACCTATTAATAAAATGACTATTTCAAAAATATTATATTTTCAAATATAAAATTTATTTTAATTTTAATTGGTAATGCAAATGCTTGTCCAAACATTAATCTTTTTCACAAACCCCAGAAAGAGGGCATCGATAACTTGAAAAATAAAATACAGTGAATCCCCGCATCATTGCAAACATGTTTACAAATTGAAACATTGCAATGCTCAATGTTTTATTATAAAACAAATAAGTAAACATGTATAATAGACAAACTATTAATGTGAACCGCTATTGAAGAGGCGTAGTTCAAACATGGCGGCTGATAAATATTTAGCAGAGGAAAAATTGCGACATAAATACGAACCAGATCCAGCATCATGTAGATTTGTTTTATCGGGACAAAAAGTAATACGAGTTTTAATATAGTCCCAGAGATCACGTAAATTATTATCGGTCAGTTGAATTCTCAGAAAATATTTCACGCAATACATTTGAAGTTACTCTCAGCTTTCCTATAATGTATTTAGAGTTATGGGAATAAGAAAGTAGAGTCATTCAGCGGGCGATGGAGTGAGCTATGCTCTGAGTATTTCCACGTGTTAAAATTAGAAATGTGGAGATACGTAAAAGAACCAAAGTTACCGACATAGCTTAATGTGTCGCGAAGCAGAAGGGGCACGTAGTGCGAAGAACCGATGGGCGTTGGGGTCTCAAGGTGGTGGAATGGATATAACGCATCGGACGCAAACGCAGCGGCTGTACATTCCCTTTAAGGTGGACAGACGACCTCAAAAAAGACTCAGGGAGCAACTGACTAAGCGGCACAAGATTGTGTGGTATGGAGATCCCATGAAGAGACTCATGTCCAGCAGTGAACGTCCATCGGTTGCCGAAAAAGATTTGGAATTAATCAAAAGATGATGGAAAGAGCTGTGTTTTGAACATTTTTACACGATCAAATAAGTATTTCGAGTCTAAATACTTACTTATTTCTGCTTATCATTGAGATTCTAGACGATACACAGAAGGAAAAGAGTTACAGACAAACAAACTTCGATAAAATTTTAACCTCAATTTTTAAATAAAGAAGCCTTTTGGAGGTCTTTTATAGAGTAGCAAACGTTGACCATTTTAAAATTAGAAAAAAGAATTTTATATTTAATTAAAAACCACGAATGATAAATTAATGTTATGCCGTTCTATGCAAAAATAAACCAGGTTCTGGCTCTTAATCTATTTGTTTTATCGTGACAAATAGTAATACGAGATGTTTTAATATGAAGGGTGTTGATCACATGTCTAACAATAATTACTTTAGTGTTGGCAGGCGTCATTACGTCAAACCGACTGCTTGCCATCGCATTTTCAGTTTACTCAAGTTATTTCCCCGGGGTTTTTGTCATTGCTATTTATTACTAAGATTTCTACGGCACGAGTATTTACTTGAACTTGTAATGAGTATTTACATTTAAAACTAAAGGTTCATATTATTTTCATACACAAAAAGAGTCTACAAATCATGTGATTCAATATCATTGCATATTTTTCTTTTTTATTAAGTTGTATCGAATTCCTGGCTTTTAAACATATAGAAATGTTTACAGAGTTAATTTCGATTAGTTTCAGGAGTTAAAGAAATAAAATAAATTATTTTTCTCTGTTGGTATATCAACGTTATATAATACCAATAAGACCTCCGCGTTTTTAGGTATTAAAATAAATTTTATTGCTGGCAACATTAAAATCATAAAGTTACTGACCGTTCGATCAATGTACGTGTTACTGATAACTTCTTGTCCTGTTCAACCTATATGACATTGGCCAAACAGTGGCCAGAAAGCATTAATGAAAATATATATACTGCATAATATAAAAATAAATTGGTAAGGATTTTTTAAATTATGAGTAACATGTTGCCAAATTCCTATTTCTGTTGCCATTTGCAATTATTAACATTGCATTATATATATGTATTGTTTGAAGTTTGTGCATGTGTATTTACGAATCCTGCATTTATTAGGTGTGAAAACGTATATTCCAGTCTACATTTAGCATCATATTTTTCTATTTACGTAATCGTGGAATATAACAAAATAATTTAATTATTACTTTTGTATTATGGATATCCGCAAAGTAATGCCTAATTCTATTAATAATTTTAAACTAGCTTTTAACCGCAACTTCGTTCGCGTGGATAACAATCCAAGTTAATAGGTTGATAATACATGGGGCTTTTCAATTTTATCCTATTCCTATAAAATTAGCAGGATTTCCATAGCCTATATGTTACCCCTGTATTTAAGAAATAAGTGTGCCTCATTAAATCGATATTGTTTCAGCGGATTCGCCGTGAAAGAGTAACAAACATACATCCATACTCATACACATCTACATCCATATTTATGTCCTACTATCCATACTCACAAAATTTCGAATTTATAATATTATATATAATAAATAATAATAGAATAGTACCACCCTCATTTCTTACCGAGGTTTCGTAAAAGGCGACTAAGGTAAGTCGACCCGCCGTGTGGTATCCGGCTGAGTAGAATAGACCAATCTCATTTCTTACTGAGGTGTCGTAAAATACGACAAAGGTAAGTTGACGTCAGGCAGGCGGCCGGTCGTAAAAACGCAGCCAAATCATGTGACAGCATGTTTATAACATGTTGTGCCGACCCCACTTGGAGTGGGATAAGGGCAGGAAGATGATGATCGATACTCACAAACTTTCGAATTTATAATAAATAATAATAGAATAGTACCACCCTCATTTCTTACCGAGGTTTCGTAAGGCGACTAAGGTAAGTCGACCCGCCGTGTAATATACGGCTGAGTAGAATAGACCACCCTCATTTCTTACCGAGTTGTCGTAAAATACAACTAAGGTAAGTTGATGTCAGGCATTCGGCCGATCATAAAAACGCAGCCAAATCATGTGATAGCATGTGTATAATATGTTGTGCCGACCCCACTTGGAGTGGGATAAGGGCAGGAAGATGATGAATATTATAAATAAATATATGGGACACTTACAGACACGGTCGTCCGTCCCCAAAATGAGTAACTTAATACTTGTGTTATGGTAGGTAGACAACTGGTGAATATACTTATATATTTTTAAATACATACTTAAATACAAATATACACCCAGTAATATTAAGTAGGATGCGTTTAATATTTATAATGTCAGAAGGATAAATAATAATTAAATAAAAAACAAAAAACAAAGAGATGTACTTTGTAATAACCGTTACATTTTCTTGTTCATAACAATGGTGTTTTTATACTGTTATCATGTTTTGTCCTTGTCGTATCCTTCTGTCTTGCTGACCACTATCGCAACCAGCGGAAGTCACAAGCGCTGGCGCAGCCTTATCTCCCTTGGGAATGGAACTGGCGCGACCAATCGGGACAGATCTCTAACACTTTAACGATCTTATACCTCTTCATTTGTTATGTCAAGTATCAACGGGTCATGATACACTGGACGTGCGCAAGACGACTTGAATAAATTGTAGTTAATATTATTTTATAGTTTTAATTGGTTTATTTCTGAGCTAATTTACTTGGAACAATGAGGATATCGTTATTGTTTTAAACCTATCGCTTGGAATTTCCTTATTCTTATTCTTTATTAAGGAATCGTGTGAGAATATATATGCCTATTTAAATTTGAAAATATGAATAAAAAGTTAGGGCACTAGTAATTGATGATATATTAGTAGCTGACCGTTTTTTATGACATTTAAAATAAATAGCGTTTTGTTTGTTGTAGCTTATAAAAAATAAATTTGAAATTATCTGTTGTCATCTATTAACATTGCCCATTATTGAATATTTAAAATTTAATATTAATTAATATATTTTATTAGCTGCAACAAACAAAACGCTTATTATTTAAGATTTCATACAAAACGGTCAATTACTAGTGCACTTACTATAATTAACATCGATAATGATTGATTAATTCTTCATTCGCGATGGAGGCAGTTTGTTTTACTAATTCTGACTCTAAAACAACATTTTTGTGTGGGTTAACTTATGATATCCTCTTTTACCTTAAAACGTATGATAAATTGGACATAACAAATAGGTATATTAGTTTTTGAAGCTAACTAACTAACTAACTCAGATGCCTGCCAGTTGTGCTAATACTCTAACATTTATTAAGAACTCGGAGTAAGAGCTTCAATTGTGTCAAATTTCATCAATATTGGTCCAGCGGATTAACTGTGAAAGCATAATCGACAGATACTGATACAGAAGTAATAAACATTATGATTGTCTATGAATATTTATGGTTAATAAATTCAAAAGTAGAATTAGGCGTTACTTTGCGGAGATCCATAATACAAAAGTAATAATAAAATTATTTTGCTATAATCCGCGATGAAATTTTCATCGCGGATTATAGCAAAATAATTTTATTATTACTTTTGTATTATGGATCTCCGCAAAGTAACGCCTAATTCTATAAATTAGTTAATAAATTCATAAGAAATTCGACAGTGAACGTCGAAAGTAAAAAGGCGCGGCATAGGCAGTATTCACATGGGAAATTATCTAAGTGGTACAACTAAACAAGTCTCTGACCACACCCTAAGACGCAATTAGTTAATTAAATACAAAAAAAGAACCTATTTTTTATTTGTGCCAAAAAAAGATAAGTCATCAAGCGATTCGCGGTAGAATCATCTTTAGAACTTTGCTCATAGAGTAGGGGGATCCAGCTTAAAATGTGTCCATAGACAATAAAGCAAATGAAACTTATTATCTGTCTCTCTTTTTTATGTGCCCAAAGACCTATGACTCCCGTACTCTGGTATAATAACTCTATGGTTAGAATTAGGCGTTACTTTGCGGAGATACATAATACAATTTTTGATGGTGAATTTTCAAAAATTGATGAATTTTTGAATTTGAATTTCATCGCGGATTATAAAAAAATAATTTTATTATTACTTTGGAAGTCTATGGCTATTAGACAAGAGTAGGGAGCCAGCCTAAAATTATCTGTATTGTCGATAGACACAAAGAAAGCAAAGAAAGAAAACAAAAAATAAAAAAAGAAAGCAAATGGTCTCTATTAAATAAGCCTTTATTATCTGTCTATATTTTTTTAGTGTCATTAGAAAAAAATAAGTTAAAGCGATATATCTTCCCTCTCATTAATTGCAACACTCACTTACAGGCCTGTCTATGTTTTTTGTTTAATATAATAAATCTATGACGCAGCTACTTCTAATTTTCATAGCAAACAAAAGAGCTTCGTTACAGCTTTATCACTGGCCAGTTATCTTCGTATAAAAGAAAATAAAAATCGCGTGACATTCGAGTTCCCGCCCAAAAGTCGTGTGACGTGTCATTAGAAGCGTATTAAGTTTTTTAAGGTAGAGACTAATGAAAGACTACCGCGCCCGCTCCTTCGAGACCACGTAGGCGTTTGTTTAAAAATATAACAAAAACATTATCTGTTTTGAGTTTATTATTGACTTTTTGATACTGAATGTCTTAATACGGGGTTAAAGAATTTTTTTTTTATTACAACAACTCGCTATTGATCGGTCGGTGACAAAAAACCAAATTTTCATCACGTTCTGAATTTGAATATTTAAATATAAAAATACAAGTATCTTACCCGCTTAGCAGTAGCAGTAGCTTTTACCCGCAACTTCGTTTGCGTAGACTATTATGGCGTGATAGGCTTATAGTAGCGCTTTTTGATATCATCTTATTCCTGCACAATTAACAGGATTTCTACTGCCTATATGTTACCCCGTTGTGTAAGGAATAATTGCGCCAATTTTTTTCGATATTGGTTCAGGTTAAGAACCAAACATACATCCATACTTACAATCTTTCGCATTTATAATACTACTTTTTACCCGCGACTTCATTCGCGTGATAAGTTGATAATAGATGGCGCTATTTATTGTCATTCTATTCCCGTAGAATTATCAGGATTTCTATAGCCTATATGTTATTCCGGTGTTTAAGGAATAATTGTGGCAAATTTTATCGATATAAGTTCAGCGGATTCGCCGTGAAAGAGTAACAAACATACATCCATACTCACAATCTTTCGCATTTATAATATCAGTAGGATTTATTGTAGTAATATTTTTGATGAGTAATAAACGCAATTTATTAATATCTCGTAAAAGGCATATAGATTGTAGGGTGTGGTAATTAAAAACCTAATGCCCCATCGAAGACAAGATAAGGCAGGCGGTCGGAAGAAACCCCCACTTTTCTAATTACGCTTTCATTAGTTGATGGATGCCTTACTCATGCTTTCGGTTATGTCATCAGCCAGTACACTCTATCGCTAACCTCCAATTATTCATCTATTTTACATCTAAAGAGGTCAATTTAATTTACAAATAACTTTCAGAGACTTTTGCTACTAAACTAATAAAAAATTATTTAAAAAAAAAAAATTAACGCAGTCTCTCATACATAGATACCTCCAATACACAATAATATATCGCCCGATCCGAAAAATAAAGTCACATCTCCCATGTATAAGTATAGGAAAGGTGACTTTATTCTTCTGATAGGGCGACTTATATTATTACATGCATAATTTTCTTTGAGAGATTCTTTGAGTGTCATATAGTCTATTTATCGAGGAATGATATAAACTATAACAGGATGAATAGGAGAGGAGCAGCAATAAAAAATATTATGATAACGGCAAAATCTAAAACTTTCCTTGCGTGCGCTAAGTAAAAGGTAAAAGTTATTAAAAAATTATGTAATACAGAATTTTTCCACTCTAAAAGTTCTAAATAAAACCCCGCGACAGCATATATCTAACTTTTAAGGTTAATCCACTTTAACCGTTTATATTTAACTTTTCCACGCGGTCGGAGCCACTGGCATTTGCTAGTAGTAAATAAGTCATATATCTGGTGTCTATCACTAAGCATGCCGAAATACAGTTTTAGCTAGTTCGGCTTAAGTTGGCTATATTTTAAGTTAAGCCATACTTGTCATATATATGAAATAAATAAATAAATAATATTTAATCATGCTCCTCTTTGAGGCTTCGCACATTTTTAGCTCAATTTGAAAAGATACATCCATGTCAAAACAAGATGCAAGCAATGAACCCCCAAGCGTTCCGTACCGTATGAGATAAGGGAAAATATTTTTTGTTCCTTAAAATAGCTGTGCATTTTCATATTTTACTATAAAAAAATAAAGTAGGCCACTAGATAACCAGCGCATCGAGTCCCTCACATTGCGCATTTCTTGATTACTACGATAAGTACCCCGCCTTGCGTGTTTTAATTATATTATTAACGACGTGGCCGGCGAAAGGCTAATATTTTATGATGGCCAGCGTATAGCAATGATATGTAAATATTCAGCCTCGCCCCTTACCTATTAGGAGCTTCGTTGCGTGAGTGTACGCCTTAACATTCGGAAGTAAAGACATGGTACGCAAAATTTAGTACCGACGCGTGGTAATTTTCAACGACTTTTTAACAACTGTTAATTTCTATTCTAAATAGTTTTGGTCACAAAATACATTTTTTTTTAAAGATTGCAGTGTGAGAGGGGGGTAAGAAGGCTGGCTAATGGCCGGTGGTTGCTTAGCCAATCAAATCTGATCCTTAACATCGAGATCGGATACTTTGATGTAACATATTTTATTTATTTATACTGGCGGGTCGGGCAGTGACCCTGCCTTCAGGTCTACGAGTCGTTTGTTTAGTTCTCGCCAAGGATTTTCACGATACATTTTCTAAAAAAACGATTTTTTATTTCTCCAAGTCTAGGAATATTTATGTATTTAGGTATGTATTAAAAAATATGATAAAATATAATGTATTTTATAAATATACTGGTAAATATATATTTCATTAATATATATTTACTCATAACACAAAGACTTTATTTATATTTGGGGACGAACAGCCATGTATTTAATTATCCCATATATGTAAAAAAATGTTCAAAATAAGCAAGATTGTTTTTAGGATTTGATAAATTGGGATTTTAGAAATATTGTGTAGGAGACGTTTGGTCGTATAGTAAAAAATAAGATTATATAATCACAATTTCTCATATGAAGATAATTCATGACTTTGTTTGCTAGCTGTGCGTGATGCAGCCAAATGCATTTATATACTCTTCAGGCGACTTTTCTTTCATAAGACGCGAGAACTCAAGTGACGAGTAATTAGCAGCTTTTGAGAAGGAAAACTACTCATAAGCTTCCTCGAAAGGGTCGTATTAATTACTGGAGGTGCTCGTATGAGCGTGGCGCGATATAAATGGCCGGCCACTTGGCGCCCTAGCCTCGCCAGGCCTTATTAAAAATGTTAACACGTAAATTAGACTCTACGGTTGCACTGTATTAGCCAACCAATTAAATTTTAGACGCAGCGCATACAAGACTTCACACGTCGTAACATTACAACTCTAACGGCATCTAAAGTCGAACCCCAAGCTTAGATCCGCTATATTACCTTTACACTTGGATAACACTTTGAGTGTTTCAATATTAAATTGCGCACTTAAATGTTTTAATTACAAAAAAATTAAATATTGAACTAAATACGTACGAAGCGAGTTGGCGCGGCAAGTTAAAAAGGCATATCAAAATTGCGACGTAAGGTTGGAACATTTCCGTATCCGACTATGAGAGTCCTTGCAATACGAGAGAATTTATTCTCAGTTGAATTAATTAAAATATTTACTTTTGATATAAGTTATTCTAATTAGTGGTGAACTTATAACCTGCTATTTATCGTACGGTTAATGATTTATGTCGGCAACATTGTGGCTTAAATGGGAGGCTAGGGGCTAGAAAAATTTAATTAAATTGTATGATGGTTTTGCTTTAAAGCTTTGGGACAAGTGTGAAAGGTGTACTCGCCGCGCTCAGTCGCCAGGTCGCCGGTGTATGACGTGTCAAAAGGTATGAAGCTCAGTCTAAGTGCAACCCCTCTACGACTAGTTGGATGTGTGTAAAGATTAATTGGAGTGTTGCCTATTCTAACAATTTACGCCTTCCCCGGCGGGCCGGCCGCAGACCACTTCTGCGCAACTTAATTAAGCGAAATAACTTAAACGAGTCACCGTTGCTAATTAGTGCTATCGTCGTCGGCTAATTCTACGAGTGACTCTTTGTTTGTCTCTGGTTTTCTTTGAGTAGCGCGCCAAAAGAATTTGTCTTTGCATCGACTTTGTGTGGCTTGTTTGTTTTGCCGCGTCTAA
Source organism: Morpho achilles (assembly GCA_947086495.1). NCBI lineage: Eukaryota > Metazoa > Arthropoda > Insecta > Lepidoptera > Nymphalidae > Morpho > Morpho achilles. Next base: position 6,165,863 of record CAMTZB010000001.1, read on the forward strand.
AGATTCTAATTTCGAAAACTTCAGCGGTGGAAATTGTTACGTTTCTTAATTCAAGGCAGTTACGTTTAATCAAGTTCTACAGACCTAAAGTAATGTTAAATAATTGTGCACTTTAAAATTATTATCGACCTCATACTTAATATTCAACAGAAAAATTATTTACATTTTCAAATTTAACCAGATTCGTATAATTTAGTTTCTCCAGAGATTTGCTAAAAATTTCCTCAAAATGTTTTCCTTCACCGATAGCTTTTGATAAACTATAAATATAAATTCGGCAAATAAGTTTTAATATAAAAACTCATTAGTTGAACCCTGGAGGGGTTGAAAAAGTGATCTCCTGGTAAGAGGAGGTGGCTAATGTTTCAGTATTTTATAAATAAACTTCCGGCAACGCTGTGTTTCAGTCTGATTTCGACTTTCCCTCGAAACAACACAAACTTTACAGGATTATCAGCTAAGTAAATCTTAAAATTATCTGCACAAAATCACTGAAAACAGTCCAGCCATTTCGGAGTCTATAAGGAAGATACATATATATTTTCTCTTTAATATATATGGATGATAATTTTTGATTAAGTTTTGGTAGAGAAAAATGGCAACACATTTTTATACGTAAGCGACAATGTTGTTGTGCCGAGTTGTTTGCCACTCAAAAGGCTTGAGAAATCGGCTTAAGGTGCATACGACAAAACGGCTAAGCGGCTGAAAGACAAGGAGCACTACACGGTAGAGCCCTTCTCATACGTACGTCAACAAGTGGCCAGCTGTACCTTGCTTGCCTTCAATACCAATATATGCCTTGTTATTAAACGAAAATATTTAAAACTATAACTTTGTCTATGACAAAGGTTCATAAGTAAACGTCATTTTTCTTTAAATAATCCTACCTAAGTAATTGTAACATTTAATTTATAGACAATTTATACTTTAAGTATTATGTAATTTTTTATAAATATATATTTAAATAACAGGTAATTACGATAACTTATAACGGATAGGCCTACCTTTTACCCGCAACTTCGTTGGCGTAGACTATAGTCTTGGATTTAACATTAGCTTCCGAATCGATCTGGGAAGACTTAGAGAGATTTATCGTTTTAACAAGAGCATAATTAGATAATTATAATTATTAAATTTGTTGTGGAATTACTATCATTTATTAATTATGTTGTGGAATTACTACCTATCATACATTTTAAAACTATTACTTTGTCTATGATAACGTCAATTTGTGGTAAATGCGAATAAAAGTAGCCTCTTTGTTGTTAAATAATTGACTATAAGCATGTAACGAACTTTATTGAATACCTATCTATTAACATTTATTTGTCTATAACTGTCGGTTTTACTGTATTTATATTAGGATTCAGATTTAAGTAACAATGGCTGCTACCGAAAAGCAGTGGTTTTAGGAACTCCTAAACTAAACGTTATTGGTGTTGATACACCAACACCCATGTGTATGAAAAAAAAATTGTACATTCTACCGTTTAGTATATCGATTACATGATATTATTATTTAATGTGAGTAACTAATAAAATGTTTTGATTTGATAAAAGTGTTCAACCCGTATTTCTATTGCGATGAAGTTATCGTTATCATAAAAAAAAATACTAATAGTAATAAATACATTTTACTTCGTTAAAAAACTCCACACGCTCATTAACGTAATCTTAACATTTGTAATTAAACCGATAACCGTTATAAATGTCAACAAATTAACTTTTCACTTTAAATAACATGTCTATGTTTGTTCATAATTTCCTTAATTAATACAGTAGTGTTATGAATTGTGATTTATATATTAATTGTTAATGATTCCTAACAAATGCATCGATCAATAAAGCTTTTTAAAGTAAATTTAAAAGACGTTCAGAAACTAAAAGTTTTAGTTTATGTTTTCCAAATTAATTTAAGAAGACCTTTATGTATGATTACTGTATGATTTTAGGGTAAAATATTTATAAAAATTTACCATTATTATTTAAAAATAAAAAAAGAACACAGTTTGTATAAAGTAAGAGCGTTTTAATATAGCATGTTTGATTAAAATTCACTACATTTTAATTTGTAAATCCACGTATAATTTTTGAATTTAGAACGACTTCTTTTTACTTCACTTAACTTTATAAATATTTGATATAGGTTCCTGAGCAATAACGTATACTTTTAGCTTTAAAGTTAGTTACCTACATGCATATACCACATATTAAAAAAATAAAAACAATAAAGTATAATTTATATTTTTAGATGGAATTTATTTTAGTTATTTGATATTTTATGTCAATTAATTATACTTTAGTTAATCACATACTGATATTAATTTAATCTGAACTAGACAAGTCGTGTTTTAGAAATAATTATGTTCATAGACAATTTCCATATATAGATACATATTAAAGTCTCATCATATGAAGCAACTCTGAAGCAAGTATGGTAAAGTGGGGTTAAAAATTATATGTAATTGTAATATGACGAATCGCAATCATTTCCTGTTTTAAAACGCGAACCATCAATTCGTCTTGTGGACACCTTAGTTTGTAATTGCCTACTGACCCCTCACCCTTTCAGTTTTCCTTTTAGATGGTTATCGCGAGGAAATGGCCGTTTTCCGTCCACAAAGCGGCCATTAAGGGACAATACAAATGGGGCTAGTTTTGGTCCGAAGAATGTTTTAACTTTTTTTTTTAGATTTTTCAAACATCTTTATTAGATTGTTTGGAATTGTATATCCATAAGCTTGTTTTACTTTTGTTTTTTGTGCTTTAATTTTGGAGTATACTGTTGTAAACTTAATATTTTTGGAAATGGATTTTTGACAAAAGTAGAATATATCGCGCTTAGTGTTAAAGTGACCTAATTCAAAATTTGGCTTCATTGAGTAAGATGCATTATAATACTTATGTCAGTGTCATCTATGAAACTATACTATAAAAAAAACCAATGTTTGCACTTCCAAGTTATATCTCTTTAACACTTTTTTAGAAGAAGAGTTTTGTAGGAGTTTTGTACGCTTTAATGGAATTAGGTTACTTTTATACAAATAATATTATTATTTGTGAACACAATATTATGCTTGATAAATTAATGTAACTATTTTTTTTCGGTGTTTTTTGAATGTTTCATCAATATCAGTCTGTCCGTTATAAGTTATCATACTTATCTATTATTTAAATATATTTTTGTAATTTTTTTTATTCGTTAAGTATAATATAATGACAAAAAATGTACATGTTATATTTATCTTAAATTACTTACACGCTAGGACTATACAAATCATGCCCACGTCCCAAGAATGCTGGCAGCGTTTCTGTGCTGAATCGCTAAGCTGATTCTTTAAGTATTATGTAAAATATTACATAATACTAAAGTATAAATTTAGTTAACTGATCAGAGAACGTGCAAAAATACTTCAAGGTCGCTCTGAATCTACAATACGCTTTCAGATAAAATTAATTAGACTCAAATTTGTGGTTAACTTGATATGTGTTTTTACGCAGGAAAATACTGTTCAGGAAAATCAATAACTATATGAAACGCCTGACACGACCAAGTGTGAACTAATCTTATCAAAGCTTTTACCAAGTTCTCATATCGGCTGATAAGGGTGGCTTGAGATACGAAAGCTCTATTATAGCCAATGTTACATTTTCAAGTGTTTAGTACATACTGACACGTGTAATTTATCCTGCTGTCATATGCTTATTTTTAACGTATCTTATCTTACAATATTATAAATGTGAAAGTTCGTGAGGATGGATGTACGTTTGTTACACTTTCATGGCGAATCCGCTGAGCCAATATCGATGAAATTTGGCATAATTATTCCTTAGACACCGGAATAACATATAGGCTATAGAAATCCTGTTAATTCTACATAGGATAATGTATGGAATAGGATGACATGCAAAAGCGCATTGTAACACGCGACAACAGTCCACGCAAACGAATCATAACTTGAACTTTTATGAATAATGACGTGTATTTAGGAGTTAAAACATTAATCTATAATCATCCTCCTGCCATTATCCCACTCTAAGTAGGGTCAGCACATGTCATAAACATTTTGTCACATGATTTAGCTACGTATTTTACGACCGGTCACCTGTTTGACGTGAACTTACCTTAGTCGTCTTTTAAGATATGAGGCTAGGCTCTTCTAATCAGCCGGATATCACACAACGTCAACTTGTCTTAGTCGCCTTTTACAACAACTCGGTAAGAAATGAGGATGGTATATTCTACTCAGTCGGATGCCACACTGCGGGTCCTCATTCCTTAGTAACCTTTTACAACAACTCGGTAAGAAATGAGGGTGGTCTATTCCAGTCAGCCGGCGTACCATAGCACAGGGCGTGAGTGATATATGTAAGTAAATATAATTCCTATTTTCCTTCGATTCCGTTTTTGGTTTTGATTTTGAAACCAGAGAGTGTAGAAGACAAAGTCACGTGAAATTGAAAGTAATTATCCAATGTAGCCTTATCACGCAGATAGTCTCTATCTCACTTAAGTGATAGTGAATATATAATATATGGTGTATCATAGAATATGAGATATGCTGAAGGGGAAGTGCGCGTTATCATATAAGCACGAGCTATCGCAGGTGCCTCTTATCATAGGATTGATAACGTGAAAATTAGCCGAGTGTACCAAGTGTAAATCAATACTTTCCCTTACTTATGATAAAATATGTACCAAATTTTTATTCAACGTAAAAAAAGAGATATTCAGAAAAAGTTGAACATAACAGGCCTCCTTAACCTAGCTAAACTTGGTTCAATTCAAATTCAAATTTCAATATAACATTTTTGAAATTTACAGATCATTAAGCTTAGCTTTAGTGTAGCTTGGCCGGCAAATTTCGTAACACCTTTGAATTAAATAATTTGTCAAAGTTCAATAACTAAAAATAATAGCTGTATTATAATAGAGTTATAATTATGACATTATAATAGGAGGGGAGCCAGCCTAAAATATGTCCATCGAAAAAAAAGCATATGATGTCTATCTATTTGTCTCTCTTTTTCATTTGTGATTAGACAAAGATAAATATTGGTATCTTATCTTCCCTCTCTTATTACGAGAGTCCAATGAATATGTTGGACACTCGCACTCACAGGCTTGGCTATGGCTCCACTACTCTATATATTAGAATAACTCTATGGGCATTGGAATGGAAATTATATTGACATATTTGTTTACTGGTAAATATCAAGGTATTACGTTAAAGAGGTGCAGGGTGCAATCTATATCTTTTAATATTCTATAGTCCAAGCTATATTCCTTACTTAATTTTTAATTTCCGAACGCAATCTATTTGATAGGTACAGTTTGCATGGAAAAACAAAACTGTTTTACTATTATTCTTACAATATTTTTATATTTTCTCGCGTTTTAAACTTTCCATATACATTTGAAAACCAAAATTAGTCAAGTCAAAAAATTAGTTAATCAATTCTGCCGTTCTCTAGTTTTAATAGCTAAGGTAGGTAATATATGGTAGGAAGGTAATAAAAAATGTCGCTTTATTTTATAGGACAAACATTATAGATCTTTTTACATAACGTGTCATAAATTGCTTGGTGTTTATGGTATTTTCTAGTAATTTAGCTATTTCTTATTCCGTTTTGGTCTATGTGTTGATAATCAAAGCTAAGGATATATATAGATATATAATAAATATAGATTTAATTTTCTTTAATAGTGTTGCTCATTTACTAATGAAATTAAAATTATATTTGATTTCATTGTCAGAGAGATTGCATATACATTTTTAATGACGAGCATTTATACTAGAATTTAGTCTTTTTTATATGAAAGTTCTAGAGATAAAGAGAGATTTCTTATAGATTTTTTTTATATATTTCTGATTTGAAACTAAGATTCTGGTTCTACATTTGTTAAGCGATCAATTAAGCAGGGTGTGACCCTATCGAATTTGGTAATTAGGAAATAGTGTATTTAACAGCCCTTTCTATCGCATTGCGTGGGATAATCTAATACACGCAGTTTATGAAAGTTTACTATTTGATCATTTGTCATAAATAGAATTTTGTTATTTCATATACTGCTTAGTTTTTACTTAATAAAAAATGTATTTGCTAACAGAAATAATAGCTTAGTGATTTATTATGTACGAAAACTAAATAAAAATTAGAGTACGATGATCTTAAAAAGATTAATAAATATTTTTAGTGAATTTAGTGATAATTTAGTTATACTTCTATAATACATAAAGCCCAAGAGTTTGTTTGATTGATTGAACGCGCTAATCTCAATTCTGGAAAAAAATTGTTGAAAAAAATTGTGAAAAAAGTGAAAAAAATTCTGGAAAAAAAAACACTAAATTCTACGCTGTCGAAGCTATTGGCACAGCTATAATTTATATTCTCTTATGAACTTTATGTAGCAATTATTAAAAATACTAACAAAATAAAGTTTTAATTTTAAAAACCTGTAAATTTAAGTACAAAGTAACTACATACATTAGAATAATATACGAATTAGAGTAATTTGTATAAAATATTCACTTACCTGAAGTTTGAAAACCATTTGACGAGCTGCGCCGTGTTGTTTTTGTTGAACTTGATATCTGGGAAATACATCTTCAGAACCGCTGAGCTCGGATACCGCACCCAGAAGAACATCAGCTTGGCTTTGCGAAGATGCATCGGTGTTAATGTGGAAGAGTGCATTGGAGTTAAGGACAACATTGGCTAAATATCAAAATATATTATCATATATTTATAAATAAGTTTTTCATGAGTTACAATGTAATTTTCTTAATCCAAGGAATCGGGTTTGAGAAAAAAGTTGCGTAAATCTCATTATATCCCATTACGTAGACCGATTGAAGCACCACAAGTTCTTAATCCGTTTGCATCTAATCTTATAAAGTACCTTAGCAGATATTTATATTAGGCGTGTTCTATGGTATATAGAAGACATATTTCACAGGACAATCGATTAACTAACTTTAAAATATAGTATAATATTAACTTGTTTTTGTATTGTATGTTTGCAGGAACGAGTTGCGAACTATAAGGCACGTAATTAAGTTTACGGTTATTTCCTTCATGTATCTATAGATCGACGATATCAAGTACAGTAGAGCGTAGAAACCGCAGCACTTATAGGGTTTCAAGAGTCGTATAATATCTAGCACTCGGTAGGAAGTAGGTGGGGGCAGTCGTAAGGTTAAACATTACAGAAATAAGATATCTGTGGGTGGTTGCATGTACGGCTTAAGCTGTGAGTACTAATTATGTGAAAGGTTGATATGTTTTTGACGTGAATGAATTTAAATTTATATATAACTACATTAAGATGTTTTACGTCTATTTGAAAAGGATATAGTAGGCTGAACTCCATCGTAAGGCAGGTCGGTAGAGTTGCAGTCGGAGTGCGGGTCTTGCACGTCCATGTGCTGCGGGTGGTGGGGCCCTGCGCCGTGGTGCGGAATGTGTGGATGGTGCGGCCGCAGGTAGTCCGGCGAGCCGTGGTGTGCCAGCAACACTGGATGTAACATTGCAGGTGCGTTTGGCAGAGGAGGAGAGTCCCTCTCGGGCGCTGGCGGCGACCGTGCCAAGCCGCCAGCCGGTCCGAAGAATGGTGAATACGGTGAAAACACTTGACTCTCGTGCAGCGATGGATTCGCTATCGCCACGCTTGTAGGCAGATTCAAGCCGCTCGGAAAAGAACGTGGCGATGGTGATTCAGGAAATTTGCTCTCCGGCGAGTGTCCCACGCCCTCGCCCAGAATCCTGCTGACAGTTCGCGGCGTGATGCGCGTGTCCGTCACCTTGTGTCGTTTCTTTTTAGGAGTCACGACTAGACTCAAGGGCTCGCTCGGATCGAGGTTTTGGTCCCGATCGAAGTGTCCGTTCATCGGGCCGAAGTGTGGCTGCAGCGGTTTTTGGGGCGTCTGGAACATGCCTGTGGGAGGCCGCATGTGGGCGCCGTGGCTGGGCCCGCCCGCCTCGTGGTGCAGCGGGAATGCCGCACCACCCGGCGCACGAGGACCGTTTAAATGGTTCATAAACATTGGGTTATTCGTCATGAACGGGACGCCGTTCGGCGCGCCCGGGTGATGGACGGGTGGGTTACCTGACATTTGCCCGGAAGGCCTCTCGGGCATTTTTGGTGTCGGTGACTTGTCGAGCAGTCGGGTTGCTCTCATCAGATCCTTGTTGAATTGTTCGGCTACAGCTGCCGCCGCGTCGGAATGCTTCCCTAGTATGCGACGCTGGTGAACGAATCTGGTAACGATGGAATCGATAAGGCTCGCTAATGAAGCTGTGATTTCGCTTTTGAGAACTTCAGCGAGTCCCTCCAGATCGGCACCCGACACTGGGCCTACTGAACCAGAACTGCTGCGTAATGCATCTAATCTTTCTGCTAATTCTGACGATAGAGGAGGTTTTGGTGTTGGACCCAATTGTCTATGCTGTGGGGAATGCTGGTTCGATTGTGGCCTCTGTTGTTGATTATTTTGTTGCTGTTCGCTGGCTTCTTTCATTCTAGCGTCCTGTTCCATGAACAGCTTTTGACTAACGTTAAGATACATAGCAGCAGCAGCATTGTTAAGATGCTGATGAGGGTGCGGTGGGTGCATGTGATCACCGGTCGGTAGATGAGGCATTAGCGGCAGGGACCCATTAAAACCGGGCGGAAGGTGAGCGTGAGCCGCAGAGTGAGCCTGTTGAATCTTCGCAGACATCATCTTGTTCATAACTTGGGATAGCAAGTTCGGGGCTACACTATTAGGTATCGGAGGAGGTACCTCTTTGGCGGGCGAGGATGGCTCCGATTTCGGCACAGGATCATCGTTCTGTTCCACATCACTAGAAGCACCATCATTGTCAACCGTCTCCGACTCCTGGCCCATTCTATTGCACAGTTGCAAATATTTTTCCTGCATTTCCGCGAGCTGCTCTTGCATTGTTCTTAATTGCGATTTTAAAGCATTCTTTTCTACTAACTTTTGTTGAATAGGTGGTCGCTCACCGTCATCCTCCGAGTCATCCGAAACCGTCTGCGCACTGCTGCCGTGGCTGGTCCCGTAGCGGTCCGCCGCACCGTCGTGTTGCTGGGGGTGATATAACTTTCGTTTCTTGCAGCCGTTCACTTGTGGTTGTTGGGGAGCGGGGCTAGCACGCATTGTGGACACTATATTTTCTACACGAGCACGTTTAATGTCTAGAGGTCGCGGGGAAGAACGTTGAGCGTCACTATCACGATCCTCGGGTTCCGATTTGGGAGCGAGGAGCTGGTCGACGGGCGGAGGCGCCGGAGGCGGCGAGGTCCGGGAGTCGCCGGCGCTGTCGAGATTCAACAGAGCATCGTCGAGATCGGGCCTGGAATCACGTGAAATGCGTCGCTCGGGCGACCGCTTCTCTTCTTTGGGTTCGTCGTTGTTATTGTTTGCGAGTACGTTATTGTTGTCCGGGGAGAGTCTTATCAGGTCCTTCTTTCGGCTCTGGAGGATGTCGCGCAGGACGCGGTCGCGCAGCATGTCGCCGCCGTTGGCGTCGTCGCTGGCATCCTCCTGTCTGGGTGCTCGGCCTAGGAGCTCATTGAGCATCTCGGCCGGCGCGTAGCACGGACCGAAGAGCCCGAAGTGCTGGCGGCCCTCGAAGATGGCGCCGTAAAGTCCGCCACTCATGTGTGCGGTGCGCGCGGGCGCGAGTCCGTTCGTCGCGAGAGTCGAATAAGAATTGCGCGGCTCGCCGGCGTCCACGCGCTGTCTGACGCGTTTCTGTTTCTTCAGTAGTTTATCCGAGTAGGGCGCGTGTGAGTCGGCCTCCTCCTCCGATGACATCATAGGCGAGGCGGGCCCCAATTGGCCGGACGGGCGGCGGGCAGGGCCCCACCGCGCTACTCGAGGCGCATCGCCCGTTCTGGAACAGAGAGGGGAGCGATCAGCGCACCTGCTCGTGCGACGTGCGGCGTGCGCCGAATGCAGCGCAGCGCCTTGCGCGTACAGCGCACTCGCGCGCTCGCACATCACTTATACTTACTATACAGAAAACTTCAATAGAAAAATTCAGTCAATAATTACACAAAAATCGAGCAAATCGTACGAGATTCATAATTTAAAATAATATAAAAGAATTATATTATTTTTATGTAAATAGAAATATGTCTACAAATATTAAAGTATAATTTTTTTTATCAATAAAACCTAACTAAGATTTACTTTATTTTCAAGAAAATCATCTAAAGATTTTTAAGAAAGATTTTTAAACGACAAGATTTTTAAGAAAGTCATCAAATAGTAGAGACGGGTTCGATTTTATTGGCGCTATGAAATTTGTATATATACTTATAACGTATTATTTCTATATATCAATGTAAAAAAAAATTGAAAATAACTACATATATAAAATAGTATTAATAATGTCCTTTGCCCAACGCTTCATTTAAGCTTAATTATTAGATTAGGTAACCTATAAACATACTGCCTAAACATAATACATATTTATAACATAATTATGTTGTCACGGTAGTATCGATTATATAATATATTCCTCACAATCTTACAAAATAAGTATAAATAATCGATGGATTCAAGTTTGTTCAGTTTCATATTTGTAATGAGATTGTTATCAAGAAATCGATTACAAATTACCTAAGAGATACTTCCATATGTGATTCGAGGAGTTTGACTAAAATGATACCTAACAACTTAGTATATGAAATTGTAACTGATATTAAATATTGTAAATTCTAATCATCTTCCTGCCCTTATCCCACTCTAAATGGGGTCGGCACAATATGTTATAAACATGCTGTCACATGATTTGGCTGCGTTTTTACGATCGGCCGCCTGCCTGACGTCAACTTACCTTACCGGTTTTTTACGACTCCTCAGTAAGAAATGAGGTTGGTCTATTCTACTCAGCCGGATTCTTTTATTTATTTTTATTAATACTATTTAAGCTCCCTTCCCTTCTTTAGTAACATATCACTTGACATTCATAATTAACACTCGTTTGGTCACATGATTTGACAGTCTCATACACTAATTATATACTGTTTGTATCTCTTAAAAATTAATGAAATAAAAAATATTATCTTTAATATTTAAATGAGTTAATCTTGTATGTATATATATATATATTCGGAATCTCGGAAACGGCTCCAACGATTTTACTGAAATTCAGCATGTAGTGGGTTTTGGGGGAGAAAAATTGATCTAGATAACTTTTATTTTAAAAAAATGTCGTTTTATCCCTGTTTTCGAGCTCTAAATTTTTTTTGAAATTTACGTTGAATACAGTCACGATTTTTCGCTGTCAAACGTAAAGTCATGGTAGTTCATTTGGGAAACGGGGGATCTAGAGAGGTGAAAATACCTAAGATCGAGCTTCACTTACTTACACACCTATTATTTTTTTCATATTTCTTTAAAAAAAATTTTTACTTCATTTTAAAAATTACCGAGCAACGTACCACCCAGGTACTAATTATAAAGAATGTTAAAGAAACGAACAAATGTATTCGTTATGGATGTAGAAAGATATTTACATTGAAAAAAATGCGTATTAGCTAACAATACACATATCTTTTCTGTAGGTGTACACGGTCTACATGTAAACAATATTTAATATAATGCACCTGTAAGTATGTCAGAACAGAATAGGTATTTGAAAGGCAGTTACGGCAACAGCATGTGAAAATATATGCTACAAACAACAAAAGGCCGAGCGTATGTATCAACCGCATTAATTTCTTTTGGAGCGTGACTCCGTATTCATGGAGGACAATGAATCTAAAAATGTCAGAAATAATTCTGTGAGACATGCGGCGCTAACACACGATTCCATTAAAACACGTCACGACATCGCTCCAGATATTATATTAGATATATAATATCTGATAGTTGTCGTCCAGTCGTGGCTACGATTTTGGCTTTGCGATTTTGTCGTGGAGTCTATCGCCTGATGATACTTCGGTTAGGGCGAAACAATTGTTGAGATTGTGGTTTTGAATGTGTATTGTTGTGTTATTGGTCTCGGGTGGTGCATGAGTTTTACAATTTCAAGTTACAAATTCTCCATGTATACATTTAGCAATATATATCATTGTACATTCATCATTACATATATTTTCTTTTATCGCGAATTATAGCAATATAATATTCTCATTAGTTATGTATTATGGACCTCTGCAAAGTAACGCCTAATTCCATAAATTATAACATGCAGTATATAAAGTAACGGCCTGTTACTATCCTACTGTTGGATATAGATTTCCTCTCTAAGCTAAGATAAGTAATACGTTGGTCCGAAGCAGATTGGTAGGTTTCACATGTCCTCAAAATTCTTGAAATATATGCAGGTTTGCTCAGGATGTTTTCCTTTACCGAAAACCATTTGATTAATTATCAATTAGACATAAGTTATTCAGAAAAAAAGTCATTTGTGACTGTTTTGAAATTGAAACCCTCTCACACGGTCTTTACCATAGAACAATTTCGTTGTTACTTATAATAAAATTAATTATTCAATGTATTAAATAATTTCATTACTAATAAGATTTTTCTGGAATTTCTTCGGAAAAATTCGTAATTTTTATAATTTAAATGAAATTACCACGTTCAAAAACACTTCATAAATGCGTTACTATTTGTGCTGTTCATTCTTGTAATATTACATGTTATGCATGGATTGAAACGCAAATAATTATTTTGATGTAATGCTTATGAGTAATATTAACTGAATGTCTATACTATATTTTTTTGTTAATTTATTATTTGCAGTAGATGTGTTTGTAACCGTTTTTTTTTTTATTTTTTTAAGGCTCGAGACTATTTATATTTTTACTTTGATACTATTTGTCTTGTCAGTGACAGCTGAGTGACGATACCTCGTAATCAATGGAGATCACTATTTCTATAGCTTTGTGGTATCCGGCTGAGTAGAATAGACCACCCTCATTCCTTACCGAGGTGTCGTAAAAGGCGACTAAGGTAAGTCGACCTGCCGTGTGGTATCTGGCTGAGTAGAATAGACCATCCTCTTTCTTTCCGAGGTGTCGTAAAATACGACTATGGTAAGTTGACGTCAGGCAGGTGGATAGTCGTAAAATATAAAGCTCATCGTGTGACAACACGTTTTTTAACATATTGTACACCCACTCAGAGTGGGATAAGGGCAGGAGAATGAAAAATAATAATAAAATACTTTATTGCTTAATTATAAAAAATATATAAGAAATTCTACATATTTTTTCAAAATTCCTAGAATAGGTTTAATCTGCTAAAACGTATTAGAGCAACGAGTTGGTACTAATCTCAGATTTTTCTCTAAACAAGCACTATGACAATATTTACAGGTCAGGATTTTGATTATATCAGTATCCGTAAGAATGTATTTTCATATCAAATAATATTGGCAAGAAGAGAAAAGGAAAAACTTAATCAGAGTTAGACATTAAGTTTTGTAATATAGCCTCTACTTAAAATGTCTCTAGCTAGATTTCAAACATCTGTATTTAAAAAGGTACCTAATTCCTATTCCGTTATACATTTTAAACCCCTATCTTATTTCAGATTTTAGTTCATAAAATCCTATAAGAATTTTATGAGGTAATTCATAACCATCCCATTATGTTGACTTTTCTGCTGCTTATTTAATGAAAGCTAGGCATTTTTTCGTGCGGAATTTTAAGGTAAGTGGCTTGTACATATACCAACGAATGCGCTTATAAGATTTCTGAATTAATGATTTTTCTCTGTGCTAATTATATGCATATACCGAGCCACTCTACTTATGTTTATACTCTATGAAAAATAGTTTAATATGCTACCGACGTATTTTTACTATTTTTTTATTTTACTTCATCACACAATTGAATACGACATAACTTTTGAGGATATTCGGCAGTCAAGATATTTTTAGTCCTTAATACGAACGAGACTTGCAATAGTAGTTAAATTTTTTTAAATACATCTTTACCTGTCGTGGTTTCGTAGATTAATTGTATTATAAGCTCGTTCGTGTGTCTGTTCCCCTCCCCTTCCCCTTTTCTTTTTTCCCTAGCATTTTTTTTTTTAATTTCAAGTTTGATATAGCTGAAAAACATAGTTTTTTAACTATATTTTTCAGCAGCAACTAAACATACTGTAAGTGGAACTAATGCAAGTATAATTTTAATTTTACTCATTTCTTTGTAAAATATTTTATGCTATAATTTACTTAGCAATCTTGACGCAGTTTATGTGTCTCCCAGCTTTATATAAAAATTGTCAGAACAATGCGGTTCCTTTAACATTATTAATTATTTGTGTAGTATCAATAAATAATAAACAATAAAACAGCCAAAATATTTGAAAGATTCCGATATTCCTTAACTTGCTCTTTAACAATACTATTTATTCGTACAAGAGACGAAATTTGCTTCAGTCATTAAATACGACATTAATTTAATACGACATCGGCTTAATGCTTGGTTCAAAAGCTTGGTTAAAATTTATGTTGTTAATGAAGATTAAAGATGATATGGACATATGAGGAAATAAATTCATGTGACCAGAGAAGTGTTGAATATGAATGTGTATGAGTATTTGACTATAGGAAGGCCGCAAAAGAAGATGAATGAATTGATTAAAGTATGACATGCATATAAAAGGAGTAACGCCAGAGTTGACGACTGATAGGAGATAATATAAGAGAAAAACATGTACCGATTCCACTAAAGTATGGATAAGAACGGAAGAATAATGAGAGTGAATTAAGGAAAGTAGTTTCATAAAGGATGTGTCTTATAATTAATAATTATTAGAATATACGATATCGTGATATATTTTCGGCTTCGCATGTACATTGGAGACGAGTATCGGTCGCGTCTCTAGCAACATCCGGCTATTTGCGAACAATGAGATGCTATCAATAGCGGATGACTTCCGATGGTGGCCGGCTTGCGACCGTCACGGTGGTTGGGGCCTACGTTTTAACTAAATTGGACACCTCTGAATATTAGGTAGGTATATATACTGAGATATAAAGAGCCATAATAGATTTTAACAAAAAGCCCAGATTCCACGCTTCGCGAGCTTAACCCGAAACTATTCATTAAAAAACTTATGATTATCTATATAGTTTCCTTATTAACATTTTTATTGTACTTTATTTTATTTATAAACAAGAAACAAACAGGAAATTAATCATAAAAATTAAATTTAAAACATAATACAAAGACCAGCAAAGTTTGTTTTCTCCAAAAATAATCTTTTATTGATTTAAAACAAAATATTCAAAGGAATTATTTTAAGATGTTAACATTTTTCCAATTAATTGTTTTATGTAAATACTTGTGCTAGTAAGTTACTTGGTATAAAAATAAAATACAAATCAGTTGCATCGTTTTAAGAAGCCAGCCATGGAAATGAAATAAACATTATTTAATTTTTTTATCTTCTTTGTTTTACGTAAAAGATTATAAATATTGACAATAAATTTTTTATATCGTCAATATTTAAGAACGAGTTAAAGTTTGGTTTAGTCAAGGTTAATATCAGCCCTCGTGGAATATTTAAAAAAACCTCGTGTATCACAATTTGATCGAGTGCACGGAACAATTTTAATAATTACCGACATGAATAAGCAATGTACTGTCAAACTGTGACCAGTACAGTATACTTGGGTGTTTTAGACTTAACGATTTTATTGAACCTCTTATGTTATAAAATAATTAAATAAATGACTTATCGGCGCAGGTGGCAGTGACTCTACCTTCAGCTCCGGTTGAGGGTTCGATTCCCGCCGAGGGCCACCATTTTTATATATACAATTTTTTGGTTCTTTGATTCTGGGTGTATTTTAGTTATTTTAGTTAAGTTATTAGATAAGCATTTTGAAAGACTGAAATTAAGATTAAGGCATCTTAAGACCTAGAAGGCTTAGAATCCCTTCGCGGGCTATGAAAATTTTAGAAATTAGGATAAGATAGCTATGGTATAGAAAAAATAAAGTGGCAGGTAAAGGGTGGGCATGTAATATAAAAGCCGATTGTTTAATGCCTAAGGAGGTAGAAAGGCAAATGAATGTTAAATGACAATGTATGTTACATTGTCATTTAACATTAGTGTTGTGTTATATAAATAAGAAATTACTTCATTTACTTTCGACATTGACATCTGTTTTTCGTTATCTGTTATAAATTTGTTTTCATAAACGTAACCCTATCTCGGATGTACGCCCATTTCGTGATGTTAGATGTTATCAAGACAAAACATTTTTCTGTTTATCTTTTGCGTATTTTAAAGTGGATTGGACCGTTGTTTACCCTTCAGTTCTAGGAGTCGCAGGTTCTATTCTCACCGAGGGCCAAATTTTTCTATAAATAAGTTTTACTTTCTTCGAATCTGGATGCTTTTATATATACATATTAAAGTATTTAAAAAAAATTGTATATTTATACCAGTTGTATCTCACCAATAACACAAATATAAAGTTACTTTCGGAACGGGACTTCAGACAGACAATAAGGTTTATCAATATATAACTGGTTCAGAATGTTGCCCTTACCAAGAAGAACCAGCAAAAAACTCGGTAGTTAATCCTTTAAACATTTTTAATTAAGATAATTATAGTCTTGTACGAAGCTTGAAGAATTTTCAAGTCCAAGCATTTATCATTTATATAGCACGCTTAGTATTAAAGTGACCTAATTCAAAAAAGGTTTTTTCTGGCCAATTGCGATAAAACGTATTGTAGCGCTTCAAGGCCCGTGAGACCCATAATAAGGAAGAGAAAGAAGTCACTAGTTTTTTTAAGTCTCCATCGTGATATCATAGAAGGCATTGAAATAAAGATTACTATGTATATGACTCAATTAGGCCTAATTTTGAATTAACTCACTTTATTAAATAAATCATAAGATTTTCTTCAATTCTATAATATGCTTTGCATATATATTTTATAATATAGGTACTTAATTTAAACTGTCTCTTCAGGTTACAAGAGGGCTGGCCCATTTTTCGCTCAAAGAATCAGCTAAGCGATTCAGCGCAGAAACGCTGCCAGCTTTCTTGGGACCATTGCACGTGGGCATGATTTGTATAGTCCTAGCATGTAAGTGATTTAAGATAGACATAACTTGTACATTTTTGTTGTAAATAAAAAAACTATAACCTCTGTATAGGCGTGTTTAGTATATTTTTTTTATTAAGTCGTAATATATAAAGGTCCCACTTGAACTGTGCAGGCATGTGCTCCCGACACGACCTGTTGATTTTCCATATTGCACAGCAAGGGGTGTAAACCACGACAGTTGAGAAAATATCGATGTTTTAATCGATACGTGTTATGATTTTATGAGAAAAAACATATAGTCCATCGACTCCATTTCAGTCGATGTGATCTAAATTAAGGAGAGAGAAGAAAATTAATGAATATATTATTTTGATATATCCGCGATAAAAAAAAATGCTAAATGTAGAGTGACCACTGATACATGCAGAATTCGTAAAAACTCATACACCAATGACACAAAATACACAAGCACTGCACACATTCAGTGCCACAATTTCGACAATCATTTCCCCCCATAACTGAAGCATCATCAGGAGATCGACTCTACTTAAATTAGATTATTTTTTATTTTATTTCTGTTTTTCTGAAGTCCCCTTTTACGTAAAAATAACACACTGAGAAAACCTGCGCAACTACACGAATCTACGAATCTACACTTGTTTAGCATATTTGATGATTTTGTATAGAAGAATTCAGAAGTGGGATCTTAATAAGCTGTTTTTTAACTTATATACA
Source organism: Morpho achilles (assembly GCA_947086495.1). Taxonomy (NCBI): domain Eukaryota; kingdom Metazoa; phylum Arthropoda; class Insecta; order Lepidoptera; family Nymphalidae; genus Morpho; species Morpho achilles. Next base: position 6,183,644 of record CAMTZB010000001.1, read on the forward strand.
TTGGACACAGTTTTTTAAGAGGTATAGAAATATCATCGCTCTTTTCCATACGACGGTAGTTCATAATTGTTATGTGTTAAGAGTAATTTGTCAATAACAGACCTTTTACAATCGACAAATTACATCCCTAATATCACCCCTGTTCAATTTGCCGTGACCTCGACATCTAATTTTTACGGAAATGTTTCTTTTTCCGCCACTTCACGATTCCCACGGAGGGAAATTATAGTGTGAATAGGTGAATAAATTAATATAAATATTATATTAAATTTCCTTCTAAATTCAAATTTTTCAAAGTCAAAAATATTTTCATATATATTTGTAACAAGTGCTTTTGTATCGGCAACTCTACTGCTAGTAAACTGGCTTTTTTACTGGCTCTTCTGGGTAGGAAAACTTTTCCTACCGAGAAGAGCCAGTAAGAAACTCGGCGGTTACCCTGTTCAAAACATAATTCTTATAACTCGTTACATATTTTAGTCATAACTATCTTGTACAAGGCCGAAGAGTAGCTATATCTACGCATTGTTATCATCTATGTTGTTCTAAACAGCATAGTAGCCTTTCTGTATAGGCCATCTTTTAAATGTTAAAATATACATTGTTTTCAGCTGCAATATCGGCAAAACTCTTAATTCTATATTAGGCCGTTAGTTAACGTATATAAATAATAAGTACAATAGGAGAGGAGCAGCAATAAAAAATATTACGAAAACGGCAAAATTTAAACCTTTCCTTGTGTGCGCTGAGTAAACGGTGGTGAAAGTTATTCAAAAAGCATGTATTACAAAAAGTCCTAAACAAAAGTCCCCGACAGCATATGTCTAGCTTTTAAGGTTAACCCACTTTTACTATTTTTCATCATTCTCTTACCTCTATCCCACTCTAAGTGGGATCGGCGCAATATGTCTTCTTCTTCCATTCTCCTCTATCATTCGTCAACTCTGGTGACACTTCTTTAACATGCATATCATTTTTCACACAATCCATCCATCTTTTTTTCGGCCTCCCCCTAGCCATACATCCATCCACATTCATATTTAAATCTTTTGGTCAAGTGATTTTCCTCCTCATTACATGACCATACCAACTTAGTCGCGCACTTCTCATCTTTTCTGTAATGGGCGCAACTTTCAGAATTTATTTTAATATTTTACTTTAACCATTTTTATTGTTATAAAAATACTATATTACAATTTTAATGCTACCACGCTGTGGAGGCAATTGCTAGTTTTTTATATAATGAAAACTGTAAACCCATTTATTTGAAGACATATTTTTTTGAATTGAACTATTGCAGCCCATGGTATGGTCCAAACAGTCATTGACCTGTTAATATGTGGATCGCGCTATAAAATAATAAGACTCAGATGTTATCGTGGCATATGGCACAGCACGGTCATTTCTACCCCAGGCCCAGTGTAGGAATGCGTGGGAATGTTATTCACCCTCGCAATTACCTTTGCATTTATTTATTGTTCTTTGCCGGTGACTTATGGTCAGTTGAACCATATGCTCGCATTCGGGGGGTAGTTAATAAGACAATTGTACACAGGTGTGTGATATTCGCATTTCGTAATGAGGGAAGGGTGTTCTTTTTTTTAATTTACTAACGAATTTAAATTTGACCGTTTGAAACTTGCGTGGGTAAATATTTCATTATAAAAAACAGAAGAACTTAGACAAATTAAATAATTTCATCATCCTCCTGCCCTTATCCCACTCTAAGTGTCAGCACATGTTATAATATGTCCCACTCCCCCCCAAAGTAAGTAACTTAACACTTGTGTTATGGTAGATATACAACGTGAATATATACTTATATAATTTTTAAATACATACTTAAATACAAATATACACCCAGATTCAAAGACCAAAAAATTCATTTATTGTTTGCCCTTGGCGAAAATCGTACCCGCGACCCGTGGAGCTGAAGGCAGGGTCACTACCCTCTGCGCCAACGGGCCACTCAGTTTTAATAATTATATTTTAAAAAGAGCAACCGCCGCGTTTCTTGCTGGCTCATCTCGGTAGGAACAGCTTCCGAAGCAGAAGTAGAGTTGCCGATTCAAAAGCACTTCTTTACTTTAATATTTTGAATTTGAATTTGAAATTTGAATTTGTAATAAAAAGTTTTGTCGTGTTAAAAATTTAAAAGGTTTTTAGATATGACGATAATATGCAAACCTACCAACATGCATGTTAGGCGGTTTTAATATCGCGTGATATCTCCTAATCTACCATGTACACCGTTATTTTAAAAATAATTTTAAAATCTTTTTTTATGTTTATTTATTTATGCAAGCATTTCCTGCGACTACTTTAATAGCAGTGTTAAAGTTCCTTCAATTATGTATGTAAACTTAAGTTTGTTTTCCGTTCGGCTGAATAGAATGAACCACCCTCTCTCCCCTCTTCTTACCCAGGTGTCGTAAAAGGCAAGTAGGTTAAGTCAAACCGTCGAGCGCAGAAGCATCGTCGAGGTTGCGAAATGCTGAGAGTTAAGCGCAGAAGCTCTTCTATCGTTGGGGAACGTCGTTTTAAGGGTGCCTCCTGTGAGGTCGGACCACGGTATAGAGCGACGTGTAGTGGAGAGCTGATGATATGATTTTGATTAGTCATTACGACGACGGAAGGGTGGCAAGAAGCCACGACCAACAGACGTCAGAAATCTGGGACCTCGTCTTCACCGGCGAAGACGTTGTGTGTGTATTACGTGTTATTGTGTTTGCAATCGTTATTTGATCATCAGGGTCATACAGGACGCTTTTTGGACGCCTATATTTTCGGTGGTCAGACCTAACTAGGATCTGTATTCAAATCACTTTAAATGTATCTTAAAAGAAAAATTATAATGGCAGCGTATATATCAAATGTAATGAATTAATAATAAATAGAATAAACATATTTAAGAATACACATTAATTCATTAATTGTTTAGTTAGTGTTTATCGTCATTTAATCACTAGGGTTGTAATATTTCTCTATATCATAAAAAGAGCATTTTTACCTAATAGAGCTAGGTTATAAAAAGGACAGTCCATATACTATATCTATCCATGGTGATATTTAAAGATAGTAAAAAAGAATAATAATTATGTCCAGTAAAGGGTGAAGCGGCAATCAGTATGCATAAGTTATGATTTGGATAGCGTGTCTCCTACGCCATTATGGCCTTCTATGAAAAAGGACATTTCCCTTATCGGCGGGTATCACGAGAATAAAAACCGGCGATAAGATCGAAGCGTGCGGCGACTTTAATCGATATCGATAAATGCAATTGTCTGGTACGATACAGCACTCGCGATGTAAATTGTTTAGTTATTTGTCTTTCGTTTTCGTGCTACACCTCTATTTAATAATACATTACATATAGATATATGTATCGATGTATATTTCAACGGAATAATTCATCCGTGTCCAGCTGCGATTATTGAAAATGGTGTATAATACGCTTTAGTATCTCTGTCGTGAAGATTATCTATATTTTTTGAATTTATACGTTATTTAAACATACATTCGTCATACATTCAGATTAAAGTGGAAATATTAATAACGTTGCACGTTAATATATAATTGTTCGGCAAAGGCAAATAAATTTAATTCATATGTAAGTTGAATACGATGAAACTATGTTAAATATTGTCGACACTCGCACTCCCTAACGTTATACGGAAGACAGGTACTTATTAGCCATTATCTACAGCAGTATCGCAGTGACATATGGCCAATACTGCACGACCGTAGATACGAGAGACACGCCATCTAGACAACATTAGTCAACTTTATTTATCTATAAAACATAATATATTTCATAAAACTAGAAAAAAGCATCCGAATAGGATCAGCGGTTTCTGAGATTAGTGGAAACAAACGCACAGATATTTAAATAAACAGACAAAAATGCTTAGAACAGTATTTTGAGACGCCGTATATTATTAATTTAATTTATTTAATTATATCTTTAATATTTATTCTTTAATATTTAAATGAGTTAATCTTGTATTTATATATATATATATTTTCGGAATCTTGGAAACGGTTCCAACGATTTTCCTGAAATTCAGCATTGGGGTTTTGGGGGAGAAAAATCAATCTAGCTAGGTTTTATGTAAAAAAAATTGTTTTTCTTTTTGTTTTCGTTGCGTCGTAAAATACGACTAAGGTAAGGCAGGCAGGCAGCCGGTCGTAAAATACGTAAACAAATCATGTGATGATATGTTTGTAACATGTTGTGCCGACCCCACTTAGAGTGAGATAAGGGCAGGATGATGAACATATTTAACATCTCTACTTCTATATTCGACACTTAAGTTAGTGTGCGCATTGCGCACGTCACAGGCGCCTCCTTCAATAAGTAGGTCTAACCACACGGCCATATGTAGTATGCCAAATCTTGACTAAAATCGTTGACACAGCTTCAAAATTGGATTATATTTTCAACAGTTAAGACTGCTTGAAGAACTTTTGCTAAGTAATTAATACAATTTGGCGTTACTTTGCGGAGGTTCATAACACAAAAGTAATAATATAATTATTTTGCTATAGTCCGCGATAAAGTAAATAGAGAATGTTTATTCTAAATGTAGAGTAGACTATCCGTTTTCATACCTGATACATACAGGGTTCGTTTACAATACACAAGCACTATACATAGTATCAGGTATTTCACAATAACGCCTAGCATTTTTAAAGGTGTAATAGCCTAATGAAGGTCAAGCCTAAGGAAGGCAATGTCATAAAATATTACATTCAAAATGATGCTCACGTCTTTAGAAAAACAAAGATAGAAAGCTCTATACATTCAACTATGATCTGAAAGAAACGTACTAAACCTAACGTAACTTTATACGCATATACTCCAGGGACTTTTTATTCGTTGTCATATAAAAATGGTTATCTGACTCATATGTATGAGCTCATAAAGCTAAATGTATATTATTTTTATGTCTTTTAATGGAAATGTGTTGATTTTTGTAAGCAAAAGTATAACAACATGCTACAGATATGGCTTTCTAAGAATTCACAACAATCCGGTAATAAGCTTTTGCTAAATTAACAAATTTACGGTTTTGGTGTGGTTGTGCATTTTTCCATTTCAGTTCCTTTTGTCCGACATAACAATAACCGCAACTGCACTCGATTATTTTCATCGACATAACTGCGATAACCACTAAGTTCTTTTATTTTTTGGGTTTTTAGATTTTCATTTGGGTTAAAAAATATATTATTTCAAGTTTTTAAAATAGTGTTGCCTATAAGTCTTTTTTATATATTAATACGAAAATCTTAAGTGGTTTGGTTATCTCAATCCTTTCAGAGGGTTTTCATATTGGTTACGTTCTAACTTGTTGCCTATAAAAAAAACCTCCAATATTAATTAAGAACACTAGGTTAATATCGGAATTGTCACATCTAAGGAGTCTTTATAGTACATTTGAAAAGTGTATACTTTAGTTACGACAGTTTGTTTTGATGTCAATAATTTAATAATGCGTGATGTAAGATTTTTGAAACGAAAAGTTAAACAGATGTGTCCAAAGCTAGATCAAAGTCTAGAATATCTCATGCAGTAGACTTCTCTCACATAATCATAATTCTTAAAAAAATTAACAAAACTTCGCGCGTTTAAAATATAAATATTTTAAGCAAGCCTTACTTTGCCGAAATGTAAAAGGCGATACTAAGGACACAATAAAAGATAATCACAGCCTTATATATTTCTGTATAAGAGAAAGAATATTTAAGCATCTTTTTGGATATTGTTTGCCTCCCACAAGAGGTTCTTTGGTACGAAAAATTCTTTTTGTTGGTAACAGAATATACAAAGAGGTAAAGAGAGCTATGAAATAATTAAACTCGTATAAAGCGAATACTTGTTTCGCAATTGTTGTGTTCTGTTTTGATTTTTGTTTTGTTTTTTAAGGGAAATATCTTAAGTTATTTGGTAATTACTATAATATATACTACTATAATCTTTTTAAGGCTTAATAAATTATATGTAGAGAGAGATTAGGTTAGTTAACTAAGGTAACTATATGTAACACTTCGTCTTATATTTAACAATGCAATCGATGTTCTCAAAATCTGGAGCGGAAATTGTATCTTGCTTTCGAGAACTGTGCCTCAAAAATGATTAATTGAAAACTGATACGCAGAGTGCCTACGTTTAATTTAGAAACAAAATATTATTAATAAATGTTATCTTGCAATGCGTATGATATGAAGTAGTAATAACATACAAATAGATCGAAAATTAATTAAATTAGGAATACATCTCGGCAAAACATGACGTAGTAAAACTGTTGACCGATCGTCATGACAAGTTAAGAAGGGAATGCAAAACGTACTATCTTATGTAGTAATTGAAGCCGCATTCGCACTCTGAAAAATTTAAATAGAATATTGACCTACCACATTAAAATATATAATGTATTTATATGCTAAATGACTCATAGGCTATTACTTCACTCCACGTGGAATGGTTCCAAGAATGCTGGTTGTGTTTCCAGTTAAATTTTTAAACTGATTGTTTGTAAGAAAGAAGATCCAGTCTTCTTACAGTTATTATATAGACCTAAGTTCTCTGTTTAAATATGTACTAGTATATGATAAAGTTTTCTACGAGTAACAAATATGTGAATACTGAAAAATTTTGCAGAGTGTTTATTAAAGTATTATTTATTCACGATATGTATGAGTAATAGTGGACAAAGTTGCGAAACGATGCCTCCTTATCGCGCACGCCGGCCTGTCCTGAACAGAAAACTGATAAACATATCACGTTGTATTGAATACCACCCAAGTCACGAGTGGCGACGTGTGAGGGACAATTTTTATATCGACTGTCATTTAGGATGTGCGGGGTGTTTATATGTGTACAAAAATAACAAAATGGGAGTAAGTTCGTGCAAATTACAAACCCTACGACGGATCGGTGACGACCCAAAGACAGTATATACTTGTCTAAGTAAGAAATAATCGTATATTGACATCAAGGACATCTTAGATGATTAGGCATCATATAGTTACATAAACTCTGCTTTCAGATCAATACTGACGGGAATTTTAATAATTTTTCAGAAACCTTCTCCATTAAACAACTAAATATAGACATGATATGAATGCAGTATTTCTCATAAAATGACTTTAGATTTACTCGTAAATATTTCATATCAAATATTGTACACTACACATCGCCCTAAGCCGCGACCACACAGAAGGAACACTTAGGACGACGTTACCTGACGCTAGTAGAACTTCTGCACTCTACTTTCCTAATTATGCAACCTCGACGATGCTTCTACGCCGTGACGCTGTAAAACCCGTTAGTGAACAGCAGATAGCAGTTAGTACTAGTAGTAGTAGTAGTTGGTATTGTAAATTTAAATCTTAATTAAAATGATTCCTAAAAATTACAAAATTCCAAATTAATTTGACAGTAACATTATTTTTTGTAACAATCGCCTGTGTCATGGACAGAAGTTCTATAATAACTGGGCATACATCTGGTTGGTGTCTTATCAAAAACAGAAACAGAGTTATTGTATTTTGAAGGAAAACATGGCTTTATCTCAATTACATTATTAGTGTTTCCGTCCTTAAGTTTTTACATTCATTAGAGGGCTACAATATAATTTAACGGCTTAAGTCATAGAACGATAATTTTTTGTTTCCTAGAGATAACAAATAATGGGGTTTTTTGTTTCTCATTGTTATTAGCGGCGTGAGGTCTACGCGTGCTGCGATGCTGTCTGTCAATTTCTCGGTAACGAATCTGTCATATTCTGTCACAAATAACGATATAAATAAGTTTAGTATATAAAAATTATACAAGCTCTGCTCGGCTCTCTTGCGTGGTTTTAAATTTTTTTTGTCAAAATTTGATTCCGCGTAAATCCCAACTCCGCAGGAATTTAACCGTAATGTGTAAACTTAAACCTTCCTTAAAAATTGCACTTTCGTTTAGTAAATATCGTACAAAAATTTATCCAGTAGATTTTGAGACAGACAGACAACTTTCGAAGACTTTGTTTTATTTGTATTATATTTATACGTAATAATAGTTTTATTAAAACATCAGTTAACAGATTTTAAATACTTATCTATTATCTTATATTGGATGATTGTTATTTAACTTTAGCTATTTAAGGAAAATAATTCAGTAGCGAGAATTTTGCAGTTTTTTTTTTTTAGTAACTTATTGTTAATTGAGAAAATATTATATAGAATTAGGCGTTCCTTTTGGGGAGGTTCATAATAAAGAAGTTATGAATATATTATATGGCTTTAAATATATAATATTATATTGAGGACTATAGCAAAATTATCGTTTCATTTTTGTAATTCAATGAAACTAAAATCTCTCCTAGTAATCTATAAATATAATATAATAGTAAAATGATTAACGAGCAGTCAATTGGTTGAATAGAACATCCTCGACTCGGAGACGGGTCGTCACAACATCTCCATTGGTTGTACGCCAGTTCCTTCCACCGACTATCATCAAATTGACTCTTCCTCCCAAACAAACATTAGGCAACGTTCACGTTGAGACCATATTTCTTAAGTACCTGGGTGACCCGGGCCTTGCTAGGTAATATTATTAAAAGGTATAAGAAAATGCAATTAAAAAAATTAAAAAGGAAGAAAGGACCGGCGACGTGTGGGACTTGAACCCGTTTACCATTGCACTATTACAACTTGAAATCTACTAAAAATAGATATATGTTTTTAATATAGGAGTGCGGGTAGGTAAGGAGATTAATACAATAAACCAGTTGTCATCTAGACGTTGTTTAATTAACACCTGTACTATTACAGACAGCAAATTAAAATCTATTTTTGTTTTAGCAGTTTTTTCAATGCCTGACAAAACAAATTGTTTTAAATAAAACCTAGCTAGATCCCCATAACTCCTTAGATGCAGAATTTCATGAGAATCGTTGGAGTCGTTTCCGCGAATTGGAAAATATAAGAGTATACAATATTAACTCATTTAAATTTTAAAGATAAATTGCGTATGTAAACGGTTGCGTTTGTATTTTAAAGAAGAGTACCTACCTTATAACATTTTATCGTCCTACCGCATAAAAAATATATTTTTAATAAATTTTCGCAAATAGACTTAAATTTTTGTAAATAGCTGTAACCTATTTTTAATAAATAAAATAATAATAAAAAACTGACAAATGCGATTTTTTGTTTCTTAAGTTCAAAAGTTATAGCAGAATTATTTAACTATAATTCGCGTTTGTTAAGAAAATCTATGTTAAGCTAAGTGTAGGAAGCAAAACCGTTCTCATACCTAATACATGCAAGATTAGTTTACCACATGTATTACAATACACTACCGCCTACAACACTCTACACAAGCTCTACACACATTCCTTACAATCAACGATCGTTTCGACCCCTACCCGAAGCATTGCCAGAAGTTAGGCTCCAATACAAAATCACAACGCGGTTACATAAATTTTCTTAACATACGCGGATTAAAGCAAAATAATTCTATTATAACTTTTGTTCTATACAATGCCGCAAAGTAACGCCTACTTCTATAAATTGTTCCTTAAGTTGTTAATTGTCCTAGAGAAAATAATTCATAGTGACAATTTTTTTGTATATCTTTTTAGTTTCTGTTTCTATTACAGAAAAATAAATTTTGTCAAGCAATCTTAACGATGTCGTAGCTCCCAGATTACCAAATATTATGACCACTAAGTTTTTTTCGCTTTAGCGCTTTAGTATTGTCTTTTCCTATGAGGCCTCCTAAACAAACAAAAATAAGGATCAACATAAATAACATTTTTTAACTCAGTTTAAATATTAGGATTGTTTGCTTAAGATAACGCTTGCAGAATTTAACGCGTGGTCACTGGTTGTTCCTCTTTTCTTTTGTCTTCCTCGTTAACGTTTGTTTATTTATTTAAAACTGCTCAACAATGGCCTGTTTAATTAAAAATTATGGGTTAAACGATTTTTTTCATGAAGACACTTGAACATTGTATTCGTGTAACATGGAAATAGGCGTGTCAGCATAAACCCTGGCTTGTGGGAATAATAGGATAAAAGTAAAACTATATATTGCTCCACAACCTATTCAGTGAAAGTCCCATCAAAATCGGTTTAGGTTCTCCGTTCCGAAGAATCCGCTATTTACCTTAACTATTTTATTGCATAATTGCAATATTTTAATAAATATCGTAATAATATCCGTTCCGATTGTTTTTAAGAATCGATCACATACATACAGACATCTTTTCAACTATATTCTGAATCTCGGAAACAGTGCCAACGATTTCACGAAATTTCGCATATAGGCGAATTTAGGGGGGAAAATCGATCTAGTCAGATTTTATTTAAAAAAAATTGTGGTTTTATAAAACTGTGATAGCCGAATGGTAACGGGCGGACAAAAGTTCAGAGCCTGGGATCGATACCCACATGTCACCCTTTCTTTTTTTTTTTTAATATTTTTTATATTAAAAAAAAATACCGGAAAACCGCTCGGTTACCTAGGTACTAATATGTATAGATATAAAACTGGTCAGTGTGGACGAGGCTCGGGCGAGATTGCCTAGCTCCGCAAGCGGTGTGCGTACAACTCGCACAAGATTGTTTCCTCGTTAGCCGACCAATTGAGCAGGAGTTCCGCAAGGAACGGAACCCGGCCCGGCCCTAATGGTTCAATTGATCACTCAAGTGCGCGCAACGTGTGCCCCACTCGCTGATGCACTCGTTTGAAGATCATTTTTGTTATTGAAAATTTCCCGTTCTGTTTCTATTTTATTTAATACTAGCAATCGCCAACGGCTCCGCCCGTGTCGAATGATCAAAACCGTAATATAATTTACAGAATTAGGCGTTACTTTACGGAGATCCATAATACGAAAGTTATAGTAAAATTATTTTTCTATAATACGCGATGAAGTAAAATTGAAAATATATGTACATAATGCGTTTCGCCCCGCAACCGAAGCATCATCGAAGATAATATAGTCTTTTGATAACCATAAGTATTGGTTAAAGTGGGTTAGCCTTAAAAGCTAGACATATGCTGTAGCCGACTTTTATTTAGAACTTAAAAGGTTGAACATTTTTGTAATACATGATTTTTAAATAACTATCACCGTTTACTCAGCGCACGTAAGGAAAGCTTTAAATTTGCCGTTTTCGTAATATTTTTTATTGCTGCTCCTCTCCTATTCATCTTAGCGTGATGATATATAGCCTATATATATATATATATATATATATATATATATATATATAGCCTTCATCGATAAATGGTCTATCTTACAATGAAAGAATTTTTCAAATTGGTCCAGTAGTTCCTGCAAAGTTAAAGTAAGGAGAATATTTCTAAAACTTACTTATTTCTAGTGTCAGTATACGAAATAGCGTTGTATCCATTCCACGAACCTAGACTATTACGCAATGGTTTCGTAGGAATTCGCTTGTATTGTAGAAGTTGCGAATGATATCTTCGGGCCAAAAAGACTCCTGGCTAACGTCCAAAGTAAACAGAAGTGAGACTGCGATCCTGGTGATATGTGACACACTGTTGTAACGAATTACAAGCATATTCTTTATATTTGTTTACATATTTATTCGACTTCTTTATTTGCAGTACTGTTTTAATTATGATACATCTACGCCGTGTGGTATCCGGCTGAATAGAATAGTACCAACCTCATTTCTTACTGAGGTGTCGTAAAAGGCGACTAAGGCAATTCAACCAGTCGTGTGGTTGGTGGCTGAGTAGAATTATATCATGTAAAGGATCTAATGTTAACCATGAAATGCTTCAAGTAACTAACGTATTTAAATTGCGAAGGGTTACTATTGTATTTGTCTAAATAGTTTTCGAAATCTCTCACTGTACTTGACAATTTAAAATCGGTTAGAAAATTATAGTGATAGTTAAGTATCCTTAAAAGTTAATAAATAATAAAGTTAATGAAGTTAAATCCATAAGTTATCCTTAGCCGGACTTTGTAGCTCTATAAAAATATAAAGATACAGTCATACATTGTTTTCTTATATGTCAATCGGATTTGACAACCTCTACACTTTGTGACACTAAAGTATGCCTATTTCCATAGATAATCCTACTCATGTTATAAATGTGAAAGTTTGTGAGTATGGATGTATATTTGTTACTCTTTCACGACGAATCCGCTGAACCAATATCGATGAAAGTTGGCACAATTATTCCTTATAGACCGGGGTAACATAAAGACTATAGAAATTCTATTAATTCTACAATAATAGGATAAAAAGCCCCATCTATTATCAATCTATCACGTGACAACAGTAACAGTAACAGTGCGGATAAAAGCTAGTACACTATATGGGATACCTATTTCTTTAAACTTTTTGCTTAGGGAAAAAAATGCATAGGATATTGACGAGATATATACGGTTTAATATCAATAATCAAAAAGTGACCATTCTTGTTTTATTAGATTTCAGCAGCGCCTTTAATTGTGTTGATCTCGACATTTTAATGGGAGTTATTGAATCTATAAATGTAACATCAAATTCTCTCAAGTGGTTCTCGTCGTATCTCCATGGTAGGCAGCAACTAGTCAAAGTAGACCAAAAATATTCAGATTGGAATAAAATTACTGCGGGTGTTCCACAGGGTGGAGTTTTATCTCCACTGCTATTTTCCTTATTTATAAACAACCTCACGTCTCTCTTGAATTGCTCTTTTCATCTTTATGCGGATGATCTCCAAATCTATACATCTGCTCCTATTACTAACGTAGTTGAAGCCGTACAGGTGATAATAGGAATCTTTCCATTATTTCGAAATGGGCTTGCGATATTGGTCTCCTGATAAACCCTCTAAAGTCTCAAGCAATAATAATAGGCAGTCCTAATTATATCTCAAAAATCAAGAACATGACGGTACCTGCGATTCTTTTTAATGGTACTGTTATTCCTTATACTAATGCAGTCAAGAACTTAGGTATCATCTTTGACGAAACATTTAGCTGGAAAGCTCACATTGCTAATGTGAGTCGCAAAGTATTTTCTACACTGCACTCGTTAAAAAGGCTACAAAACTTTCTTCCATTAAGAACTAAGATTAACCTAGCACAGTCCTTATTATTACCATTGTTAGATTACAGTGACGTCGCTTTTCTCGACCCTACTGAGGACCTGTTGGATAAGCTGGAACGTCTGCAAAACCTTACAATTAGATATATTTTCGGATTGCGCAAGTACGACCACACTTCGGAATTCCGTGATAAATTGAGTTGGCTTCCCATCCGACGCAAAAGAGATACACATATATTATCGCTCCTTTACAATGTTCTATTTACTCCTTTAGCCCCTTTTTACCTTAAAGAGCGTTTCCGTTTTCTGTCTGATGTTAGTGACGGTCGCTTAAGATCTGGTAGTAACCTCAAGCTTGCCTTTCCGTCGAGTTCGTCACGGGTTTATTCAAAGTCATTCACAGTACATGCAGTTAAACTGTGGAATGAATTGCCTGTTTCAATTCGTAAGTCGCCTTCCTTGTCCTCCTTTAAAAATAATTTAAAAAAACACTATAGGCTCCAGCGATAATACAACTTGTGAGACGAGCTGCATATGATGTATATATACAGACTTATATACAGTTAATATCTATAATAATATTAAATATTTTATTTTGTAGTTTATATCATATAAATTTATTATTATATTTTTATTATTATGATTATTATTATTTTTTTTTTTTTTATTTGTACACATAATTTGTTCCTTGTTTTTACTACTCTATAAACGCTACTCATACAATTACTCTCCTATCTGTCTCTCAAAGGTTGACTGGAAGAGATCCCTTTATGGGATAAGTCCGCCTTTGTGCGCTTTTTTATAAGCTTTGTTTTTTTTTTTACTTTTTACTTTGTTATAAAATTTTGTTTTTTTACTTTTTACTTTGTTATTTTTTTTATTTTATTTTTTATAAAATTGTGTACAATAAAGTGATACAACAACAACAACAACGAGACTTATATGAACAAAACTTAAAGATTAATAAATATGTACTGCATTTTTATATAAGCTGTGGTATTGCATATAAGGTGTGGTAGCACAGCGGTAACACCGTGCGACTCTTTCGAAGAGGTCACGGGTTCAAACCCGGGAAGACACCAATGAGTTTATCTGTTAATACTTAAGTGTCTAATTGATAATTGCAATATATCAAACGCTTTTCAGCGAAGGAAAACATCGTGAGGAAACCTGCATATCTCTAATGAATTCTGGAGATATGTGTAACCTAACAATCCGCATTGGAGCAGCGTGGTAGGTTTTAGCTCCAAACCTTATCTCCAACAACGGAGGCCTATTCTCAGCAGTGGGATAGTAACAGGCCGCTACTTACTTACTGTATTTTTAAATATATATGTACGTATATATATAAAATCCACTAGCCATTATTAAGTGTTGTGTGTCGCACAGACTTTGGGGTTATGAATGACCCCGGTTCAAACTCGGCTTGGAACTGCATGCATATGTAACGGGGTAAGTTTCCTTGCAGTTTTAATGGCGATAGTTCATAAGTGTAATATCTGGTAATAATGTTGAGCTCCAGGCTCAATGACTTTGCCGGCTTTACGACTATTGCAAATTACTTGAACAGGAATTTGATGTAGGCATCCTCTATAGTTAAACTAAACGTATCTATGGTTAACTAAACTATTTACTAAACTACTTCTATGGTTAACTAAAAAACTTAACACTTTAAGGGGTATATTTGGATTTTCAAATGTTTGTTGTCAAGCAATTTGTTTTCTCATCTATAACTTATTATAAAACAAAGTCCCCAAAAGCTGTCTGTGTTCGATCGAGTTTCTCAAAACTACCAAACTGATTTTTACACGTTTTTTTACAAACAGATAGCTCATTTCTTCCGGAAGGTTAAAGTTAATAATATATACTGATATATTATTAACTTAACTAATAATATGTAAATTGTGTTGTAGAGGTCGCGCGGTTGTAAAACTCTTCATTCCCGTGCGCCGCGTAAACAAGCAGAAATACACGAGAGTAATATACTAGAGAATTGTAGATCTACAGAAATACTAGATAAAAGTCCGCGATAGCATGTCTCTATCTCTTATGGTTAACTCACAATAACTACTTTTATGTTTAAAATATCATTTCAATCACTGAGCTTAGAGTGGGATAGAGGCAGGAAGAAGAAGAAGTCATTAATAGAAATAGAAAACTGAGATAAAAATTTCTTAAGCCCACATTAAGCCAATTGCCCGCAATTACGTGTAAAACGTTGAATTGTCTTGATGAAAATTAAAAACATGTGCTAATTAATTTACACGCGGCACCTAGAGTTTATTAATAGTTCGAGAGGAAGTGACCAGTTGGCCGACCAGTCGCCCAACTAGTCGTTCTGTATAAGCAATTATAGTAATCTTAATATATGTGACCTCGGCATAATTATCTCTACCTGTTGTCTAACAATAGACGAGACAAAATTATATTGTATCTATTGTTTAACTAATGTATTAAATTGCAGAGGATATACGACGTCTGCTATACACAAAAATTATGATAATTTATAGAATTAGGCGTTACTTTGCGGAGATCCATAATTTGATAATAATGCTATAATCCGCGATAAATAATATAATGCGATCCGATTCATCGCGGATTATAGCAAAATAATTTTCATTATTACTTTTTGTATTCAATGATATTTAATAATAAGAAGCTTTCAATTAAGTTGAAACCAACTACCCACTGGATTATATTAAAGTTATTAATTTTTTATTTTGGATTCTTATATACTACTTAAATGAGACTGCGTGACCGAGCCTCGCTCGGTTAATTTTTTAAAATACCCTCACTTTCTATTATGTCTATTTGGTTGTCTGTAATTTTTTTGTCTATATATTAGGTCGATACATAGCTTCAATTGTACCAAATATTGAGAGTGTGTGTAGTGCTTGTGTAGCGTTTTGTGATACGGTGACTTGTCCTGCATGTATAAGGTATGCGAATGTTGCCTCCTATATACACTTAGCATTACATATATTCTCTTAACACACGCGGATTACAGCAAAATATTTCTATTGTAACTTCTTAAGATGAACTGTTATTTATTAGATGTTACTGCTGTAAATAGACGTAAAGCCAGCGGCTGTAGTAGTATTTCTTAATCCGGATTTAAACAGACACAACAAGTCGGCTCGTCTTGCTTAATCACTCATTGAGGATATATCCTTTTTACCAATTAGTAAGCGCACTCATTTCACACTTGGCGAGTTAGTTTTGCGTTGTGTAGTTACAGACATGTTGTACCAAATACATTGTCTTGACTTATGTTTATATTTACAGAAATATCCATGAGTATATTTGCGTAGAACTTAGTATCAAAATAGAGGATATTTTATATAGTATAACTAGCAATCGCCATCGGCTCCGCCCGCGTGTAAAGATTATAACCGTAATATAGGATAACCAAAAAATGGTTACAGTGGGTTCACCTTAAAAGCTAGACATATGCTGTCCTAGACTTTTATTTAAAACTTTTAGAGGGGAACAGTTTTGTAATACGTCATTTATTAATAACTATCACCGTTTACTTAGGAAGGAAAGCTTTAGATTTTGCCGTTTTTGCACTATTTTTTATTGTTCCTCCTCTCCTATTCATCTTAGCGTTATGTTATATAGCCTATAGCATTTCTCGATAAATGGACTATCTTCCACACAAACAATTATTCAAATCAGCAGTTCCTGAGATTAGCGATCTCAGGAACTGCTGATTTGAAAAATTGTTTCAGTGTAAGATGTGTTCAAACAAACCCTTCAGCTTTATATATTAGTATGTAATTTTCATTTCATTTCATTTCATATAGATTTGAATTAGCGAATTGGTAGATCTCATGTGATGTTAATGGTGTACAAACATTAGATGCGAACTAAATTAGAAGCATTGTATGAACGAGTACAAACAATTAACTCACATTAAGCAGGAAGCGTGCGAGGATGTGACGATATGGATTTAACCTTTGGCACATCCTATATCGTCTTAGTTTTGACGCCATGGCGCAATTGGATGAATCACTGATTGAGATGACCCACATGCAAGTGTTAGCCGCAAATGCATTGTGGCCTTGGATCAATTTGTAATACTATCGCAAGATGTCCGCATGATGTCTCAAAACAACAATATCCTAAATATTTTTGAAAATGTATTGCTGTTCGTTAGTTCCGCTAAAACTTGAAAACGGCTGGACCGATTTGGCTATTTTTGGTCTTCAATTATTTGTGGAGCTCCAGGGAAGGATTAAAAGGTGAGGAAATATGATACCAATGTTAGGAATTTAATAAAACAACAATTATGTTTTCCCTTAGAAACAGGCAAGGTTCATTATCATTGATAGACAATAAAACATCGATATTTTATTTAACCGATTAATAAATGGTGGGGTTGAACCGATTATTATATAACTAACCTTTTTGGGTATTGCTTCGCTTTGCGATTTTGGTCGTGGAGTCTATCCCCTGATGATGCTACGGTTGCGGGGCGAAACGGTTGTTGAGCTCGTGATAGTGAACGTATGTAGTGCTTGTGTATTGTGGTGGCGGTGGTGAAGGTTTGTGCATGAGTTTTTTACGAATCCTGCATGTGTCAGGTATGAAAACGGATTGTCCACTCTACATTTAGCATTATATATATATTTTCTATTTTACTTCATCGCGGAATATAGCATAATAAATTTACTATTACTTTTGTATTATGGATCTCCGCAAAGTAACGCCTAATTCTATAAATTAAGTTATTTGATGTAAATAAGCTTTTTTAATGTTTTGGAAACCTTTGAAATTCTTCTAATTCATTGTATTCATTCATATATCAATGTATATCCATCCACATTCATATTTAAAACACTTTTGGTCAAGATTTCCACCCCCCCTTATAGTTTAGTAACAACTACAGTAAATTAATCAAACAAACATCCGATGCCGGAATCTAGCAGTCAATTCTGTTCTTTTTTCACTGGACAAACGCTTACTCTGAAACGGCACAGTGAACAGCCCTATAACACAGTAACCGCAAAGTAAAAGCGATTCCTAAACACAAACTGTCGAGTGTTGCGAGCTGGAAAACTTACAAGACACCGTTCATGTCTTAATCTGTTGGATAAGTTTTAACTGGATAAGACCTAACTGGATAAGAGTAAACTTTGCGACGATGCTATTTAGACTGACAAAGAGACATCGGGTAAATACTATATTATATATATTATTAGATTATTATTGGTTATCCTCCTGCCTTTATCCCATCCTAAGTGGGCTCGGCACATGTTATAAACATGTTGTCACGTGATTTGGCTACGTATTTTACGACCGGCCGCCTGCCTGATGTCAAATTAACTTAGCCGTATTTTACGAATCAGTAAGAAAAAGGTTGGTTTATTCTACTTAACCGGATATCATATGGCGGGTCGACTTACCTTAGTCACCTTTTACGACACCTCGCTAAGAAAGGGGGTGGTCGATTTTATTCAGCCATATACCACACGGTTTACTTTAGATTATTATTGGAAACTGAAAACAAACAAACTCCTATGAATAATTTATGTATTGTGGTGGCGGTGGTGGAGGTTTGTGCATGTGTTTTTACGAATCCTGTATGTATCAGGTATGATAACCGATTGTCCACTTACATTTAGCACTATATATATTTTCTATTTTACTTCTTCGCGGATTATAGCAAAATAATTTTATTATTACTTTTGCAAACTCCTATGAGTTTAATATAAAATAATGATAATTGGATGACCAAGCTTTGCTCGGTATTTTTTTAGAAGATATAAAAAATTATGCAACTCGAAAAAAGGAAAACATAATCGGGCTAGATTCGATCCGTACACGATTCGAGGTAGTTTTACTTAATATATCTTAGTCCTATACCAACCGAGCTATTATGACTTTACTATTAATAGTGAAATTAACCTCAGTATTCTAATAATATAATAGCATTTTTTAGCGCTTCAAAACTAGGATAAAACGACATTAAAAAAATAAAACCATGCTATATCGATTCTTCGCCCCAGAAACTCCTTACATACTAAATTTCATGAAATTCGGCAAAACCGTTTTCGAACTTTTTGCTGTTACTGAAGCTGTCAGCTCGGTATATAATCTTTAATTATACCAAATTACATCAATATTTAACAGATTAGCCAGACCAGATTAAAGCATTACAAACAGAAACAAATATAGTCAGGCAGACTTTCACGTTTATAATACTAGTATACAGAGAGACGAATAATAATAAGACGGGTAATAAAATATGTTAATGATTATTCACTCCTTACTTTAGCAATGTTTTCCGGACAAACATCCTTTACAGTTCGTCTTTCCAACAAACACAGATATTATCAAGAATAAGTGTTTCGTTACCTTAATCGTCGGCAGACTGTAATTAAGCCGAAGTTGTACCGTTGCAAGCAAGTTGGAGTCAAAAGTTTGTCGATTATCTCCGATCGACGGCCTAGCACTTGCCGACTTTCAAGATAACATCCTATGCTATTTTCCAACCAATCTTCAAACAGTGTATTTGTCAGTGATGCCTCGAATTTAAACTTGGCTGGTGTCTGTTAGCCTCAACAGAATATTTAGAATTTAATAATAATTCAAAATATTCTTTATTCAAGTAAACTTGTAAACAAGTGCTTTTGAATCGTCAACTCTACTGCTGGTTCGGAAAGCTTTCCTACCGACAAGAGCAAGAACTCAGGAGCAGCAAGAAACTCAGCAGCTGCTCTTTTTAAAATATAATTCTTATGACTAGTTACATTAAGTCATTACTGTCTTGTACAGGGGGGGCCGAAGAGTGCTATATCCACACATTCTTATCATCTAAGTAATCCTTAACAGTATATATAATAAGGATTTCTGTATCAGCCTCTTTTTGGCAGTGTTTTTAAACTGCTGTAATGGCAAAGCTTAAATTGATTGTGGAATTTTATTACAGAATCTTATACCCAATCAATAGAGTACTTCTTTTTTAGTTAATCTTCATAAAAGCAACAAAAAAGATCTTTGTGAGACCAATATAAAAGTTAAATTTCGATATTTTCAGGCATTAAAGACGTAGACTCGAATGTCGTTTTTAATGTACAAGTCTTTTATTTTACATTCAATTTTAATCTAGGTTGACGGATACTTGAATGAATACTACATCGTAAAAGAATTCACACCCAGTGAGTTGAAATCATAACTATTTTTGCTGCATAATTATGCGGTCTCATAAAAATGCGCATCTCAAGACAGCGTTAAGATGTCGAGTGGGCGAGGTGCGAGGCGGAATTCAAAGAGTTCAGTTCATTACCGTCTTACAAGCAACCTCCTTGAGTATTAGGGATGTCCCATTTCAAGTTTGTAAAATATCTTTTTGATGGAATAAAGGTATGAAATATTATATGTATATGTAATAAGATACAAATTAGTTCAGAGTTAATAAAAAAATATATATTTCTTATTCATTATATATACTAATAAAACACGTCGGCTTGCCGGATCAAAAAGGAAAGATTATTATTCAGTGTCATACAGGAAGTATAAAACATGGACAAGAAAAATCACATATATTTAGAACTAAGAATACATCACTTGGCTATCAATGGCTACCAATTACATTACATTGTAATATTTTGATATAAATATAACATATACCGATTATTCTATCATTATCCTCCTGCCCTTATCCCACTCTAAGTGGGGTCGGCACAACATGTTATAAACATGTTATCATATGATTTGGCTATGTATTTTACGACCGGCCGCCTGCCTGACGTCAACTTAACTTAGTCGTATTTTACGACTCCTCATATACCAATTATCCTATAAATTTATGTTATGATTTAACTACAATTAAAATTCATATACATGTTGGTCAAATGCTGAAACACTTTTTTGCTAACAAAAAGCCTTAAAATTCTACAAAACACTTTTTTTACACAATTTTACATACAGAAAAACTATAAAGAAATTTAAACTAAATAAAAAAATTATTTTACTATGAAATTTAAAGAATTAATAATATTTAATAAAAGAAATAAAAATAATTTGAATTACTTACCGAGGTATTGTAAAATACGATTAAGGTAAGCTGACGTTAGGCAGGCGGCCGGTCGTAAAATATGTAGCCAAATCATGTGTTATATTTATAACATGTTGTGTCGACTGCGCTTAGAGTGGAATGGGATGAAAGGGCAGGATGATGATAATTGAAATCTAAATTTTGATAAAATGAGATTTCGCTCCGTAACCGAAGCATCGTCAAGAGATAGATAGACTCCACGACAAAATCGCAAAGATTAAAAAAAATTAGTAAGTTAGATAAGATTAGGTAATATATGTAAAAAAACATAAATCAATACAATGTTTGAAATTAGTAAATTCGAACCATCAACAAAGTAGAGCGAAATGAGAAGAAAAAAAAATTAATTACACAAAAAAATAATCCAACGTTCGCAATCCAAGTCACTCGAACTATCATCCCCGAGCGGAACAAACTACCGCCAAGTGTGTCGATTCCAACGTCCTCGAGAAAAAAAATATTCTGAGTCGCAAGTTCAGGGGGGTGGGAGGCCTCCCTTCCTCTGGACCTCCTTAACTGCTCCAAGCGGACAAAAAGAATGAATGGATCCGCCCCTTAACGAATACACCGAGCGGTATAATTCATACTTAGGAAAATGCAAGGAGTTGACATGGAGTTTTGTTACCTTTTTTTTAATTGCATCGATACTTCGCAACTAATTTTATATTTAATATTTAAATGAGTTAATCTTTTACGCCGTGTGGTATCCGGCTGAATAGAATAATATCACCCTCATTTCTTACCCAGGTGTCGTAAAAGGCGACTAAGGTAAGACGACCCGGCATATGGTATCCGGCTGAGTAGAATAGACTAACCTTATTCCTTACCGAGGTGTCGTAAAAGGCGACTAAGGTAAGTTGACCCATCGTGTGGTATCCGGTTTAGTAGAATAGACCACCTTCTTTCTTACCGAGGTGTCGTAAAATACGACTTTGGTAAGTTGACGTCAGGCTGGCGGCCGGTCGTAAAAATGCAGCCAAATCCGGTGACGGCATATTTATAACATGTTGTGCCGCCTCACTTAGAGTGGGACAAGGGCAGGAAGATGATGATGAACATTTATATATTTTATCTTTGCAAGCTGTGGTAGCCCAGCGTTAACACCGTGCGACTCTTTCGAGAAGATCACAGATTCAAACCCGAGCAGACACCAATGAGTTCTCTGTTAAAACTTATGTGTCTAATTGATAATCTCAATATATCACACGCTTTTCAGTGAAGGAAAACATCGTGGGGAAACCTGCTAATCTCTAGAGAATTTTGGAGATATGTGTAACCTACCAATCCGCATTGGAGCGTGGTAGGTCTTAGCTCCAAACCTTCTCTCCAAAAACCGAGAGAATAAGCCTATTCTCAGCAGTGGGATATTAACAGGCCGTTAGTTACTTACTCACTTATTATATTACAAGGTGTGTGTGACTATGTTCACGTTATCTATCTAAATATATATCTAAAATAAAACAAAGTCCCAAAAATATGTCTGTCAATACAAATTCGCTTTTTTTAATTGTATGAGATTTAACTCCCTTAATTTATATATAATAATAATATTACTATTTATATTAATTAAATATTCATCATCTTCCTGTCCTTATCCCACTCTTAGTGGGATTTAGCTAGGTACTTTACGACTGGGCCGCCAACCCGACGTCAACTTACGTTAGTCGCCGGCGGCTCAACTTAGTCGCCATTTACGAAACCTCGGTAAGAAAGAGGGTGGTCTATTCTACTTAGCCGGATACCACATATATTAATAAAATATTATAATATAAATATTATATAATGAATATACATCTCTATACCATTCACTAACAATAATTAATAACGTAAAACGGTATGAAAGAAGTTTGAGTCAAACAAACGAATAGTCGGGTTAGTTTAGTATTGTCCTGTAAGACGATAGTGCGGCCGGAGCGTTTTAGCTCGCTGAAGAATAAACTTTTATTTAGATTTGTGTTGACTGCTACCTTTAAAGTAAATAATAAAGTAAGTTGTAAACTTAAAACTTACTTTATTACTTACTTTAAATGTAGCTTGTGGTGGCTATAAATGCATCATGCTATTGATAGCACGTAATACGTAAGAAAGTAAATAAATATACTCGATGTATTATTTATTTACTTTCCAGATTTAGGCATTAATTTCAGAAGATCCATAATTTTTACACGTTAACCGTGATAAAGAAGGTATTTTTAATTCTAAATATAGGGTCCACTATCTATAAAAACTCATGCACACAACACCATGGGTATATGTGACAAAAGATTGATTTAATGGTGGTATAACCTTTCGAATCAATTTGCAAAATACTACTGAATAGTGATAAGTAATGATACGATAATTAGCAAATGGTACAATAATAAGCAAAGACCACCCGTCAAGCTTTTGAAATTATGTTATTGTATTTGAAATTGACATTTCAGAATAAAAATATCGATATACTTAATCTAGGTATATCCAAAACAGTATATTTAAACGTTATTTAAAAATAGAATGATTTACTATTTTTTACTTTACTGTTATTAAATTTACTGTTGTTTCAAATTTTATTTTAAAAATCTAATACTGTTCTTTAGTACATTTGAATCAAATGTTTCAAAGCATCAAATGTTTTAAAAAAAGTATAAATAAACGATATTTTTCTTTTTATTCTTATTCAATAAATAAAAAGCAATTTACCAAAGTCTACCCATTTACTCTCTTTCAACAACTCAATGACACATAATAATAGCGACAATTATCATCTTCCTTCCCTTATCCCACTCTAAGTGGGGTCGGCACAACATGTTATAAACATGCTGTCACATGATTTGGCTGCGTTTTAACGACCGGCCGTCTGCCTGACATCAACTTACCTTAGTCGTATTTACGACACCTCGTTAAGTAAGAGGGTGGTCTATTCTACTTAACCGGATGCCACACGGCGGGTCGACTTACCTTAGTCGCCTTTTACGACACCTCGGTAAAAAATGAGGGTGATACTATTCTATTCAGCCGAATACCATACGGCGTATAATAAAAGCGACAATGTTTTTCGTATTATTGATTAACTATATGAACCGACCTTGAACCGATGAAGCTTTCACTGATTCAGAAGTTTGCTCTTACCGAGAAGACCCAGCTAGAAAATCGACGGATACTGATAAAAAAAATTAAATTTTGTTTTCAGTGATTTTAGTATTAACTACCTTTCAAGTATACTAGCCTTATAGAACGCACCGCGGAAGGCTGCTCGGAAGTTAAGATGCGTCGGTTGCCACGTATAATTTTTTCCACTCTCTTTCAATTTCTCCCTATCGCCACCACCCACCTCAACCCTTCCGTCTGTCAATCTTAACTACAAGGCGGGAACGCAGGGATCAGTAGTGGGCACATTTTTTTTTATTTTAATAGGACTGGCATTACTGAATCGATGATTCAAAGTGAACGGCATAGTTTACAGTTCTGTGCGTTATGCTGTATTAATAGGTATAAATTTTGTTTGTTCGCAGATTTCTCTGATTGCGGACATATTGCGTAATTGGTAAATTTGATTTTATAATTTCCCGAATTCGGCTCGATCGTTCCTTAAAAAGTCTATTTATTTTTCTATAATAATTAATGTCGCTATTACAATTAGCATGCCGTGCGGTATGCGGCGGAATAGAATATAACACCCTCATATCTTACCGAGGTGTCGTTAAAGGCGAATAAGGTAAGTCAACTCGCCGTGTGATATCCGGCTGAGTAGAATAGACCACCCTCTGTCTCACCGAGGTGTCATAAAAGGCGACTAAGTTAAGCTGACCCACCGTGTGGTATAAGGTTAATACTATTAATACGTCGTGTGGTATCCGGCGGAATACAATAGACCACCTTCATTTCTTACCGAGGTATCGTTAAAGGCGACTAAGGTAAGTCAACCCGCCGTGTGGTATCCGGCTGAGTAGAATAGACCACCCTCTGTCTCACCGAGGTGTCATAAAAGGCGACTAAGTTAAGCTGACCCACCGTGTGGTATAAGGTTAATACTATTAATACGTCGTGTGGTATCCGGCGGAATACAATAGACCACCTTCATTTCTTACCGAGGTATCGTTAAAGGCGACTAAGGTAAGTCAACCCGCCGTGTGGTATCCGGCTGAGTAGAATTGACCACCCTCTATCTTACCGAGGTGTCTTCAAAAGCGACTAAGGTAAGCTGACCCACCGTGTGGTATAAGGTTAAGTAGAATAGACCACCCTCTTTCTTACCGAGGTGTCGTAAAATACGACTAAGGTAAGTTGACGTCAGGCCGGTCGTAAAATACATAGCCAAATTATGTGAAAACAAGTTTGTAACATGTTGTGCCGACCCCACTTAGAGTGGGATAAGGGCAGGAGGGTGATAAATGTCGCTATCACAATTAAGAACTATGTTTCTTGACTAAACTATTTTTGACAAAAAAGTGATGTAAATGACAGACCTCAAAAGAGAAACGGAAGTTATTTTTATATAAAATGGTAGTACTGGCCGACATGTGTGATTGTTTACATGAAACCATATTTAGATTCAAGCCCTAAATATTAATTACCTGTTATATTATAATATATTTTATGAGAGGAGTATTGTTTACTCTACTATAATAAAAGTTGACTATGTCACACTTTAATTGTTAAATCATTTTACAGTAAATCGCACACATCTGTTTTCTAACAAGAAAGAAAAATAAACAATGTAATACATTAGAAAAAACCTGCACGTCTCTAAAGAATATATACATTACGTTTAACCTGTAGATTCGCAGTGGAACATTTGCCCTTATGCTTCAATCCTCTCCAAGGCAAAAGGAAGATGAATTAAGGAATTAGTTTAGCGACAAATCACAAATTCGAAATTAGAAATTATTCATTTGCTCAACACAGTTTCAATTAACATTATTTAACAAAAGCTTAAGATTATTATCTAGATTACACTCTAAAAGTCACCACTAACCAAACGAAGCCTAGTTTGTATTCTTGGATGAATGTTGTGTATGTGTATGGTGTAATGTGTGTATGGATGCGGATGTGTATGTGTGTGCGTGTGTGTGTGTGTGTGTGTTTGTGTGTGTGTGTGTGTGTGTGTTTGTGGTATCTGTCCTATGTATGTGGTACGGCTATTTTATTATTGTTATAAATAATATAAGCATAAGTCCTTTGCAGCGTCGATTTTTCGAATTGCGTCCACACACGCGATTAACTCAAAAACTATTGAACGGATTTACAAGCGTTTTTTTTTCTACAGTCTTAGACGAGGATCTTTGTTAAGGGCCATAGAAAATGAAGTTTTATCCCTTGAAATAAAAATAATGTTCAGAGGGATTTTTTTAATAGGTCTACAAAAACATGGGTCGAACAGATCCATAATAAATTAATTAATAAAGTGATCATAATATCGAGTGGGCGGTAAGTATATCAGCACATAAATATTTACAGCCCACAACTACAAATCATCACGATGTCTCTACCTTTTATGTTCTTAATTAAAATCTTTTTTCGCATTCTTAATATGTCATAGCAGTATATTATTTCCTTATGATGTATGCGTTTGGTCACTTGTAAATGTAAATGAAGAATAGAGAACTCAATGTTTTCAACCTTAAGACGGCAACATTGTTTTTCGTAGAACCCAAATATTACTGGGAATCTATTGAGGTATGTTGCTAATTAATAAACTGCGGGCATATTGAGTTGACCTGCATACGCATTTCTCTATCATCATCCTCCTGCCCTAATCCCACTCTAAGTGGGGTCGGCACAACACATTATAAACATGCTTTTACATGATTTGGCTGCGTTTTAACGACCGGCCGTCTATCTGACGTTAACTTACTTTAGTCGCCTTTTGGAACACCTTGGTACGAAAGAGGGTGGTCTATTCTACTCAGCCAGATACCACACGGCGGGTCGACTTACCTTAGTCGCCTTTACAATATTAAGTTACAATATTACCACAATACAATACAATATAATTAATATTAAACAACAATACAATATAATTAATATTAGGTTACAATATTAAGTACTTTACACATTATTTAAAAAGTCAAACGCCTAATTTTTTTAATTAATTGAATAATCTAAATTCAGGAATTTGGGTATGCATACGACTAATGAATTCAAATGTTTCGAGTTTAAGTGATTTTAGTAATTAACTTTAACTTTAATACAATATTATAGATAACATTTTTCAACGCAAAGATTATTATTTTATTATTAAAGCTTAATCTTTACATATATCCTTACTAATATTATAAATGGGAAAGTCTGTCTGTCTGTCTGTCGGTTCCGTTTTCACGGCCAATCCGCTGAACCAATATCGATGAAATTTGGCATAAATATTCCTTATATACCGGGGTAACATATAGGCTATATAAATCCTGTTAATTCAACAGGAATTAAATTCAGGACGAATTAAATACGATGACATTCAAAACGCCATCTATAATAAACCTATGGAACTAATTTTTATTTACGATGTGTCAAAATCAAGTCAAATCAGTATTTACGAAGTATTTAGATTCCAAGTTTTTCGGCTTACGTCAAAAGAGTTATCTTTAAAGAGTATTTATATTTTATTTTATTTTATTCGTTTACTGGAAAAATTTAACTGAGAAAATTTGACATTGTAATAACATTGGATTATTAATATAAGTAATACGGGTTATTTAGTAAAATAAATAAACTAATAATATTATAAATGCGAAAGTCTGTTTGTAAAGTTTTCATGGTGAATTCGCTGAACCAATATAAATGAAATTTGGCAAAATTAATGTTTATATACCGGTGTAACGTATAAAAATCTAAAAAAAAGTTATAATTATTATTTTTTAAATATTTCGGTTTTGTTTATTTCATAAACCGGAGAAAAATATTTAATAAAAAGGAGACTGTCAGAATTTCATACATCTTTTAGCACAGTACTTACACAATTAATTTTTAAATAGAAAAATATTTGTTATCTTACTATCAATTATTATTTTAACTAATATTTATTTATTATAGTTTGCGGTTATGTACAAGTACAATTAATAGCTAAATACCATAATAGCACATTAAAAAGATAGTATTTGTGGCGAAAATATAGCTATAAGCTATAATCATTTAAGTTCAAGTAAAATTTAATCATATATAATTTTTGTTGTCAAAAAAACAGACGTTTCAAGAAAACGCATTCTTAAACGGTCTTTAGTTAGTAGTCTATGGCAACAAGTACGAAATAAATGACCATTAATTAACATGTATTGGAAAGTTTTATTTAATTTAATCCCATAGAAATTAAGCCATACTGCTAATGAAAAAATATTTTATTTCTAAACACCATTTTTAATATTTGAAAAGTCATTATAGTTAATATAGTTAATATAGTAAATAAAGTCAAGTTTATTATATTTTCGGATACCTATTTTAAAATATTATGTTAACAAAAACATAATTTTAATTTAATTTTTCGTATTTTTACTAAAAACGTTGGAATCCATCGCCGTACGTAAGGGTAATTAAAAAAAAACAATTTGACAGTTGATGCGTTACGTATAAATGTTATTATTAAATAAGTTTTCTAACACGTTTCCAAAGTTTATAATATTTATAGAGATATTTAATTCCAGAAAACATTATGAATTTTTCATGTGTATAAAATTTTTATACTCCTTTTACTGCGCTTTTTTAATATATATTTCATGTGAGTACGGGTTATTTACAAAAATTGTCATATTAAGCTCTTGATCAAACGATAAATCCTTCAGATTCTTCCAGGATCGATTTGATTTTTGTGATGAGATATTTGAAGGTTTAGAAGGATGGTGACAGAAGCTACTCCTAATTTCAAGACTACAGTCCACGCGAACGAAGTTGCGCGGGTAAAAGCTAGTTCTTAATAAATAAATAAACAACGAAGAAATAAGCTACACTTTAGAAATAGGTTCGAGGCAAAGTTTAAAAATGTGAACGTCTGTAAAACATCTTACCTATTCTAGACATAGAGGCGTTCGCAAAAATCGAAGAAACCCATTAGACGTCCAAGAGCACGTTAATCACAGCATTGTGGTGGCTTTGAAGGCGAAAATGGGAAGACCAGACAGGCCGGGGGAAGAATAAAAAAAACCTCAACTTGCATACACGCATAAGTAGTAGGCGGGGTTGCAGACAATGTGCGAAAACGTGCGTGATATATTTCCCGGTTTTTAATGGCCTTTTGGCTTTTAACACTTCACTTTATAATTAATATCGATTTTATTGTAGCTTACAATTATTGATTTCTTCAATATAATCTGCAATATTTAGCTTGCTATATAATTTTTTTTAATAATATTAGCGTCAATGCTTATATGTAAATTTAAAATTCTAAATATGAAGGCTTCATCGTTTATTTTAATTTTTAATTTAATTGAAAACTACCGTACGGCATCTGGCTGAGTAAAATAGACCACCCTCATTTTTTTCAAAGGTGTCGTAAAAGTCAACTAAGGTAAATTGAGACGCCGTGTGGTATCCGGCTGAGTAGATGAACACCCTCTATTTTATCGAGGTATCGCAAAAGACGACTAAGGTAAGTTGACCCACCGTGTGGTATCCGGTTTAGTAGAATAGGCAACCCTCTTTCGTTGACGAAGTTGACGTCAGACAGACGGCCGGTCATAAAATACGTAGCCAAATCATGTGACATGTTTATAAAATGTTGTGGCGACACCACTTAGAGTGGAATAATGGCATAAGAATGATGATGATCAAATAATGGAACTACATATAACAATTTTCAAGTATTATTATTGCCAAAGGTGCATGAAAAGTTTGAGAATTTTTGTAAATGACAAAACCAATCTGTAAAATCAAATAAAACATAACGATAAATAAAAAATGAAAAGCACTTCGACTACTGCGTTGTTTAAACAGCCTTTTTCATCTAAACCAAAAATATTTTATTGAAACTGAGAGGTGGACTCCAATAACGTCAAGGGCATGGGACACTTTTATTCTGGGAAAATTGATTAGATTTTTGAAGTAGTGAAAAAGGAAAAGTTCAAAACTGCACAACGCGAAATGTATTGAAAAAGAATATATAGTATTTTGTTTTTATTTGCCAATATTCCGGCAAATCGTTTTGAATGATGTGACTTGTGTTTCAATGTGTCATAGTCATTAATTGTTTGACGATAGATTATAAATATACTATTTTACTAAATGGTAAAAGGTATAATAATATATTGAGGTATTATAATATATTCTTATAAATATTCCCTTGTATATCTATAAGAAGTTGATCGTACATATTAAGAATGTCAATTATATAAAGATAATTTTTTTTTATTTTCATGGGCAAAGAATAAACAGTCTGAAATGTTTATTATAATAAAAATGAAATATTTTTTTTATATTAGGTTATATAGAGTTAGTTTGACAGTCACTTTCTGAATCAATGTAATGTCGGAACCATGTTAGATTAATCTTTTAAAGTTTAATAAGTCTTAAATTAGTGCTTGTTAGGATTTTTAGTGTATTCAATAATTAGTAAATAGGTTATTAATTCTAAGTTTAGTTTAATTTAAATTTCGAATTTATTTTATTGCTAACATAGGTTGTGAGAAATAATGTTACTAACAACAATACAGATCTTGTATCTGATAATAAAATTGTACTATATAAAATAATAATAATAAATAAATAAATAAATATATAGGACACTTACACACATTTGTCCGTCCCTAAAGTAAGTAACTTAATACTTGTGTTATGGGTGAGAGACAACTAGTAATAGCTAAATTAAGAACCATCAACAAAGAATCTGTGTATCTGTTTAATCTCTGCTGAAGCATTAATTGTTCTTGTGTGTAATTGATACTTGATTTGATAAATAAACTTATTATTATTATTATTATTATTACACACATTTGTCCGTCCCTAAAGTAAGTAACTTAATACTGGTACAACTGGTAAATATTTGCTTATGTATTTTGAAATACATACTTAAATATAAATATACACCCAGGCCCGAATATAATATATACCGAATACTTATTTTAAAAACAGTCTATGTGATCTTAAAAGTTTCATAGATAAATCATGTACTTTTCAAACGTATAAGAAAAATTTTTCGGCAAATTTCAAAACGCCCGGCTGCATCTTTCATTTCGACAGCGACATGCGACTCAAGATGCATCAGTAAAGGGGTCCCCTACGATCCACTACGCTGTACAAACTTACAACAGATAAGGGCCTCAAGTACCCCCCAAAAGGGGTAAGACAGACTCCCCAAGTCTGCCTAGACTTTAGTGGAAGAAAAAATAATGGGGGAAAAGGACAGCCGATACCGATATGTCTGTAGAATACTTATTACGTCGTTTTGTTGAACCATTGATTCCCCATTTATTTCTTGTAACTCGTTTTTAAAATCGGAAACTCAATATTTATTTGAAGTATTTGATTTAATTTTAATAAATTGTAAGCATCAAGATTTATGTTTGCATTTATTATTCAATATTTTTTAGCCTTCGGTTTCGGAATAATTAAATTAATGTAATAATTTCGGAAAATATTTTATAATAATATTAAAAGACTATACCTATATTTCTGCTTCTTTTTCTGTATTTATTATCAGAATTTTAATTTAATTATAAATTTTATTATAAGGATAAAAACTCTTAGCTGGTAAAATTGGTTAATCGACTTTTATATTATTTACGATTTATAATTTCCAATGAAATCTTTTTGTTAATCTTAGTGTAAGTTGGATACTTATATGGGATGGTGTATAAAGTAACCAGTTATAAAGAGTGTTAACATTTTAATATTCTAAATATGTTTTAGCAATGTGAAAACTACTTTAACCTTAAGAATTGAGCTTGTGATAGTGAACATGTGTAGTGCTTGCGTAATATGGTGGAGGTTTGTGCATGTGTTTTTACGAATTTCACAAAGTTATTTCAGTATTAACTTTGTACTGCAACCTACTTAAACGTTTAATGTAACATACATTATGCCACTTTTATGGTGTTATATCAGAGATCAAATCCAATCAGTGCAAAAGTAATTTTTCATATGTTCACAAAAAAATTAGCACTTTGAAAAATTATAACCGTATATTCTGTTCGTATTTCCCCCGTTCCCCGAACCAGGAAGTAATATACATGTAATATTAAACAAATCCCCGAAAATCTAGGTGTTTTTATAATGGTAACAAAACACTCATTGTCTCAAGCAGAGGGTCTGAGGCGCTCTAATTATTCCCAGGTATAGAGTTACACAAGTATTGTCACCGGTTAGCAAGTCTTTCTATATCTTCCATCTACGTAAAGTAATCGTTTTTGTACAGTTCGCCGCGAATTAGTTTAAAAATAAAAAAAATACATTTATTTTTATAATCAACACCGAATAATCCGAATAGAATAGAATAGGCAATAAGTATATTAGGGGAAGTCTGAAAGTTGCGTCCTTTACAGAAAAGATGAGAAGTGCGAGACTAAGTTGGTACGTTCATGTAATGAGGAGGGATGAAAATCATGTGACAAAAAGAGTTTTAAATATGAATATGGATGGATGTATGGCTAGGGGGAGGCCGAAAAAAACATGGATTGTGTGAAAAATGATATGCATGTTAAAGGAGTGGCACCAGAGTTGACGAATGATAGAGGAGAATGGAAGAAGAAGACATTACGACCCCACTTAGAGTGGGATAAGAGTAAGAGAATGATGAATTAACGCTAGGTATCCGTGCCAGCAGTTTAGCCAGCATGTAAATCAGTGTGTCACAATTGTTTCACGACATGAAATTTTGAACATTAAAGTAAGTATGTTTCAAATCAATTCTGAGATTAAGGCGTTCAAACAAAAAAACTCTTCAGCTTTATATATTAGTATAATATATATATTTATTGGTCACACGCTCTTTCCCGCAAATATCGCGTTACAATAGTTATGTAAAAAAATTCTTACTAATAAGTGTCTATTTATAAACGAGTTTTTTATCCTCTTCCATTTGGCTATAATTTTTCTGGAATAAAGTAATCTATTTTTTTAAGATTATCTGTGCGCGATTGCAGGAATTATAGAAATTACTAAAAAGATAGTATTGTCTATGATTGCTTCTAAATTTTTTTGGTACATGTCGCATTTCCTAATACTTTGCATGTAAAAATATCTTATTCTCTCGTCGACTGTACGCGGACGGTTGGTTAACCTCGCATGAACTTGATACATGACATTGTCTGCCCTTTCACGCACCTCGCAACTCCTTTGTACGCGTCTGTACCACTAGCTTTCTTTAGAGTTACACTGTTCGCGCATCTAAGCTGTTCTATATTTAAAAAAGGATTCCCATATGTTGACATGCAAAAATGGTTTTTAGGCAATAAAATAACCTTTTTTTAAACTAGACATTCTATAATAACAAAAGATTATAGTAATTTAATTGTTATTATGGTAATTTTAATATTTATTTTTAATATTTTGTTTATAATCTGGCTTTATAAATAGGTATCAGAGCCACTGAGGTTAAAAAATAACTTTTTTATAGAAATCATAAATCATCAACGCTGGGTCTAAATCAGCAAAACTTTGGTACAGACATAAAGACATTCAAAGACATTCTATAATAGTAAAAGATTTTACTAATTTGATTGTTACTGTGGTAATTTTAATAAATATTCTTTTTTTTTATAGTCTGGCTTTATAAATAAGTATCAGGTATTATTAAATTACAAAAAAACTGCTTTATACAAATCATAGATCACCAACACTAGGTTTTAATCAGCAAAAACACGGTAGGGGGATGTACTTAAAATATAATTTCGAATGCTTTGGGATTTACTTTAGTAAACAAAAGTCACCATGTTAATCAGGTAACTAAAACATTTTTATATTTAGTTTATATAATTAGGCGTACTTTGGGGAGATCCATAATACAAAAATAATAATAAAATTATTTTGCTATATAATCCGCGACAAATCGTCATAAATAATTTTATCGCGGAAAATAATTTTATTATTACTTTTGCTTTTTATATTTAATCCACATTTTTAATAAAAGATTGCAGACACAAGGTTTTCCTTACCTCCGTGAACGTTGAGGTGTGAGTTTCCTTTTCTTTTTAAAGTAACAAAACAGTTTTTGCGGGGCATACTCTAAGAGGTGGGGTGGTCAAGTGTTCCGTCCTTGAGCCTGAATGTTAACGTAGCTTAGTAAAACCTATCTTTATTCATGTGGTTACGGTGACTTATAATTAAATTTTTTTCACACCTACCCACTCTTGAAAAAATAGAAAATAGTGGGAATAAGCAGACGGTTTTTAATTAGCGTCTAGATTTCAGGGTTCCTTTAATAAAATATTAAACAATTTAGATTAAATAGTTAAATTTATATAAACTTTTTCTTTTTTTCTATATTACGTGTGGTATAGTTCATAAGTTGTTTTGTTTTAAGTTAATATTTATAAGTAATTATATATTAGCAGCATCTTTTCATCTATTTATTTTACTAAAATTAATTAATAGATCAATAGCCGTGTGGTATCCGGCTAAGTAGAATAGTACCACCCTCATTTCTTACTGAGGTGTCGTAAAAGGCGACTAAGGTAAGTCGACCCGCCGTGTGGTATCCGGCTTAGTAGAATAATACCACCCTCATTTCTTACCAAGGTGTCGTATAATACGACTGAGGTAAGTTGACGTCAGGCAGGCAGCCGGTCGTTAAATACGTTACCAAATCATATGACAACGTGTTCAGATGTTTTGCCGACCCCACTTAGAGTGGGATAAGGACAGGACGATGATAGTAATTGTTGTCACATATATGACTTTATTCACGCCTTAATGTTTTATTTCACAAAATGTAATGATAGAAATAAATTTTAATTATTATATAAACAAGCGGGTCACATCGCTTTTTTATATAATATAATATGATATCTCTTTTTTTATATAAGAATTAGTATGAATCGCGAAAATTAAAGATGTACCAAGATTTACCAGAAATAATTATTCTTACTTTTATCGTTATAGGGAGCTTTGCGTTACAAATGATTTGCCGGAACTATTACGCATGGCCGATTAAAGGACCGACTCGGGCGTTGATAGATCTGCCAAGACTCCTGTACGGAAGAGTGCGCATGAGCAATCGGAAAATTGACCTACAATTCCATAAAGTAATCGTCCTCCTGCTCTTTTCCCACTCTGAGTGGGGTCGGCTAAACATGTTAGAAACAGGTCACATGATTTGGCTACGTATTTAATAACCGGCCTGCCTGCCTGACATCCAATTACCTTCGTCGTATTTTACACCTCGGTACGAAAGATATTATACTTAACCGGATACCATACGGTGGGTCACCTTACCTTAGTCGCCTTTTACGACACCTCGGTAAGAAATGATGGTGGTCTAGTATGTATTACAAGGAAGAGCCAAACGTGGCATTTAAATTTTAAGTCCGCATGATGCGCTAGAGAAATTTAAGGAAATAGGTATTCTTATATTGGCTTCACAGTATATTTTCAGCAATCCGAAAATATACTTGGAAAATATACTTTCAAAGCTTGGAACTGTGTTTGTTCGCCAACAAGATGGGTCCCCGGCAACCCCGATACGCAGTGCAAATGATTATGACAAGGTTTTTGGTCCCCATTGTAATTCATCTAGTGGAAATACTTGTGTTCAAAATGGGTAATTGGTGTACTGGATTGGGTATGTTTGAAACTACAAAGTTATGTTTACTTAAACTAATACTTAACAAGATATCTTGTATTGATATAACTTTCCCGGCGGATTTATATATCATAATAGTATATTTCTTAATAAGGTATAAAGAAACCTTAGGTAACATACGGATATACTTACTGATGAGGTTTAAATTAGGTGGAAAGTGTTGTTTCTTAATAAGGAAACAAAGTTTATCTAATCTTACATTACAGTCATTACTTAAGCAGTGTATGAGGTACAATATTTTTTATTCTATAATGCAGTTTAGTGGTGTGTATACAAGTAATAAATATCTAGGTTGCTATCATATAATAAATAATATAAAAATAAATAAAAGTAGACAATATTTTCTGAAATGTACAAGTCTCATAAAGTTAGTGTTTTATATAAATTATTTTTCTACATGGGTTACTGTACTGTTGGCTTACTTGTGGTGTGTATATAAAATAATTTTTTGGTGCTTCTGCTCATTAAACATACTAAAATTATGTAAACACATAATATTTATAAAAATTTGGATAAATAATAAATTAATAGTATATGGCTGGTATAGTAATATTATAGGTAATGTTTATTATGGCATATTAAGTTGGTACATTGAGTCTTCATACTCTTTTGTTCATACATTTGTGATTGCTGGCAGTTGTTCAGAATTTTTAGGTAATTATACTATAGTATATACTGTTATATATAGAAAATTATCATTATTAAGTACTAAGAAAGTTGTTTATAAGAGGGTTTACTTTTTTGTTTCTGATGGTGTTGTTTACAGTGGACTTCTATACATATCAATAGCAAAAAAAAAAAAAAAGTTTTATGTTTCCACCATATAAGTGGATTTCATTGTATGCTCATTATGAATATGAGATCAGTAAGTAATAATGAATAACAAAGAAATATTAACTATAACGGATGATTCCTTTCAGTTTAAGTGTCACACTGTAACCACACCACAGGAATGTGCTGTTTATCTTACAAGAGAATACAACTTTAAAATTGTAACATACAACATAAGAAGTATTTATAAGAATTTTGATAATTTTTTAATAGTTTTACATAGATTGAATGTGCTATTTGATGTCATAATACTTACAGAATGTTGGCTGGATCCTTTAAAAAATATACCGTGCTTGGATAATTATGATATGTATCATACAAGTAATAATATTAATCGCGCTGGGGGGGTAGTAATCTATACGCGTCAATGCTTTAATGTCACTGTTTCTGAGCCTAATTTTAATGACGAAGCAAACTGTTTGTTATTGGATATGAGTGGACTTTGTACTATATTAGGAATATACCGCACACCTTCAAAGAGTAATATATCCAATTTTATATCAATTTTAGACAACACATTATCTAAGTTAAAGTATAAGAAGCAAATAATCTTAGCAGGGGATATTAATGTAGACATATCGTCCTTGGGTGCAGGTGAAGGTAAGAATATTGACTATTTATGTACGCTGGCAGAGCATGGTCTTATACCTGCAGTTACTGCTCCTACTCGATTAAATGCATGTTTAGATCATGTTTTTGTTAAAAAATTTAACCAAGGTATATCTATAATATGCGATTTTGATCTTACAGATCATAGCCTAGTTATCTTCGGTGAAACTTTGCAACAAACTTATAAATGTCAATATAGAGTGAATAAGACAATTAATAAAATAAATTACAAATCTATTTCTGAGGAACTAGAAAGAACTAGTTGGCTTGATGTTATGAATTCGAGGGACATAGATGACGCCGTGTCGCTATTTTCTCAAAGAATTGCTACGATTATTGGTAAACACACACAGGAAATTAAAGTAGGTCGGTCTAAGAGAATAATTAAACCTTGGATCACTCCCGGTCTCTTACGCTGCATTAAAAATAGAGATAGACTGCATAAAGAACTGCGGCGCGATCCCTTGAACATAAATTTAAAAACTACGTATACTAGATATCGTAATTTCTGTAATAGTCTTCTTCGTACATTAAAACAGAATTATGATCACTCTAAATTGGAAAACAACAAGAATAACTTATTTAAATTATGGGGCGCAGTTAAAGATATATGTAACTTATCAAATAAAAGAAATAATGCCACAGAATTACTTACAATAGATGCCAACGTACAAGGCTCTTTAAAATTTTGTAATAGGTACTTCGCGAAAGTTGGCGAGAATCTCTCCCAAGACATATTAAATAGATTAGGTTTCACCGAAGATAATCTAGCAGCAAAAATAAAGTTAAAAGCAGACTCTTTAGTAGACTCATTTTTCTTGATTCCCACAGACGAACATGAGGTTAACTTTTTTATATCCCGCCTAAAAAATTATTGCTCTCCGGGTGTTGACGGTATAACAAGTCAGGTAGTAAAAAGGTCAAAACAATACATAATTCACCCTTTAACTCATTTGATAAACCTAAGCCTTGCGAGTGGTAAATTCCCAGAACGTTGGAAAATTGCACTAATATCTCCGATTTACAAAAATGGCTCAAAAAATCTCCCAGAAAACTATCGACCAATTTCACTTTTAAATATATTCTCGAAGGTACTCGAAAAGATTGTGAATAGGCAATTAATTAAATTTTTAGATAAACATAGCTTACTATCTAGCAGACAGTATGGATTCCAAAAGGGGAAGTCGACTGAGGACGCAGTATTTTTTTTTTTTTTTTTTTTTTTTTTTTTTTTTTTTTTTTTTTTTTTTTTTTTTTTTTCCAGTTTTAAGTGGTCCTTTGTGGGGATTTTTGTACCACTGGCGAGAAACGCCCAACCTGTGGCCAAACTCGTCACAGGGCAGGAGCGACGGCTTCCGCTACTTGATACGTCCACCGCCGCACCGCCTGTACTAAGGGAATGGAAATTCCATTTTACGCTGCAGGGGTTGGGAAATATAAGGAAAAAAGGGGAAAGGGAAGCCTTAATCTAATTCTTACAGTCTATGTACTTATCACAATTCACTAATCATATCTTAATCATAATTTTTATACATCTCTCGTTAATACATTTATTTATATTTATATATATATTTTTTATATACATACACACACATATATTTATATATATATATATATATATATATATTGCTTATACCCTTTTAATCATTGTTTCAACTTAATCTAACTTAACAAATACAAGCAAGAGGAACAAATGGTAAATAGACCGAGTAGCGATATTTACAGATTAGTATATCTATTGTTAACAAATTGGCTTTTACCATATTATTATTTTATCCTGCTTATTAACGTTCTGAGGTCTATCTCTAATTTATCCTAGCCATATTATCTAACTATTATCTAAGAAAAATATGAATATATACATTATATCCAATACCACAATTTATTTATGGGTATTCCCTTTGTTAATTGTTTAATGCGGCTACGCTACGGCTGTTCAACCCTGTTGTAGTTGTTTGTGCGTTGGGTATATTGTGTACGTGTATGTTTGTGGGTGAAATTACTAATAGGGGGGTACTGTGCCCAGTCAAAGTGATGTAGGACCCTCCATGGAAAGACATCATGAGGCTCCATAGGTCCCACCGCCGATCCCAGGCACGTCGCAGAGTTCCAATCATCTCTGCCACACGCCTAATATCCGCAGTCGAATCCGTAGTCTATCCGGCTCTCAATGTGTCTCTTAATCTCTTGTAGCGAGAAGCATAAGTCCGACATTGCCTCGTGGTGTTTGGAGATGACATGAGTGGTAGCATTCACACAGTTGTAACACGTGGGCCTCTTTTTCCCTGCCTTTTCAGGGCAGTCCTCCGCCTTGTGGCCTGGTGCGCTGCAGTACCTACAAGGTCTGGCCGCAGGGTCAGCCCTGCAGTGCCGCTGCGTATGCCCAAATTTCAGGCAGGCATAGCACTGCAGGACTGGTGAAAAGTATTGCACATAAACCTTCTGGTGGTCTACGTTGAGGCGCTCTCGCTCCATCGCAGACATCCAAAAGGTTGGTTCCGCCTCATATACAACATTATATAACTCCGGGTTTCTATTCTTGCGCAAAAATTTGAACCTCAGTACGATTGAGCTTCCCCCTGCTCCAGCCCCCAAGTCTGGATTCTGTCGGGTGATTATGTCTGGCAGCTCTTGGTGAGGTACTTCCCGCGAGATCCCCTTCATGATAAGCATTGGCCACGGCCTGCGCGCCGGTTGGGCCTGAAGTCCATCAGCTCCGCTGACCATGGCCAATGCATCATCTCGCTGCTCGAGAGTTAGAAATTCAACCCTAACTTTATTGTTTGAGATGAATTCCACCTCCTCGGGCCCATAAGGGCGATCTCGAAAACTACACTTTTTACGAAAGGCCGCCAAGACATCTGCCCTGGTCTTTCCAGGCTCACTGGACCCTAAAATAATGGCAGGCCTGGGCTTGATTCGCGCAATCGGCCACCTCGGGTCCGAGATTTTAGGCTCTCGTGGTTGTGCCACCGAGGGCACTCTGGCCTCCGTCTGGTTAAGAGAGCGCGCAGCTACCGTGGCATAGGTGAAACGCGCCGTAGCTGCCTCAGCAGCAACGGCGCGTTTCACCTCGCTCATTTCCTTGCGTACGCTCTCCTCGACGCATTCCACCAATGCCCGTTTTAACTCGTCTAGCTGTTGATGTGCTATATTGTGTACCCCCTCTGTATGTATGTGCGAATGTTCGCTATGTGTGTGAGTGCCTGCTAGAAGAATCTCCTTGATGGGAGAGGAGGAGACCACCGCCAGCCCAGGCTGGTGTGCGGTTTCCCCTATATTTACCACCCCGTGTGCCCCGGGTGGAGACTTGAGGTTTCGAGTTAAATCGTCTTGAGAGCCTCGAGTCTCCCCCCGGACTCGCGCCATTATTTCATCGTAAGGGGGTCTGTGCAGGTCCGGGTCAGTGTTAGTTGCCACATCGGCTTTCGCTATTTGCGTGTGCCGCAGTGCCACACGAAACAGGCCCGCACGGATCTCTTCACGGGAATCTCGCTCGCTGAGTGCGGCTTGATCGTTGAACTCAGCTATAAGCTGCTGAGTGTAGTTCTCCGCGAGCCCCTTTATAGCGCGAGCTTTGTCGACAACGGCCTCCTTGGCGACGCGCGTTATCGACCTGCCGGATGTGATCCTCTCAACGATCGCGTCCGCTTTCTTCCCCATATCCCGGCAGAAGTCCCGTGCCCTCTCCTGTCTCTCTTCAGCGACTGACTCCCTCATAGGCCTAGGTCCGCTGGCCTTGGGGCTACCACCGACTTCAGCATGTGTGCGAAGTGGTGGAGACCCCGCTGAACAGTTGGCCAGATATGAGTCGAGTTGCCGGCGCACGGCTACGGCATACTTTCTCAGCTGCAGGGTAGTGTCGCGCACCCCTACCCGCCGAAAATGGCCCAGCCTAGCGGGATCATCGATGGAGAGACACAGGATTTGGAGGTGACTGTCCACCTCGGAAAAGAGATCCCGCAGGGTCTCTCTTCCGAGGTTCACAATGTCACAAGCGAACCCCTCCCGGGTATATGAGGACAGCTGTGACGCCCGCAGCTGTTCTGGAGAGGGCGTACGGCTAAATTCCCCCGAAGATTCCCCTGTGTGTGACATGGTGTTGTGTATTGTGTTGTGTATTGTGTTAGTGTATTTGTGTGTTTATATATCTTTAAGTGAAGAGCCTCGCGTTAACCCCCGTGTTGGCTTTATCGAGATAACACGACCGTATAAATGGACTATGGCACATTATATTTGATGTTAAAATATCAGTGCGCAGGTAATAATAATAAGAATAAGCGAAGTAATTATGGCAAGTGAAGTAAGCAAATAGTCAAGTGAACTTTTGTTTACATGTTATAAATTCTCTCACTAGGTGGTGCTGTGTCGCTGTTTAATGAAATGGTGGAAAACGATTTTAAACTGTGTTCAAAAATTTACAAATTAATATCACTAAAAGTAAAATAATATGATATTTAAGTTAAGAAAGTTATTGAGTTATTAATTTATTCGATCCAAAATTTGTGGTGGCTTGTCCACGTTTATCGCTAGATGGCGCTGTGACAACTAAACTGTTTTAATGGGAGAAATTTCTTCCAAAAAAAAATGCTCGCAGTAATTTCATTTATCACTAGAAAAATCCAAAAATTTGTATACGCCTGCTCCTTCCAATAAGGCACAACACTGCACTTAAATTTCTTATAGTTGTCACAGGAAATCAAGCGTCGCACGCCGATATGTTCAGGAAACCGATGAGAATTTTTGGTTTTATACTGATAACTTCGTCAATTTTGAATCGATTTTTAAGCGGTTTTCACCGTTGAATAGCGATTTTTATTCCCTACGCGCTGATGTATTACTCAATAGTAAATACTTGTTTTTGCCAGTTTGGTGAATTTTTCAACACTTGTACGGGAGGTCGCGGCTTTTGCGCGTGTCTAGCGCACTCGGGGCTTAGCGCGCGACTTGAGGACGCAGTATCAATGCTGACAAATTTAGTATCAAGGAATTTAGACGAGAATGAGGTTTGCATCGGCGTATTCTTAGATCTAGCGAAGGCGTTTGATACTGTGTCTCACCCGATCCTGTTAGCTAAACTGGAAGCACTTGGTATTCGAGGCTTAGGACTGCAATGGTTTAGAAGCTATTTAACAAACAGAAAACAATGTTTTCGGATAGGGTCACTCGTCAGCGACCAGTTGCCAATTTGCTGTGGAGTACCTCAAGGAAGCATCCTTGGCCCCACATTATTCACAATCTACATGAATGATCTACTTTGCCTGTCATCAAATAAAATGGAAATTATTTGCTATGCTGATGATACAGCAATCATATATTCAGGAAATACTTGGTCACAAGCCTTCTCTGATATGGAAAAAGGTATTAATGTAATTACAAATTGGTTAGATGGTAATCTTTTAACTTTGAATGCTGCTAAAACTAAATATATATGTTTCCACAAAACGTCAATTTCAAAACCAACTTTCTCCCCACCTATTAAGATACACAAGTGTAAACAAGCTCGCGTGCCTCCCTCCCCCTGTAGATGCAAGTGTATTGCAAGAACTACCTCTATAAAATATCTTGGTGTAATTATTGATGAAAAGTTAAATTTTAAAGATCACATAGTGGCTGTCTCTAAACGTGTTCGTAAAGTAATTCATATTATGTCCTTATTGTCAGGTCCGGCTGATCAATGCACTCTGCGATTAGTCTATTTTGGCATATGTCATTCCCTTTTAAGCTACTGTATTACTATTTGGGGGGGTGCGGCTAAAACCAATCTTATCCTAATTGAAAGAGCGCAGCGTGCTGTCATAAAGGTAATGTTACAAAAACCGCGACGGTACCCAACGGACTTACTATACAAGGACAGTGAACTGCTAAGCGTACGTAAATTATTCATACTTAAGGTCAGTATGCTTACCCACAAGAGTGTTTCGTTATTGCCAACATTCGAAGAATTAGTAAATAAAAGAGTATATCGTATACCAGTGCCACATGTATCCACTAGTTTTGCTAAACGTTTTGGTTATTTTATGCATCCACATGTGTACAATAATGTAGTTGTAAAATGTAATATAAAGCGCCTACCTTCTAAACCAGCTAAAGATGTATTAATTAAATGGCTTCACACTCAAAGTTATATGGATATAGAACAACTTTTAAATTGAATTTCGCTTAGTTATATGTTGTTTAATTCTCTATCCCACTTTGTTCTTCTTTTCTAAGGGTAATATTAAGTACAGTTATAATGTTAACGGCAAACTCTGGCCTCCCAAAATACAGGATCACCTAGTTTGGGGGCTACTTGTAAATCTTGATACTTAGATATAACATTTAGCATTAATTTAAGTTAAGTTTTCCTAAAATATGTTACCACCTTCTTTGGAAATAAAATTTTTTTTGATTTTTTGATTTTTTTGAAATGCCACTTTGGCTCTTTCTTGTAATAAAAAC
This sequence comes from Morpho achilles, assembly GCA_947086495.1. Taxonomy (NCBI): domain Eukaryota; kingdom Metazoa; phylum Arthropoda; class Insecta; order Lepidoptera; family Nymphalidae; genus Morpho; species Morpho achilles. Next base: position 6,227,353 of record CAMTZB010000001.1, read on the forward strand.
TATTTTCAATAACCGCGGATAATACTCATATTCGCGATATGTTTGTATTGATATTATATTCAGTCTTACATCGACCTCATTATCATAATATCTTGGAAGTATGGCGGGTATAATAATCAATCATTAACGTACAAATTAGTGAGGAATCGATAAAAATGAGCTCTGACAAAAATAGTGGCACTTATTTGTTTAACTGGCGTATCTCAAGCCAGCAAATGAGGGGAGGGCGGGTTGATGAATAATTAATGTTCACACTTTTCTCGCCAATTATAATTATGTAAGGAAAGCAATTATCACGCGGTGACTAGGCGGTGCATAAGTGAAAATTTGCATACAGACGCGCTTAGAAGCAAAATCATATAACACAAAATTAATAATAATGAGCTACCGAGATTTCATGAGAGATGAGATTACCGCCATGTGGAATATTGACTCAAAAATAATGGTTCCAATTGTTGTATCGGTAAACGGTCTAGCGAAGAGCCTCGTCCAACATCTCAAGAGGCTCTCGCTTAGTTGTTGGATCAAGAGCAGGATTCAGAAGGCGGTGTTGCTTAAGACGGCACGCATGGTGAGAAGGTTCCTCACTCCGTATTCCTAACCGCCGGGAGCTTGGGTCCTTTCTCCGCTCTCCGTGAATATCATTTTTTTTATATTTTTAAATGGTTTTTTTTCTGTATTATGTTTAAGAAAATATTTAAAAATGTAAATTAAATTTTATTCGTCTTTCTTACAAATAAATAATATACGCTAACAAATTTGTGTAACTGAGTTTGTCTGCGAATGACGATGTAAAATTAATTACAGCTGACATAATTAAAAAAAGTTAATCTAAACTTGAGGTGTATTCAAATCAAACGGGCAGTCCCTAAGAAAACTGTAAATGTTTAAAAAACCAACATTAATTACTGGAATCTCAGTTAATTACCGTAAACCTTATACTGAAAGAAATATTTTTTACAATGGCAACATTTTCACCACGAAAGTAAAACAACTTGCCGTGCGGACCTTAAGCGGTGAAATGTTTTCAAGTAATGAAGCCGGATCTTAAAACAAATGGCTCTTTAAAAGAACAATACAGTAAATGCATAAAACTTAAGTGCAAAGTGAAAGAAATATAAAAGAATGAAAATAACACCTTTCCTGTACACGGCTGAAAATTGTGTTAAAAATAAGGAAAAGTTGAACAATGGTATTTGAAATAATTTCTGAAGATCTTTAAGATTTCCGTCATACTCTCATTTCTTACCAAGGTGTTGTAAAAGGCGACTAAGGTAAGTTGACCCGCCGTGTGATATCCGGCTGAGTAAAATAGATCATCCTCATTTCTTACCGAGTTGTCGTAAAAGGCGACTAAGGTAAGTTGACCCACCATGTGATATCCGGCTCAGTAGAATAGACGACCCTCATTTCTGACTGAGGTGTCGTGAAAGCCGAATAAGGTAAGTTGACGTCAAGCGGGCGGCCGGTCCTAAAATAAATAGCCAAAACATGTAACAAGCTGTTTAAAACATTTTGTGTTGACCCCACTTAGAGTGGGATAAGGGCAGGAGGATGATGATAAAGATTGTCATCAGCTTACAGGCGACATTAGTAAATAATTAACGATTTTATGTAACTAATGCTATTGTAAGTAATTATTATAATTTTGAACGCTTTCTCTTAATATTTATTTCTGTATGAAACTTTGGTAAATTAAAAAATGGAAACTAACTGCTCTTTTATTGCCTTTACAAGTTGTGTCCGCGACTTCTTTCGTCTCAAATTAAGCGTTATAATAACCCTTCTTATTAACTATATTTCTTCCTCTACCGTAAAAAGAAATAATTTTTTATCCTGTTTGCAAGCCGGGTTTTTTATATGGTAAGCTTCAATTGTGTCAAATTTCATGAATATTGGGCCAGCAGATTAGCTGTGAATGATAAACAGACTTTTGCATAAATAATATTAATATGGATATATGGTATTATAAATAATAAATAAATATATAAATATATGGGACACTTACAGACACGGTCCCCAAAGTAACTTAATACTTGTGTTACGGGTGACAGACAACTGGTGAATATATACTTTAATATTTTTAAATACATATTTAAATACAAATATACACCCAGACTCAAAGACCAACAAATTCATTTATAGAATATATTGGCCCTCGGCGGGAATCGAAACCGCGACCCGCGGAGCTGAAGGCAGGATCACTACCCACTGCGCCAACGGGCCAGTCAAATTAAAATTATAAAAATGAAATCAAAAATTATATAAATAATATAATTATTGCTATTATTATAATGAAATCATGTATATTTTCGGTTCACTCCCGCGTCTTCCGAATCGAAACTTAGCGGGGGTTGCGCAGACGCAGAAATATCGACCTGATATATATAAAAGAGGAAATGGATGTCCGAGTTTCATTTGCGTTCTGAACCTTGACAATGTATTGTTATTATAATTTTTATTATAAAAAATTGTGGATATTGAAAAATTAAACTGCGCTGAATTTTCAAAACGTAAGTATTTAAGTAGTTTTATATCGATTTGCTTGACGTATTCTATTTCGCCTGTAGTAAAAAATATAATATAATAGTTAAGAAAAGAAGTTGAGGTTGTTTTGCGCAGCGTATTTAGATTAGAGAACAATACATCTTGGGGACCCAAAGTGTTTGTATAGGAAGTTCAACGTAAATCTCAGTACTGGTCCTATAACTTGTCTGGTGACCTAACAAAGGTTTCGGGGAGTCAATAAATTAAAGCGACGCAATACCGAAATCCCAATAAAAAGAGTTCTAAATAAATAAATAATAGATGCAAATGAATGCCAAAATTTAATATAATATAATATAATGTGGACTAAAATTGTACGTAATAAATTAGGAATCCATTGAATCCGCTGCCAAATATTACAAAAATTATAAATATAATTCAAATCTTTTGAAAATTATGCCTTATCGAACCCATCTACCGTGGCATCCATATAGCACAAAATCTCTCTAACATCACCTAATTAACAATGGCGCGTGCGCAGGTCAGAGGCGGAACGTCACGCCTTGCCGGAAGCCGGCCCCGTACCGGACGCCGAGATTGTGCCCCGAGCCCCTGATTCCTTCCGGTGACTCCGATGGTCGTGCAATGTGAGCCCGACGCGAAATACCGGCGACAGCGGTAAGATGGAACGAGAACGATATTAGACAAATAAATCAGGGTCTTCAATTTATATAAAAACTTGATAGATAATTATATTATATATTTCTTATTATATATATTAAAGACTTGATAAAGGAAAAGTAACATAACTTTACAATTCTGATTTATAAAATAATAATAATAATCCGCAAGTTTTTACCTCTCTGTGTGTTAATGAATTTGAAATGTGTTTATTTGTTTGTTTGTTTAATTACTTTAGTGCACAAAAGTATAAAAGAAACATACATAGCACAGAAATATATATAAAATAATAATTGTACAAAGGCGGACTTATCCCAATAAGGGATTTCTTCCAGCCAACCTTTGAGCACTGAAATGACACTAACAATGCGATAAGCGGGGAATGCCACGAAAGGACAACAAAATATAAATAAAATAAATATAACTTATGACATATACTCGATTAATCAGCATATTCAGTGATAATTATCTTGCTTATAGTATTTTATGACTCCAGCTTTAAAAAAGTTAAGTGTAGGTGATTTCCTAACAGAAATGTGCAGAGCATTCTATAAAATGACAGCTTTCACTCTAAAGGATCTTGAAAAAGTACGTGTATGTAATAACATATATTAGTGGAATGTACGTATGAGAGGGTAACATATAGGCTATATGTTACTCCGGTGTATAAGGAATAATTATGCCAAATTTCATATTGGTTCAGTGGATTCTCCGTGAAAGAGTAACAAAAATACACCCATTTTACTCACAAATCTTCGCATTTATAATATTAGTCGTAACACGGTGTAGTTTATAATTTGCAAAAGTTTATTCTATTTCTAGTTATGTTAATTAATTCATAGCTAAGATTTTTTATACTATGATATCACACAGCATATGTTGCATGAGAATATGTTCTAACTTGTAGTATGAAGAAAACGCATCAAAACAGTACTAATTAACTTTTTACAATCAATTATATTATTTTTTTATGTATATTTAATCATCCAAAGGCTAACAAAAAAATTCTTAAATTAAATTGAACTTTTAAGCTAAATTCTTGCTCTGTGAAAATCCAATCTATAAATCTACTCCAAATCAAATTTATCTACTTAATTTTTGTTGAATCTCGGAGTAACTCTTATAGCATATAAAAATGCTATTCGCTATATGTTTATATTTTAAACCACATTTGAAGGTCGACGCACCCTGATCTTTAGCACGGAACGATTGGCGGTGATCTTTTTTTTATTGAACTCGTCATGTAGCCCATTGTCTGACTCAGAGATTGATTTATTGTCGGCAAATAAGATGATATCTTTGTGAAATTTAAATGAGTTCAACGCGGTTTTGATTGGACGCGTGGATTTAATGTGCGAAACCAGGAAACGGCGTTACGAGCATTTATAAAAATTTACGATTTATAAATGAAAATGAAATGAAATTAAATGAAAAAGAATTTATTCAACTCTATGTACTAAAGTTAACAGAAAAAAAAAACTAATCTAATTATATACTACCTATTATCACTAGCTTTTACCCGCAACTTTCGTTGGCGTGGATTGTTGTCGCATGATTGATTGAGAAAAGATGGCGCTTTACAATGTCGTCCTATTCCTGTAGAACTAACAGGATTTCTATGTCTATATGTAATCCCGGTTTATAAGGAATTATTGTGCCAAATTCCATTGATATTGGTTCAGCAGATTCGCCGTGAAAGAATAACAAACATACATCCATACTCACAAACTGTCGCATTTATAATATTAGCAGGACTAGCTGTGCTTGAGTCTTTGCCCGCGTGGTAATCAGTGTATTTAACTTACCTAATTTTGAAGATAAAAGTAGTTATTGCGAGATAACTATAAGAGATAGTGAGATGCTGTTGCGGACTTTTTTGTAGTATTTTTGTATATCTACAATTCTCTAGTACATTATATTAGTGTATCTCTGGTAATATACGCGGCACATTCAACTAAACTTACCAGCAAGCGAGTTTTTTTTTAAATCGTATGACTTCGGCAACATAATTTTAATAAAAACGTAACGTTTGATTAATTGAATTTAATGTACTATATTTAAAAAAGAACCTTACCAAAACCACAACCAAAACCTTATAAAAAAAAGTAGATTTTGAGATAATCGAGCACATACAAGCAGACAGTTTGTAGATTTGGGTAGAGTATGCGTTGTTAACGTTTTAAAACATAAATTTGTAGAAATAGCCTTAACATTAAATTTTTAATTAATGATTTTTATATATTCACTAAATCTTTAATTGAAATCGGTTTTTGAGTTTAATATACAGAATACATACCTATATGTCATATAGGTATGAATTCTTGATTGTTACATCATTTAGTATATGATGTAACAATCAAGGATGAAGGTTTAATGATGATTTATTTAGGATGGACTATGAGCGAGCGATTTAAAATACATAAATGGATACATTAATTTCCCATGATTCAACGAACCAACCAATTCTCTTTAAAAAATTTTGGTATTCAACTGTAATTAAACGAGCGACCTCTAGAGCTGAAAGCAGGGACCCTGCTACCTGCGGCGACAGACCGGACTTTTCTTTCTACAATAAAAATAAAAACCCGTGGTTTCTTACAAGCCGCATGACTCAGTACAATATCAATTACGGACAGTAAACTACACCCCACTGAGTAGCGTTTCTCACGACTCAGGCGTCCTTCTCACGCGCTCGCCTTACACTTCCTTCCTGTTAGCCCGCCGCGTTCGTCCGCTTGGTTCCGCGCATAAGTTTCGATACACGAACTGATCAATCCGAATATGATGAATGAATATGAAATAATTTATAGAATTAGGTAGTTACTTTGCGGATATCCATAATACAAAAATAATAATAAAATTTCCTTCCCTCACCCACCCTCATTAACAATCAAATAAATGTTTCTAGTTCAAGCTTGTTACTCTTGTTCGCAGGCAAAATAAAATAAATAAATAATTACCCGAGTCTGCCCGTTCCCCGAATAAGCTACGCTGACTTGACATTTCAATTTTAGTATTTTTTAATGCCCAAAAATAGGGATAAAACAATTTTTTTACATAAAACCTAGCTAGATCGATTTTTCTCCCCCAAAACCCCCTACATGCTGAATTTCAAGAAAATCATTGGAGGCGTTTCGGAAATTCCGAAAAAATATATATAAACATACAAGATTAACGGATGAATATATTTGGAGGGTCGGAGAATGACAGAAGCTACTGGTTTATTCTAATATACTACAATAGTCCGAGCGAACGCAATTACGGGTAAAAGCTAGTTTAACTATACAAACGATAAATCTTTACATATTTTAGACAAATAATTACTAAAATTAAAAATCGTATATTTATAGCACTGTTTTTTAATTTACCTCGCTGTAAGTTATGACAAAGAATAACAGTAACGTCTTTACTTTATTAGGAGATTATTAATCATTAACTAAGCACTATTAAGCACACTACAAATCAGCTGGTTTAGTTTTATACTACATTAAACGTAAAATATGAAAAATAACAAAAACATGTTTAAATTATTAGAGGATAATTTATTATATTATATCGTAATAACTTTCCAAATTCTATGCTTTTTCGAATTCTATTCAATTAATAATAGTTAATATTCGTCTTACTGCAATTTTTATAATATATCTTTATTTATTGTATCTAATTGACTTAAATAAAACTTTCGATCTATAAATCACTTAGCTAGCCCCTAATCATGACATCGTATCATATACCATAACTGTACTAAAAATAGCACTAAATTTGAATCACGAATAAAGTTTTCAAAAATCTATTTGACTCAAACTAGCCACAATACAGCAAATATTTCCCACAATCAAAACAAGATTAATGCCTGAAATATCACAATAAATTATATAATCAAAACATTATTTGCTGTTCAAATTAGCTAATACATTTAGCACCCCAAAATTTACCCCTTTATCGCTGATTTCCGAAAGGCTATTTCCCTTAACCCATCAATAGCGCATCCTGACCATAGTTCTCACAATCAAAAAAAGATTTGTCACTTAAGTAACCCATTCCGGAAGGAGAGGTTCCCAGGCGGCCGACAAACGATTATCGCCCTTAAGTATCGTTTGCAGCGAGATGACCCTTGACGGCATGTGATCGGATATTCTACACAAATTTATTGACACGTTGTATCTTTAATATTTAAATGAGTTAATCTTGTATATACTAATATATAAAGCTGAAGCCGCCGTGTGGTATCTGGCTGAATAGAATAGTACCACACTCATTTCTTACCGAAGTGTCGTAAAAGGCGACTAAGGTAAGACGACCCGCCGTGTGGTATCCGGCTGAGTAGAATAGACCAACCTCATTTCTTAACGACGTGTCGTAAAAGGCGACTTAGGTAATATGACTCACCGTGTGGTATCCGGTTTAGTAGAATAGACCGGCCTCTTTCTTACCGAGGTATAGTAAAATACGACTGAGGTAAGTTGACATCAGGCAGGCGGCCGGTCGTAAAAACGCAGCCAAATCATGTGACAGCATGTTTATAACATGTTGAGCCGACCCCACTTAGAGTAGGATAAGGGCAGGAAGATGATGAATATATAAAGCTGAAGAGTTTGTTTATTTTGTTTAAACGCACTAATGTCAGGAACTACTGGACCGATTTGAAAAATTCTTTGTGTAAGATAGTCCATTTATCTAGGGAAGGCTATGGGCTATATACCACGCTAATATAAATAGGAGAGGAGCAGCAATAAAAAATATTACGAAAATGGCAAAATTTAAAGCTTTCAAAAGTAATAATAAAAGTATTTTAGAATTATAGTAAAATAATTTTATTATTACTTTTGTATTAGGGATCTCCGTAAAGTAACGACTAATTTTACTAATGATTTAAAGCTTTCGTTGCGTGCGCTAAGTAAACGGTGCAAGTTATTCAAAAATCATGTAATACAAAATTGTTCCCCTCTTAAAGTTCTAAATAAAAGTCCGCGACAGCATATATCTGGCTTATAAGGTTAATCCACTTTAATAATTTTTTTGGTTATCAAAAAACTATTACTAATAACTTCACTGACCAATCTTTGTACGAATTTCTGTTTTATAAGGTTATTGTTCCCGCAATACAACAAGCAGTTATTTTACTTGCGAGTACATCATTGGAATAGAGTAATAAGACCATTCAGCCGGTAAATATAATACAAAATTTATTCACACCTCAACAAAAGAAACGAATAAAATGAAAGAACTATGGGCCCAAGAACTGTATCAATTAACCCGCGCAAAGCGTTTGAGCAAACATGAATATTATATCGCGAGTCTTTCGTTTTGTCTTGCGCGATTTCTTCCACTTTTACATCCTTTGTGGTTAGAGGAGGACCATTGTTCAAGCCTCACGGGCGAGTCTTGAGAGCAAACAGGTCAGGCTTTGTCTCAGTGCCATTGTTTCACTAGGCCAATATTCCCATGGGACCGCCTCATCTGCGGCAATTGTTATTTTATTTTAAGAATTTCTGCGGCAATTGTTATTTTATTTTAAGAAAACTGATACTATGGGGTTGTAGTTAGAGAGGTTATGCATAGCACAGTTAATAAAATCGTTTGATTTCTAAAATAGTTCAGTTGATCAAATATTTAGTTAAGATAGTAAATATTGTGATACAATTGAAAAGTAAGAATTACGGGTAACATAGAAAAAAAGAAAATTAATTAACACATAATTTAATAAATAGACTATTTTAAATAACGGAACTTTTCAAACACTTTTCAATTATTTATCTGTGGCCACAGAGCGATTAAGATGGTGCATCCAATACGTTAATAAAACTAATAGTAAAAAAGATGATGGTCAACGTCTGTTAGTCATCACTGTCTCCATTAATTTTTAGATTATCTTGTGTATTAAGAGAAAATTTTTTTACGAAATATTACAGTAAAATTTTCAAAGCAAAAAAGTTTTTGCATGCATCATTAGAAAAATATTTTGGAATTGAGTATCTTAACTTAATAAAAAAAAAACGAATTACCTGATGTTATAGGTATAAAAAGATAATATGATTTGACATTTATGTAGCAACCTTATTTAGAAAAATCCACATTCGGTTAATTAGCTATTTAAATTATCGCTTGATATATAGACATATTGACGCCATTCCATGGAAGTAAAGGCAATAAGTTACATTTACTGAATCGTTGACACATATCGGCGTGAGATTAGTTCTAGTTTCTTATGTAAACCACAGATAGGCATCTCATAAGCGGATTGGCGTGCGTGCGTATCGTTAGGGCGCTTACAAGCGTCATATTGCAACGGGCAGTGGATTGACTAGACATAATTGTAGAGCTAAGAATTTTTAGACATGCATTCTGTATAATTCAGGAAACTATATTTAATGTAACATGCAATTATGTCTATAAAAGAGATTCTATTTTTTTTTTAAATTACCTAACTACGTATATTGATGTATATATTTTTTTTAAATATTCAGAAAGTATTTGTTAGTTTTACGATAGAGAAATTAACTAATAGGGTGCAATAATAAAAGAATTATCACAAAAAGCCCCAATTTTTTTTACTACATCATTTAATGCATTTATAAAAAAAAGGTCTATCCTACATACAGCAAATATATGTTTGAATTATTTAACGTGATAATACAAAATAGAATCTAACGTATTTTGCAATATGTAAGAATTCAAGTTTAGAATGTAATAATTAAGTTATAAATGCTGGATTTGTAAAAACGCATGCCCTATAAACCTCCACCACCACTATCACAATACACAGGCACTACCCACATTCATTATCACAAACTCAAATATCGTTTCCCCCGCAACCGAAGTATCATCAGGAGATTTCATGACAACATTTTCTATGAACAATTTGTCGGTTCTTTGACTTTTGGGTGTATATATGTATTTGAGTATGTATTTTAAATTATATACATATATATTTACCAGCTGTCTGTCGCCCATAATACAATTATTAAGGTACTTTGGGGACGGACAGCAAACGTATTTTTAACTGTCCCATATATTTATTTATTATTTGTATTATAGATCTCAGAAAAGTTCGGAGTTACTTTGCCGAGTTCTATAAATTCTAATTCGAATTCTATAAATTATTCAAATCCTGTCCAGATGACACCAAGTCTGTTGTATGTTATAACCATATTTTTAAAAATGTTTCATGTTCAAACTGTTTTTCTTTTGTATGGATTATGATGTACAATAAAGTATATTTATTGTACATCATAATCCACATTTATTGTACATCATAATAATAATTTAAAGTATATCTAATATGTTTTCCCAACACTCTTAGGGCTGCTGGAAGAGATCGCTTATAGCGATAAGCTTTCCTTTGTACACATTTTTTTCTTAAAATAATGTATCTGTTAACTTGTGGTACATAAATAAATAAATAAATAAAATAAATATATTTCTATTCTATTCTATTCAAGTCGTGTTACATGCCTTAGTTTATTCGTAATGATATCTTTTCAACGGACTGCCAAGCTGTCGCGTGGCATACTGGTCGCCTAACATCTGCCGTTACTTTGTTCTAATTATGTATATTTTGGAATAAATAAGGTAAGGTCTGCGTGCCGTGTGGCTGTGATGGCCTAGCGGTGCGACCGTGTGAATCTCTAGAGACGATCATGGGTTCAAACCCGGGCAGACACCAATGAGTTTTTCTAATAAAACTTATGTGTCTAATTGATAATTGCAATTTATCACACGCTTTACGGTGAAGGAAAACATCGTGAGGAAACCTGCATATCTCTAGAATTCTGGAGATATGTGTAACCTACCAATCCGCATTGGAGCAGCGTGGTAGGTCTTAGCTCCAATACTTCTTTCCAAAAAACGGAGAGAAGAGGCCTATTCTCAGCAGTGGGATAGTAACAGGCCGCTACTTACTGCGTGCCGTGTGGTATCTGTTGAAATAGAATAGTACCACCCTCATTTCTTACCCAGGTGTCGTAAAAGGCGACTAAGGTAAGTCGACCCGCCGTGTGGTATCCGGCTGAATAGAGTAGTAACACCCTCATTTCTTACCGAGGTGTCGTAAAAGGCGACTAAGGTAAGTTGACCCACCGTGTGGTATCCGGTTTAGTAGAATAGACCACCCTCTTTCTTACCGAGGTGTCGTAAAATACCACAGAGGTTGACGTCAGTCGGATACCACACGGCGGGTCGACTTACCTTAGTCACCTTTTACGACACCTCGGTATGAAATGAGGGCGGTACTATTCTATTTAGCCGGATACGACACGGCGTGTACCTCGAATATTATATATGGGAAAATAAAATTTTACTAATTTTCTTACAACCGCTTCATATTTTCTGCTCTTTTAAACATTCCTTGGAATTCTATTAATATTTCAAAACCAAAATTAACCTTATCAGTTTAGCCATTTTCTAGTTTTAGCGGGAGTTACAAACGTCATTTCATTTTAATATACACCTATAGATGATCTTAATTGTAATGAATGACGTATTTAACGTACTTCTTTTGCATACCAGCTTTTAAGCGCCAATACATGTTTCCATGAAAAATTAAATTAAAAATATAGATAGAAATAAATTATTTTATTTACTACACATAAACGAATACATATACACGACGAAACGAATACATATATACAATATTTAAGTAAACGTAGACTTAACATATTATTTCCAGTATAGGACCTAATCTCAATGCACAGAACGAGAATGTCTTTTGGTTTCCCATTTCCATCATTTATTTTGACCTATTGAAGTGTAAAAAAACAATCAGTATTAGTATACCCGAGCAACAAAAATTAACCCTTTCTGCAATGATTAAGCATCTTTACAAATCAATTTGGATTTCGAATTTCATCGAATGAATATTCGAAACCGCTGTCACTTTCTCAATTCCTATCCATATGCTTTATGCGTTGAGGCATGTGTAGAGTGACGAAGGTAAAATCTATTGTATCAATGTAAAGAGTATAATATGTCTTATGTCTTAGGTGTTAACTCACTATCCCTTATCGTTTTATGTATCTAATTAGACAAAGCATCTTAAAGGAAGCCAATTCGATTTCCGAATTTCAAAACAACCCCGTCATGCTGGCGAAAGGAATGACTACACAAGTTCCAATTTCTTGAGTTGATTAGTTTTGAGTTTTTGTAGCGCACTTCCGGGTACCGAGTGACGTCTCACGCACGACCGGTCTCCTAGAAATTGATATTTGGGCTCTTAGGTGGCCATTAGAACGTCTGTCTTCCGGTTGTCGGCGGTTAGTGGCGCGTGTGTCCCGCGTCTAATAGCTTCATTTGTGCCGATAATTCGTGATGATTGAAGTATCGGGTGATAGATGGAATTTCGGACACGCGCCGTTCCACGCGAGCGCCTATACAAATATATCATACTGAATTAGTAATTACAAATGTTTGCTCCAATGCATTGCCAACATGAGCCAACGTGACGCAATCACGCCGTCGCGTAAACAAAATCAGATAAAACTCATCATTTTACGCCTAAACAAATTATCTAGCGAATTTTGGGTCGCGCCACGTCCCGTTGCGTCCGCTTGTTCAAACAAAATACTGACCAATCACGATTTTGTGAATTTGAAATTTGTTAAAGCCCAGTACAGAAAACCAATACTGCGTACATTGTAGGTACACGTAGGTACGTAAAACTACGCACAGGCTAAGCAAACTCGCGCCTGTGTTGCCCGCCCACACGCGCGTACCGATCCGTACAGACAGACACTCACACAATGCGATACTGCAAATGGGCTAGTCGAATGTATTCGTTCGCCCGCCGACCGCTGGGGTGGGGAAGGGGGAAGATGCGTTTTTGTGCACAACTCTCCGCTTTAGCTACATTTACGGGTAAAATATAAGTGCGTAACCAATACGTCCTTAATAATGTGGGCCTGTGTGCGTTTTTTTTATATCACGCGACATCTAGCCCCGAATCCAGTTTTTAATGGTCCTTGTTCGAAAAAAAAAACAGATTTTTGCATTTTTTTGTGCGAGCGTACGAAAAAACGTAGGTATGCATATTATTGGGTGGAACAAAAGCTGGTATAGATACACGTTGATTGGCCGGGACGTAGTCGGGAGCTGGTAGGGCCTACTGGTGAAACAAAAGGGGTGTTTTATTAGTGATAGCAGCAGACTAAGTAGGCAAGTTCGTCGGTCTCCGAGTTAGGCACACCTGACTGGCGTCGATCACAGCCCGGTTCACACTTCTTTCAGGGTCCTGAATCGGCCGAACGGAAAGTTACATGAAAGGACGCCGCTTACTTCGTAACTATGGAAAAAGGAAAAACGCAGCGTTCGGGGCGAGACTTTTCGATTTTTGTTGATTTCGGGTAAACAAACGGGATATATGTAATGGCAAATAGCTAATACATATTAATGATTTCTTCTGAATACATTTAAAAATAAATTGTAAACTATAAATCAATAAAACATATCTTTTCTTACTTTTTTTTAACCATTTTAGTTAACTTAACTAATTGATTAACTTCAATTACCAAACAATATTCATTAACTTACAATCTTACTGATATATTATGTCAATACAATCTAAATCTTAAACCGGGACAATAATAGCTCATTGAATCAATTTTGCACAATTGAAAGCGTTTAGTCCCAAGTTAAGCTGTGCATATCAAGCTGAAACGTGGACTCTACCTTGACATGCCGACCGCCAAATTCATTAGCGCAAGTGACCACTCTTTAATTAGCTAACTAACCTCATGTCAATACCACCGATTTATTTAGATTAGCTATCCTATAATGCCATTTCCTAAAGCCACGTACACAAAGGAAAGCGGGCGATGTCCACTCCTCTTGTACGGCACGAATTTTCACACACACCACGACAAGTTTTACCGTACATCGGGGCTTGTATAAAATTTATGGCGCACACTTTTGCAGCTATAGCATAGATCTGTGGGGGTACTGACTACTGGTCAGCCATTTCGCGTCGACTAGATTTACAACCTCGTGCGTACCAACGCCAAGATTGGATAAGTCTGTCAAATGTGTTCATGCTATTGTGGTCTCTAGATTTAATTATTACGGCCTGTATTTGTGTAAATTATACAAAACGTTTGTACGCTGTGCTGGACCGTGCATGTGACGGCTCTAATTGATGGGCATGTCACTGAATGGTTCGTCTATTTTATAAACTATTCTATTACTAGACCACGACTCCCTAAATTGGATATCACAAATTCACCCAAAAAATAAAATTATTATATAGGTGAACTCTGTTCTGTTGTTTGTATATTGTGAGAGATGTGAGTTATAACACCGTTTTAAGTATCAGAGATATAGGACCAATTTGTATGATGCTGCAACAGCGTTGTTGGAGCGCCATACAAATTACGTTACGCCACTACGATCGACTAGGTTAAAAAAAACTCGCCTAAGCATACTGGTATATTCCAAAGCATTCGTAAGTCTTATTCGTATTCGTAAAACGCATTTGTCCGTAGAAGCTACAAAAAATGTTTCGACACTCCGGAATTAATAATGCTATTTGAAATCCTGGTTATTTTGATACATATATTAAGAGTACGTTATTTATTACAAAAACAGCTTATTGTTTAATTCTTTTATACGTTTATTAGAATATGTATGTATTGTACAACTAGATTACTTTAAGATTTATTAATATGTCATTTAATTGCAATATCTTCATATTAAAATGGTTTTTTTTTCTATTTGCAAGTATTAAACAAGTTATAAAGCTAAAATATAATCTACTTATACACCTTTATTCTTAATCCAATTTTCTTCTACTTTAGCTCAACGTTTTAAATTTCGTGTGCACGTCACTTTAGCTCTATCCCTTGTTTGATATTTCAAATGCTGTGAACAATCATAACTGTGTCTGATAAGTAAAGGATTCGGTTTTCAAAGAGTTGTCTAAATCTGTTTCGAACTGGAATGCAGATCGAGTTGTGTTATTCCATTAGGTCACAGAATAGAGTCTGGCATAAGTCAATTCTGGATTCATAATATAAATGATAAGGGTGGTTTTTAAGAAGTTTCTTTATTTAAAAGTTCAATATTCTAATTGATAGAATTAGGCGTTACTTTGCGGAGGTCCATAATAATATTATATTCATAAAAATATTATATTGCTATAATCTGCGATAAACGAAATTATATGTAATCCTAAATGTAGAGTGTACTATTCGTTCTCACTGCACATATTTATTACCATAATTTCAAAAAACGTTTCCCCTGCAATCATTATTTTGCAAATCGCAAATTGCAAATACATATTATTATTAAGTCCGCAAAAGCTATCTATCTTTGTGAGATTTTTCTCAAAAATCTAATGATCGGGTTTTTTTACGGTTTTGGCTAAAAGATGACCCGTTTCTTCTTCATTCTATTACGCAAAGATTGACTGGAAGAGATCCCTTTTAGAGAAAAGTCCGCCTTTATACATGTGTTTTTTTTCTATTTTCTAAATATATATGTATAAAAAGAATAAATAAATAAAATAAAGCTGGTACAATTCTTCCAGAAGGTTTGGGTTAATAGTACATTAGGTTTTTATATAAATAGTGTTTAAGAGGCCGCGCTGTTGCCAAAAAACTTGCCTGCTGTGAGCTTCAGTCACGTTTAAATCATCAGAGATAAAATAATGTACTAGTGAATTAAAGGTCTATAAAAATGCGACAAAAAACTTAGCGATAGCATATCTCTATCTCTTATTGATAACTTACTGTAATTACTTTTATGTTCAAAATTTCGAGACAATTTTCATTTGTACACAATCAATATTTATCTAAATAAATTCATTAATTCACACTTATTTCCGGCGCGGTCACAGTTACATATATTTTCTTTTATAGCAAAATAATATTTTCATTACTTCTTGTAAAGAATTATACAAGCTGTGTGGTATCTAGCTGACTAGAATAGACCACCCTCGATTCTTACCGAGGTGTTATAAAAGGCGACTAAGGTATTTTAATCCGCCGTGTTGTATCAGGCTGATTAAAATAGACCACCATTATTTCTTACCGAAGTGTCGTAAAAGGCGACTAAGGTGAGTTAATCCACCGTCTTGTATCCGGCTGAGTAGAATAGACTACTCTTTTTCTTACTGAAGTGTCTTAAAAGGCGACTAAGATAAGTTTACAGACAAGCGGCTGGTCGTAGAATACCTAGCTAAATCATGTTGTGCCGACCCCACTTAAAGTGGGGTAAGGGCAGGAGAATGGTATTTGTAATGAATTATACGGACTGTTTATAGTAAAAAAAAAACTGTATATAGCGAGAGGGTCAATAATATCTCTCTTAAGCATCGGTTAAAAACGCCTCCCGCACTTGGGGGGCATTATTTCAAAATGTACGTTAGGTGGGGATGGGGAGCCGGGGTCAGTCGGCTGTTTGTCTATTGCCGCGTTTTCCCATTCACCGGGTGAATTTTCCGAAGCCCATTGCGCTTACCCCCTTCTCCCCCCTTTGAGCTGGCTCTCTGTATTTTTATTAAAGGAATTATACCGTCTGAATAAGTGCTTATATACTTATATTGATTAGTACGCAATCACGAGTGTGTTGCGAAATTATTACTTACTTTATAGCAATTTTTTTGTAAAATTAATAGTAATTTATAGAATTAGGCGTTACTTTGCGGAGGTCCATAATACAAAAGTAATGAGAATATTATTTTGCTATAATACGCGATAAATAGCCAATAAACCGCGCTTTATCGCGGATTATAGCAAAATAATATTTTCATTACTTTTGTTTTAAAATTAATAGTATTAATGTCTAGTTCTTCTTTGATTTTTTTATATGCTTGTGTCTTCTGATCATTCTTAATCAGTATATACTCGTATATATACCATTCATCATCCTCCATCCCATATCCCGCCCTGAGTGGGGTCGGCACAATATAGTATAAACATGTTGTCACATGATTTGGCTACGTATTATACGACCAGCCGCCTGCCGAACGTCAAATTACCTTAACCTCATTATGAACGAGGATGGTCTTTTCTACTCAACTGGATACCACACGATGAGTCAACTTACCTTGGTCGTATTTAACGACTCCTCGGTAAGAAATGAGGGTGGTCTATTCTACTCAACCAGATTACACACGGGGGGTCAACTTACCTTAGTCGTATTTAACGACACCTCGGTAAGAAATGAGGGTGGTCTATTCTATTCAGACGGATACCCATTATCGATACCTACTAATATTAGGAATGCTGTCTGTTTTTTGTTTCACGCCTAATCCACAATACCGATTTGAATGGGATTTGGCACCTTTCAATAGCAATTCTTTAATACTTTACCAAAATACAATTTACGTTTAATTACCATTCCGTTACATTTTCAAATCAGTATCGCAGATCTTTATTTCTCGATATATCATCATAAACACAATTCTCCAAAAATCCAATGTTTGTGATTCCACAAAAAGTGTCAATGTTATTTAAAAAAATTCTATTTTTCTTAAACTATTTCTTGTTGAGTAATCTTCGTCCATCACAATTTCTATCGCCATATTTATTGAACTTAGATTTCTTCAAAATATCATCATGAACTTTGGTACCGAGAAAAAAAGCTCTGTAGCACCCAATTCCTCAATACCTTACGAAATAACAACATTTCGCTAGTTCTTTCGAACTTGAAAGAAAAACAAGCAAAAATACTTCATATTTATTACCTAAAATGGATAAGTATATATAATTTAAATGAAGTTTCAATCGAAGAAAATTCACATTTCCTTTTGTAAAATACCGGCTCGAATTCACGTAACGGCTATGCATCGATATCAGATAACATCGCTTTTGGCGTTCGATATTCAAAACTGCGTTGTTCTTGATTAATGTTCTGCTTTATGGCCTGATGTTTGTATTTCGAACATCATGTTTGAAAATTATCTTTGGATAATCGATTTTGTAACGGTTAGAGGTAAAGTACTGAAATCATAAAGTTTGTATACATAGAGAAGGGGTACCATAGATAGGTCTGTGAGTTCAAGTGTCCAATAAATGATAGGAGAGGGAAGAGGACCCATACTTATCTTGGTCTAATTACAAACAAAAAAGGGGCAGATTGGTGGCCTCATTTGTTTTATCTTTTTATTCGATGGACATATTTTAGGTTGGCTCTACTTTATTATAATGACTCTATGATTTAAATTCATTAAGAAACTATTTTTTTTTATTCAGTATCAGTCGAAATTGTGATTTTCTTAATTAATAAACAATAATTTTCTTGTTTATATTAGAAAAATATATTACATTTATATTGGTCTTTCAAAAACTTTATATAACAAGCTTTATAAAGTCAAATTTCTAATTATCAGCTAACTTTTTCACATTTTTATATTTCTAATCGTTCTATCAATGTTGTTATTGAACCGCTGAGATTAACTAATAAGTTATTTATTTCTTTTATATAATAAATAAATACTACTTGTAACTAAAAGCTGACGTAGGTAACTAAAATTGTTGGTACTCACTAATAAGCATATTATAAACTTGTATATAATATGCTTATTATATACAAGTAATAGGCATTAAACTAAACTTTTATAAACACTCAATAAGGTAGCGTTACTTATAAAAAAAACTTTGTCAGTTTTTTTGGCCGTTATGTGAATAGTTATAAAATTGGATTGTCAACCCTTTACGCCGATGCAGGTTCTGTCTGATTATTTGAAAATTCATGCGATGTCCACCCCTGTCAGCCTGCAGACAAAATACGGTTGTGCAAAATCCTGTCGGTTTTATTCCGGGCCGGACCGGCAGTGCAACACAACAGTACCTATAGCGTGATAGCTTAAAGGCGTGGGCGTGTGTTAAAACTTATATCGAATAGATAGAGAATTATTAATTAATAAACATTTTTGTCGCATTTTTTACAGCTTTTAATAAATATGAATATATTACAAAAGCAATTCTGTTGCCTACGCTTATTTTAGAACGCAACACGTTTCCGCGTGGAAATCGGTATGTCACAAAATTTTTCTTAAATTGAAATCATCATCCTCCTGCCCTTATCCCACTCTAAGTTGAGTCGGCACATGTTACAAACATGTTGTCATATGATTTGGCTACGTATTTTACGACCGGCCGCCTGCCTGACGTCAACTAACCTTAGTCATATTTTACGACTCCTCGGTAAGAAAGAGGGTGGTCTATTTTACTCAACCGGATAGCACACGGTGGGTCAACTTACCTTAGTCGCCTTTTACGACACCTCGGTAAGAAATGAGGTTGGTCTATTCTACTCAGCCGGATACCACACGGCGGGTCGACTTACCTTAGTCGCCTTTTACGACACTTCGGTAAGAAATGAGTGTGGTACTATTCTATTCAGCCGGATACCACACGGCGTTTTTCCTAAATTGATATATTGACCATAAAAATAGTTATAGTGAGTTAACCATAAGATATAAATACATGCTGTCGGGGACTTTTTTGTAGTGTTTTTATAGATCTACTATTCTTTAGTACATCACTTTAATTTCTCTGGTTAACGCGGCGCGTGCGACTAAATCCCCAGCAGGCGAGTTTGAGTTAAAACGACATAATATTTTTTTACCGCAAAATTTATCCAAGATGCACGAGAAATCGCAACAGATTAGTTTTCACTCATAGACCGAAACGCGAATTTTACAAACAAAATAGTTATGCAATGTGTGTCAAAATATTTAATTAGTTACCTCTAAGCTTAATTGAATTACCACTTACACAATTTAGAACAAATATTTTACATGGTTGCTAGATACATTTTTTATACTTTACAAGAGTACAAACAATAAAATACATATATATACACACATATATAATTAGTTATTTAATTATTAACTGTTAAAATTTGCATGTCAATTCTGGCTAAATATGTTCTAAAATTATATATTTACATCTTTCTGTAATTCCTGTTCAAAGCTGATTTTGATTTGATTTGATGGTTGAGGGTTTGTTGCTGAGATGAGAGAGGTCGCGACCTCTTCAAAACCACCTCGTGAAATCATGTGACCAAACGAGTGTTAAACGTGTATGTGGATGACTAGAGGGAGGCCTATAAAGAGACGATTGGTGAAGTATGACATGTATATTAAAAATATTAGGGCCACTTTAGACTAATGAATGTTTGTTATTTTTCAGTCATAAAATCAAACATGTTGCGAATCATTAAGATAAACGATATTGGTGTCCTGTAGCCCCATCTTTATATATAGATTTTGTCTTTAATTTATTCTATTTTTCCCTACGTACTAATTAAATTTTTTATCGGGAAAACATCAATAGGATGAAAGTCCTCAACTTTTCTTACTTTGTCTCTACGATTATCAACTGAAAATAACCACGTGAGATGAGATTGTCTAATTCTTACCATTAATATGATTTTGAGAACTATCCAAAGAGAAATACGCCCGTGGCCGTCGGATGGATCTGTAACAATAATAAAAGATTATCATTAATATGTTATTAAGAAAAATTAATATATTTTTGACACGAAACCAACGTATATTAGTAAAAACTCAATCGCAAACATTTGGATATTTGTCACCCATATATAAGACCCATTCGTAAAAATATTTTGCCTATATTTTTATTCTGGAACGAAACACAATCACGAGTGGTACCCGGCTGATTAGAATAGACCACCCTCATTTCTTACCGAGGTCCCGTAAAAGGTAACTAAGATAAGTTAACCCACCGTGTGATATCCGGTTGAACAGAATAGACCACCCTCTTTCTTACCGAGGTGCAAAAAACAAGACATAAGTTGACGTCAGGCAGGCGACCGTAAGTAAAATACATAGCCAAATCATGTGACAACATATCTATAACGTGTCGTGGCTTACCCCACTAATAGTAGGATGAGGGCAGGAGGATGATGAACGAAACACAGTCCCGGACAGAAGTTAGTACAAAAAAACGTAAATAAGGGAAATATTACTAGCTTTAATCCGCGATAAAATAAAATATATGTACCTATTGTTAAATGTAGTGTACTATCCGTTTTTTATACCTGAAACATGCAAAATTCATAAAAACTCATGCCCCACCACAGTATCAGTAACATATCATTAGTCAAAAATTATTAATCATTTATTGCAAGAATAAAGGTATGTAATAAAAATTCATTCCATATAAAACGTTCTACCAATATATCAGCATTCAAATATCAATTTAACTTTTATTGTAAAATGATAAATAATAAAGCATCCAGAGCTCATTTTTACCGAAAAAACAAAGAATCAGGATTCAAAATCGATTTCCAATCGATCGGTATACGGGTGCAAGATTGGTTGTGTAAAAAACGGATCGCACGCGCTCGCACCGGGTGGTCCACTCGCACGTGGGCCCGTATAGATGCTATCGACGTCTAGTGACGTCTTATCGATAAGTGTTTTAAGGAGTTACATTGTTTCACCTACGTTTAGAGGTTTAACTATTAGTTAAGCTGTGGGGGATAAGGATGTGGGTACGTGTTTACTATTTGGAACTTAAAATAGTATATCCATACTATCACTCCATATGTGAATGTGGCTTAGATGAAGACACCGTTACTCATCCCCTACTGTCATGTCCCAAACTTCTTTTCCCGCTCTATAATGTCATTCCTAATAAAATCCCTCGTCCCATAAATGTATAATTTTTACTGACCCTTGTGTTTAAGCCGTATTGTAAATATTTATGAAAATTTATTAAAAAAAACAATATCAAGTTATAATCGTTTATAAATAATAAGTAATATATTTTATCTTTATATGTGTAGTTTACTATATTGTATTATCTGTTTCGTTTTAGGTGAAGGATTAACTTGTAATTCTGCCCATTTCTACTTTGTCAAATTAAACCGACCAATAAAAATTTTAACCGATCAAAGTCTATCAACGTGATTCTTCCATTCTACGTGACATTGGTGAAGTATATAGTGTCATTTGACACTCCTGGAAGTCATAAACTGAAGAATTGAATTGAATTGAATATCTATACTAATATATTAAGCTGAAGAGTTAGTTTGTTTGTTTGATTGTTTGAACGCGCTAATCTCAGGAACTACTTGACCGATTTAAAAATTTCTTTCAGTATAAGATAGTCCATTTATCGAGGAAGGCTATAGGCTATAGGATAACATTACGCTAAGATGAATAGGAGAGGCGCAAAATTTTTTTGCGAAAATGGCAAAATTTAAATCTTTCCTTGCAAGCGATAATTAAACGATGAAAAAATCTTTTATAATAAATTCACGATAACTACTTTTATGTTAGAAAATTTCAATTCGGGAAAAAATTGTTTATGATTTGATTTAACTAATAGTATTGAAAATGAAATTTTATTTTAAGGGATAATTTCCATGTCATTGTAAGTTTTCTATGATTCACTATATATCATTTCGTCGTAGTCATTCTGCGCCTACCTTTCGGTCAGTATATATAATATATTCGAAAAACAGTTAATAAATCACCTTTATCAAAGCCACTAACATTTGTAAACATTTTAATAATTACAAACCCATAAAGATTGACGAAGAGACCAGGTGTTGAAGGCGTGTATACATTATTGGCACATTCGAGAGGCTAATTGTCCACAATAATGGGTACAATCCTTAAGAACCGGATGCGTTAATTCAGACACCGATTTATTAGTGCTTTCGTCATATAAATAGTGATAGAATGGACGCATCTGCCGAAAGCTGCGAAGCTCTGTATTCATTGTTTGAAATAACACTACTTGTAAAGCAAGAACTCCTTCCATTCCATAATTTAATTGTGGCTAAGAGGAAATTTAACGTCTGTATTTTCGACATCGGAAAATAACTTAAAAATTATTAGTTTCTTATGAGAGTTCTATAGTTTCAAAGAAGGAACTAAGAAATAAGTATAGGTATTTTAAATAGAGAACACAAGCCGATATAGATTCTATAGAACTTATAAATAGTGAAATTAAAATATGAACGTTTATTCTTTCAATTTCTCTTGTACTTATTGCTTCGCCATTAGTTATAAACTTAGGTGATTGTTAAAACAATTTAATAATATTCCCTGTCACAGCAAGGCCATAGTAATATATTTATTGAAGTATGTGTGTTTGCTTGTCATTTTCCACATCCAACAGATTAATGGGTTAATGTGATGACGGGCGATAAAGTCTACGCTGACAAAGAGTCAGAAAGATATGAATTTATACTTTACTTAACCACTTTAATTTTGATGCTTAGTGTTAGGAAATTATGCACTTTTAAAAGTATACGTCAAACTAATAATTAAGTGCTAGATCAATAAAATCAATGCACCCGTACGTGCTATAGATCCCACCAGAAGGATTTCGAAACTCACGCAATTTGCTTTTGCAAAAAATGTCTTTTATATTTCGCGCAGATGTGTTAATTCGACGTTTACCAATTCGACTTTAGCTGAATAGGATTTGAAGAATTGCCTTTTGTAGGTACCTATATTAGATTAAAATAATGGTAATTTTAAAATGGACGGATTTCTTGCTTTAAATATGCTATTATTTCAAGCAAGTTGCAACACGCAGCCTCGTTCGCGTTAACCATGATGTTAAAATATTCTAAGTGCTAAGTGTACACAATTCACAATAATATATATTTTTTACAGAATTAGGCGATTCTTTTGGACATCCATAATATAAAAATAATAATAAAATTATTGTGCTATAATCCTGAATTAATTGTTTGATTATTTTCCGTTATTTAAAAAAAATATATTTAACTTGTTTTGTATTATAATATGTATTACGTGGTTGAACGAGCCTTGCTCGGTGATTTTTTACAAAATAAAAAAAGAAACTAAAAAAAAATAATAATAATTATCTAGTCGGGATCGATCCTAAGTACATATTTACATTTATCGCATTTGTTCGCAAAGCTACGCTGGCTTGACAATTAAAAAGTGTATGTTTATTAAACTCTATTTTTCTATTAATCCTTACATCGTGTAAGTGTTCCGTGGATGATTTTGAAGCGGACAATAAACAATGTGACGTTAATATTTATTTGCAGTGATGCGGGCGAGAAGAAGGCGCTATTCTCGCTTGCACAATAGACCGCAATTGGTCTACTTCGCCCAAATTACCGCTATGCACATCCCGCATCCTTGGCCCGCGGCTGACACTTGAAATAAATATTTTTCGCGGAACGCCGGATGCTGTTCCTTTATATGTGTTAACTGAGAAATATTTATTGACGTTCGGACTTGTAGACAAGAGATTTGTTACTCTTATTCAGTAACAATCGCCAACGGCTCCGCCCGCGTGGCAAGATAAAACCGCAATATAGTATTTTGATAACCATAAAATGGTTAAATTAGGTTTAAACCTTAAAAGCTAGACATATGCTGTCACGCACTTTTATTTAGAACTTTTAGAGGGAAACAATTTTTTAATACATGATTTTTGGATAACTATTACCGTTTACTCAGCGCACGCAAGGATAGCTTTAAATTTTGCCGTTTTCGTACTATTTTTCACTGGTGCTCACCTCCTATTCATCTTTGCGTGATGTTATATAGCCTATAGCCTCGATAAATGGACTAAATTATACTAAAAGAATTTTTCAAATCGGTGCAGTAATTTTGACATAAGCGCGTTCAAACAAACAAACAAACAAACAAACAAACAAACAAACAAACAAACGAACAAACAAACAAACAAACGAACGAACTCTTCAGCTTTATATATTAGTATAGATTAGTTATTGCATTTGTTATACATTCAGATATTCTAATGTGTTTGACATATTTTTACGCATTGCAGAGTTTATTAAGGTATTAGTGGAATCTATGACTTCGTTTGCATAACCTTCAGTTTTTAAATATCTTTATTTACATACTGCTAACTGTGTTCACGGCTTTACTTGCGTGGAAATCAGTGTGTCACAAAGTTTTCTCCGAGTTATATTTCAAACAATTTACGTAAAACTGTAATGTACTTTATTTTATTTTATTTTAAATTATTTATTTTAAGTAACTTAAACCTTCCTTATGGATTGCGATGATCTTTTAGTTTATCTACAAAAACCGTTTAGTAGATTTTAAGAAAATAGA
The DNA here is from genome assembly GCA_947086495.1 of Morpho achilles. NCBI lineage: Eukaryota > Metazoa > Arthropoda > Insecta > Lepidoptera > Nymphalidae > Morpho > Morpho achilles. The sequence continues at coordinate 6,252,560 of CAMTZB010000001.1, forward strand.
ATACATACATACAGCTTTTAAGGATTTTGTTTTATATTATACAATTTGATGATTTTATTGTAAACGAAGAAAAAATTAGAATTTTTTATCCCATGTGTTGGCCATATAAAATGATAGCTTCAATTATACCAAATTTCATCAATATTTCTCCAGCGCATTTATTATATTAGTTTGGATTATTATAGTTATAAAAAGTAATACTAACGACCTGTTTAATAAATATATATTTACTTAATACACACTCTATTATGGCGCTAACATAAGTATGTTATCTTTGGTATCCGAATGCAACAGAAAACGAATTTTTCATAATCGGTTTTGGTTTTCTAGAGTTGGTTTCTATGCAATTTATTTTTTTAATCATTTTTTAATCATTTTTCATTGGATCATTGAAATTTAAATAGCGGTATCCCAAGGCGTTGCCTGACAAATATTTGATACTACTTTATTATATTTACAAGTCTTTTGAACTCGATACAAAATTACATGTTATCGGATAACCGAAGAACCCTTCACTTATCTCGTCATCAAGCAAGTATCAGGCCGCGACCTGTCAAAATGTAAAAAAGCATAAAGCGTCGCTCACACGCCCACTTACAAGACGGGTGACGTCACAGGAAGTGACGTAAGGAGGCCGTCTCACTGCGTCTTGAATGGGGCCCGCACACTTGAGCATCGTAGTCCTACGGCGTCTTACGTATGTCTGTGTGAATGAACGTACGCTGCGCGTTTACGTAGCGATTGTGTTGTGAAACACTGCTATTGAGATTGACGTGCGAGAGTCTAGTGGACAAACATCACTTGATAGATGTGGCTTCTGACTAATTGAACAGATGTCAGTTACATCCACGGACAGAAAGCGAATTAAAAAGTTTTAGTCACAGGTCGGAACTAGCGACTTCTAATGAGCAAACATACGAATCATTTACTGTCATAAAGTCTCGCTTGACCGCGTCTAGAACAATTGGACTCGGAAAACTGTTCGTCATTTCCGAATTTTAATGAGCGAACACGTTACGATGAATGACAGGGGCATTGGACCTTGTGCCAAAACCATAATACACCGGTAACTTGCTCGCATTTTTTAAATTCGGCCCAAATGAATTTTGAACTTTATTCGTTGATCTCGTAAGCCACCATTTCCCAATGGGAACGGGGTAGGAATTTTCGAACAGTAACCATCGGTATGGAGTGCGTGTGAGAGGGGTGCGGGCAGGTGTGAAGCCAGATGTCTTGAACAAATTGCTGTGCCATAAGGTACTGCGGCGTGGACACACCCTTACCTTTGTTGGGCGCTTGGCGTGTGCCAAGGTTTAATTTTATGCTTTATTACGAAGCGATCGGGGGACTACTAATTAATAGTTGCGAGATGAACGCTCCAGACTTCCAACTTTTCAAGTATCGGATGCATTGTTTTTAGTTCTGCAAATTTAAATGCTGTAGCAAAAAAACACTGAGATCATTAAAAGTTTAAAGCGCCTAGTGCTAGGCATATTTTGTATTCTGGAAATGGAATGCCTTAAAAGTCAAGAACAAAACGCTATCTTTCCTCCAATGTTTTGAGGCAGCCTGTTTAACGTTATATAAAAGAATCGCATTTCCGTTTATAAAAGCGAAATGGAAACAAAACTAGTCTTTTATTCATTTCTATTTGTTTATTGTCTTTCTGTGCCCTGTCCAGCCGGGCTAGGTAATCAAAGGTGCACGACAAAGCCTGTCTCTGGCTTTTTGAATCCTTTTCTCTCTGCTTCATGTCTCAGTAATTGGCTTTCGATTTTTCACTAGTTTTGCTCTTTATTTTGTCCGTCCAATAAGCGGTGTATCGATTAATGTTGGACTTCGCTTTTAATAGACACTCTTGATATTTTTGATAACCTTTAGGTATGTGTTCGGAAGATTTAGTTCATCTAAGAATATAGGCGAATATTTGTAAGGTTATTTCAAAGAATAAAAAATAAACACTTTATGATCATTATAACTTCAATAGAAATTGTTTGAATGTTAAAAATTACATAAATTGCTAACAACCTAATTTAAGTATGTCAAGAAAGAGGCTATTTTTTATTCTGTTTATTTAAAAAAAAGGCATTGATAAGAGTCGCGATAGTAGGAGGTCACAACTTTTTTGTTAAAATTAATAAAAGTATCATAGTAATTTAAAATCACTCAGAATTACCACCAAGTCATGTCGACGATGGAAAAACATTTCTAGGAATATTTTACATAAATTGTAATGAAAACTATTTAAACCTTAATGCAAATTACATATTATTTTATATTACGTTAAATTGTTACTATTAAAAAAATATCAATTATACTACTACAATTTTTTTTTAATTTTTATGAACACGATTTTTACTTTTTAGAAATTTTCTATCGTTAATTGAATAAAAAATTTCATTTTTCAGTTTTAAAGGTCAAGTTTTTACTTTAAGCCAGAGATCTCTGACTTGAGACTCAGATAAGTTATCCTATATACACTTTTTTAAATAAATAATGTATTTATAAATTTACTTCGTGGTACATAAAAGAATAAAACATACATACATATAGGGGTAAACTCAGTTGAATTTCTCATTGCTAAATTTGCTAATTACCTCAAAAAATGTTACAATAATTCGCCACCCTCAGTAGATCAATTGTTGCTGAGGACATACGTATCGATCGTTGTTCCCCTGCGGTAGCCATCTTAGGTGCAGCTGCGCCGGCGCAGGGTCAAAGGTGGCGAGGGGCGCAAGCGTAAGTGTACTGGTGGGCGCTGAGTACCATTTCTGTAGGATTAGACGCCATGTTGGATCGATATTCGATTTTTGAACTCGTGTTTAACTTCTATCGGATTTTTAGCATAGAGTTATTATTCATAGAGTACGGGCGCCATAGACTGTGAGTGTCCAACAAATAAGCCTCGCGGCTTGCAAAAGTACTTAAGTCATTTACAGGTTTGGGGTGAAATATTCTATAATGAAATTCCACAATTTTAGCATTGCCATTACAGCAATTTAAAAACACTATTAATAAAAGGCTAATACAGAAAGCCTACTATACCTACTATTGAGGATGAGCCTAACATACTATACTATTGAGGATTACTTAGATGATAAGAATGCGTGGACGTAGCTACTCTTCAATCCTATACAAGACAGTACTGACTAACTGTAACTAGTAATAAGAATAATATTTTTAAACGAGCATCCGCCGATCTTGCTGGCTCTTCTCGGTAGGAACAGCATTCCGAACCAGCTGTAGAGTTGCCGATTCATTTGTTTACAAGTTTATTTGAATAAAGAATATTTTGAATTTGAATATGATAGAGGGAAGATGAGAGACCCATACTTATCTTTGTCTAACCACACATAAAAAGAGAGATAGGTAGCCTCATTTGCTCTTAAAACCTGACCAGATCGATTTTTCTCCATCAAAACCCCCTACATGCTAAATTTCACGAAAAGCGTTGAAGCCGTTTTTTATTTAGCCGAGATTATGTTTTTGATACTAATCTAAGTTGAGAATTTCGCTTATATCCCGCGGAAACATTAAGGTGATATGATAATTAAATACGAATGATATCATTACAAATATAGATTATTCATCTATATACAAGTGAAGCTATTTTAGAAACAGCGCTATCAGATTTTTTAGAATTAGCTATTTTAGAATCAGCGCGAATTAAGCGAATTAGGTTCATAAGATTTCGCAGATTCTAGCGAAATTATATTTTCATTACTTCTGATATGATCAGGCACAGCAACATTATCAAAATACGTTTAACATTTTATTTTAAACAAAATCTCGCAAGTACGATACCCTCTAGATAAAACACAAATGAGCAAATAAGGAAACGCTTTTTACAAAGTGACCGGTGAACCACCTGGGAACTATTGTCTTAGGCGCCATGCCTTGAAAGCGGGACATCTGATACGACCACAAAACACATTAATACCGGATCAAACAACATGTGCGTAGATATTATCTTCTAACACGCGCTTTTAAACTTAGAGATCCAAGAAATGCACCTTAAATCAAATTAATATGGTTTGAAATACATTGTACTGCGAAAACACCTTAAGTGTAACAAGTTTACTAACGTTTCTTATTGGGAACTCCATAACTTCAAAGCTTACAACATCCTTACCTAGTAGGGATGTGAAAAATAATCGATTTTTAAAATAATGAATTACTTTATATTTAATTTTAATTTAAATATAAATATTAATCGATTTTTAAAATAATCGATTATTTTTATTATCCTCTTTTTCACTCTTTTTCTTGTGTTTTAAAAATAGATATGCATTGTTGGATGAAAACAATTTAACCAAACTACATATTTAAATCGAATTTCACAAACAACGCATCTGTTATTATATTTTGTTATTTGTCAACTTTTATTAGCCTTTATTGTAATGAATTATTTATATTAAAAAGACAACTTTTCAAACAGTCTGAATAAAATAGATTTTTTATTTTTGTTTTAATTAATTTATTTTAAACGGAAATAAATCGATAATTTATGAATCGATTTTTCCCACTCAATGTTACATCCCTAGTAAGGTGCCAACGTAAAATCAGCTGTTCGAGTTCTTAGACACATTGTAAACATTCAAGAACGAATATAAGCCGTAATAACTTGTGATAAGATACACTAATAGTAACATTTATAACAAACGAAAACGTCTTAAAGGAATCGGACATTGTATTTTGAAACGTGTTATAGTAAAATACAGTTCTACTTCACTTGGTCTTAATGTTTTTTTTCATTGACTTAAAGAATACTTTGTAGACTACTGCACCTTATTCATCATAACAAAAGATATAGTAAAACCAGGTGCTTTAATAGATGAATTTTATGAATGAACGAATAGAATAAAAAAATGATTTTTTTAAATTAAGAAACATAGATTTTCGCTGAAATATTTAATTACTGTGTATTTAATTATTACGGTA